>JAREIS010000328.1:0-1200000 GCA_030060385.1 Muscicapa striata striata | reverse complement strand
GTAATCAGATATACGCTATGTTAATTAAATCAGATTCCAGACATACACATCCCTAAAGAAAAACATGGATATGACAAAGAATTTGGATTGTTTGCCAAACAGTTTTTTGCATTTCAGAGTTAAATCTGTGTGATTTTGGAGAAAAAAAATCCTTTAACAAAACCAACAACAGGTTAAAGTCAAGCAACATCTGCATTACACAAAATACAAGCTCAGCAAAGAGCCCAGAGTATTGATTATCCTGTGGACTCAGCTCAAAACAAGGTAAGCAAGACATTTTTATTTCTAGATACCAAAAGTTTTAATCAGACACCATAAGTCTGTTACAATTACTTTGAATTTTACTTATCTCACAGTTAAGGTTAGTGTCCAGAGTACAAAGAAATTCTGATTCCTCTAAGGTTAGAACAAACATGATATAAAAATCTGCAGGCAGGCTACTGTCTGCAAGACAATGTTGGCTGTCTCTAGCACTCTCATAAGTCCTCTTCCTTTCCCTCATTTTCACCTGTGTTTAAAAGAATCAATCCTCTAATAAGCAAGAAGCAACAAATTAAAAACATAATTAGCAACTGTGCTCTTCAAGTTGCTTTATGTGAGCAGGCAGTCAGTGGTCCAGCTCTGGAGAGTGCTGTCATTTGTAGCCCACTTTGTGATACTGCTTGTAAAATATCACATGATATTTTAAATTGCATCATTTAAATGAATCATATCTATGAAATGATAAAGTATTGTTCTTCCCTTGAAATATCTTCAAAGCAAGAACGAAAGAATATTGTCCTTAAAGGTATCAAAAGTAAAATTTCATTACTTTTTAAATGAATAGGCTTATTGCCTATGCACTTTGATAGTAAACCAGCCCTCTGTATCCATGTCACTGTAATCCATTTTTCTCTCCACACCTCAGAAGTCTGATTTTTCGTGGATTTTGTTAAATGCTCTTAAAATACCTTGCTTCCTTCCAGCTAAATCAAATACTGTCTGATCCAAATCCTCCACTTAATCTTTATTTAAATTTAATATGTCTTTTTGGTCCTGCTTGAGTTAAAGTTTCTATTCTTTAGCTCAACCTTTGCTATTATAATGTGTCTATATTGCAGAGTCCTGCTGCTATGAAAATATAATTCAAGACATTCAGATACTGGTGATAATTTTGTAGACAATTTTTTTTCTTTTGCCATCCTCTTCATATGAAAAAAGCTATTAATGCAGCAGCTTTATGTGGGCTAGTCTCTACAGTGGTGAGATTTTTGCATTCTTCTGCATAGAATCAAAGTCAGTCTACTACAGTATGGGAAAAGGCATAAATGATAGCACTTAGCATTCAGCTTCTTGATATTCTTTGGGACCACAATCTTGGCTATGATGAAGTCAACAGCAAAGCTACTGTTGATGGGATCTGAACTTGGATTTCATGACCAAGATGTGAAGGAAAAACTTGGCACTGACTGTGAGTGAGGGAATTAGCTAATAGAAGAAAAAAACATATTATGACTTGGTTTTTGTAGAATAAGAGCTTTGCTTCTCATAGTTAATAGTGTCCCAGAGTAGGATAACAAGAGGAAGGTCTTAATATGAACATTTTTGAGAAAAATTTGAAATTCATGTTGTTTTTTATATATTCAGGAGATGAAGGTTTGAAAAATTAAGCTATTTTAATTGGCTAGATGATAAAACTGGGTTCTGATGTATTTCCTGTCCCCATGAATTTCCAAAATAAACATTCCTGTTGATTTTAAAAATAAATTTGATTTCCAAATTGTAAGTTCTTATTAGAAGACCAGGTGTTGCATTGACTTGATCAGTATGAACCTATTGCATACTTCTAACATAACATACACAAAAGTACCTGTACTGGTTGGATTTTGTTACCAGTTGGTAGTTGGCCTGATTTTAGCTGGGATAGAGTTCATTTTCTTCTTGTCTTGCACAGTGCTGTGATTTGGATTGAACATGAGGATAATGTTGATAACACACTAATGTTTAGTTGTTGCTGAGCAAGGTTTGCTTTCAGTCAAGGATTTCTGATTTCCCAAGCCCTGGCAGGGGAGCCAGGGGAGAGCACAGCCAGGACAGCTGATCCAGACCAGCCAAAGGGATATTCCAGACCATGGAACATCCTGCCCAGTCTATAGACTGGGAGAGCTGGCTGGGGGCAGTGGCTGCTGCTTGGGAATGGTTTGGGCATTATTTGGTGAGTGCTGAGCAGTTGTGCCATGGCTCACTTATTTATCTTGGGGTTTATTCCTCTCCCTCCTTTATTATTACTATTAGTAGCAGTAGTATTAGTACATTTTATTTTCAATTATTAAATTGTTCTTACCTCAGCCCTTGAGATCTTTACCTTTTCTTTCTGGTTCCCTCCCCAAGGGGCAGCAGAGGCAGTGAGTGAGTTCAGTGCCTGGTGCTTCGCTGCTGCCTGGGATTAAACCCTGACAATGGCACATTAATTAGCTGGAAAGTCTCTTTATTTTCTTTAATCTAGCTATCATGTTCCTCTCCCCCACAAGTAGTCTTGAAATGCCAACTTTCTGCCAAGCTGTTTCTTATGCTTGTTGTATTTCTGGCATTCTGTCTTCCACGTAGGAGGAAAAATATTGTCCTAATCAGCACACTTCATAGATCCTGGAAATAATATTAGAGCAAAGCTTGCAGTCTGGTCAGACTTAGATCTTTTTGTTTCTTGTTTTTTTATCATTGAATTTCTTCTATTTTGTTACTTTCCGTTTTACGAAGGAGGCAAAGGGAATCAATTTCACCCCAAAATTTTACTCTGCATGTTTCTAAAGCATATCACCCATGTTACAGAACTAGACAGCACTCTTGAGAAATACCTCTATAAACCAGGACTTGTCTAGCATTCTTCTAGTTCCAGCAATGTAGTGGTCAGAGTAGATGTTCATGGAATTTTTACAGGATTTGTACCCTTTTAAAAAATGTGAAGAAGAAATAATTTTGCCTTTCTTGAAGTTCTAATATTGAATTATTTACCATGGCTTCTTTGGTTTCAAATTTAGCAGAGAATACACAATGTAAGAATTGAGAACACTTATAAATGTATTATGAACTCATCATCTGGACACTGGCAGGACAGAAAATTAAAGATATTCAGTGTAAACCTAATTTAATTGAATTTAACTAAAATTGCTATCAGTGCGTATTTGTAATGCACAGGATGAATTAAAATAAAATAAAAAATCTATGAAAATGAATAAAATAGTTGAGGCTCCCATTTTGATGAGAAGTAATGGGAAATATAGCAAAAATATACCTTTTTTTGCAATTAATTAAGATCTATGGCTTATGATAGAGAAACTAAAGGAAAGACTTCCATTCCTTAAATCATGGTGCATAGGCTCTGTTTTCTGCACGAGGAATTAAATCTAAATCATAAATTCAAAGTGGCACTACTAGTTTATATGTCTTTCTTCTTGTAGAGAGCAGAAATTAGAGGCAGTATTTAATGTTCTTCCCTTTCTCCAAGGGAAAGATTTGTGCTATGATAAAAATTTTGAAGCCTTCCAAGAGGGGTGTATGGCTATATTCTTGTGACTAAAATGCAATTAGTAGAGCTAAACTTAGTTCTCTTCCCTCTAGTAGCAGAAAATGAGTTTAGCTCTGTCTGCAGTGGGAGAGGCAAGCAGCTGGTGTGCTAAGACCATTGCCAAAGCAGTCAGACGTGTGGCATTATTTTTTAATGTATGGTATCAAGAGCTTTGCTTTCCTGGCCTGAAGTACAAGTGCTTTACTATTAAAGCCAATCTGATAAACGTGAGAGTTTTGTAGAAAATTTCAACTTTGGGAGGATAACATTGAAAAAAAGAAAACAGTCTCATGAAATCCATGAGTCTTAACTGCAGAGTATTGGTTCAGATGTCTCCAAGTTTTGTCAGACTGGTTCCTTCTGTGTAGTCAGTGGTGGGCTAGGCAGGGTCTCTGAGAATTGTTCTGGCTTCTCTTGCTGACCTGTCTTCTGGTTTTGCCCTGGCTGTGATGCACAGTGAAACTGCAGAGCAGATGTGGAACACAGGATAGGGGAGAGGACAGCAGGCATTTTAATTGTATTCCCATACAGCTCATCTAGAGATGCTTAAATTGTTTCTTTGGCATGAGTGGGGAATTCAAAGGGGAGAAAAACAAAAGGTTAGGAGCTTAAAATAGTTTGCCTGCAGTAAAAATTACCTTTTTTATAATGCACACTTATTTGATGAAAAACACTCACCAGTTATGAAAAAAAAGTTTTTGGAAACTCATATTTTCCATTAAAGTCAGTTTCAATGAAAACTTTCTCATCAAAATTTTTACCATGTACTCTTTGATTTGGCTCACAGTGACACATGAAGCTGTTACTGACCAGACTTTTGAAATGGGGCTTTTTTTGGAAAAATTCATTCACTTAGCTACTGGCAAACTCTTCCAAGAAAATCTTTCTGGAGATTTTGCCATTATTTTCTAAGCAAAAATAATAATAAATAAATAAAACATGTAAAATAAAATAACCAAACTGAACACAAAAGACATCCAAACTGAAGATGTCAGAACCTGTTTGCTTTCAACCAGGTCCCTGAAGTCTGTAGAAGATAAGTTTTGCTGCTCTGATGTTGAAATCATGTAGCCAAATCTTCTGCTTCAAACTTGCATACCACAATAGCAGTATTTAAATGCAGCATCAAGGCTAAACAGCAGAAATCTTGGTGGCATCACTGCTGCACAATTACAAGGACCAGGAAAAAATTAGGAAAACAAAATACTATTACAAATCAATATCTGTTTTCCACTGCAGATTACACTGTCAGAAAAACCCTTCACTGCTGCAAAACACTGCCACCATTAAAAAAAAAAAAAAAAAAAAAAAAAAAAAAGAAAAAGGGCAAACACATTCCAAAAACTAATTTCATATTTGGAAAGTAATGATTCATCTCCTATGATAAGCCACCTTTTTGAAATTAATTAAACAGGAAGTTCATTTAAAAACCAGTTATTAAGATTGCAAATGTTCCTAGGGAAACAGCACTTTTGCTTTGTACCCACTAAACATCAGTTATATAGGTGAGTAAGTATGTGTCAGTAAAAAAAAATCAAGAAGCTGTGGTTAGAGTTTAAAATCATGGCACTTCTTGAAATGTGGATACTATTCCCTATTTTCTGAATATTGTGACTGGGGTGCATGCTGCCTTTGAACTCTTGGGGAGTCGGGGAAAGAGCAGCATTTGTCCTGTATGCTTCCAAAATACAGTTAATTAATACATTGATTCCTGAAAATCAACACACAAAATGAGTTAGATGAAATTTAACTTAATCTCTTGCAAGTTTGCTATTTTTCATTTATGCAGAAATTTTATGCTTTGAGGTAATATCAGCAATCACCACTAGAAACTGGACTTTATCCTCTGCTTAAAAGTGCCCTGGGTAATCAGTGCAGGTGCTTAAAGGAGGACTAACAATACAAAAAAAGTGAGAAAGGATGTCTGGGACTGGTAAAAATGTCGGGAAACTTCAAATATTTAGAGAAAAAGTATGTCCTGGTTGTTTCCTGGGAGGCCTGGAGCCAACAGGCCTTTGGAGTGGAAGGTGGGGCTGTGAGCTGGACATAATGGGGACATGTCTGCAGGAAAGGGATTTTTGGGGGGAACCAACTCTTTCATGTCCTCAATGTGTTGTGAGCTCTGTGTTCCCAAATACTTTTCACAAATAAACAAGGTTGTAGTTTAACCTCCCAAATGTTTCCTTGTGCCCCCTCCCCTCCTCTCCCCACAATCCATAGAAAGCGACAACTTTAAGATTTCTGAGCAAAGAGTTTGTGAAACACTAATCTTAGAAAATTAGGATTTTAGTTACCTTGCTGAAAATAATTAGAAGGGAGTAGTTACCTGAAACTTAAATAATTGTCTGTCATTTCATGTTTGTTCAGCTGCGCTTACAATGGGAAAAGACGAAACTAGTGAGCAGACCTGAACAAACAGACAGTGCAACCAGAAACCCATTCTTTGAAAAATTGGACTATCCCCAGAAATCATTTGTATTGTCATTGATAGAAAAGGTCAAGAGTTTAGGGTGAGGAAGACTCGCCTTACTTCTTCCTCTTAAGACCCCTCCCCATGAAAACTACCTCAGACTTAATTTAAGAAGTCAATCACACATGCTTAATAGTTATTCAAGCTAATTACCATAGGAAGCGGGGGATGGGAGGGGCTGTTATTATGAATATGTATTTGTTTCAATCCTTTGCCAATAAATAGACTCTGTGATCACCTGTGATTTTGCAGTGTGCATTAGAGGATTTCCCCACGCTGCTGCCCAGCACTGAATAAACATAAACTTTCTAACTTTAAATTGTTAGAGAGTCTTTTGTCCTTCACAGTTGAGTATCAGTATTAGACCAATACTCATATTCTGGTAAATCATTTGTACAAATTCAGTATTTAGTATTTCACCCTCTACCCTTCAGATCCTGCTACAGGCACCTCTCATCCATCAGCTCTTTAAAATATAGCCACACTGTTTGTGTGTTTCTAATCACTGTGGCTCTGAGACAATGGAAACAAGAACTGCACAAAAATTAAACACATTCTCTCAATCATTCAGTCTTGTGGAGGACCAACAGTGACAACAGTAAATACCTACTTTACAAGGGTTTGGAGTGACAAATACCTATAGAAGAACATTTCCTAATATGTTTCTCAGGGAGCATTATTGCCTGCATGAAAACATGTTTGTGGTTCATTACTGATATTTGTGCACAATACCAATTTAAACTACCGTTTATTTTAATTCAGTGCATTTGTGGTTTCCTCAAGTTAGCTCTGTGATTCATTGTAGGCATAAAACATTAATAGGCATCTAATTAAACATATAATTCATTGAGATAAATTGTGGGAATTAATCTCAGTAAAAGTCTATGTCCCAAAGTAAGATCTTTCCCCACTGAAGATATGAAAAATGGTACAATATATCTTCTTTTATCATAAAATCAGATAAAAGTAAAACATGGTAATTGTTGTTTGTTATAACAAGACATAGTAGAGAAATGAGAGAATTAAAGACAGAAAATAACATATCTTAACTGTTTGAACTCATGACTGGTTGGTATTAAACTCTGGGATTAAAAAAATAAATATAACTAAGTCCCATCTATGCACTCTGGGAAAACTTCTGCATTGTACAAAATCCTCAAACCAGAAAATGGAAGGTTTGTTGAAGAGCAAGTGAGTGCAAATGGAATGGAACAGGGTTGTCTTTTGAGACGTTCTGAGTGTCCTGGCCAAATAGGCTTGTCATTGACCACACACATGCTGAAGCTGACAGGGCTTTGATTAGCCAGCAAAAGCTGATCCATTTGCCAGTCGATGTATTTATGTTTCTCAAGTTTTGCTACTTCTATTTTTTGTCAGTACTTTTGTTCCTTTTTGATACAGGAGCTCTTTGTAGATGAAAAATGTTTCTGCACTAACAACTCATGGTGTGACCTGAAAGGGCTTTTAAAGTATTTTATTGTGCTCCTAAAAGGATATTCCTGTTTCGCCACTGTTTATAATTGCCATAGGTCAGCTTGCATTTGGAACCCATTTACAGAAGTCCAGGGCAGTGGTTTTCATGCAAGGTGTAGAGATCATTTCAGCCCACACCTTGTGCACTGTTGCCAAGGTGATAATTCTGTAGTAGTGCTCAATAGTACTCCAGAAAAGTGACTGAGAGGTGCAATAGCTACTTGAAGTAGCAGGGGGACATTTAAAAACTCAGAGTGCAACTGCTGGCACTGGAATTTGTCAGGAAGTGTAACCATACCTTTATCCTGTGTATCTCACAGCCTCGGCTGCTGTAGATCTTTTGTGCTTCACCCCAAGTCTAAGAGCAACTTATCAAATGCAGCATTTCCATCTTTTTTATGCTGATGGCTGTTACAGCTCTGAGGTCAAGCATTTTCAAGTTGAATTTGGTCACCACTTTTCAAATTGTCAGCACTTTGAAATTATTTTTCCTTCCCAACATAATTAGAGGAAAAATGGCGGATCTACTCATAAGGTCATGTGAGAAGCTGGACCCGTTTGCATTTCGTTTTTGACCTACTCATCACTTTGTAACAATGGTTCTAAAGCTTAGATATGAGTTTGCAAAAAAAAAAAATCTTATTTGTCTAATTCTTATCTGGCAAAATTATCTTGAGTTCTTCTTAAAGAATTTGCTTGGAAAATGCTGGAGATATTTTAGATCATAGATCAAAAATATATAGATATATTTTTATGTTATATATCTATATATATATAAAATACATATATCTTATAGGTGTTGGAGTGTGAAAAACAGAGGCCTCTGAGATCCTCAGAGAGAGATCAGAATGAGAGTTTGAATTAAAGCCTTTAGAGAAATTAAAATATATTAACCCACACAGACATGAAATAGAGATATAAGCTTTAGTTATAAGTAGAAATATTATTAAGTTGCTTTAAGTAGAAATATTATTAAGTTGCATAGATATGAAGTAGAAGTATAAATCCTAGTTTTATGTAAGTAAAAATATGTTTTAAGTGCCTTAAAGAGCAAAAGCCTTAGAATCTAGTGTAAAAAACAAGCTTCAGTGAGAGCTCAAAAACATAGTTCTAGACATAATAAAAATATAGTAAGAATATTGCTTACATTCTTCAGATAGAGCAGGTAGGCTATATGAACAAGTTATGTGTAACCTTTCATATTATAGAACTAGTATTCTAATAGGCTCAAAAGAAATGCTTCAGATTTGTGTTTTTAGCTCTTTGGGTAATTTGTAAATAAGAATCCATGCATTGGGGGCAGACTCTCCCTCTCTCCTCACCACCATCATCACTGCCCAGGAGAAGACAAGAGCTGCTACTGCAACTTCTGCCTCAGCTCAGGACTCTGTACCTGCAGGCTGCAGCTTCTGCCTCTAACCAGGACTCTATGCCAAGAGCTTTTAGCATGGACTTTAACACTTGGGACTCTTTGTCTTTTGAGACTGATTTGCCTTTACAATAAACAACTTTACAGCAACCAACAACTCCTCTGCTTTTTTGACAATCTTGACAATAGTGATTTCAACTTTTTTTTTTTTAATTTAATTTATAAAGGACACATTATATTAATTTCTGCATCATTGCAAAGCAAAGGAATTCTGACAGGTTTGCCTGGGAAAAAAGGTGTATTTGGGGATGGCATCCTGAGAAGGAATTTTAGAAAGTGTTTTGAAACTAAATAATATGATCTTGTAAGGAGGATCAAGAAGTCAGGAGAATTAATCAATAAATTACAAGATTGGCAGTAGCTTTTTCTGACTTAAAATGCTATGAGTGAGTCTTTGGCTTCTTAAAAAAACAGAAGGCTGAATACAGTAGAGACAGGGAAGTCTCTATACAACTCACTTAGGAACTGTACAGGAAAAAGTGAAGCCATCACAGCATGATTTTTTCTTTTGGTTGTGAAAGAAGAGTACAAATTTGACAATTATAATTAAGTGGGGAATTGAGCCTGAAATATCTTAGGTATTTGACTATTAGAATGAGTGTTAGGTGAAGAATGGAGTCACAATGCTTCTTGTTTCGATTTGCAAGTTGATACACAAATGTAGAAACTGCTGTGCTGTGTCCAGTGGAGCAGGTTTGCCATATGATGGTCCCTGGTATTTGCTGTGTTAGGCATCCAGTTTTGTTGTTCCCTGGTCACTTCAGCAGGGCCCTTCATCTTGGTTATTCATGTGCTCAGGATTGTGAGACTGTAACATCCTTTTCGATGCCTTAACCAAAAGAACAGCCTTACTGGAGTATTTTCTGAGGTTTTATACCATTTCTATGTTAATGATATTCTTAACTGTCATACATTAAAACGGTGAGGCACTTCTGCAAATGAATTATTCCTTCCAGAAAGCAGCATACAACACTCCTCAAACAAGGTAATAAAGCTCTGTTGAGATGTAATTTTCTTCTATAAGACATTGCTTGCTCATTCTGGAATCATTAAAAATCAACCACCAAATCAATGAGTCTCATTAGAAATCTGTCTTTTTGCTTAATGCTATTGATTTAATCTGTTTTAGAAATCCCTATTAACCATTAGTTAATTAAACACATGACAGTTATATAGATCAGGTAAACTTGACTGCTGTCCCAGGAAGCTCAGAATAGATTAAGTGATTATCATGTAAGACTCTTTTAATTAAAAGACAAAGTTTAGATATCTCACACCCTCTAAAGCTCATATAATAAAGTCTTCAACTGACAGTAATTATATGTTAGTAATACATGTATTGATATACAAAAAACTAAATAAGTGCCTGATAGGTTAGAAATCACTTTGTGAAGTTGATATGGTGTCTGACCTGCATGAAAGTGAAAGGCAATTATTTCCTGAAGAAATGTATTTCTGTGGGACAAATCTTAAGGCTTGCAACCAGGTTCCAAGAGGTCAGTAGTGTGCAGGAATAAGAGATGGAGCCAGTGCAGCCATGGGCTCCTCTGAACCCTGCAACATCTGCCCAAATTGTCTGTAGGGATCCCGGTACCCAGAGCCTCTTCTCTTGACTCAATCTCCAATTCTTTAAATGCTCATTTATGTGTTTGTCTCTCAGAAAGGTAAGCATGAATTGAGGAAAAATTGTTTCTTTCTCTTGTCTCTGGCTTTTTGATACTTTAGTCATTTAATAGTTGCAAATGGCTCCTTGTATAAAAAAAACAAGGATTAGGACTAGACTGTCTATAAATCCCATTCCATCACCTCTTTTGAGATAAGGGAAAATTTCTAGTAAAAAATACCTGTATTTCAGTGATTTTTCAGGACAAGAATTAAAATTGTACCAAACCTGGAACAGAACAGATTTTCTCTGGGATATAAGCCTGAGTCTTAGAAACAAATTATGTTTTGAAAATTCAGTAATGCTTCTTAAAAACTTACTTATTCCTCAGATTTGTATGTCTTTTTAAAAGAAGGGATCTGAATTTTATCTTTGAAACATTCAAAGATTTAAAAGAAGTTATTTTTAAACCATTGTCCCATTGTTTAATTTGTAGAGATTACAAAACAGAGGAAGAAAAATGTCAGTTCTGGCTTATTTGTGTTTACCACATAGTTCTACTGAATTGTTGATGGTTCCCTGTGAAATCCAGCTGAATGAAATGCCCTGAAATAGTAGTGTTTGGTCTAAATAGGTTTAATTTTGTGTTTCTTGTTCACTAATAATTTGAAAAGAAGACACTTTTCTTGTGTGGTAGGCTTCCTTAGCTCTAAATACTCGTTCTCTTTGAGTTCTTTTCAAATGAAACAGCCTGAGCTTCCATTGCAGAACACAGTGTACTGAGAAGCACTGTTGGAAATTAATTAATTGAATAATTTCTAAATCCGTTGTTTAGGCTCAGGCTATGAAAAGCCTTGAGTGCTGTAATGCTCACCACCTAAGCTGGTATTTAAATGTGTTTTGAAATCCAGCTCTCTCTCAGCCAAATTAGGCTGAAAAGCTTTCACTCTTCCCTCATGAACTGTTTCTAGTGACTTTTTCTCAAGGTTTTCTTCCTTCACATCACAGTTAAGTGTAATTATACTAGACTACTATTATACTGAAATTAAAAATGCTCCTTTATTGTTGCTCCATATGCTTTCCTGAAACATGTAATTTCTTCCACTTTTAGAACGACTATCTGACATATATATTTCTATGAGAATGGCAGATGCAGGGGTTTATGACTTGTGTAGTTTGCATAAAATGTTGCTAAGAGAGTTTTAAATGTGCATTTCCTCCCCATCTCTGCCTATACAGACAGATATAGGCACACCTGTATAGGCATATATTGATTATATATCATATATATAGATATAGATATATGTGTGTGTGTGTGTGTATGATCTATTGTTCATTTGCAGGTTTGTGGGTTCTTTGAAATGGGAAAGGCCAGGGTCTCTGCAATCATTGCTGTAATTGTGTAAACACTGTCAGGGTCTGTTCTAGCTGCTGCTGTTATTTCAGTGAATAACTACTGTTGTGCTGTAGCCAAAACTTTGTACTGATGAACATGCTTCCTGGATAAAAGGATTTATGCTGAATTTTAGATATCCATGTTCATATGCCTACATCTAGGGCAGTCATCACAGCTCCTGTCAGAGGGGTAAAGTAGAATTGGGCACTTCCAGGGATGTTTTATCTCATCTAAAGATGGATTACTAAAGTAGCTCAGAAAAAATATGTTTTAGAAGTGCTTTTTCTTTCCATTAGCTCAAAAGGGAGAGTATAATTAGATCAGACATAGATGGTTACATCACAGAAGTCTAAAGTTTAGGTGATATGGATCCCACACTAAAATTTGGTCTCTGCAAATTTTTAGGTCTAATTTTAAGAAGTTCTTTTTACAAAGAACACTTCGAAGTGAGCTGGACCACAGATACCTATATTGCTTATTTTTTTTCCTGGGAATTACCAACAGATTTGGTTCTTCAGCCTAACTCTTGCCTATACAAGGAACTTATCAGCAGCCATAAAAAAAGGACTTTTTTAATGCCTGTTAATTTAAGTAGTTAAATAGAAAATAAGGTTTTAGAAATAAAACCTTATAATAAAAAGATATATAGTCTGCATTAAGGAAAGATATCTAAAAATTGACATAATTTCAGTGCCTGTATGATATGAAAATCTACATTTAATCATAACTTTATAAGGCAGTTAATCCTTCAGGGCTATATAAGGTGTAGAGGACCTCTTCATATTAATAAAAACATCAAAGGAAAAAAAAAAAAAAACAAAACTGACTGGCAGGAATACCACATCATTAAGATATTTATTAGAGGCTTTCAAAGTTCACTCTCTTGCATAGCTCTATTCCAGGCTATGTATTTTTTCTCTTCCCCACAAGTAACTAAGATAATGTCCTGGCTCTACTGAAATCTCTGAGTCTCAAGCAGTGATGTTTCTATCTGCCTGAAGTGGTACAAAAGTAACCAAGGCAGGTGTCCTAATTGGAGTTGGGCTCAAGAGGAGACTGGTATTGTGGACTTTCTAGATCAGTCAGTGCTGATTTGTGAGATACTTCAAGAAACCCTGTCCCTCCCAGCCACACTCTATGGCTTGTTCTAGAACCTGAGCATTTTGAGATACAGAAGTTATTCCATGTTGCACATATGTAAAGCCTTATAAAATTAGAACCTTGTTACCCTTGTAAAATCATGGCTCAGGCCTTCTGCCTTGGCTAAGCAAAGCTAACAGCTGGCCTGACAAGTTCCCATGAGAAAGAAATCTGCCCCTGTAAAAATAGAGATTTCTAACCGTGAGAATAATTCTGTAGCCATGAAAAAAGAATATAAACATCTTCAGAGAGGAAAGCTTTTGATGGACACATACACTAGCAACTATTAACCAATGAACTGAGTTGCAATATGTTACTAACCAATTAGAATTAAACACCATACCTTTAGAAAACCATATAAATATGAGCTGTGAAGAATAAAGATTGACAATTGTGGATGAAGAAACAGGTGTCTTGTCTGTCCCTGCAGCAACAGTTCTAGATAGTTTAGTTTCTCATTATTTGTTAACTGGCATCCAGGGAATGTAAAGAAATACTAGCTGGTAATCTTTGACCCATCTTACTCCTACAAAATCAAAGTACAGATTAAAGTTATATTCAATGTTTGCTCAAAGATCTCAAGATAAGCATCCTTTTGATTCTGAAAGTAAAATTAATGCCTAAGAACACCAGAAAACCACACCATGACCTTTAGGTGTCTTCTCCATTATTGAGCCTGTCAAGTGAGGCTTAGGAGAAAGTAAACTTGATTATGGAGAAGATTTCTTTTTCAATATACAAACGATAACGTGTTAACTGCTGGTAGGTAGGGCTTTGCTTCAGATGGGGGGGATTGGTGTCCTTATGACAGACATGATGCCAAATGATGTTTGTTTCCTTTCTTTAATATATTCTCTGTATTCTTTATATATATATTTGTAGATAATGTGGAAGTTAGTGCATTGGACTTTGGTGTGACAGAAGTGGGATACAAGCACTCAGTTGCTGGAGAGTTATTGAGAGGAGAATTCAGAGATTCTTCAGTCTTGGCTTCAGCGTTATAAGAGTGACTTGATAAATTTTAGATATTGCCTAAGTAGAATGTAAAGTCACAAGTTATGTATTTTACATTCAAAGAGACTTTGGGTAACACATAAATCAGGTGCCCACTTCTCTTTCTTCCAGATGGGACCCTAAGTGCAGGGCTAATAAATCCCATATTTCAGCAGAGGGTTAGATCTGGTATCAGAAAAAAATTCCTCATTGAAAGTTTGGTCAAACATTGGAATAGACTGCCCAGGGAAATAGTGCTGTCATTATGTTTGGAAGTGTTCAAAAACCTGTAAATGTCATGTTTAAGAAGATGATTTAATGGTGGACTTGGCAGTGTTGGGTTGATGGTTGGATTCAATGATTTTGGAGGCCTTTTCCAACCTTGATTATTCAATGACTTTCTTTCTGAGTTACTTGAAATTGAATTCCACTCACCCACTCACCCCTACCCAACAGTGATAAAATTGTTAGAGGAAGATGAAAAGTGCACCCATTTGAGCTTTTTTTTTTTTTTTTTTTTTTTTTTAACTGGTGGAAAATCTGAGCATCCCTGAGTATATAAAATACTCCAGAATATTACTTTTGTGGCTTTTAAGCACATCATCCTTTATCTCCTTCAAGTACTTCAGCTTCAAGACTTGTATCAACATCCCTGTGGTTGGCAAGGGAGTATCTTAAAGACTGTAAGAAATACAGCTACTGTGAGAATGGAAGCCTTTTAAATGCTGTCCCATTTTTATCACAGTAATATGCTATGTCTTTGACATTGTTCAAAGCTACAAAGCTGATTTTGTTAGAGGTCTGTATTTTTAATATTTCAAGGAAGTTTGTATTTTTTGTTTGCACTCAGATATACTGTAAAGTTGCTACAGATGTTGTTCATACATGACTGAAAATAGAGCATGGCAATTGTTCAATTTAAAATAGTGTGTTTATTAAAAACAGATTATTCATACATGTGTCTCAAAACTGCACTAGAGCAAGTTACTCAATTTTCCAGTTTATTTATTCATAAAAGTCTGAAATTCTTAGCAAGAAATGAAGCAAAAATGTAGAATGAATGCACATTCTTCATTTTGACATATATGTGGCTTATGCTTGTAAAAGTATTTATCCTTTGTCGATGTTTGAAAGAGACTAGTGCTCATTAAATACAAGATTGGGAGAAGTAGCTGTGGTTAATTAGGAAAATACATTGTTTATGGATGCCAAAATCATTTGAGTGTCCTACATATTAAAGATGCTGATTGTTAATTTCTTGTTAAGGTGAAATATCTTGTTATTTCTTGTGATTCAGAAGTTAAAACTGTAGTTCAAGATTCTTAAATGCATTTGGACATGCAGTTCCCACTGATCTCAGTAGAATCTTGTTTCCAACTAATTAATTTCTTGGAATTTGCCTTTCTCTCTACTGATATTGCACACACTTAGGGACAGTGCCTGGAGTCCTAGCTCCTTCAGATCCTTATTTGGATCAATTACTTATCAGTGATATATTATAAAGTTAATCCAGACTGTTCTTGGTGCTTTTTCTTTTAATGTGCTTTGTTTAGCCCTAATCTGACTTCATTTGCTGAGGGAGACACCCTGCTTTAGAAGTGATGGGATCTGATAAGCACCAGAGGCAGAGTCAATGAATATTTGCTTGTCCTGATCAATCCACAGCCCAGATAAGCAGCCCATGGGTGATACAACCCGTGCTCTGGGCTGCACACCAGAATTACACACTGAAAATTTCCTGATTATTTAAGGACATGAATCCTAAGGACCTAATATCTGGTCCTTAGCCTGAAATCTCTGGCGAACATCCAAATTTCACAGTGCTTTGATAAAAACAAGTCTTTTGCTGTATAGCAGAGATACTTCCAAGAGAATTACTTAGGATACAGTTGAATGTTTAGATCTTTCAACACAGTTGTGATTAGGCTTTGCATGTCTTAAGAACCAACATTAGGCTGAAGTGTTGACTTCTTTCGTTGCAGTCAATGTGAGTTCTTCTATGGAGAAAGATGAGAAGGGAATGGATTCCTTGAAGAACTTACAAGGAGAAAGGTGACCAAAAAAATGTAATATATAGTGTCAAACTGAGATTACTGCTGTGAAATCAAAGAAAAAAATTCATGAGGCTAGGGAAAACAGGAAAGCCATGAGGTATACTAACTGCAAACCACACAGTTTGTGTCATTTTGAGAGAAAATACAGTAAATCAGAGTTCCACTGTGTAAGAAGAATGGTGGTTGACACAGAAAAATATCCTCCAGTGATTAAGTCATATGATATTTATAAAGAGAGTTAGCCTTGTGGTAGTCTGGTTATTTAAGGCTGGAGTTATAGTATGAGAAAAAAACCTCAAGCTTCAAGATCATTAGCAAAATACAATGCCAGAATGTTTTAATTTCTTTTTTGTCCTTGGCAGAAATGGAGATGCCTGAAGTAAAAAAAAAAAAAAAAAAAAAAAAAAATTCATTGTCACAATGGCTTGTATGGGGCTGTGTTTTGGATTTTTGCTGAATGCAGCAATGATAATAGTTTATGTCATTGCTGAGCAGGGCTTACACAGAGCATTTTCTGCTTTCTGTCCTGTCACAGTGGCCACACAGGGGGCTGGGGGTGAGCAGGCTGGGAGGAGACACAGCCAGGACAGGTGAAGGGAGGGTGTTTGAAGGGATGACATTTGTATTCCCAAGTCACTGTTCCATGGGATGGAGCCCTGCTGTCCTGGAGATGGCTGAGCACCTGCCTGCCATGGGAAGTGGGGAATTAATTCCTTGTTTTGCTGTGCTTGCATGTGTAGGCTTTTGTTTTCCCTATTAAACTGTCTTTATCTCAGCCCAGGAGTTTTCCAGCTTTTACCCTTCCAGTTTTCTCCTCAGTCCTGGTGAGGATATGAGCAAGCAGCTGAGTGGTACTTGTTTGCTGGTTGTGGTTAAACCATGACAATAGCCAATTTGCCTTTTAAATACCTTGTTTGTAGCTTCTGAAATAAAGAATTAGTTTGTATGTGAATGTAAAGATGGGAGAAAACAGACTTCTGACCCATGTTTAATTTAAGTAGAACATATTTCTCCAGAAAAGCTTACTGTGAGTTTTGGGGAAGAAAACACTGCAAGTGTCTCTGAATATGCTTTTTAATGAAAGGAAACAGGGGGCAAAAATGTATAAGGAGCCTCCTCACCAGATTAAAAAAAATACTGAAAATGTCCATTGCAGTATTAGGAAATGGATATTTTCTCAGTGCTGTAACATTTCAAAGAAAACCCTGAGTATAGTAATATCTCAAAGGCAATAATACTTGAGTGCAGAATGCTGAAATCTGCAAATAAAAATATGCATCATGAATATCTTCATGTTTGCAGACACTCGGGTGTTGCAAACCTTTCTTACTGGTCATTGAGAAACCATGTGATGAGGCAGTCTGAAGAATTAGTTTCTTTTTTACTTCTATAGCTAGTAGCATTGTTTCACTTAATATGTTGAAATGGCAGGACTATTTTACCCCTTCCACTTTTCTCATTTTAAAAAGTAAGAGCAATTAGTCTCAAATATGTTATGTTAATAAGTGTTTTAGTATTTGAAAGCTGGATTTTGTTTGAATGATGTCAAATGGAATGGAAGAGTGTCTGCACTGTACAGTAGCAGTCTGAACCATCAGCTTCCACTACTGTAATGCAATTGAAGTTATTGCTATTTAGATTATATTTATTTGTTAGCTCTAACACTAGTGCTTGAAAAGAAATTAAAAGCCTCTGAAGTATAATAAATCTTTTTTGCTGTGTCTCTGACAGTTTGCTGAAGAGCCAGGTTTATGTCTTTGCCCACTGTCCCAACCTGCTGGAAAGGTCTAGTGGTTCATTGGCCTCCTGTTGTCTTCTCCCTTTGAATCTGCTTAGAATTTGTTTTTCTTTCAGTGAGAGCCAGCCAGATGCCAGCCTTGGCTCTGAAGAGAATAGAGAACAAGCAAAGATAGGATCTTAATTCATCTCAGTTACCTAAAGAGCTGTTTCTTGCAGAAATTAGCACTATTCCCTTCTTTTATGTCTGTTTATGAAATGGAGTGTTATACTCCATTATATTTATACTATTTACTGTTTATTACAACAGTTCCATTAAATAAGGAAAATTATCTCCTTTTTATACCTATGGAAACTGTCACAGAAGAAAATGTATGTTTTGCATAACCAGGAATAAAAATTTATTGCAAATAAGAGTAAGTGACTATTCTTCTGCCCCCCAATGCATTTATTTCAGTGTTGTTGACTATTTAAGCATTCAGATGATTTTAGGTACTAAAGACAGTGTCAGCCTTCCTGCTGATGGTGTTGTTGCCTTGCAAGAGAAGAAGAATGTCTAGTGCAGGAAAAAGAAAATAAATTAAAGGATTTACACTAGAATAATTGTCAACAATTCATGGACCTGAACTTTCTAAATAAAAACAGCTAAACAGCATTATGACTAATAGACAGAGTTTCTAATTTTCATTATCCCTGTGTCCCCTGAGTGGTTCTGGTTTGCTTTTACAATGAAGGGCAGGGAGAAATAGTTTTTTCCCTTAACATTATGCCATGTGTTACCCACAACCCCAGTAGCAGGACATGGAAATGCACACAAGGGGCTTTCTGAGCTTGCTGATGCATGGACAGAGCTCCTGCTTTTCTCTTTCAAGGATATGGGACTCTAGAAGAGCAAGAAGTAAAAAAAAAATATATTTTTATATATATATTTTCTAATAAAAACAGTTTGTGCAAGGCTCATCTTAAAGGTCAGAAAATGGAACACTTACCAGGAGGCGCCTTTTATTGCAGCACTTTGAGAACAGCTGTTGGCACTGTAGCTTAACATGCCAGTGTTCAGTTTCTTAATGCTCATACCCATGTTTTTGCACACTAATTCCAGGGTAATGACAAATTAACTCTAAATCCCTAAGGCAGTTCTATCTCTTCCTCTTACTACTAGCTGTTCTTTACATCTCCTTCTGAATCAGCTGAAGCAGAACTGTGTAATTTTTTTTTTTTAACTTATTTTCTTTTAATTCCAAACATTTTATTTAAGAGTCATTTTGGAAGCCTGCATTCAAGAGTTCTCTTTGCAAGTTTGAAAGAATATTGGCTATTCTATATAATTCAGCTTCTCCTGCTGATATTTAATTCTTCCAAAGGATTACTATTCAGCATTGAATATTAAGGATTCAGCTTAAAAAAGAATTGTGATACATTGCTTGAAAGTGACATATCAAACTTTCTTAGTTAACTTTGGCTTCTGAATTCATAATGTGGACTGTGAAATCTCATTCATTTGGAAAAGCCAGAGTAAATAGAACAGTAAACAAGCAGGACATGGAGACAGGTCTTTTGTTTCCTGCGTTGCTCCAGTGCCAGTGAGGTCTGTTCTCAGCTATTGGCAGTCACTGGGCTCAGTGCTGTGTAAACAGTCCAGAGACTTCCACTGAAAAGTTTGGACTTGGAGTTTATGGCAGCAGGAAACAAAGGAACAGAAATAAACAGGCAGTATGTGGAATTTGAAACAGCTGAAAAGGGGAAAAGGGTGTGTAGGGGGTGCGACCTGTGGCTCCTAGGTAGGTGTCCCAAATGTAAAAGAAACTGTGTAAATGTTAGAAATAATAAATCAAAACAAAACAACAACAAAACCCCAACTTAATCCACAGTCTGTCATCAACACCTGTTCAGTATCCCTTGAAATGCCTTTTATCTTTTTTCTTTACTCAGAACACCTGTAGCATTTGGATTCTAGGACAAAATGCTAAATTGCTTTGATTTGCAGACTACTTGCAGGGCTTATTTATCTTCACTCTGAATACAAGCTCTGCCACATATTCTGCATCCCCTGTTTTCCTGATCCCCTCTTTTTCTGATGCATTTGCAGAGCCCTAAGTAGGTGCTTCTCCAATTTAAATTAGGTCTGAGAAATAGTGAAAAGTATGCTCTGGAAAACATTTTCTTTTTTTTTTTTTAATATTTAGACCTTTGAATTTAAAGATGATGAAAAATATTTCAATTTATTTTGTAGCAGTTTGTCATGGTCTTCATCTTCTTGATCATATTCCAAAGTCTGGAAAAATGTTTTAGTAAATTTTGTTCTGGTTTTGTGTGTGTGTGTGTTGTTTTGTGAGTGGTTTTGGTTTGTTTATTGTGGGGTTTTTTTTTTGTTTTTTTTGTTTTTAAGTCTGTAAGTAAAGATTCACAGAAATATGTATCCCATGCCTATTTTTTTATTTTTTTGCAAAGTTTGTAAGAAAAAATTAATGAAGGCATACCTGAATTTGTGAATAGTAATTTTCCATTAGTAAATAGCTCTGGGAGGCCTGAGGACCTTGAACCACATGTGGGCTCCTGGGGTTATCTAGGAAAGGATGAGAAAAGATAGAGGAAATCTTACTGCTTTTCTTGATCTGCCAGGCCACACTGCTTGAATTTTTGACATAATTAAACTTCAGCTCATCTCCACCTCTGCAGGCATTTGCTAGGTCTGAGACCCACTGCATAGGTACAAGAAGGCAGTTTCCCTATTTCTCCTGTTTCCATACAGAAATAACTGCCAATTTTAGACACTTCAGTGCTCTATGTTACTTTGCAAATTTCAATGTCCATGTCAAGAGACACACCACCAGTTACATTCCCCTACACAGATGGAATTTCCTCTGAACATGTTCCAGCCATTGCCTTTATTAAGACAGGGGGAGAAAATATGTATTTCTGTGAAAAGTAGAATTACATTGCATATGTAATGGGGCTGCTGTGCAGGTAACTTTAATCTGGTGCTCTCTAGAGTCTGACAGCTTGCCTTTGCAACAGGTTAATCATATTCAGAATTGCATATAAATCTTTCTGTAGAGGACTAAAATTCGCATGGCACGATTACCTTAGTCAAAAATATATTCCCTTTTCCAGATAGCAAAAAAAATCTTATTAGCAAGCATGGATTTTTTAAAATAGATTACTGCATACTGACACACACATGCATTTTTTTTACCTGGCTTTTTTAAAGACAAGATTTTAAATTACTGTTTTCTAGGGTAGAAAATGAAAACAAGTTTTTTGGCAATTGTACATTTTAGCCATCAGCTGGATGGCTGTAAATCTGCAGCTTTCTCCATTAATGGGTCCATGAATTGTTGTTTGATACAATTTTAGCCATCACATTCCAGTTGGAATAATGTGAAAACTAGAAAAATGGAACACATAAAACTGGTCAAAAACTTTCTAATAAAACCTTTTGTGCAAGCAGACAAATTAGACTTTGCTACCTTAATGCTTGAGGAACACACTTTGACAACAGCAACAAAAAAAAATGCAGTCAGTATTCTGGTTCAACATTGCAGAACAAAGTAATTTTTCTGCTTTAATTGGAAAAATATTTTTTTAAAAACTTATAAATATCAAATTAAATACATCAATTTAAAGAAAACTCAAAATATTTTTATTTATCTGGAAACACTTAAAATCTTTTTCTCTATGGGGGATTTTAAGATCAATTTTTAAAAGCTTTTCTGAAATCTGGGAATTCATTTCCTTCCAGCCAATGCTGCTCATTCACAGAGGTGCACTGTCTTTTGACAAATTCTGTTTGAGGTGGGCCTCTTGTACCTCTGGCTCCCGTTTATTTTTGCTTAGCTTTTCCAGCAGGAACACTTAAATCTGCTCACTTGAGTGTTATGCTGGTTGGCTTTTAGCATCTTGAACTTTCTGGAGTCAGGACCAAGCTCAGCCCAGGCAGAGCAGAGCTGAGCTAAGCTGAGCTCCAGGCTCTGTCACAGTCTGGTAGCAGTGCTTGGGGCTGGATCACCACTGTTCACAGCTGTGGGAGACAAATGTTCCCATTCTCCACACTTGGAGACAAAGCTGAAGCTCAGTTTTGCAGCCAAAGATGCTGCAGGAAGTGGCAGGTGAAATGTTCCTGGACCTGTGTCTATGCAGAGCTTCTCTTTTTTACAGAACATTTTAGAGATTTGGGTCTAATCATGAAAACATCTTGTTTTGATCCCACAAGGTGTCAGAATAAAGAGCTTTGTGGCTCAGCATCTTGTCTGTGGCAAAAGCTTTGAGGAGATGCCTCAGGAAGAATGTCAGAACAGAGATGGCATATGTCATCTCCTAATATTTCTCATTTCCAGCAATTTGGTGTTAACAGAATTCCCGAGCCTGGTGTGCTTTCTGTTTATTCATTATCCATCAGTTAACCACCTACAAAGAAGGGGAACAGCTGCTATTTGTTGTATGCTTCAATATTTGCTGGCTTTTCTCATACCCTGTGGCTCTGGGGGAAGCAGTGAATGATCAGTCCCACATTCCCTTCTGTCACATCCCCTCCAGACATCTCTTTGCAGACCAAGGAGCTTGTCACTGTGTAGGTGCAGCTACATCAGAGGCTGTAGTGGGTATGTGGTGGATAAACACAGTGCCTTTACAGTCATGGAATAAAATCAAATTACATTCATTCTAAAAAATGACAATGTGCATTGGGATAACAGTTACTTGTCTTCAAGAATGGAACATGCATGTTCTAGACATAAAGTCATTCAAGTATGCATTAAAATTATAGATGTGGAAGCTGAACTGTGCTCTTTTCATTCTGCTCAATATAGGTAATTTATCCAAATATAGTCATGTTAGGAAAGTCAGTGAGGAAAGTTGTTGGAATTGTTTATATTCATGGGGGGAAAATATAAAATAATCTGTGTTTTTAAAATTGTCTCCAGGATCTTCTATGTGCCTTCCTTGCTTCACAGTGCAGTAAAATTGTGTCTGCTCAGTTGCTGCTATATTGAAATAACTTTTTCATCTCTCAGGTCTGTTCATCTTTGATGATCAGGCCATCATCTTTGATGGCTTTTCTCAAAGCTCTTCTCTCAGGCTCTTTTTATTATGAGAAAATCTCAATTTTCATTAAAACAAAAACAAGACTCTACAGCCTTCTTGATAGCAGAGGATTGCTGTAAATGTGCACACAACACTTTAAAACAGTTAAAATAAAAGACTGGTGAAAAGTCCAGTTAAAGCAAAAATGACTTCTTGAGTTCTGGCCTAACAAATTTTGGAACAGTAGCAGTCTTTTAGAAGTCTTAGGTAAACTTAAGATACTGCTGTGAATACTGGCATACAGAGATCGTGCAATTTCACAGCTGGAAACTTGAGTAGACTCTAAATGAAACACTTTACAATTAAATCATCCTTCAAGCATCCTTCTTCAGCTTGCAGCCTCTTCCATCTTCACTATGAGGCAAAATCTGCATTCCTCCTGAAAGAGAATAAAGATGGGGTAGGAGGGAAAAATTAAGATTCAGCTGTGCAAAGGAATTTAGATAAGTAAATGTGTGTCCTCTTTCCTAATCTTACTACAAATGCTGTTTAATAAGATACCAACAACATTCAATTAACATTGATTTATGCAAGATGCTACAGACCTATTTATGTGAGGTCACACAAATTTAAAATATTAGAGGTGTAATTACAGATGGGTGTTATTAACTAGGTGGAACAATACATTTAACTCACAAACATTTAGGAAAAACATCAAGAAAATATTCCCATCTTCTGTATGATCAGACTAATTTTACTTTACATCAGCTCTCCTATTAGAACAATCAGTTTAGGTAAGAAAGAGACACCTTCATTTCTGCTGCTGGCTTTGATTAGCAGCACACACAGCCTGGACTGAGAAATAGTAAATGAGTTACAAGTAAACACTATCCTGCTCCTTGGGGGATTCACACTAGAACTATTTAGTTGTTTCATGGATTTTTAGTGAGGGTGATTGATCCAGCAGCAAAAACAGAATAAGAGTACCCAGGAGGTTTGAAATTTGTGACATTTAATGTGTGACAGATTTGATGAGAAAACTGGATAGGAATTCTGGTCTCAAGGAATAATGTAATTTAGTGAAGTATAGAAATAAGTACTAGGTTCTGAGACTGTTTTATTCTATTTACTCCATATTGATGTAACCTACTAAATTAAATGCAGTGGCATTTATACTTTATGTGCAAATAAGATAAAAAACAGTATCTCTTACAGCATGGAAAAAGATCTATTTTGAGGCTTTTCCATGACAGCAGTTGTGGCAATAATTCAAATTCTAGAAACATTTGAAGCTCTGCAGGCTTTAGTGGAGACAAATTAAAGATGTTTTTAATTCATGTCCATAATGATTCAATATAGGAACTTTATTCCAATTTCTGTGACTAATACACCACTGTATTGTGTCTGAGACAAATTGATATTGAGAGACCTTTGATATGTCTGAGAACTTTGATATTCACCAATTCCATATATTATTTCCTCTGCAATTTATTATTATGGTAATTTTTTATCTAATTATATAAATCTAAATATATATATATATGAAATTCTTGAAATATAAAAATACATAAATACAAAAATATTATATATATATATTTATAGATATAGAGATATAGATATAGATATATATAGATATAGATATAGATGATATAGATATAGATATATAGATATATGCTACATGCATAGTAAGCTAGCTGCTGACCCAGGATTACTGCTGGAAGGGAAGGAGAGATTCCATTCTTCATCACACATTTGATTATGGAATGAGCAGGATCAAGTTTCTGGGTTATGATCTGGCCAGAGCATTAATTTGGTTTTACCCATGGCCAGCCTGATCTCCATATTGCCAACAGTATTCTTTTAATGCTCTTTGAAATTGAGGAGCTTTCCATACACCTAGATTCTACTGTGCAATAAGCACATCTGCTTGCCACAGGTTGCAGCAACTTCTGAATACACAGACTTCCAGAGTTCACAAAGTTCACAAATTAAACTCTGTGTTCATATATGCTCCTCCCAATTTATGCACTATAGAATGAAATTTAATTGTGGTCTCTTCTCTCTGCTGCATAATAAACCTTCTCCTTTTTCTCCACTAAACTTCTTGCACATTACTGAATCATCAGCTGAATCAATTATTTATAAGAAGGAGCCTATAAACTTTTTCTCTTGGTCTCTATATCTCCAGGGTATTTGATCTATTCACAGAAAGTCACCTCACTTCCTCAATTCCTCTTTTTGGAGCTCAAAGGTCAAGAATTACCTGTACACTTCTCTGTCTTGAAGCATAGCTCATCCCTTGCTCATTCCTTCTGCTTTTTTGTGTATTTTTTCCTTTTCTAATTTTAATCTTTTTTGTCTTGTATTCACTGGACTCTGAATTCCTACAGGAGATCCACATGTGCTTTGTTAAGTATGGCTCATATGCACATGTGAAATTATTGGTAAACAAGCTATCAATTGCATTGTAGGAGTAGCTAAATGGGGACCTGTATTAGTTTAAGTAGGAATTTAAGCCAAATGTCTTCAATCCCACTTGACATTATTTTAATGTCATATTTTAATGTGGAATAACAAAAAACCCCTTAGCAACAAATATGATGCTTGGAGGAGAATGCAGGAAAAAAAAAAAAAAAAAAAAAAAAAAGAGAGAGACTATGTTAAACCTTCCTGGAGTTTTCTCCACAGAGTCCAACTTCCCAAACCCAAAAACTGCTTGTGGGAATTTCCACTGGGAATGTTTCTTCCCACAGGCACGGAATTCTAATGGCAAGATCCTTCCATATTTGAGCTCTGGCTGTAAGAACAGTTTGTCCCCTACACTGGGCAAAACTGGACACCTAGAAAATCAGGACGAGCTTCATAAATGACAGGTCTTGAAATGTTATGGGTGGGAAGTATCAAAAAGGCTTTTAGGGAGATGATAGGTCTATGAACAACACTGTAAACACCAATTATCCTGGATGTGCATGGACTGTGTTGTTTTCACAGTGCATGTTGTGTTGAATGGGGACCACCTTCATTACACCTGAGGTGAGAACCACATAAAAATATAAAAGGGAGACATTAGTTAATATAACACAGTTCTTTAGCTGAGATACATATTATACAAAATCAACTCAGTTACACAGTTCCACCAGGATACAGTGAATAATGATGTATTTTCTCCCTAATTTCTTAGGAGGAAACAGAGAAACTTTCAGCTTCTTACTAGAGAAAGTTGTCAGTGAAATAGAACAGAAAGGAAATTGCTCAGCAGCAGTGGGCTAATGGGGTGTGCTGTTCACAGGATCCTCTGATCTGCTGGGAGGGTGGAAAGCTGGCTGTTCTTCCTGGACCTGCATCACCTGGGCAAAACAATTTGATGACTGAATGCCACAGTTGATAGATTCGTAAATTAAACCTTAGCAAACTTCCTGCTCTTTGTCTTAAATATCCTTTTCTTCAGTGATCAGTAGTGGTGCTGAAGCAGCATCAATTTAGTGTTCCCTTCTTGAAAAATCCTGTTAGAAAGTTACAAATAATAGCAGTCAGACTTACAAACCTATAGGCTTGGGAACAATGTTTTGAGTCTTGTTAGTGCTGATAGAGCAAGAAATAAAAAGGAGAAAATTGCAAGCCATCTGCTTCTTTATCAAATTTCTCTGCATATTCTGCACAGATATCTGTACTCAAGCTTTTTTATTCCAGTTGGGCAAATCACTTATACCCCATTTATATTAATTTCTGTAAACAATAGACACAGATGCCTGAGGCAGAAAGTAAAATATGAATTTGTAATTATTTTAGGTCTCAAGTAGTCATAACTGTGAAGTGCTCTGTCCAGCAGAACAGATAGAATAGGAAATAAAGATTCTGAATGTTTGTTGTCTTCTCATTCCTCTTCCTCCAGCTGTGATATTTGATATCCAGCTGCTATGCACACAGTTTTTTCCTTTGTCAGTGGTCTGTGGCTTATGTCTACAATTTCAAAAGAAAAGTGTAAAAAATACGTGATTGCTATTCAAAGCAGCATAGTTAGAAATAAATATTATACTTTTCACAACTCTTTGGAAGGTTTTGTACGCAGAGCCCCCAAATATCCATTTGTAAGTGATCCCAATTTGATTTTTTTCTGTCTGGAGTGCAAAATGGGAGATGAGGTTAATCACGCCATAGGTAAAGCTCTTCTGTGGTAGTTCAGCAGCACAAATTTCAAGTGTAAAATACCAGTATTTTAGGTACTTCAAGAAAATATAGTGAAATGGGAAAAGGTCAAAATAGGTAGTTTTTTATTCTTATATTTTTATTTAATAGAAACCTGGCTTGTTTTTAACTGTATGTAGAACAGTTCTTGACTTCAGTGGATCTCTCTTGTCAAGCACTGATGTGTTTCTATAGAAGTACACCCATCAAAGACAAGCATTGCAGACCTAAAAGATAATAGACAGTAGGGATAGAAGATAATAGTATGGAGGAAGAGGAGAAAACCTATACTGGATGTGCATTTTGTGTCCATATCTCCATATGAAAGTTCGTCTTGTATCTCTTGCCTGTTATGGTGCTTATTTTGAAGCCATGTCCTATTTTCTGCTGAAAGAGGGCTTCCAAAATGGGAAAGGATAATACAAAAAGGAGAGGGCATAAGAAGGTCTCCAGAATCAAAGTGGCAAAGTAACACAGGTGAAATAAACCAGCTAGGGGTGTGATTAATACACAAATACCTGTTCCTCTAATCTTTTGAAGGCTCTCACTGATTATGAGTCCCTATTATACCCTGAAATTAAATATCTCACTATTTGACTTGCCTCCCTTTGTCTAGTGTCATCTCAGAGGTTTCAGTCTTTGGACAACTTCTTTTCATTTCTATAATAAATTAAGCTGAGAGTTATGACCTTTTCATTTAAACTTCATATTTAATTTGTGAGCTGACAGAAAGCACTATAATAATTTCCTGGCATCTTGATCACACTTGGGGACCTTCTTTCATAGCAAAATAACACCATAACTCTCTGAGGCATAAAGAAAAAGAATATTTCTTCAAAACATTTAATACAGCTCTTAGGTGTTTACTCTTTTCTCAACTGAACAACACTTCCATTTGTATTCTAAAAATACCTGTCAGGGCCCAAAACTGCATCACAGTATTTTTTAACTTGGCAATTCATCACTCTTTGTGCTTTATCTGACTTACATTGTTTTTTGACATGGTCAGGGTGTGAGCACCTTTAGCTATGACAATTCATGCTAACATTTATGTTTTTAGTTCTAATGGTTTTAGTAGATGTTTTTAAAGAGTTTCAAATAATACCTTGAACTCAAATAAAATGAAATATTTTCTTCAATGTATATTTGGTTATAAATTTACAGATTTATGTACAGAAAATGAAACATTCACATTAAAGCATGTCAACCAACAGCCTGTACCAATGTATTAAAATGAACTAAGAATTTGCTATTTCCCAAGCTCACTAAAAGTGTTAGTTTGT
Source organism: Muscicapa striata striata (assembly GCA_030060385.1). Classification (NCBI taxonomy): domain Eukaryota; kingdom Metazoa; phylum Chordata; class Aves; order Passeriformes; family Muscicapidae; genus Muscicapa; species Muscicapa striata. The sequence continues at coordinate 1,171,671 of JAREIS010000328.1, read as the reverse complement.
TTTGCTCACCTGGTTTTGTTGCTTTGGCAGCATATGCTCATTATCTGAAAACTATTGGAGAAAAACAGACCAAACAAAATCTTGCAATCCTTCCACAGTTACCATGAAGTCTTTCCCAGCATGACCCTGATTATGCCAATTTACAGCAAAGGCTGCAATGAAAATGCCACAGCAAGGTAAAAGTACCCCACATAATGCTGCCAAGCACTTTGCATAAAACATTTTTGAAAGATGCCATAATGCTCAGCTGCTGACAGAAGCTCACAGGCCACAACCTCTGCAGCCTTAGTTATTGAGTTATAGACCATGCAGAAATGCACATGAATTGTAGCCATTTTCTTGGGGAAAAAAAATTCAAACTTGTCTATAACAAGTAGAAATAGAGAAAAAATTACTACAGGCAAATAAATAGACTTTAGGTAGTTGTGATCACAAAAATCAAGTGTCACTTGTTATCTGTCTGTCCCTTGGGCACTATGGGGAAGGTAGTGAAGGGGTTTAGTGCTCCTCCAGCTTGATCAATGAAGTAGTATTGAAAACAAATCTTTGAGCTACTCAATTGTTTCTAGGTTCTGTATCTTCAGCAGAGTTAGGTCTGGTCTCTTGTTGGGGAATAGAGCAGATCCCACAGGTAAAATAATAATTCAGTGTGTGGGGGAATCCCCATGATGCCAATGCTGGCAGAAATGCTTCCACTTCTTGTGACCTATTTTCCACTTCAACACTGTGACTAATATAGCTTTGGGCCTGGAAATGCTTGCATACTTTATGGATAGAAATATGTACAGTGATTTCACTGATTTCCTTGGGACTAAAGAGTGAAGTTATTCATGCCATTTATTGCAAGCATTTATTACAGTTTGGGGGTCTGATTTCACATTCTAGTCATGAAAAACTAACCTTCTTATTTCACCTTCTTCTTCCCTAATGTTTTCTGGAGTTGTGTTGTTGTGTCAGGTATGAGCTCTTTACATCATGCTTGTGTGCTAATGAAGACTTGATGTTTGCTATTTATACAAAATAGCTCCCTTTAGCATATTTATTATAGCAGAATATCCCTGTTAAAATATGAAGATGTTACCAATGTGCTTCAATAGGGATTCCCACGCATCAGCAGCTTTATAGGTCACTGAAAATAGGGACCAAGAGAAAACTTACGGTCTACCACACCTACACTCATCTCCCTATGTGGCAATAAGCACTTTGAGCTGTAGAGAACATCATTGCCCACTCTGAATCTATTCTGTGATGTTAAAGCCCAGAATATGGCTCTGGGAGCCATGTCAGAACACTGAAACATCAGTCAGAAAAAAAGAAACTTCCAAGCATTAACTAAATAAGCTTACAGAATGTTGTCAAACTACAGTCTAATTTTTGAATTTAGAAAGCAAACAAGAAAATACCTCTTTTTATTGGATCTGTTGTTGGGCTCTCCCTAGGACCAGGTCTCTAAGCCCCCCTCAGAATACACGAGGTTCTCTGCCCAAGAGTGCTTTTGGGTGGAAATCAGTCTATAAACAGAGGATTCCACACTTAGAAATAAAGACCTTTCCTTCTAATACTTTATTTAAATGTGAAGAGGGTATTTAAGGATTTTCTGGGAAAAGTAGCACTAGGGAATATAGTTGATCAAGAAATGAAATAGCTAATTATGCTTTGGAGGCATGTTAGAAATTAAGTAAAGCTTATTGCTTGTCACCTCTTTATATTACCTCTCTTTCAAAACATTCTGCTCTAAAAAGTGTGGTCTAAACATTTTATAATCATAGAAGTTTGGCTTGCTGCACTGCTTTGAACTGGGACACAATTCCATATTTTGCAAAATGGAACCTGAGAAGTTCTGTCTTGGCCATTCAAATGCACGCTCAGTGTCAGTGCTGGCTAGAAGCTGCATATAAATTGTTTTACTCCTTTCCCAGACTGCAGACACAGTTCAGTTGTCATCACAAACCTTTACATTATCTAATAATAAAAAGGGATCACTTCAACTTGCAAATTAGGTTGCAAAGAGTTTTATTACACAGTATCACAAGGTATGAAGCTCTTGATATAAACTTTAGATGATTTTCTTACTCAGAACAAATGTGTGTCCTAGAGACCCCTCTTGTCTGGGGCCAGAAGTAATTTTTGACAGCTACTTTTCTTTTAACAAATATCCCTTTTCCTATCAGGCCTCAGGTAAAAACATTCTTAGGTGGGCAAAGGCTTTTCACAAAAGCTAATCTTGACAGGTGATTTGTGGAGAGTTGATCTGAGCTGCTTTTTCAGTTGCACTTCTCTCTGTGACCATTTTCTTAAATCTAGTGGCCTCAAAAGTCTGTGAATACCCAAAAAACCTTGCAAAAGATTTTGACTTAAGTTCTCAGAGTGGCCAGCAGCCTAGAAAAGCCATCTAGGATGTGAAAATGTGCCATTCCTGTGTCATTCTCCTGTTTCAGACATTATTGCTTCAGCCTGTGGAATGTCTTCTCCATCTCTTGACTTTTCACAGGAATCTTCTTACAGTTTTGCTTTTATGCTGAGTGAGAGTGGTAGGGAAATATCACCACTCTGCTCTTCACATTCTTGAATGATAAAGGAACTAAATTGGTAAACAAATTCCCAACAGAATACAGACCTCTACCTAAACCTTAATTTCAATAGGTTTGGAATCATACTTTTGCAGATGGATTAGTGTGCATTATTCCTCAGGCATTTATCCCTAAAAATGCCCAGTTTTGCAGAACAAAGACCTCATTCCTTCAAAAGGGCACTTCACCTGCATTTTACCAACTTTTGAGAGAAATGCAGATTGGGAAACTGAAAACCAGACAACTCAACATCTATTAATAATGTTACAGGACTATTTATATCTAACCTGAATGCTGCACTTCTGTAGCAATTTATTTTCATTTGAATTCAGCTTACTGCACTTGGCAAGTTTCTGTGAATTTGCAATGCACACATATAAATATGGGTGCAAGTAGCTATGTTGGAGTAGTAATTGATTCCAGCCATATGACACGAAAATTTTTCTTTAAGCCAAGTAAGAATGAGTGTGAGTTGTAGCCCTGGAAAAGACTGTAAGACTATAAGACTATAAGTTAGATTTTATGGTCATTTTTCCCAGAAGAAGATATTGTTATTAAATTTTGCTGATCAGGGCTAGCAGTTTGCTACAGATCAGGTTATGATCATTTATGTGTTTATGGCCCGACAAAGCTCAGAAGTTAAACACTTCATTAAGTTACAGGACAAGATGCTCACATGGTGAAATAATGAGAGTGCATTAGTTTGCATCCCTTTAGGGAAATTAGGTATCTGAGTCCCTGGCATCTAACTTCAGATCAGAGACTTAAAATATGCTATTCCAACACCTTCAGATTCCAAGCTGATCTCCAGCACTCCAGTGAACCTTGCTGCCTTTAAAATTAATTCTGAACCAAAAATCATAAAAAGAATGTAATAATTTTGATTTTTTTCAGCTAACATCTGACTCACAATTTCTCTTTTCTAAAATTTCATTTCCTACCTGACACTAACATCCTGCTGGACTCTGGATTCGCTTTTAGAAGGCTCTAGTTAAGTCATGACTTTCAACTCTTCTTTCCATTTGACTGGATTCTGTAAAGGGTATTTCAGTAGTGAAATGGAGATTTATTTTTTTTTCCCCCAGAGCATAGAAACTTTATCTTGGGACTACTGATATTAAGAATCTGTGCTGTCTAAATTCTCTCTTTGGCATGAACTGCTGAAAGAGCAAATCAAACATCCACTTGGGATTCTTGAGGGGCCTGTGAAATCATGAAGGGATAACAGCTCCCAGAATATTATGAAATTCTGTGCACCAGGGAAGCAATAAGAATTTTGCTTTTCCAGGGCAGAACGATGACTGAAATATTTCCATTTGGTTTAACTGATCTTTCCATGTGTGTCTCAGGATACTGTAGCCAAAACTACCATAAAAATATGTGCAAGACTAGCCACTGAGGATTAGAAAATGTAATTTGTACCCATTTGTACAAATTATACTACGTAGCATGCTGCAACTCAACATTTTCAAACACAACAGGATCCTGAGGAATTGCTGGAAACACTGATGTTCTTGACTCTGGCCAACCAAAATTACTTGGATAACTACCTAAACCTTTAAGATCCCATGTTTTCATCTTTCCAGGGACTAAGGCAATGCTATAGCATTCTTAGAAGACAGAAATTCATCAGTTTTGTCAGCTGTAATCTCTAACCATACAATAACATGATATAGAGAAGTAAAACTTTTTTCAGTGCAGAATAAAATTTGGCTGTTTACTTTTGAATTACCTCTTTCCCCACACCCAAAACACCTTCTAAAATGTACTCTTGAAAATAACTATGAGCATTTGTAAGTGCTGATGATTTATTTACATATATAGCCTATTTTCTTACTTTTAATTGGAAAGGACAATATGAAGATTCTATCTTATCTGATCATTCAAAGAGCAAAACTACATGCAGTTTACCATGAAAATAAATGTTTTGGCATCCTTTGGGCTGGGCTGACAGCAATTACCATGATCTGCAGCAAGCTACCATGATGATATAGGCTGCATTCACAGGCTGATAATCAAGCAGTTAAAACATCTGATAATCAAACCTCTCTGGAAAATGCCAAAGACATATAGACATCATGTGTTTTTCCTCAAAACCTAAGGAAAAGAAAGAAAAAAAAAGGCATTTGAGTCTTGACACATTTATTTTAGACAGTAAATATTTCTAACGTGGTGTTTTTCAAAAAGTTTCCACCTGGGCTTGGAAGCACACTGCAAAATTTGGTATTCAAATGCTTGCTTCCTATGGGTAAATGAAGCTGGTAATTGAAATGTAAACCTTTTGTCATGTAGGACTTTCCAGGTTTTTAGGCAAGAGACTGTTCCATTATTCCAGGATAATAACCCTGAGGAGAAAACCACAAAGTGTGTCTGAAAATTTGCAGCTTCCTTAATGCTCTAAAATGTACCAGGTACTTGAGACTGCCACTACGTTTCTCAGGGCTAATTTTTCCTAATAAAAATAAGTCTCTGTTAATGTTAGCAGAGTTTAATACACAATAGCATGTGGAGGGAATATTTAGGATTTTAGACCTGTGGTACTGCTGCCTTTGCAAGTTAATAATGACATTCCCACATCTGAAGGCTTCAGGGTAAGAGGGCTCTTTGCAGAGTTTTGCTGCAATTTCTTTGGGGGTTTGGGCCATTCAGTCCTTGCTGATGATTACTTCTTTGTGTTAGGGAATTGGATCCATAAACTGCTATTGATCCAAACTCCTAAAAAGATAATTTTGATGGTTCCAGGTGGTCTGAACTTATGTAGCCAGTGGAACTGCAGCATCCATGGCAGTAGCTTTCAGCCCTGCAGGGAAGGTTCACTCTGTGTCACATCTTGCCAACAGCTTGATAAGTGTTGAGCTACCAGGACGTATCATCGTGACTTTGGTCTATTTATCCTTCATCTGACTTGTCTGTGATTCATGTGTGGACATGTTAATCATTAGCAGAAATGTTCCTTAGTGGAACTTTACTGATGTGATCCTAATAAAATAAAATAAAATTATTTTTGTAATACTCAGCTAAAAATAATATTGTTAACATTTTGGAGAAAGAAAGATCTTATTAGAGTCTCTCAATGATAAAAATTGTCTTTGTATAATGAATACTGATTTAAAGAAGATCAAACAGATTAGATGTGTTTAGCAAAAGGGTCTTTCTCTATTTTTCCTTATTACATGTGTAAGAAATTGATTTAATCATAGGTAAGATCCAGAAAAGATGGTTTACAGGGATCCCTTTATAGAACACTTGACAATAGCACATTTCTTTGATAAATATTGACCAGTTAGGTTTTAAATATTACTATATTATAAATATTCATGTCATGTACCCTCTCTTACATCCTTAGGTAGCTTTTTAAATCCCAAAGGATCACTGCAAATATATTCTCCTTTATATTATTCCTGCTTTCCTTTTCCCAGTTTCATTCAACACCTGACATTTATTCTGTCCTTATCCCTAAGAATTCTTCTTTCATTATTGACTGAATTATTCTATATTCATATTCATATGCCTGACATATATTCTAATATAAAATAACTAACAAAATAATAAAATAATTCTAGTAATGATAAATAAATTTTGCTAAAAGAAGTGCCTAGGTCTCATGGTCTGTGTATCCTCTTGTACACCACATGTGAAGCACTGCACAGATGCTGTGTTCAGGCCTTGTAAAACAAATAATTTCATGAATACTCAAAGAAAATGGATGCCAGGAAGAAAAAGGTATCTGGACAAAAAAATGGGAGTGTAAGCATTACCAGTATGAGGAAAACTTCTGGACAGGATTTTAGTGTCTTGTACATGGAGATGAACAGACTGCATTTCTTCTTGGAGCAGATTGTGAATTTCATCCCCTGCATGCAGCCCCCGGGGTGTAAGATGCTCATACCTATAGGAGGGGAAAATGGGCATGAAACTCAAACTGCAGCCAGAGGCACGGGGATCCTGTGACAATTCCTGAACCTTGCTAGAGCTTTTCAAAACCTGTGACCTTTTTTTGTTCAGTTTGGAGGGATTTTATTTTGGTTTTGGGGATTTTTAAATTTTTTTTTGCAATGAAGATCTCAGGCCAAAGAAAGACTGACAAACAGAGATTAGGCTCAGGGCCATGTTGGCCATGATCATGAGGCTTCTGGATACTGGTTTGTGTTTCCAACTGTAGAACTGCTCTGGGAATTGTGCATGACAAATTCTGCCAAAAATTTTCTGAATCTTTACTCATTTTAGAATCTGTGCACAGAAAATGAAAAGAAGCAAAAAGCTCACCCACTTAAAAATTATGTACTTTGATGAAATTTCTCCTGGAAGAAAAGAAAAAAAGTGTTTTTTCTTAGCTAAAAAAACCCCTGCATGTGTTTATATAGATGTCTGTAAATTATAAAAATATTGTGATCCATGTAATTCACATCTAAGTTCAATACAATAGATCTTTCAATGCTCTGTCTAGACATAAGCACAACTTATTTCTTTCCATTTCTGTCATGCACAGGCTCTTCATGACCCTCTTCTACAATATCTCTTTCAGAGGGAAATGTGGTTTTATATCAGGCAAATTATGATTACAAAAAAAACAAAAAAACCAAAACCAAAAAAAAAACCCCAAATAAACTATAATGTAACAGACTATTTGTTAAAACCAGCCAGTTTAAAAATTAGTAGCTTATTTTCCTGAAGGTTACATTTCAAAAAGAAGCTGCCCTTACTTTACCATTTCCAGTCCACTTTTTACCACCCTTTGCTTCCTCCATATTTTCCATACACCAGACCATTTTGTGGTTGAAATTCTAGTCCAGTGGAGGGAAAAAGGGACATATAACAACAATGCCAGCTCTTACACCTCTAAGCCTTCAGTAATTCATATACATTGACAACATATGTGATGTTCCACAGAACAAAAAGGTAATGGAAAAATCCCATGGGAGTTGGTAAAGAGACCTTGGAGTTATTGAGGTTATAAAGGAACCTGTATGAATTGTTTGTCTTGGTCTCTCATTGTTAAATATTTTTCTTTTCCAGTAAAAAAGACAGATTTAGTGGACTGGAAGAGACCAAACAAGAGGACCAGGGGAAATATTTGTTGCAGAGATCTGTAGAACAGTGAAAGAGTTGACAGGGAATGGACAGGTAAGTCTGAAAAAGATGTAGTAGTAAAAATTAATAAATCACAAACAGGTGACCCAAAAAAAAAAAAAAAAAAAAAAAAAAAAAAAAAGTGGAGTAGGTGTTTAGGGACACTGTACAAAATTATTTTTGTCCCTGTTCCACATTATATCTTCCAATTTTTTCTGTTTCCTCTGAAAGATAAAGACAGGTAAAGGTATCCCTTTTAAACAAGACCATATTTTCTCCCTTTCCCTTTTCCTGCTGCCCTGTAAATGGGAGGTATGGGCAAGTTGTAAGAAACATAATATTCTGAAATTAGAAAAAAAGCCTTAGAGCAATTCCCATAGCTTTTGTGAAAGGTGCATTGAAATCCTGAAATTAACTGCATGCAACTTAAAAAAAACCCAATATTAACATTTAGATGCTGAATATTACCTGTTCTTCAGAACAGACTGAACTGTAACTATATTTTCTAGAAATGCAGTTTTCCTTCCAATAGATGGATTTAATTTCTTTGAAAACCACCTCAGTGTTTTTAAGACACTAAGTGCAGACAGTATTCCAATGTGTTCCTGTACAAAGCAAACAGCCACCAGAGCAGCACTGAAGTCACCAGGGGATGAGGTGGATCACAGATCTCAGCCACTCACAGTGACCTGGCAGCAACACAAAATTCCTGGGCTCCATCAGTGCTGATGTGTCTGACAACAAGAGATGTCCCAGCACTGGAAAGGGAGGGTAATGTGGGTGGGGAGAAAGGGCAAAGGGAAGTTACTGCTGTGACAACCTCTGTAGCTGGTGGTTTTCCAGGAGATGCCTGTTCTGGGGTTTGCCATGGTGCTTCTCTGGCAGCCAGCCCCCAGGGCACAGGTACACAGTCACCTTGCTGCTCCCCTGGCAGCTCACAGGATTTTGTGGCATCCAGTGTTTAAGAGACCAGAGTGAGGCAAATTGAGGGGAGGCTGCAGTCCCCAAGTTATGTGAGGGAAAGAACTTCGCATGATGGTTTATTAAAATGTAAGCAGGTATCATAGTAGTAGTAGTAGTAGTAATAATAATAATAATAATAATAATTAATAATAATAATAATAATAATAATAATAATCATCATCATCATCAACATCATCATCATCATCTGTTTAATGTGCAGTCAGCATTTCCTCCTCCTTCTGCACAATCACTGATTCAGAAACCATGCCAAAGCAGCAAGGCTGTCCTTTGGATATAAAGACCTATCTTCAAAATAAAGAGAGAAATCTCTCTGAAACATGCAGTTCTTTAGAAAACTAAGCTCTACTCCCTGTAGTTACAGCTCAACCTTTCTAGTTGCTGTGTCAGTTCTGTCAAGCCCTTGACCTTAATAACTGCTCTTGTGCACCTCAAAGTGAGTACCACGCCAACACTTTGTTTGTTGACCAATATTAAAAAATTTCCTAAGGTCTGTAAGTGAACAAAAGAGTTGTTTACAGAGAGATTCTGAAGAGTTTAGTCTCTGTAAACAGCATCCAAAGTACCTTACAACATATTATTTGCTCAACTAGTGTAGTATATTTTGGGTTTTCCCAGGAAAATGCAGGGATAGATGGAGTAAAACTGCCAGTAGTAGAATGTATGTGGCACTAGAGTATGCACAAACAAGATTCAAACTTGATACAAGATATTTATATTTTTAAATTTTATTATTTTTAATTATAGCAATCCTAGATTGCTTGTCCAAAGAGCAAGAACTGAGTGATATTTGACCTGATATTTTGCATGCCTTGAACTATTGTGGTCTTTATTTACCTTATTGCATGAGCAATCAAGGTTGCAACCTAGTTGTCATACAGTGATTGTGATAATTTTCAGCATCTGTGTTTTCCTTCTAAAATTTTGATGTAAAATATGTCAAAGTGTATTTATATGAGCTCTAATGAAAATGTATAATTTATGCTACTTTTCTATGAGGTGTATTTATTTCAAAGTCTTTAAATAGTATTCATGCCATTAAGAATTATAAAAGTAATGGACATCAGTATTATTTAAACTGTTATGTTTTCTTCTGCTGTGTCTCAGTGGGAATGTTGAGTGCCACACAAGAGCTATAATTGAGAAATCCCTTGCTCTCTGTGACTCTGATTGCTATTATGATTGGAATAATTTACATTTTTATGAAGATACTATTCTGTCTTCAGGCATCCATGACTGTGCTTGATATTTTGAAGATCATTTGAAAAGGCACATAGAAATTATTTGCTTTTAGTAAAATGAGTCTTTACTTGCAAGCAAAAGCAAATTATTTGGTTCAAAGGAAATAAAAAAAACGGCTCGTAAGTATCTGAAGAAGGAGCTGCTGGTAAACAACATCTCCAGAAAATGACTCCTCCTCAAATGCCTGCAAAGACAATTTACTGAAACCTTCTTTTGCAGGCACACTAAGGCCCTTGCAGTCTTACTAAGCAATAAAATTACTGGTAGGGTTAGAGCCTTCCATAGCAGTAGGTCACTTCATCTCTCTGTTCTCCCTGTAAGTACCTAATAAAGATCTTGTGGATTTTTTCACTTTGGAAGCCTGAGGCTCTGACCATGTGGCCTCCACCTGGTTCAAACACAGGTTTAGTCTCTGGCTTAATAGAAGCAATGAATTAGTGGTGCCACCCTGTAACTGTCATTCTCTGTTGTCTGGAAAACCACAGTTTAAGAAGGTGGGCAGAAAGAATACAGCTGATGCTTTAGTACCCCTTACACCCCACTAAATTCACACTGAGCAATATTTTGTTCTGCACTTAGACTTTGCTGAAGAAAGTGATTAAACTTGAGAGGAGTTTTATCGTTGTCAGTGACTAAGTGCTAAAATGTGGCTCTCCATTCCCTACAATCATATGTACACATAGAGAGGAAATGCACATGTCAGTGGAAATTACACACCTCTGACTAATGGTAAATGTTATTTGCAGAATTTTTCAATTTCGTAATGGAGGGAACTGAACACTTCGTAGCCTGCTGAGTAACAGAGTCAAAACAGCCAGTGTAGACCAACTGGTACTTTAAAGTGTTGTCTTTAGAACTAATACTAGAGACCTAAAAATTTCCAGGTATTTCATGTGATCTGTATGTTTTATGTACAACCCTAACAATTTCTGCTGGGCCCTTCTCTTTCCTTTTGGAGGAAAAATTACGACCTCATCCATGTAGAAAGAACTCATCTTCTAATGCTACCTCAGAACTTTCTTTACATAATATGTGTCCCAATTGAATGTATTCATATTGCTCTGACCAAGTTAACTCATGTGTGTGGATTACAGAGAGAATGAGTTAATTTAACTGCAGTATCCAAATGCAGTGTCCATTTTAAGGCTTGGCATCATTTGACTTACCAAAGCAAACTGCATAGCTGTGAATTGGCAATATTCACTACCTTTACCCCTCTCCCAGAGGGACACCAAATCATGATTAATCAAAATCCATGTATGAATTTAAGGCACAAAGCACTCTTGGCATTAAAGGCTCTAAGACAACAAATATCTGAGCAATTCTAACAAAGCACATTGGTTCACCCATAGTGAAGTGTTCAGGCACATAATAGACTAAATGACACTTTTCCCCCTTCACTAATTTTATTACAGGATTGTTCTTCATGCCCTGTATAATTAAAATTCTGTCATCGCCTCCATTATGAACCTCCCTTTTTGCTGGTTTATAACCTTGCCCATAATTTACTCTGAAAGGGAGGCTGTGGTTTGGGATTTATTCACAATCAGGGTTCTTGCACTGACTAAAAATAAACTAAGATTTTCAGAAGTGATCAATCAATTCTACCCTTCTGGTTTAAACTGGTAGAATGGTTATGAATCTCCAAGGGTGAGCAGAAGAATCTGTGTTTTTTTTCAAAACAAACCTCATTGGGCACCCATTTTAAAATTGTTGTTCTTGTTTACAGAGTAAGTTTGTTCCTTTTTTTTGAAACTCAGGCATCAGCAGAAATATGGTATTTGGTGTCAGATGCTCACTGCAATATTCTGATAGAAAGGACCCTTCTCTTTCCAGGTAGAATTTTCCATCACTGGCTTCTTGTTTTCTTGTATTTAAAAGCAACCACAGTGTCTGATGGAAAATATATCACAGGCATAGCAGTTAATTTAAATGTGAAATACTAGTATTTCATATTTCTACTGCACATATAGATACACTGATTAAAGATTTCCTAAATGGATACTGACACAAACAGATAGAAATGTTACAAAGATGCAGTCTAGCTATTTCATGATTGTTTCTTGCACAACTACTGATTTTGTAATGGTGTATTGCAAAGCCTTATAATGATTTGATAGAACTACAATTGGTCCTTGTAGGCCTGTTTTTTACAATTTTCTTAGTCAGTGAAGTCTGAAACTATTACACAAAGGACACAATCCACTGTCTCTTATGATCATGACAAAGCTATAAAATGTCCATTCTTTTGTAGACCATGACATTTTAAAATGCTTCTGGTTTTCTGTTAATCTGTTTACCCACCCATATCTCAGTAACACTAAATGGTGCCATTATTTTAAATCACAGCTCCAAGTCATCCCTTTTCTAATGGGAGTTGAGTTAGATCCAAGATAACAATATTCCTATTCTTCAGAGAGATTGACAGGGTCAGTTCAACTTTATACCTTTTTAAACTTGCTCAGTTGCTTTACTATCAGCCTCAGTCTTCAGCCTCAAATCAGAAGTTTTCCTGAAGTCTGGCCCACAGTGGATCCCAAATGATCACTATGGCCATAACTATTTTCTGTGAAGCTAACAGAGAGGAAACAGTGAGAATTGTGAGGAAAAGGTGGGAAAGATTAGAGGAAGGGAACCTGTCCTGGTCTCTAGTCCCACCTGCCTTTGAGTGGAGGAAATTCATCCCCGCTGCACTGCCTGCTCCTGACATAAACTGCTTTGCTGCATATCACAGAGAGCTGCAAGAAGGGTAGATACACCAGGCAAAGAAGTACCAGTTAAAGGGAGTCATATTTAGAATAGAACTTTATGCTGTTAATTCAACTGAACACTTGAGAATGTGTCTGGGTCACCCAGTTTTGAGAAGTAGGTATGCATGTGTTCAGCATTTGGCACACATTTTACTGAATACGTGGGGCTTTTTTACAAGTTTTTTTGAACATTTATGGCTTAAGAATTGCTTAAATGCCTTTTTTTTTTTTTTTTTTTTTTTTTTTTTTGAGTTGGCACTGGCATGAAAAAGTACTCACAGAGAAACTGTGAATTAAAATAAAATACCTGCCTTATTGAAAAGGACTCCTTGAGTTCTCAGTTCTGTGCTGACCTGGGATGTGCACTGTCCATCCTGTCTTGCACCTGCACTCTGAAAGAAGTGCTCAGAGGGACTTCATTGAAATAGGGGAGCAGTAGGACACTGTTCTGTCTGCCTGGCAAAAGAGGGGTGGCTGCTTTGGAGAGATGGAGCAGCACCTACAAGGAGTTTTAGGTTTGCTACATTTGGTCACCTGCCTCTGGCTGCCACCCTAAAAAGATCCTAAACATTGCAGGCATTGATTTAAGTCTATGGCTGCTGCAGACGAGAAAATCTCAGGCACATTTTTAGCAGAAACATAAAAATGCTGACATCTTTTTTCTTTCTTGACTGCTCCATATATTATGTTGCTAATAGATGCCTCTCTTGAATTTCTGATGGCTTCTGAGTCTGAATGAAGGCTTGGCTGCAGAACCAGACCTGCATAAATCACATCAGCCCCTGTGTCCATATGTGGAATAGCAGCATATGCAGGTCTCCTACGCACAAGAGAGGATTAAGAACAGATTAAGAACATTGATTCTGCCATTCCCCAGTGTGTGCTCCATCTAACTATTCCACTATACACTTGGCACATTTGTGATTAAAACCTGTGTAACAGATGAACATATTGTAAGCAGATAAAAAGAAAGGAGCTATTAAAATTGGTTCAAATTACTTCTCTTGCAAAAAAAACCAACAAACTCCTCTCCAAACCACATCTTTTATCTTGAATTCTAGAAGCAATCAGAAATAATTCTAAATATCATGTCTTCCTAAACAAAGAATTTGAAGGAAAGCACCATGTAAGAAGCTAAAAGAAGACATAATGAGAAAGTGAAATTATTCCTTCTGGGACTAAAAACTCAAATTTGGTGATCAAAGGCAGGTCTTCCAATGTTTTTATTCTTTAAGATTTTCAGTCTGTGGGAGTAGAGGGAGCTCAGTATCCCACAGGATGTTCCAAATCGGTCAGGATTAGCTCTCTGGGTCTAAAAGAATGATTGTAGTTCCTATTACTGTAGGAAGATGGTTTAGAATTACACAATTTGAATTTTCTTTGTTGCCATTCCTACACTGAACAGACAATACTAATGTTTTCCTTCCATGTACATCACCAGCTTGAAAATTTGTCCTTGGGTAGTGAGCTGGCCTAAATTCTAGATCCTAACAATACTGTGGATAATGGTAAAATTAAATTTTCATTTTACTGCGTATCCTCCAATATAATGCTGACATTATTAGCAGCATGCCTCTGTGGCATGAAGGTTAACTGCATTCTGGCTCCATTTATAAGAATGCAGTGAGGTGAGTGAAGAAAGGGCTTATTCTCCTCTATTCAGCACTTGGGAGCTTGCATCTGATGCAGTGCCTGGGCTGGGGCTTCCCAGCTCAAGGAATTGCTGACCAAATGGGACAAGTCCAGCAAAGGCCACTGCATGTCCTGGGGAAGGCAGCAGACATGAGCAAGGATAGTCTGGAATGGCTGGGCTTGCTCAGTTTGAAATCATCTGACTGCAGCTTCCTGAGGAGTGGTGGCAGAGGAGCTGGAGCCAGAGATGCACTGAGAGAGACAGGAGAGAGCAGGCACAGGCTGCAGCTTGGGGAGCTCTTGTGCACTGAAATGCAGCTCCTGGAGAGGCTGTGCCACCCCAACACCACTGGTTCAGGACCAAGAACAGCCTCCTCTTTCAACATGAATCAAACTTCAGGTTGCTTTGTTTTGAGTGGTCAGGACAGATGACCACCAGAGATCACTTCTTACCCAAACTGTGTGTGAAGCTTTTGTTCTCATTTACACTGTCAGCCACCCAAAAATTGTGGCCATTTAATTATTTATTGTATTAAAGGAAAAGAGTCTTCATACTGTAGTCTAGGATGTTTTTCCAATTGTTTTTCTCCATTTCTTTTCTACACCAACCCTGAATTCATAGTCTCTCTACAAAGTGTTGTATACACAAGGACAACTAATCAGCTATTAACAGCAAAATGCTTTCATTGGGTTTTCTTCAGGAGGAGAGTTACAGATTGTTTTAATGTTTTTAATTGTGTTACTAGTGTTCAAATTTAAGGTCATAGGATCTTTATTTTTTGAGAGGTTGTTTGGTTTTGAGTTTTTCTTTTGATTTTTTTCCCTTCCAAATGCTGTCTTCTGACATTAAAGAAAAGTACTAGGAAAATTTAATTTCCATAATTTCAATTATTTGATACCTCTTCAATATCACTGCCATTTTTTTTGCTTCCAGTGCTAGCTATTAAATACACTTGCAAGGGGACTCTAAATTCTGTCTGTGGAAACCCCTTTCCAGGCAAATACACTATACAGGTGCTACAGAAATTTATTGTTCAGTGCAAATTATTAAAACCAGAAAGTTGCTTTATTACTTTGACTAGTCTTGCATTTGAAGTTGTTAACACTCAGGAAAAAAATGCAACAGAGATTTAAAATGGAGTTACATGGTAGAAACTAAATTCTGAACCTGACCAGATGGGATATTTGGGAGGTAACCATTTTAAATCCCCTTTTCCCTGTTGTTTTAAGAGCTTAATGGGCTGCAAAAGATAGCTGAAGTGATTGACAGATGTATCAACATCAGAGAATATATCCACATACTCCTCTATTACATCAATCCTACAGAATTAGCAATGGTAATTCAGCTTTTAATCATGATACCTAGAAGGCTGTAGCAAAATACTTTAGTAAGTGCTGTGTATATGAAAAATAGAAGGAAAAAAAATAAGATTGCTGTAAGCACTATAGACACTGTGTAAGCATAAGTTGCCTCCCAAACCCCAGGAAAACAGCAGCAAATTTGAACAGCTACATTTAAACCCATTTATTGTACTTTTTTTTTAACAGATAAGGAAGTTCTAGTATTAAATAAAAATGAGCCTTTTCTCTCCATCTGAACTGAGACTCAGAATAACAATAAAAAGCCCACATGAATCCATTAGGAAGGAGGCTGAGTAAAATATCCTGACAAAACAGACACTCTTCACCTTGTATCTTGTTAATATATTCAATGAACAGTTGCAGCTAAAAGATAAGCGTAGGCTTATCCCAAATTGTGTTTTTAATTGTTATCCTCCTCTTTTCTCATACCTTAGTGCTCCCTTTTTTATTGTCTCCTTACTGTGTTGATCACATAAACAGGAACTAAAAAATTAAGACACCCACCTTCTCGAGCTGTATTGTGCCAAACGATGCTCTTTCTTCCTGAAAAAAGCACTTCTACAGAAAAACATCTTGTTTTTCTTCATCTTAGCTCATAAACCTGTGTGCAGTTGGGTAATATGACCTTTAGTGAAGTGATTAAAGAGAGGAGAATGGTGGGGATGAGGACTAGGAGGAAATAGCAGGAAATGTAGCTAAGGACTGCAGCTATGTGTGAAGCCTCCAGATCCTTTCATAGTTTTTCTATTTAAAAAATGCTCATTCCCTCTATTAAAATTCTTATGTGCACCACAGCACTAAAATGGTTGTGGTACTTTGAAGTTTGACTTAATTAATATGACTATAATTTGCTTCCAAGCAAATACTAGCATTGACAGCTAAAGCTACCACGGAGAGCAATATCTAGGAGATGCTTAGAGAAATCTTTTTTGTTACTCTCGTAATCCTTCTTAAAAGCATCTTCTTTTCACCCCCAAATTACAGGCTTCAGAAAGTAAAATTGCTTAATTTCTTGATGGCTAATCTCTTCCTGGGCTTTCAAACCATAATAAGGCTTTATTTATAAATTACCATATCTTGTATGTATGGTAAGAGCAGAAAAAGAGCCTCTTGTGCCCTTGTGTGCATTCTGCAGCACACCCAATCAAGACATCATTGTTTGCACAGTCTTTCATATAAAATCTTATCTTACAGTTCTAATTTAAATGACCAGCACTTAAAAAACCACTAAAGGAAACTTTCAAACTACGTTGATTAAGCTGACAAGCTTGCTTTTTATATTGTTTGACAATATTCCTTTTTATGTGAGGAGTCCTGGGAGGCAGCACCTCTGGGGAGCAGGCAGGGTGCTGCTGTCTGGTGACAGCCATGAGAGCACAGCTCTGGACCATGCTGAGGGCTGGAATACCTGCACAGCACAGGAAAGGAGCTGTGACTCAGCCCCAGCTCCTTCCTTGCTACTTTTAGCTTAGGGGAAGAGTGTAAATTAGTTCCTCTTACTGTCCTTCCTGGAGCTCATTTTTGGCCCTTTTGGTAAGCAGCCTGGGATGGCAGTTTATTGCTGCCATAAACAAGTGTGTCTCAGCTGACAAAGTACTCCTTCACTGAGCACAAAATAAGCCCATTTCTAATGGAAGTTTCCGTGAAAGCATTTTTTTTTAAATGACTCGTATTTAATTTCCCTTGGCTGTTTTAATAATAATGCCATTTGATTGAGCAAATAGTCTCCTTCAGATTTTTCATTGAAACAGAAGAAACTTTCCTTCTACTGCATGTATTTAATAACTGTTCTGCCCCCTTAAGAAGTCATTTAGTGTCATTTACAGTCTGCTGCTCAAATCCCCTGGAAACAGTAAAGCAGGGGTTGGATATTTACTTTTCACTGGTTTTAAATAAAGCCTTGTTTAATCCCTAAGTGAAAGACTCAGCTTCTCCTTGAGGAAAAGGAGCTGATAATAACTGTGAATGTGTAACTTCTGTGTCACTTAAAAAGATTTTCACTACTTGCCTTGGCACCTTCACTGTTTCTCTTGCTGTAGGTGTGTAACAGGTGTGGAAAAACATTTGCCAGTCAGCCAGACTGCTACATTATTTGACTTCAAGTAATCTAAACCAAAGATATTTAATATTTGTGCCAGCAGATAGCAACCACCATAAACTAGCAGCTCTTTAATGTGAATATGTTTTGAGGTAAGTCTTGCACCCCAGGAAGATCAGAGCACAGTCAGTGGCCCAGATCGATTAAACACGTTTTATTTGGAAGAGGTGTCACAATGCCTCTCCTTTCTCAGCCTAACAGAACAGTTGGCAACCTTTCAGTGACATAAAGGGATCTTTTGAAACCCACACACCCACATAAGCTCCCAACACCTTTGATTTAAAGGAATTATGTTATGAAAGAGAAGAGGGTGCACATGGTTTCATAATATTTTCCCTCCGATTCCTCTTACTCCAAAACAATTCCATCTGCAAATACATTTTGGTAACTAACACATTTTCGTATTATCTAAAGCAGAGTGAAACCAGCGTTCTTTATGACCTTGGATTTGCTTTTTGGCACTTATATTACTGAGGAAATGCTCATTAGAACTCCAGTCAACTCATCCCACTCTTCCCCAGCCTAAAGTCATTAAACTTTAACACAGAGGCACATTTCCCAGAAACAGTATTATGATCAAATATCTAATTTAAAATGAAAATAGAAGAGCTGGATTCAAAAAATCATGTTAAAGAAACTTCAGCATGAAACTATCGCCAGTAAGAAAAGTATTTTACTAAAATTAGCCAAGACCTTTCGTGCATCCATGTTCAGTGGCTGATTTCACAAGTACCTAAATCCTCACAGAAAAGGAGCCATAGCTACAATGCAAAATAATCCTGTCCCATGGAG
The DNA here is from genome assembly GCA_030060385.1 of Muscicapa striata striata. Classification (NCBI taxonomy): domain Eukaryota; kingdom Metazoa; phylum Chordata; class Aves; order Passeriformes; family Muscicapidae; genus Muscicapa; species Muscicapa striata. The sequence continues at coordinate 1,153,174 of JAREIS010000328.1, read as the reverse complement.
ACTGAGTAAAAGCAGGAGGATTTGTTTGTGTGTGTGGGCCCAAAATCATCATTTAGGGACAGCTCCAGCTGGCTTCAAAGTGTTTCACATCCAAGCAGTGGAAGGCAGGCCTATATTTATTACATTATTTATTTTTTATATAGCTGTGTCCTGGAGTGCTCCACAGAGTGGCTATAAAGAGTAAATTGATACAGTTAAAAAAATTAATATTAGTGGAATGAAGAGAAATAAGAATTGTAGACAGGGGAGAAGGCAAGGATATGTTTAGGAATGGGTTAGAGAGTCAATGAGGTGGAAAGAAAGAAGGAGGCTACTTTCAGCTAGTACATGTCAAGAGGGAATGAATTAACAGCAGTAAGAGATCTTATGTGGCAAAGCAGATAAAATGATGCATAAAATACAGAATAAAAGACAGAGATGGAGGCAGACACTGGGAGAAACAGGAGAATCACCTCAGAAGATTTTGGAAACAAAAGGTTAGAACTGAGTGGGGTTTGCTATTTCTCTTAAAAGAACTGCTCTTAAGAAGCCCCTTCTTTAAACAGGCCAAGGCCACATCCTGATCTAATTTTCACTTGTTCTCATGTGTAATTTCCACTGAAACTCATGGCATTTTATGCTTACAAAGTATCAAAAATTGATCTGAAGCCTCTATGAAACCACTAGAAATATTTTGTATTTATAAAAGTGAGACTGCAATTATCTGTTCACTTTTCTCAAGGAAAAGGAAAGAAAACATCTAAAAACTTCATCAATATTCTAAAAGAAATGAGTACAAAAGGTAAAAGAAATCTCTTTTAAGTAATTTCTTTCACTGAATGATGTTAATTACCTGAAGCATCAATTCGGATCATTTTTGGAAGCATTTCTATATGAAAACAATGTTGAGTAGAAACCCCAGTGCCTGTATTACTAAGCAAATGATGATTCAGGGCCAAGCTAAAACTCTTCCCAAGTTTGCTTTTCAAGTCCCTTTAGGTTTGCAGCCTTAGGAGGGAGGCTGAAGCCTGGGTGACTGGAAGAATTCAGGTGCTGAGCACTGTGGTGCTCCTGTCACTCACAAACTTCCAGCAAACTGTCAGGTTCAGGGTTTGCATGAACCTTCTTGCCTCAAAATAAAATATGGCTCTTGATAGCCTAGCCAGTTCCTCCCATCAGCACAAATATAACCTTTAAACCCATATATTAACTGTGTGGCAACATTGCTTTACAATTTTCTTCTAAGCATTATAATTAAAAAGATATAATTAAAAATATTCAGCACTTGTTTAATCTGGCATAACACATTCAGCAAAGTACAACAGTATAGGCACATCTGTATATTTGCATACCAAAAAGGTCTAAAAATACTTGTGTAAAAGACAAAAGATAGCTTTTGAATACATGACCCAGTCCTAGCTTCAATTATATGTTTCAGCATAGGGTATTATGGTCTTGTTTTTAGCTACATGTGTGTGACTACCTAATTACAGAGCAATGCTTTTAAACAAATGGCCTGATTCTTGCATTCACAAAGGGCCACATGAGGATTACCACTGTTAAAGAGAATGGAACTCAGCTTCTTGGAATAAGAATCTTACTGAAATTTTATTTTGTCTGTTTCTCTCTATCTGGAAGAAAGATATGGTAAAATCCAGGCTGGCAATCTCAATTTGGCTTTTGAGATAGATACCATTAATTGAATGATTAAAATATAATTCTTGGCTGCAAGGAGCAAATGATGATAGTGTAGTTAGGCTTCTCAGTCTCGTACATGAGATGTCTAACAAATGTGGTTTTTTCAGTATAAGCAGGATGATAAAAAAAATTTGCACAGTCAGGTGTGTGCAGAATTGATTCAGTTCATAAAATGTGTGTTAAATGATTTATTTGTTTAAAAGATGAAAAACAATCATATTACTCAGTTAGTGTCTGCTAACCTAGGCATCTGAATACCAGGTTTTCATCTCACAGCCTCTGTAGATGTGCCTATTTCAATGTATTCTTGAGATGGATATCCACTTCTGTAACCCAAGAGAGGACCTCAACACAGCTATAAATGCAAATCACCCTCTTTCCTGAGAGCCTGGCAAAATAAAGCACATAGCAAATATTTAAATAAAGAGTTTGGGTTTGTTTTTTGGTTGTTTTTTTTCCCATGTGTTTTATATTTCCACTTTCATCTGTAAGGTATCCACTTTTGACTGCAGCATATCTGAAGTTCCTTTATTATTTATGAATATCAGTGAGTTGAGAGTATGTCTCGGGAGGGAAGGAGAGAATCAATAGCCTAACATTTGAAGTACATCTTTCACATTTGAAATTACAGCAGATGACTCACAGCAGGTGAAGCACATGGTTAATGTCTGGCAGCTGAGAGCATTTTTTATTACCTGAGCTCACAGGAGAGTGTGGGAGTGTGGGCATTATGCACCAGGGCCACCTACAACATGCATCCAGCCTTCAGACCATGATTTTTCCTTTATGAGGAGTAAAACCTGGATGCCTCATGTGATCCCAGGACTGTTACAGTTCTGCTGTGAGAGGTTTATGGCAACTAGAAATCTGAAAACTCTCCCAGGGATATCTGGATCCTTTCAGCTTACCTGGCTGTCATTTCTGAAGCATCACTGGGCTTATTCTTTTGATTATCACCCTAAATTGGCTGTGTTAAAGATCTCTTTAGGTGTTACTTGAAGATTTTAAGATAAAAAGCATGGGCCTACTGTAAGGCCTGCTAAAGTCAGCATTTATCCTATGTTGACGTTAATGCCAAAGGACTTCAGATCAGGACATAAAAATAATATTCCTACTTATTATTTTTTTAATTAAAGGTTTGTTTCAAGGAAAACGCTTTGGCTTGTGCTTAATTTTAAGAATTTATAAGTCTTTAAACGTTGGCAGCTTGAACTCATTGTGCTTGTGTGGCATTCACTCCTTTCTGTGGCATGATTTGGTGAACTGCTGGGGCTCTGATGGAAGGAGATGGTTTTGAAGTAGCTCCCTGTGTACAAGCATGCATTTGTGCTTACACTAATGGACTTACAGATCAAGCACTACTTTCTGAGCTTCTTATGAATTTTCTCAGCACCAGGATTATGAAAGTGTTGACTCTTGAGATTACTGGCAGAAAAGGGAGATAAAGTTCAAAAATCATTTTGAGATATTTAAATATAAATGTCCATAGAGCAGTGTATTATTTATCAATGAAAAGAAGTAAAAAGCAGTTAAAACTTCTTATTCTTTTAAATAGGGGTATTCCTTGAAGTAGAGATTATTTTTAATAACTGAAAAGAAAATTTTGCTGATTTAGCTTTTTTTTTTCCTTTCCCATGATGACTATGATCCATGAAGCTGCTTTTTAAATAAGATATGCTCAATAAAAGCTTCTTGTCAAGAATGAACTGATGTTAATGGCATTGGTGTCATTGTTTTCTAGATGATCAAAACTCTCTGGCAGACAAAAAATATTGACAAAGTTTCAGTAGGAACTCAGGTATGGAGTTTTTCAAAGTGTAGACAGATATAAATGCCAAATATATAACAAAACAAGTTATGGTTATAGACTGTTCTTTAATGGCTGTTCAACTTTAAAAATTAAAATTAAAATTTATTTAGTTAATCCAGTGTTTTAATAGAGTCTATATTACTGAAGACAAGTGAATATGAAGTTTCCACATTGAAAGTGGTGCATAGTATTATTACATTGCCAATATCTCTAATTAAAATAGCGGATTATTTAGCAGTCACTGGAAAAGAAATGTATTCTTATCTCTGCATGGTAAATCTCATGATACCTCTCCAACAGACAGGAAAATTAATGCAAGTATTTGTAATGTTTCCAGAGGAAATCAGAGGCAGAGCTCTCAACAGCTACCAGAAATATTTCCAGAATATATTTCCATATATTCTAACAGGAATAGAACAATATCTTCCCAGTGTATATCCATAGTTAAAACAGGTAAACAAGATGTATAGAACCAATTTTCCAAAAAAAGTCAGTCATAGTCATAGAAAAAAATTGTTTTCTGATTTAAATAGATGTGCTCATGTACTACCAGAGGGCATTCTTTACATTGAGTGCCCATGAAATTGTCAAATGTGTTGAGTAACTTCTTTGAACATAAATCCTCTGTCACTACTCTGACTGACTACAGTTGTACCTCAAGCTAATAGCACTCTTGCCCACAAATGGACTAAATGAAAAATATATTAAAGGACATTACAAAGTCCAACTTTTAATTTAGTTTCTTTGGATGACTCATGATGATTTGAAGTCTTTAAATCAAAAGTAGATAGCGCTCTAAAAGACATTATAGCTCGACAATTATGAGCACAAAGTAAGAACTCCTAGGTGATGTTCTTTGGCCTGTGGGAGGCATGAAGTTGGAGTAGATGATGATAATTGCTCCTTTAGCTGCCACATCTATGAATCTAAAGTACTTTTTCCACAATCCTGAGGGGAAGGAAGAATAGATGGTCATCAAGGAACAGTGGTTTCTGTTAATGCAGCCTTCTAGCTACCATTTCTGACAGCAGCTCTCTGTACAGAGATCACCATTCTGCTCTTTCCCATCAAGTATGGAAGTGATTAAAAACTTTTTGAAATACTTGTATAAGGTGATATTCAAGATATTGACTTTAGCTAAATGATAGTTAGGGTAGGTTGCACCCCAGTATCACTCAATCTTTTCATTTTCCAACTCATCCTAAAAGTTGTTTTGCTATAGGAAGCAGGCTTTATAGCACTGATGATTTATTCAAAGGAGTTCATTCTCAGTCCCTTGGGACTTTCTTCAAGCACATTTCCCTAACCAATTTCATGTTTCATGTTTTTCATTCCATTTCAAATCTTTCTCCCTCTTTACATCTCTTATCAGGAAAGGATCAAATTTTCTCACCTTGAAACAAGCTTGTCCTACTCTTTGCAATCAATCATAGGAAATAGAGAAGCATCACTTAGATATTCTTATAGGTAATCAGGAAGGCAATTGCCAGATCAGCTGCTACTGCAGACTTCTCTTCAAATGCAATCTTACTCAAAAAAAGAAGGGGCTCCCTGACCTCTGCAAAATTAATAATATCCAAAAATCCACTTAGAAACTCCTCAGTCTTCATGTAGGGGTTTCTCAGATTTCAGCCTTCCTAGAAAAACAGGTAATATTCAATTTCCTTCCTCCCACTCATTCTTAAATCTTTGGAGATGAATGTAAAAGTATCTTGAAATAATTCCATTTCTGTCTTATCTCAATTTCTGCTTCTGGTTTCTACACTGTAGTTCACTTAACTTTCACATCTTGAATTTCTCACTTTACTGTAGATCAAGTATCCCCCCAAAAATTGCCATTTAAGAGCATAATTAATTCAGTTGATGAAGATGCAGCTGTTGCAGCCACATGAAGTTCTAGACAGTATCCCTGCTGTAGAGCTTCACTGCCAGGGAATTAATCTCTTTTGAAACTTGAGTATAGTGATGGGGTGTATGGCCACATTTTAACTCTTGCTTGTGATTATAACTTTTATTTAAGGATATTTCATTTTTTATTATAAATGTATCCATTCTGCCTTAATTTCTTCCTTTCATCCTCTGTATCCCTGACTCAAAACATTCTGTAGGAAATTTTGTATAATTCCGTTTCTCTCTGCTCCGTTGAAAACTGTCTTCCTCCCAGCATCCCACAATAAGTCCTATATCCTTTTATGCAGCAATCCCTTTTCATTTTCCTGATATTCTGGAGAGAGTTTCATCTCTTGTGCCACCTTGGTGGGTTCCACCCAGGGATAATCATTTTGCTTAGGATGTGGCTGTGTAGCCCATGCAGATGTTCATTCCCCAACTCCCTTGGCTTTCTCCTCCTGTGGTCAGTTCCAGCAGCTGTGCAGTGCCTTTGTGTTTAATGTAATTAAAGTCTGTATTTGGATAACCCAACATCAAGCAAATTTAATTTAGTATTCCAGGCAAATCTGGGGGGGAGGATGGAGATGTACTAGCAATGATAATGAAGGAGGAAGGGAGTAAGCAGTGGGAGAGGTTTATTGTGTAGGTGGGAAGTACTGATGTTTTTTCTCATCCTGTAACAACAGGAACTGAGACAACTGCCAAGAGACACCTAATGTCCCGTTCTGGCAGCCCAATCAGAAAGACAAGAGGTTCACAGCTTGATTCTTTGCTTTTGGCAGCTGAAAAATGATAAATGAAACAGAATTGCTCTGGAAAACAGCAAAGGCATAATTAGGCATCATTTACCTATGGCAGACAGGGCATGTATGTACTTGTAGGCTTACAGTACTTTCCACACTCCATTTCTTTATTAACCCTTTGTTCCTACTGGAAAGTTTAAATTGCATTTATTCTGCTTGGGTACCACAGTGAGGAGAGAGTTTTATTTTGTAAGTGACTCAAGTGGGTTTGAATAACTGCTCAGTTATTAGTTTGGAAACATGCTGGCAGGTTTTGAACTGTTTATTGTTTTTCTCTTTTGGTGATGCACAAATAGCTTGAACTCTTTTGGGGAAGTATGATGAACCCATTAGCTGAGGAAGCAAAATACTGGAGATTCAGTCTTTGCCTTGCTCCTTCAGCTGGGGGGATAAGAAAAGTGTATTTTGCCAGGAGATAAGTGATGGGATGCAAATAGGTGATGTCTGGCTGACAAGTGAAACTCAGTGGAGGATCCACTCTGCTGGTAGCTGAGGAAATGGCTGTGGCAGTTTGTCTTCCCAGTGATTTGTGGCTGCTCTCCATTGCATCCTGGCCAGCACCAGCACTTCTTGCTGCAGTGTAAGGGCAGTCAAACCTGGCCTTCAGCTGTCAAGGAAAGCTGCTTAAAATAGCCCTGTTGGTTATACACTGCAAGAGCTGAGGAGCATCAGTCTGAGCCCTGACTCAGCTGAATGCAGCAACTGACAGAACGAGAGGACACAGTCTCGAGCTGTGCCAGGGGAGACACAAGTTGGATATTAGGAAATAGTTTTTCATGGAAAGAGTGATAAAGTACTGGAATGGTCTGCCCAGGGAGGTGGTGGAATCACCACCCCTGAATGTGTTTTAGAAAAGACTGGATGAGGCACTCGGTGCCATGGTCTAGTTGAGGTGTTAGGGCATGGGTTGGACTCCATGATCTTGAAGGTCTCTTCCAACTTTGTGTGATTCTGTGAATTCTGTGAACGTGCTGGGGAGAAGGTTGGAGCCTTTCAGGTCATCTGACCCACCACAGGCCACTGGAAGACAAACACTCTTCTTTCAGATTTGTCTCACGAGTAGATAGTATTCTCTCTAAACTTTTTCTACTGGAAGACTAACAGGATTTACACTCTGTCTTCTGTGGTATGACTTGTAATATTTAATAAACTTAGAATGAATAATGTGATTTATTTATTCAAAAATACAGTTTATTGATCTTCAAAATTAGAAATAAATCTATCTAAGTACAGAAGAAAAAAAAAAAGTTATTTCGGACTTTTTTTTGTAATCTAAATAAAGATTTTTTTTTTTTCTTTCTTTGTTAGCCACTTCATTATCCTAGATATCCTGGAAGAAAAAAAAAAAGCAAACAGTATAACTGCACCTTTTTCTGACCTCCCAGCTGTAAAATGGCTGTCTCCCAACAGCTGTCAATTTGCAAACAAAGGTGAACAAGTAGTCCTTTAGCTGCCAGGCTGCTGATTCCAGGATGCTAAGTAAGCTGGAGTGTCACGCTGCCTGTGACAGCCTCATTTGGAAATGGAGGCAGGTAGCAGCACTAGAGACAGCAAAAAGCCTCTCAGATGGTTACACCTAGTTTTTAGGGGGCTCTATTTCCTGCAACATTCCCTATAAGAATTGTATTAAGCAACAAACTTCTAAGGGCCATCTAGCACAGAGAAATCAGCATCTCTCCAAGGACACTGCAGGATGGGAAGCTGGCTTGTATCTTATTTCTGATCTTTTCCTGAGATTTCAGTCTGAATATCATCCAGTTTCAGAACTAGTGTGATTTTTCTCAATATCACTCAAGTTGTAGTCCAGGTGTTGGGGTTTGGGGAGCCAACAGACACAGCCATTATCTCTATACCGTTGTGATATTCATATCTCTTGATTGACATCTTGCTGCTTTGTGCTTAGCTTGAATCTGCAGTAACTGACTCAATCTCACTGTGAGACAAATAAGGCACTGAAATTCAGCTGCTTTGGATGTTTGGCTGCAGGAGGTTCCCACTGTGCTGCACATTCATATATCAGTAACCAAAATATGCAGCTGGACCCCTTGCCCAGCCCTTTAGCCAGAGCTGATCAGTGCCAGAGCCAAATGATTCCAGCCACACTGGAGGAATGCACGTGCACATGAGGATCAGTGGGGCCACACGCACAGCCCGTTCTCCCAGAAACTATACTGGAAAGCTTTTCTTGATGGGACATCAATAGTGACAAACTCATGAACATTGCAATAAAATAAAAAATCTTGTAAAATCTCTTCAGAGAATCAAATGCTGATTTTATGTCCTTTTTTTCTCCTTAGGATGTGTCCTCCCTTTTCTCCGTTATGGAAAAAGAACAATGTCCATAGCACTGACACACAGTTGCAGTAAATTACTATTGATTTTATCAAATCACTCAGCTGCATTTCAGTGTCCAAGCAGCTATGAGGCCATTTATTGCTTCCTATCGTGAATTCTGCATTGATGAGCATTGTGTTCCAAGTGGTGCAATGTAGAAGAAAATTTCTATGAGTCCTGAAAATATAGTCAGTTTTTTAATTGGTAAAATGCATACCTTACTGGCAATAGGTTCATTCCTCTCTACACTCCAATGTGAGAATTTAATGAAAGGTTCTTCCAACAAGGAGAGAGGGGGAAATAATTATAAAAATAATAGATATGTTGCATTATAAAAAAGAAAATTGATATTTTAAGATATTATGTGCAATAATAGCCTGATAGGACCCCGTTTCTCCATGCAGGCAAGCCAATTCTTTATCCACATAACTCATTTTATACAGTTTTTACAGACGTGTTGAGCTCCCTTTGGCTAGTGGTTTTCTTGCTATTCAATTCATTGGTTAGAAGAGGTTTTGTGTGTATGTGCTAAGACTCAGGAGTTTCCATTTTTCCTTTGTGGATTCTCATGGGACAGGTCTCTTGTTTCTCACTTGTGCAGACTGTTTTCTCTAACAAGAAGTTTGATGTGTTAATGGAATTTACATTCCCTTGACTCTTTCTTATGGGAATTTACAAGCTCCTGCTAGCTTAGATAGAGTAGCAGGGCCTAAACCATATTTTAAAAGACCTTTCTTTTATAATATCTCTATCTGTCTGCAACATTATGGAATAAATTAGTTCATTCATTCATCTCTAGTATATGTCTCTGAAATATCTGCATATTCTATTTCCTAATTTATAGCCTGATTTAAAGTAATTCTTCAGTTTTCTCTTTGTGCATTAAAAGGAAGTTGTGTGTGTGAGTTCAGTATAGTACTTAGGTTGCACTTATGCACTCAGAAGTGATTTAATTCCAATAATCTAAAATGACAAGTACTGTATGGGTTTTCTCTTGGCATTAATAGGATTAAATCAGAAGTGAGATATATACACTGGCAGAGAGGCAGGAATTAAGAATCATAAAAATAACATTTGAAATGGTTCTTAAATTGATAGAAAGCTCAAAAAAAAAGTGCAAGGAAAAACATTCAAGCAATGGGAACAAAGAAAATGTACTATTCATTACAAGTACTAAGGGTACAAACAGGTGAAATAAAAATGGCAATGGACAGTTTTATAACCTCTGTTAATAGAGGGGAGAAATGTCCCAGAGATTAGAAAGAGGTCACAGCAGTTCTAACATGCAAGAAAGAGAAACAGCAAACACAAGAGAAAGTTAGTCATCTATTAGTTCACCTTCAATTTTTGGATAAGCTTGGGAACTCTTCTTAAAGATCAAGCATAGCACCAAGAAAAGCACAATAGAGAAGTACTTTAGGTTTCCCTTCCTTCCTTCCTTCCTTCCTTCCTTCCTTCCTTCCTTCCTTCCTTCCTTCCTTCCTTCCTTCCTTCCTTCCTTCCTTCCTTCCTTCCTTCCTTCCTTCCTTCCTTCCTTCCTTCCTTCCTTCCTTCCTTCCTTCCTTCCTTCCTTCCTTCCTTCCTTCCTTCCTTCCTTCCTTCCTTCCTTCCTTCCTTCCTTCCTTCCTTCCTTCCTCTTCCTCTGTATTTGAGTTTTTCAGCTAAAATCTTCTATAAAAACATTGAATTGTATTGTAAATAAAGATTCACTGAGGAAAGAAAAGCAAAGGTCAAAGAGAACCAGTACCTCCTAAGTATGAAGGTACTCCATGCTCCTGAATATTAAAGTTATGCAAGGAACTGTCCTTTCATGATGTCATGAACTGAAAGCATGACATCCAGGTGAACAGAGTCCACAGGAGGAAATTAAGAATGGGAATAAGAAAATGTACACTTAGGTGTAAAATGAATAAATTCCTCATCTAACACCTAACCTCCTCTGCAGCAGAGGTCTTGGGAAACAAAGAATTTTTTCTTGTAGGGAGGGATAATAAGTAGGGTAAAGGTACATGAGGTTCAGTAGAGAAAAATGCAAGAAGTTCACCTTGGTTGGAAAGGACGTTGTTTGAACTGGGAAATTTAAGTCTCTAATGTTGGAAGATTGCTTTTCAAGGTCTGGTGTTTGCACAAATTTGACATCTTTCAAGATAAGACAGTAAATGCTGCTCCATCCTGTGACTGCTTTACAGGTTTTGAGACATTTAGTCTGTGCTTCCTCTCTACCATTTCTACACTGGCAGCAAAACAAATCTTTTTCACCAGCACAAAAAGGAGAATTTTGAAACCAAGTTCCAAGACTGTGCAGGTTTTTACTTTGTTTTTAAAAAAGCTTTATTGATTTAACAATGTTATGGAAGAACATGGTTTCAGTGATTTAGGTTTTGCATAATTATTTTACTCCATAGACCATAACTAAGACTTCAATTTATATGTGGTCAGAGAGAAGGGAGTTGATTGCCATTTATAACTTTTCAGCAATCCTTATTAAATGTTCATTTTCAGAGAAATTCCACATAAAAAGCTATTTACTCCCAAGCATTCCTCAGGAAAATAAAAAGATTTCCTTTAAGATTTTGATTCACCATGTGGAATTTTTTTTTTTTTTTTTTTTTTTGCTATAGGTTTTTATTATCTATTTCAAGAAAATATCTATAAAATTAAACTATTTAATAATAATTGTATAAAACTATGTTACACAGGTAGTGCTTTTGTTTACCTCCTGTTAGATTAATACTACCCAATGTGAAAAATCTAAACTAAAACTTTACCATGCTATATAGTTTGGAAACATAAATACTTTTTGTCCTCACAAGAAAAATCTGTCTAAATCAGTGGAGATTGAATGAGCTTGTATAGCAGTACCATTATTCCTTCATTCATACAGAGACACTACAGAAGGCTGTAGGATGAAAGAGTCAGACAGATGCAGATTAAATTTGGAGCATGATCGATTGATCTTTTATGTTAGAACATTTAATACCCTGTCCTTTAGTTCAGATGTAGCATCTGACAGCAGACACGATGCAAATCCTTTGTAATGAAAGGAAAATGTTTCAGCTGTGTTGTTTGCTGTGAATTATTGCATCCCTTCTGTGGCACCTTACCTCTTCCCAGCTCAGCAAATTCAGAGTCCAGCTGCTAAATGTATATACTTAAACTTTGCTTAGGCTCAAAAGTAGTTCTGGATAACTTTGGAAGTGGCATTGTTTCATCTCTTAGTTGTGCTAGGCCTGTTCCAACAGCAAATGAGAAAAAACTCTTTTGGGCATTGAAGGGTGCTACCTGAGAATTCCCTCAGTACCTACAGCTCTCTCAGACAGGCCAATTTTCTGCCACTGTAAAAAGATAAATTGTATATTAATATAGAAAATATCAGCTTTAAAACTTCTTTTGCTGCATTTCAGAAAAAAAAAAAAATCTGCAATCCTCCTAGTCAAAAATACACTTTGAATTTCACAAAATGGGATTTACATGACTCTGTTGGATGTGAAAACCCTTGAGAGAGCATTACAGTGTTATCTGGATCGTGTGCACTTTTATGTTCTCTATTTGGGTTTTTTATCTGACACCCAGTTTGCCCAATGCCACAAAGCTGTTGCCTGTTCTTACACACAGGATGCCAACACAGGATCCCTCAAGAGAGGGATCTATTCCTGGCCTTGTTACCTCTGAGTTAAGTCACAGAGTCAATTATTCAAGTTTCCTGAGACTGAAATGAAGAATATACATTGATTATTTGGCATCTGCTCTTTTTTTTACTAGTATCATATGAGCATCTCAGCGTCCTGTAAAGGTTTTCTTTCTTAGTTTTTCACCTAAAGGCCTCAATTTTATACCTTGTAACCTCAAAATACTGATTAATATCTATGAAACCAGAAGGAAAGCTGGGCAGCAGGCCTTGATTCAGGCTCCATGAAACATAAATTAAACATTATTGCACCAAAAGTTTTGAGTTTTATAGAAAAACACTTTTTTTTTAATACTCAGTGGAAAAAGTTTATTCAAGTTTCCAGAATATTAATACACTTAAATCCATTCTTGAGTGACCTGAGGATAATACTGCAATTTTGTCATGATAACACTGATTTTCATGTCCACTATGAGAGCTGAATTTCAGCTGCAACAAAGGATTTTGTGTTAGTAAGAAAAAAATTATGATTCTTAGGGCTGGAATAAGAGATGGAATCTCCACCAATGGAGCAGCAGAGGCCTGACTTGGAGGACATTTCAAGGCCAATTTCAGAGTCGCTTATATACATGTCTCTACTGCTGACATAAACTATTGGGCATTAATAGGCCTTTGCTTAATGCCTGCCCCAGATTTTTTATATTATATATATATATTGTATATATATATTATTTATATATATATATATATATATATATATATAAAAATATACTTTATATTAACAATGTCAATTCTCTCGTGAGAGGCGCTGCTGAATAATAAAACTTCAAGTGTCCTGGGTATTACTTGATTATTCCTTGCCATGGGTTCTGAAGGGGCTGTTGTGTCCCAGTCCTTCTCACAGCTCTGCTGCACATCACAGTCACTCCTGCACTGAAGTCAAGAGTCACCTGACACTGCAGATTTACAACACTGACATATTTCATGCCAGTGGAAGGTGACTGTGTCTGTTGATTGTTCACATTAGATGGGTTATGACCTTTAAGTTGGCAGACAAAATACTTTTTGCTGCTGAACTCAATAAGAGGCTTAGTAAAAGTGACAGAACCCGCCTGCAAAAAATCAGGATGAAAGGCAGATATTCAAAATTAGATGCCCAGATGAACAGTGGACACCATCTATGAGTTTAAGGAACCTAAATAAGATGTTTAGAACCCCAAAATGCTAAGGGTTTTCGGATCTGACTGAAGATCTGAAAATTATTTGTTCCCAGAATTTGTTGTAAGAAAAACCCTTTGTTTAGAACCCTTCATGTATGTTTATATTAGATTCCTTTGCATGTGAAGTGCTAGTAAAATTAGTAAAACTAAATTTAGCCACCTGACTTTGAGCATTTCTACCAAAATATAACTAAAAATCATTCTACTTGAATGCTTTCTGCTGAAGGGTTTTATTTTTGATAACTGGACCATAAGAAGTTAAAAACTTTCATTTTGAGCAGTCTTCCCCTTTCAGTAGTGATCTGATTAAGAACTTTTGTTTTTATGATGAGAGTAGAATGTAACACATTTTCTAAATATATCCATCATCACTATATAAAGGAATTCTATTGAATTTGTGTTGTATGGTTAACAAAGAACAATTCATCAGGCCTTTTTGCTTATAATTATTTCATTAGAAGGACAATTATGTGCTCAACACCAAACTAGTATTTTTCTCCCTTTTATTTTCCATTTTGTTCCATTCCATATTTTTAAAAAAACCAGAAAAATACAACCTGGGAAAAGAAAGGTCAAAGTGTGAATTTACTTCTGTTTAAAAGCTGTGGTATTGATTTTATTATGCATGTGAATCTAGATGTCTCTGTTTTTTACCTGCACAAGATTATGTTATTGGATTGAGCTTCTTAGGCAACTGTGTCTAGTTAAAAGAATAAAAAGCTTCTTCCTGGAAAATGTCAGTGTTAACACAATGTTCTGCAATGATTCAACCTAAATGGAAATGATTCATTATATCAAAATGGCACAGGACATTTTCTAAGTGAATCAAAACAAATGTATGCTGCATTTTCTTAGCTTATGCATTATGATGGTTATAGCCTGGGATGCCACTGGGATTTTAGACAGAAAAGAAGGATTATTTTAAATGTGTCATAAAAGATATGGTCTCACTAAAAAGTCTGGCTATGGAACACAATGGGATGTCATGCTCCCTATCTGGAAATTGATCAAAGTCTACAAAGAGTATTTTTTTCCACAGACACTCTAATGCCAAATTTTCTCTAATTGTAGAGTGAAACCACCTTTTATAATGTAAGCAGTAGGGGAAAGTTCAAAACTTATTTTTATTGGGCTGTGTCACCTTTGTGAAACTCACTTCAGAACAGGAAATATTCCTCAGCATCCTCTCTCAGCTCCCATTTTCCCCTGGTGTGGATTCTGGGTGCAGTACCCCTTTCTTTACTGCCTTCAGCACTCCTCCCACTGAGGCCACACACTGGGGCACATCACTTCCCACACAGACAAGATGTGGTGATAATAGATAATTAAATATTTTTACAAATGTCCTTGACCAGAAATGCAGTTTCTTCCTCATACCAAAGAAATAACAAGAGGAAAGGGGATGGAGTTTGAAACAGAATACCAATGCCAAATATTCCTGAATCCCTGAAACACAAAAAGTAGTCCACAATAAGCAGACAATGTATTTGCAGCAGATTGCTGTTTTGACTGTAGACTTTAGACATGGAGTAAAGTGATTATCTATTACTATCATTCTTAAGGATAAAAAAATCATACTCAATAATTTTGAAACTTAACTGACAAATCATACACAATGTGGTTCAGGATTGTATAAACACTGTGAAAATAACAAAATGGAATTTGGAAGGGTGGCATTAATCATTAAAGATAGCCCACCAGGTCTCAGGAAAGAGAAGTCACACACAGCCTTTGGAGGCAATCTGGGGAGAAGGCAACCATGCACATTGGATTTTTATATATAGATTAAGAACAAGCAAAGACCCAAAGCTCTACACCAGCCCTATTCTTTGGATTAGGTCCTGGATAATGAGTGTGACATGAAGTGCTGCCAAAACCTCAAACTGTATGAGAGGTAAAATAAATGGATTAGGAGTTAAACACATACATTTGGCTGCCTACCCTTCCCAGAGCTGTGGGGCAGAAAGTAAGCAAAGGTATTGAGTAAGATAAATGATGGTGTGATGTTTGCCATGGCAGCACATGCAAGGCTAGAAAAAAACATTCAGAATTTGAGTGCAGCATGAGACAGATTTACGGGTCCCACAGCCATCCCACCCCAGGGCATTAAACAAGGGTATCATTAGCATTATTTATTTATGTTCATTAAGACCATCATGTCTGCTGATAGCTCATGTCATCATTTTCCATTGCTCTCTGAGCTAGTGGGGTTGTACAGTTCAGCCTTATTTCTGGGCTGGGTTTTACTCAGCACAGCTGGAGTGACCATCACTTCTTGTTATTGTGGCCTGTGACTTAAAAATAGATGAAAATCTCTTTGTTCTACATGTCAGTGTATGACAGGTCTAGGCAAGATCCCAGGGTGATTCCAGTATATTTAAGGAGAGAAGGTACTTGGATTTCCTTGATTTTGATTTTCAGGATGATTATGATGGTTGATTTTTTTCACATCACTTGGTGCTGAGTTGTACCTTTAGATATTTACAAAATTTGTGCAAGTGGCAGCAAACTCTTACTTGAGCACCCACAGAAAATGTTGATGTGGTGTTAAGGCCTGTCCAGAGTGGCAGGCAAGTATATTAACAATGGGACTGCAGACAGGATGTTAGTGGGGAAGGGAGTTGTTGGTCACTACAAAAGCTCTGATCCAGCAGCTCCATGGGGCTGCTCCATGAGCTGGTCTCAGTATCTCACATTCCCCACACTGAGCATAAGCCTATGAGCTTAAGCTGGGCTGCTTCAGCCTCTCTGTGCAGCAGAGTTCTGATTAAAGTTCTGAATGAGCAAAGGACCTGTGCACATTTCCAGCCAGCATTCCCTTCTCCACCAAACACAAACCTGCTTTTTGTCAGATAGTCCCCCAGTGGCCCATCCAACATGTACTGCAAGGGTAATGTTTTGTGAGAGGAGGAGAGGAAAAACAGAGGGAAGCAAATGTCAACCAGCAAATAGAAGTGGAAACACCTGTTCAGCACTGAGGAACAGCTGTACATCTGCAGCTGTACTCCCTCTCTCCATAAGCACCACGTGCTTGTTGCTTTACTTAAGGTTGACCAGGTTCTCTGTGGGTTTAGTTGATGCTATTTAGAAAGGAGCCTTCTTTACCCTGTGGATTTACTCAGCTTTAATCAGAACTTCTATGGTAAATAGCAGACCTGTAAAAGTTGTATCTGTTTTTTTTAAATTTTATTTCTAGAGAAGAGTTTTGAAAGGAAAGTTTTCTTGCTATTTATCCCTTAAATAAATTGCAGATTACTTTTTGAGAATGATATGAGGAGTAGATTCTTTTTTCTTTCTACCTCCAATTACCTTTCAAAAGACGTTACAAACAATCTCATTTATAGAGGTTCTAGCTAAAGTGATTGTGCTTGTTGGAATCTAAATATGATCTTCATTTTGGAATATGTCTCTCTTTTTTTTTTTTTTTTTTTTTAATAGGAATTTTTTTTCTTAGAAAATGTAGTTCCATTGTAACCTAAATGCATTCTAGGGTGTTTCCATAGTCATTTGATTAAAATCATTTATTTGAAATAAACATTCATCATCCTACATACAGGAAAGGTCCCATTCCTCAATCATATGTAGGCAATTAATTCCTGCTGGAGAGCATCCAGCTCAGAGTATAATTATAAGCAACAGCTAAGAACCATCAAACTCTATTGCATTGAACCATGAAGGATAGAAAGTATGAGAAGGGAACACAGGTTTTGTAGAGATATGAAAGCTGAAAATAATTGGCCTGCAAGCAGAGTGCAGATGTCTAACCATGTCATAAACTGTGAAGAGTAGCCCAGTCAAAAAGGAATTAACTGCTGAACTCCAGGCACCACTGCTGGTTGTAATAACCAATTCAGAATCAGCCTGACTGTCCCTGCATTTCTTATTGTTTCTTTTTTTGTCGTAGTGTAAATGTATTGCATGCCAGCAATAGGTAATTAATTTAAAGATAAGTAAGTCAGTGAAATTCAGACAGTTGAAATCTATAGGAATGAATTAATTTTGCCATAATGCACACAAAGGTAATTAGAAGTTGGGAACATATGGAGTAAAGACATTAGGGCACTTAGTTCATATGAAATTAAGCATTGGTAAATCCTTCTCCAGAAAAGGTAAAAAAAATAAATGCAGGAAGTATATAAAAAAAAAAAAGGTCAATTCTGTATTACAATGTTAAAGAACAGAATGATCTTTTGTAAAATATATAAATATATTGTTGGCAGTGACTTCTTCCCTTTTTGTCTGCCAAGTCTTATGACAGTGTACATAAAACCAACTGTAAAAAAAAAATCTTATAATTAGAGTACTCATCATCTTGCATTAAAAATTGGTACAAAAAAATAAATGCCTTTAGTGAATAGCACTTAACTCCAGTTGACAGTAGGCTCAATCCCACATGTTTTACTCATAGTTTTAGTGCTGATGACGTCAGTGACTTTTGTACAAGGCCAGCAGGGTTTGCCCTGAGTCATGTTTGCTCAGAGGGAATAGACACAAGAAAGTAATTTTAAGAAAAATCACATTATAATTCAAGTAAAATCTCTGAACTTCCCGTTGAAGAGAGGCATTGTCTTTCCTATGAAGGAATCATGTTCAAAGACCCTTTTTATATCTGTATGCTGAAACACACCCAAGTGTAGCCTTGTGTTCATTTTACAAACCGTGTAAAGCGCTCCTGTATCAGCATTCCTTGGGCAGGCACAGCCCAGTGAGGGGCAGGGCTCTGC
This sequence comes from Muscicapa striata striata, assembly GCA_030060385.1. NCBI lineage: Eukaryota > Metazoa > Chordata > Aves > Passeriformes > Muscicapidae > Muscicapa > Muscicapa striata. The sequence continues at coordinate 1,135,088 of JAREIS010000328.1, read as the reverse complement.
ACAGCACCCTCAGCTCAGGAGGAAACACGCTCTGCATCGTGAGCATCTGCAGTGATTTGTCACAAGAAAATGCCCCTTTCTGAAATCCTGCAGCTACTAACTGGGGACAGGGTGTGCTTTTCTGAACATGGTCACTGCCAAGAAAATCCTGCACTGCTCCATGGTCCCTACTGGGAAATAACCAGAGAAAGGGAGGAAAGATAAAAAACTCCACATGATCTTGCTCTGTCGTAAAGATATAACTTCAGATTAGCTCTGTTGAAAGACCCCTTTTGCTGCCCATAGTATATCCCTGGCCCAAAGAAAAAACCTGCTCGTAGAAACCTATGCCTTTGCCTGTCAATATGTTTGAATGGGCACCTCAGGAGGGCTGCTGAAGTTTGTGATGTGCAGTTTGCTCTGCCTCAGCAGGCACCTGCAGCTCCCCGTGTCCTCCTGCAGCTCCCGGGGCGGTGCTCAGCCCCCTTCCAGCTGGCCGTTTGCCACCCAGCCTTGTGTGCAATGCTGCCTGGCTTAAAATGCTTTGCAGACAGATTTCAGACCCTCCTTCCTTTTTTTTATCTTGCTATAAAAGTCAACAGAAGGATCTGCTCTCAACCTTGCATCTTGAAGCATGAGCATCAAACTTTGCAACAGTTTATGTTTTGAGAACACGTCATTATTCACTTCTCTTCTTGATTGTCTCTAATTTATCCAGGTTTACCTTAAAAATACTTTGCATTCAGCAGCACATTTTCAGTGCCATTTATTTACCCTTTTTTTACCATTCAAATAAAAGCAATAGAAACAACCATGGCAGTTAACAGCAAGTATTGTTTCTCTAAGACAATCCTTGTAATTAGTATGTTAATTTCCCACAAATATGACCAAAGCTATATTAGCAACCAGTATTACCATATGCTTCTGGAAAGAAAATAATAATCGAATTGTTTAAGAGTCTCCTGGGAAAGAAGAATAGAAGGTCTGATTTAAGACAATATCATGTCTTGAGAAAATTACACTATGTCCCTGTCATATTTTTATCTATTATGGTGCTGTCTGCTGATGCATTTCCATTTGAAGAGTGTTATAATTTATCATGGAAGTGGAGGTCTATTGAATTGAGGCTAGTTAAGTGCCAGGAAACAGAACATTAGAATTTGCTGAACGTGGGACAGAAATTTGACCCTTAGATAAAGGTGGAGTCAGTCCTGTTAGAATTACTTACACATTGTTATCAACCCTCAACACAAGTTGTGGAGCTTTTCTCTCTTTTTGGCAAGGAAATTGGGACAGTAATTATTTGATAAGGTTTTTAAAAAGCATCACTGCAGTATATTCTTTCTCTACTTTTCTATATTGCAATGCAGTCCAAATTTGCTTGTCATTGCTGCATGTTAAAAAATCCAGGATCTGTTCAAATCCGATCTATTGGATAGATCTCTGATCTGTCATTGAAGTTGGCACAAACATCCTTCTGGGCTTCTGTAGCCTGGATAATCTTAGATATTTTCTGCTGATTCAGGTTCTCATGATGATAATTGCATCTTTTCTCACTGTGGAAACACACATTTGTCATCTAAAGTATGGAGTGTAAAGACAAGCAATGCAATGATGCCATATGCTGAGGAATCAATGTGAAAGGAATTTGGAAAATTGTAGCTTGATTTAAAAAGAGGAGGCCCTTTCTAGGCACTTGGGCCCTTCAAACTCAGGTATTTCTCATCAAATGGGTGGGCTGGGAAAGGTTAGCCTGTTTGATGGGCACTTGTTTTTCAGATTTCATAAGAATTCTCTGCTGTTCCAAGGTTTTTCAGTTTCTCTGCTTTACTGTTTAGAGCAAGTTGCTCCCTTAGTGTCATTAACATTGTGGCTAAGGAAGCATAGAGGAGGAGCAAGTTGGGCAGAATCTAAATAGATAGAATATCCTTTGGCTGTGTCAGCAACTTCAGCTCTTCATTTTTTGTAGGTATGTAAGGTTTTTTTGCAGAGACTAACCAAAGAAACAGCAGAAAATCTAATTTGAAAGAACATCAACTTTTGAGAAAAAGCTCATAAAACCAGTCTACAATCATGTTCCTTTCATAGCTACTCAAGCAGTATATTTTCTAGCCTTTTGGTTCTGTGAAATTCCACTGCATATGCTGAAAACCTGGAAGTTTCACCTCTGAATCAGGGTGAAAAGTATTCTTTCATATTATTTTAATTTTTTGTAATAAGAATTTAAAAAGAAAATAGAATATACTGCAGGCTCCCAATGGTCAAAAATAAAAGTGCTGTATTAAAGCTGAATGAACATTTGTATGAAAAATATCCCTTACCTATAGTAGTATGGAAAAGGTTTATCAATTCTGTTTTATTTTGTGGGACTGTGCTACTTTGAATCTTAATGTTCCCCAAAGTTCTGCAAGATCCGTTTTTTTCTATTCTCCTAATGAAGCAGTTTGACATTTCACATGAAGCTCATGATGTTTAGTATTTGAATGTCTTAAATATTAATATTAAAATGTTAAAAATCAAATGAACAAAGTTGTCTTCCAAGGAATGGTTATATTTAAAAAATAATATACTTAGTCGGATCTTTTTTTTCCCTGAAAGTTATATTTATCCAACTCAGATACACATCTTTCTAAAAATCCAAGAGTTTAGTCCATAGACTAAAGGAAACAGATAAAAGGAAATGATATCAGTATTATTTACAGTTACGTTATTTAAAAAAAAAAAAAAAAAAAAAACTGAATTTGGCAAGTTTTTTTTTTTTTTTTCATTAACATAGTCTAAATATTACAGTTAAATATGAATTCAACAACCATGTTGATGAAGGTCTGTCATGAGCCACAGCTATTTCTGGACAGTTCACTGTGATAGTTCACTGCTGACTCATTTAAGAGTTTTTCACTGGCATGACACAGGATTGTGTGTAATTATGTCTCTCTTTTTCATATTTGAGGAGTTTTTGACACCTGTATTTTGAGCCAATGACATTTCCATGAGCTCCAATTCTCTGATACCACACTGACTTCAAGTCACTGTGGACCAGCTGAGGTGACTATGGGGAATATGTGAGAAATCATCCAATGAGCCAATGAGCTTTTCCAAATCACATGTTCAGGACATTTTGCTAAAGTATTGCTTTTCAAACTCTGGAATTGGTGCTGATTTTAATATTTTAGTTGCTAAAACAGCCAATTTTGAGTTCCCCCCCCATCCTCCAAAAGCTAGTATCATAAAATTTCTTTTACTCCATAATAAATATTAAAAGTGTATTATTTAGAAAGAGAGTCCACAAAGAGATATTTTGAATCTTTTAATTACAAAGATTTTGTGGGATGTAATTCCATTGAACTGAGGCATTGTCTGTACCATGGTTTGCTAAATTTTACTGATTTGGTGTCATAAAATAACACGCCTGTTTATGAATTGAAGTGTGATTGTGCTGAAAATACTTTGTAACATATAAATCAAGCCTAGATTCTCTCTCTGAGAATATGTGATGGATATGAACACACCAAAAATACAGTCCAAACTTATAACTTGACTCCACAAACTGATTTTAGATATGAGCAAAGTGTGCAAAAGTGGTGTGTGGCATTTTCCTAATCAGTTTAACTTCATTGCAGAAAATGAATTTATGATAATGTACCAGAAAACCATTATGCATTTGACCTTATTAAGCTGGAGTAGAATCAAATTGTATACTATTGACCTTAACCTTGGCTCACTGTGTAGATGAATGAAAATAATCACACTAGTGAAAATAATCAAATGGCTGCACACAGCTCTGCAGATTGAATGGACTTTGGCTCAGTGCTATTAGAAATTATTTCGCCTATAGAAATAGAGTTTTGTAATTAATAAAGAACAAGGCCTGGGAAAAAGATAGTATTCTACCAGCTGCCTTTAAGCAAAAGTGGATGGCTGCAGGTAGTTGTTATAACTACTGAGATTGCTTTTAAAGGCTGAAAAAGAAGAAATGCATGGCAGGGCAAAGGTAGAAATTATGGCTAGAGACCTAGAATGAGGTGTGTTTGTAACCCAAATTAGACAAGTAACTAAGGAATCCCTAACTATTACTCCAATTAAGAAAATGGATCTACTGAGACTTGCAGCTCATGTGACTTTGGTGGAAATTTGTCTCAGGAAATGTAAAAAATAAACCAAAAAAGTTGCAAAGATGCCTTTCCTGAGGTCAATTAAAACATCCCTATATTCATTTTGGGCAAAAAAAAAAAAATTGTAATTGATGCTGCTGGACAGTGGAACAGATTGTGGGTGTGTTTGTGGTCACTTAGGTGGAAGGACACACAGTCCTCCTTGTTCTAGAACCACTAAACCAACAACTCCAAGTCCCAGAAACTCTATTTCAGGGACTGGTATTTAAGTGGTACAGTCTCCTGAGGCCAATTGAGGCTTGATTTTAAACCTCTTATTTAATAAAAATAATATGTTGCATGGTTGTAGGGTTTTTCCCTCCTCCAATTGATATTTTTTCTTACAGAAGAGATGAAGAGTTAAGTCCTGCTTTGTCCTAATAATTTAATTAGTATTGGATTGATGTAATTGAGAACAGAATTTGTCCTGGGCTGCTTAAATTAAATGTGAGTTCCATCAGGCTGATTCTTTCATATTACAGAGCATCTTCATTACAACATCATTTAATTCCCTCAGAGATTTCAACCATTTTTTTTTCTCATTCAGAGTATCACTCTGATACCTCCCAGTCACTCCTTCTTTCACAGAATTTGGCTATTCCGAAAAAAACCAAAAAAACAAAAAACAAAAACAAAAAAAAACCAAAAAAAACCCAATAAAAACCAAAACACCAAAAAAAATTTGGGTCGACCTTGATGAACATTTCATATTGTGGCTTTAATATTAATGCTGCAAGATTTCATTGACAAGATTTCATGACTAACATAAGCATGCTGGGAATATTTTCTGTGGCAAAGCTGAATGTTTCTTGCCCAGCTGTTAGCATGAAAGGGGGACACACTGGCTGTAGAGCCAAGGCACAGTTGGCCTCCTTTGCTGAAGTGATTTCATGCCAAACACATGAAGTTTAATTATAAGCAGTCTGAAATACTTATGCTGTTTGAATTTCCTCATTCTTGTACAGAAAAAAGACAAAAGTTCTTTTGAAATTTGATGATAGAAAGTATTTGACACCAAGACCATGCAGCTTGGTGCCTAATTAATTAGTCTGAGTTAGTAATTACGTTGTTGGGTTTTCTATTATTGTATTCTGTGCTTAGTGATACCTTAAGCCAAGAAGTGTAACTGCTCAAACAGACATGGAAGCAATAATCCTGCCCTGCTCCTTGCTTGGATCTCTTCTTCAGCTCAGAGGCAATTTTGGTGGAAATTGGCAGCACTGCAAGTGGGAGCTTCTTGGACAGAGATCCACAGCTCTGAGTGTCACTTCAGCATCCTTTCCAGTGCTGCTGTTTGATGATACATTTACCATCTAACATCCTTTTCTGCACTTAAACACTCTCAGTAGAGCTTTTAAAGGCTTAGCTAAGCTCCCAGCTTTTTTAATATCACAGCTGGTACCACAATGCTGTGGTTGCCTTTGAAAAAAGTCTTTGTGGTTAGCAGTGATACCCACCAAGAGACAGAACCCTGTTAAGCCTTAAAGCTCTCCTGTTTGCCAAAACAGCTGAGACTCATTGGCTAGAACTGGTGAAAAGGGAAGTTGATATCCTGGAGCTGCCCAGAGCTACAGAGCCATTTGTGAAGCCTCACTCTCTTAAGGGCTGAGGGCTTTAAGTCTATCTGGATCAGACCTTGCAGGGAAACTAAATTAAAGAAAATTTTAGGTGCACAGATCATTGTAAATTCAGCAGGACTCTTCAGAACTGTTATTGAAGTTATGCACTCAGCTTCTTTCATGTGTTTGAAGTCTCATCTTTACTCTGATTTTCAGAGCAGGTAAAATCAGCTGAAAAGTGATTCTTCTTAACTTTTTCCCTCTTATGGTATGTTCTAAGTCTGAGAGACTAAATCAGTGCTTCCTGATGGAATGCAAAAATATGCTGAGTAACAGGGAATTGTTGGAAAGAACAGATAAGCTTAGAGATTAAATTTAAAAATAATAAATAAATAAATCCAGAAACCTGGATACAGGTGTAAGCTAAACTGACTTGCCTAATTCTGAACTGCAATTTCTGCAAGATGGAGAATCTGCAACTGTGCAAATAACTAAGTTCAATAACAATTCCATTTGCTGTCCTTCATTAAAGGAACATCAGAAAAAGTGTCTACACTGCAGACTTAAGTGTACTGTAGCCATATCTGGGTTTTAAATGAGCTGTCTTGGATACTGGGAGTCCTTGCCAAGAGCAGGTTAAATTAATCCTCCTGATCTCCACTTTGTCATGGCTATGCAGCTCTTATTACCCAGAATATCTCATATAGTATTAACTTGGGCATCTTCTAACTATACTGTTTTCTATATTGCATATATTTATATATAAAACTTGTGTACTTTTTCAGTCAGCCAAGAACAATCCAATTGCTCATGGTACAGTCCAGTCAAAATTTTTCCTGTCCTTGCAAGTCCCATAACACCTTTACCCACCTTAGATCCAAGCTGCATGCACTAGTAAAAATTCCTGCATTTTTATCAGGTCTCCTCAGAAGTCGCTGCCTGATAAGTAGAGGTTTTCTGGGGTTTGTTTGTTTGTTTGTTTGTTTGTTTGTTGTTGTTGTTTTGGTTTGTTTTGTTTTTTTCTTGGGTTTTGTTTGTTTGTTTTGAGTTTTGTTCTTTTTGTGGTTGTTGTTGCTGTTGTTTTTTTGTGACCACTACTTCAGGACTTCCTGCCCCTCCCAGCAGAACATCTCCTTCATTTGCCTTGTACTCCAGGTCTTCTATAGATTGAAGGATTTTATAATTTCCCTCCCATCCTGCCACATGACTTGCTCTAGCTCTGGGCTTGGATGTCCTTGGTTGTCCAGCATCATAAATTGAATAGACAGACTGCTTGACCACCCAGTTGATTAGTGTGGATGTGAGCATTTTAATTTGGAACAGGAAAGAAGAACAGTGTTTAGAAGTTCAGTTCTAGATACTGTTCACTGAGTGTTCAAAAGGTTGAAAAACTGAGCAGTGAACTGGTGAAATAAAAAGCAAGTATTTTGGTGAGCATGAAATAATAGGATCAAGGAGGAAAATACCAGTAAAAAAACAAGTTCATGTTAATTCACCATTAACATATGTTAAAAATATATGGTTTTATCCTCATAAGAAACATTGTCACAGTACCCAACCAACTGCAATGCCTCAATCGAACGAATAATTTCTGCACAGTGGCTTTTCTTGCAATAACACTGCCTGTATAACTATCTATGCAACTGGGTGATCAATTCCACCTGGGATTATTTGATGATTTATTTCACAAGACCTTTAACTCTTAGGCTCTTTCTCCCAGCAAAAAAAGTTCTTTTTTAGTGCTAATTAAGTAATTTTTCTTTTATTGCTATGAAATATTTTTTTCTTTTTAGTTAAACAGAAATAGTAGCATCATTGGAAAAAGCTTTAAAATTGCCATAATCTCTTCTCCACTAAAGAGATTCAGAGGACCAATTAATGATACAACTCTCTCTAATAAAAAATGTTTCTTTACAGTTTCATAGAAAACCTACCCAATCCAAAGCTATGAAGCCAAATTGACTGGGGAAGGGTAGAAATTAATCAGAGGATATAAATAAACTTTTATAAGGGCTATAAGTAATGTCATACACATAACATTGCACAAGTTGAGCATCTGACTGAAAGAAGCCCTGAACCTCTTGGATGAATAATCAGCATGTTCTTATTTCCTGACACAGGTCTTGATGCAACTTACCTCCTTTTTTGTTTTCTTTTAAATGAGTTCAAATCTTTTTATTTTATAAAAATAATTTAAATAATAATTTAAAGCCTTGTGAAGCCTGATAAGCATGATTCTCTCTGGCTACAAGTCCATTCTTGATGACTTTGCCTACAAGTTATGGTCTAAAGCTAGAGCCTTGAAGGTAGGAAGCCCAATTAAAGGGTTTCCTAAAGGGCTTGATGTGCTTGAGTGCCCCACAGTGTGAAAAGCCTGGTCATTCCTGTGGTGCTAAATCTTTCAGCATGTTCTTTGGGGAAGGAAGAACAACACATCAAGGAAATGATGCTGACCTTCTGCCTTGCAGGCAACCTCAGAGACAACAGGCTCAGTAGGAGAGTGGCTCTTCAAGATGAAGAAACATGGCCCTTAACAAGAGTCAAGATATTAAATGCCCCCTCAAATTGTTATCTATACACAGATTTTTTCAGCCTCTCTTTAAATGTAAACTCCATTTGCTACATGTAGCTGTTTAGCTCTTGCAGACTGCAATATTTTGTCAAACTCACGAATTTGTAACACCAAAATATGTTTGATTATGCCTTTCATTTAGTTTTCTTACATTATATAAGGTGCTGGCACAATAAGACACAGTAAAACATGATACATTTCTTGTTCCTGTAGATTGATGTGAAAGCAGAATGCAATGAATATAAAAGACACTGAAAGCAAGATCATTGCAAAAAAGCTCATAATTTCTTATGGTGTTTTTTTCTGTAAAGATTCATAGAAATTTCCCTTTTAATAACTAAATATCTCAAATAATTTTTCTCCCTCCCATTTTTCTATTTGAAATTTCTGAAATTTCTTCTGTTTGAACAATGCCTGATGACTGTGCTGCTGCAGCCCTTCAGGCCATCAGCTGTGGGTGTAGTGCCTTGTACTTTCCCAGTGGGATCACCAGGAGCAATTTTTCACACTTCAATCTGTGCTGCTGCATTAGTATAGCAGAGGTATAATGCCAGGGAGCAGAAGTTTTATAAATGAACACCCAATATAAAATACTTTTAGATCATAGTGCATCTGGGTTGTGGTCTGCAAATGGACTCGATTTGTAATGGTCACCTTCTGACCAAGCCTCCTTATCCTGCTCATTATATTTCCACTTGCAGTTCAGGGCTGCACAGAATATAACCTCATGCTGTGCAGTTTTGGAGAGGGCTTATATGATACCTCCTACTTTCCCATCTGCACTTCTTCCTTTTTATGGAGGACAGTGCCACAGAAAGAACCTCCTTGCGTTTTGAGTTGTGGTTTTATAACAGTATTTCAGAATAGTCTTGATTCTGACACTTATAAATGAAATATTATATATATTAAATTCAAAATACTACTTCTTTCTGCTCTCTTCATGCTCATGAGGTCTGCTTATGGGGAGAATTATTTTACCCCTAGAAAAGCCATACTGATTTCAGGAGAAGAACCCAAGAGGTGAGATATTTACAGAACAGCTGCAGAGGATTTTGAAAGGGGTCTCCTCTTCTTGACTTCATGTAATACTCACATTTTTCAGATGTAGTAGAGAAGTCATTCTATAACAAAACACTGATCAATCAAACTCTCAGGAGAAACACTGAGGTTGCTCCATTACCCAAAATCTGGATAGAGAATGTAGATTTCTGTGTTTCTTGCAAGGGAATGTTTTATTCCTAGATCAATTACATATATTTTATGACCCTTATGGTGACTTGAAGTGTAGGGTGTTTTGTTTGTTTTTTAAAAACCACCCCTCCCCCTACACTAGAAAAATGGCACCCTGACTCTCTGTGGTCACACAGGATCAATATTCACCAGGCATTGCACCAGAATCTAGCATATTTTTTCAAATGCTGCATGTAAGTTGAATGTCCCAGCAGAATTGATTTAAGGCCACCTATCAACACATAAACAGTTTAATTTTACATTCATGTGTAAATACACAGTCTTTTATCTGATATGTCACGAAGTGTGTTGTTTTTCTGTGGCTTGTTTTGCTAGTCACAGAGAAGCTCAGCTGTCAAACCAACTAAAATGAAACTCTCCCCGGCATTTTAATTTCTCAGCTTTGTAACCTGGCAATTAAATGTTAACCTGCCTTGCCTAGCATTGTGTTACATCACTCATACAAAGTTGGTTCAGGTTAGATTTACTCATTTCTACAACCAATTACCAAACATCTCATTCACACACAGTTTCTATTTGCAGCCATTACATGGTTCATTTCATAGAAGACTGCATTTGTGTTGCTGTGTTTATGCTTTATTTTGCCTATGGATAGGAAGAAATGCTCTTCTGCTGAGTACTTTCTCATCCTGTCCTTAGTGGATTGTATATGCCTCCATAATTTATTTGAAACAAACAAACAAACAAAGGCAACAAAACAAACAAACAAACAAAAGCCCTCAAACCACAAAATAAAGTTGCTGGTGCTTTCAGAATACCTTGAGGAGTTGTTATCTCCAGCAGCAGAAACTGTGGGATCCAGTGTCTGCTATTAATATGCATATGCCAAAACTAAAAGGGAAAAAAATGCAAATGTTCTCTCCTACCACCTGGAATATAGAACATCTTCTCACCACCACAAGAACACCTTAAAACATCTTCTTTGGTCATGGATATGGACCTGCTCTGATGGCTGTAGCACAGAATCTTCTTTCTGCAAGACCTGGACTTTGTGTGGCAGACTTAGATGGGAGGGAGCTACCTTTTGTAATGTTTCCTTGAGTATTATTAATATTTGGCATACCTAAAAATTCCTCACCCTTACCATGTGAGATGACACTCACAAAAGCATCTGTACATTTATTATCTCAGCCCTCTGGTGGATCCAGATGATGTAAGGGATGAGCCCAAATTAAATCAGTACCAAGAACAAGATGTGTGTGTTCTCAGTGGAGTACCACAGCCAGGGCTGAAAAACAAGGTTTAGAGTCCTCATTATCACAGAAATGGAAGTGTGAAGACTTATACTTCATTTTTGAAGTAGTCATGTGTCCTGGTTTGAAGGACAGGTGTCTGCCAATAAAGGCAGAAGCTTCTCTTTGAAATGGAGAATGTAAACCCCCTTCCTCCAAATTATTATTATAATTTTGAAATTAAGGGGCTCTCAGGCAATGATAGGGGAATTAGGAATAACGGTTCTTTACTAGGAAAATTAAAATAGAAATACAGTATTACAAAGAACAATCCCAACCCTGACAGAGTCAGAATACAACCTGACCCCCTGTTAGTCAGGGTGTTGGTAGCAGTCCGATCAAATGGTGGCTGCATCCTCCTGCAGTGGCAGATGTGGTTCAGCTGGAGCAGTGCTCCTGGAGAAGGTGCAGTTTTCCTCTGAAGGTCCAGAGATGATGTGGAAAGGTCTGGCTTTCCTCTGGAATCCAGTGGAAAGACAGATAACTTGTTGTTCAAAAACTCAGTTTTTTATCTAGGTAGGAAAGGCTTGGTTCCTCCCTCTGCTGGAAAACATCTCCCAGTGGGATGATGGAATTTTATCAGTCATGAAGTGGGACTGGATGGGCCAGCAGCAGATGATATCTTCCTGGAGGGAGGATGGGCTGTGGAAAAGATAAAGGTGATTGCCCCATCTTAGTCTTAAAGCTGGCCCATTAGCAGATAATATGTGCCACGGAGATAAGGAAATCACTGCCCCACCCAGCTTCAACAGATGGTGATAGAATACACATTTCTGAGCACATCAACCCAACACATTATGGATGCCTGGTGAGATACTAGGAAAACTTCTGAATGCTTAAGTGGCAAAATGAAGATTAATTGGTCATATTGCTGACATTTGACTTTTGAACATCTGAGGAGTTTAGACTAAGCTTTAAGAATGAACCTTGACTATTTTGGGTTCACCACTCCAGACCTCAGTCCTGACCTCCACTGTCCTGCCTCCACTCTTCTGCTGAGATAACTGAGATTTTATTGAGCATAAAGAATGCAAGACCAAGTTCAAAAGAAATGTTTGAACAGAAGCAGAGAGACATCTTTTATAAAATATTTTGTCTTTGTTTCAACATAATGCCTGAATTCTCTCCTTCCTTGATCCTCACTTACGAAAAATGAATCAGATTCATTTGGAGTGCTGAGCACTTCCAAGAGATTTTATTACACATTTTTATGTGCAAGGGACATTTTGAAGAATATATGTGCTCTCATGTTTAGTGCCCACTTTAGTTTCTCTTCCTGGCAGTTACAACAATTATTTACCATCGTTTTCCAGACTGTGCTTAGAAAAGAGGCAATAAAAACAGAAGGTGAAATCCTGACTCCATTAAAATAGAAAAGAACTCTGCTACTGATTTCAGCAAAGCCTCTGTCTCCACAGCACACTTTTCTTTGATTCTTGCTAGAGTCAGAAGTTCTTTGTGTACAATCAACTAATTCAAAAGTCTAATTTTCTTCTGAGGTCATTTTTATGAGATGTTACTGTTCCTTAAAAAAAAAATCAGGTTTTAAAAGCAACGCAAAGTACACCCCAAAGTATGGCAGAAAAATCTTATTTGTGTTAAACAGCTTTTTAAATATTTTAAATACTGCACTTTTCATGGTAACAAATAGGAATTCAATACTCACTCCAAAGGGAATTTGATTCATGTAGCCTTGGTAAGTATTTACCTGCAAATTCTTTGAGGCTACTCCATTGTCAGGGAAGTTTTTCACTTTCATGCACATCATATTAAGCTGCATTGTACCTCAAAATCACTGACATATTACCACAGGTGCTCCCAAAGAATGGGTACAATCCCAAAGGAAGTCAGTCTCAGCAGACATTGCCAGCACATGCAGTCCCTATGAAGTAGCAAGCAGTAAAGCAGGTTCTACATGAGCAGAGAACAGTCTGGCCCTCAAGAGAATAGAGTCATTCACACAGTTTACAAAATATATGAGAAATTATGGTACCATGAGGAAGCACAGATCCAGAATTTTTGGTTTATTTCAAGAAATTTAAATATTTTAATTCAAGTTATTACAAAATCTCACTCCACTGTTCTTGCTTTTCAATCAGTTCTTATATGAAAATATAGAAAAAAAAATTCTCTTTAGGAAGAACATTTTCCACTAAATAATACTTAGGTGGAAAATCACCACTAAGTCTTGGGACATCTGACTCTGTAAATTGACTCACATGACTTAATAGATTTATCCAGAAAATTCAGCTCCCCTGTTTAATTCAGTGCAGTTACTCTTTTGCTTCTCTGTCTGTGAGGATTCACATGCAGCCTCCTCTCATCAGTGAGGATTCATGTTGCTAAATTTAAGTCATAAACATTAATTTCTTTGTATTTTAATAGATTTATGCTGGCAGAATTATATAGGGATAGTTTTAGACACTCACCATACAGGATGTGCATTAGATTTCTTGCCTTTTTTCAGTGATCACCAAGTTGCTGGCAGGCAATAGTTTCAGATAGTTTCCATCTAATGATTTGATACCATATAAAGAGCAAAGAGAAGTTGTAATGAATCATAAAAGACATTTTCATTATCCCAGAATAAACTGGATGCAGTTATTGAATGAGACAGTTCAGTGTTATTGTATTCTGGAAAATTTCATTGAATCATAGTTAACAGTATCCTATGCCTATTACAAGCATAAGTAGGAAAGAGATTTACAAAACAAAAGCAATAATAAAAACTCTGAACTTGCCAGATTTTAAAAAAATGCATTGGGATCAACACTGGACTCTGCTTACTAAAATAATTGCAGCCCTAGTCCATTTGATGTCATCTTATCTCTTATACAGAGGAGAAAAAAGATAGAAATAAGAATAGAAATAACTGTATGGTTTGGTCATGGGTGGCCAAATGTATGATTTCTATGCTGGCATTAAAAGTGAATCCAGAGCTGTGACATGTGGTTTGCCTCTAATCTAAAAGCACTAACTTCTATAGCTGCAAGCACATTGTTAAAATTTGGTCTTTTATCATACCTCCCATTTCCATTTTTTCAATTCTAATCCAAAGGCTCATTGATTGTGCTTGTCTATGGTAGGGACACTCCAATAAACAATGAGTAAAAAAATGCACTCCTAAAAAAATAAATAATCAGCTAGTGCAGTGCAGTGACATGAATGCTTAAAATGTTAAGACCATCAGTTTTCCAAAGAAGCAATTCTGTAAATATTACTTGGTCACTGAAGTCAACAGTACCATTCTAATGAGTGAAATTTTTTATCGAATCTCAGCTTTGAAATTCCTATCAAAGGAATTTTCTTCCAGTTACTCAGTAACACTCATTATATTCATCACATTATTTTACAAGAACACAGAAATCAACACCCTCTGCTCAGATGAGCTTATGGTTATTAGACTCAGAGTAAAGCTTCTTGGTGAGGAAAAGACAATAGGGAGAAATTCGGGCAGTATTTTTGCTAGGAAAGTGATATTTTGTATGTTGCTGTTGGCTTTTTTTCTTATTACACTGAAACTTCCAAAACCTATACCTCAAGTTCTCCAAGTATTTCACTCAATTCTGGACAAGATTTCAAAAGACATCCTTTGACCTTATCTGTGCTGCTTTTAACCCTTTCATGGCTGCAAACAGAGGGTTCTTCATTGCAGGCACATGTGGTATGAAAAGGGATTGTTTCATGGCTCTGCTTTTCATCTTCCCTTGAGGTACCATCTCCATGAGACCAAGCTGGTCATGGAAAACTTACAGGAAGATGCCATCACATTCCTTCCATCCACACTGCTGTAAAGGCTTTATATGTGCTGTAAAGTCACATCACTGGTTCTATTTTAAGCCTTGAATATTATTATCTAGCCCAAGAAAAAAAAAAAGAAATATTATTCTGATTTTACTTCTTCTGGAAAGGTGAGATGGATCTCAAATTCTTTACTGCCTTTTAAGTGCTTATAAAAGCCTAACTACAAAATAATATTTTATTATATGCTCAGCATTATTTTCCTTCCCATATACTGCTCTTGCTGACTTGGGCAAAAAAGTTATGCAGGCCATGAATAGAAATGATCTTTCATATGTGAGAAGAGTGAAAGATTGGTTCTTGCTCTATCATATACCTGGTGTCTTGGGTCCAGCTGTGTCCCAGAAGTTATTAAGTTTGTTGTGGTAGGAGTACTCAGACAGTCCTATCTTAGCAGTTCAGGAAGCATGGCCAAAAAATCTTTACATTGAAGGCATTGTAAAATTATCTCAGAGGCACCACACTGGTATCAGATGGATAACAGGTCTTACACAGTGTAATCATTTTTATCTTTCTTTGCTCTGTTGCACAAAATATCTGGGGAAAAAAACAGATTAAAAAAATCCATAGAGGTCTTTTTATTGACTGATAAAATGCTCTTCATGCAAATGAGATTAATATTACTAAAATGGCTCACCAGTAAATAGGCAACCTAATTTTCAAACCAGTATCATTTTCAAAAATAACAGTGATACAAAAAAATGAAACAATATCATTCTTGTAAAGGATGAAGGAGAAAAATCACTGTACACAGAGCTGTTTGTAATTACAGGCTGTTGTTTGACATGGAAGGTACTGTGCTTACTATGAAGAAAATATCTTTTTAAATTCATGGGCATCTAGTAGGAAAACTGAAGGGTCTGAAAGAATATGATAAAAACTTTATCTCCCTCTTTCTGAAGTCTGTATTGATTTGGATTAGATCCTGTGTATATTGCATGATAAGCAGATTTGTATTTACTCTTTTGTATACTGTGCAAAGCATCAGAATACAAAATCAGGTGTGCTTAAGCTTTATGGGTATGGTCTTATAGGAATGCAGCAGCCACGCTAAGCCATTTACTGGAGAGAATTGTTACCAGGAGAAGATCCATTACATTTTTATAGAGAGAAATCATAAGCCCATACTTCACACTTCTCTGCAGGCATTAACAATAAACTAGATAGGAAATCATTCAAAATGACATGAAGGAAAATAATTTTATGATTACAAGAGGACCTTGAAGAGACTGAGAGTTACACTTGTAAAAAATTACAATGAGAATACAACCTTTACAAATGTCTTGTAAAAGGAAAAATTTATTGTCATTGTTATATTTTGAGAATCTCGTTTTCCTGTGATTTTTAGCAACTCTGTTCCTAGTAGAAGTTATTTTTTTATTATATTTTTTTGATCTTTGACAAAATGATAGGCTGTTTTCACATTTTTGACAAGGACATAGGAATGACTGGGATAATAAAAATTGGGAAATTGCTGTTTATTGATTTAAAAAAATCTCATATTTACATCCCAATTTCAGTAACCAATGAAAGACAGGACATGTTTGCATAGACAGCTACCATCCATTTTTTTTTTTACAAGACTCAACAGCTGTTCAGTACTATACAGCTATTGCACTTTTAGTCAGGACTGGGAAATACATGTTTTGTTTGGAACTGCCAAATGTCTTTAGTTAATCCAAATATGCATACCTGAGATTTAATATGGCTGGAAGTCTAACTTCCCTTTGTGCTAAAAATTAAACATTTTCCTTCATAGCTTCAAGAGGGTACAACTGTGACCTTATATCTCAGCTGAGATGGCACACAGCTTTGGGACTGGCTCATGGACAGCTTTCATCTTACTCTTTGACCTGTTCTGGCCCTTTTTTATGAAGCATTCGCAGTAGAAAATTTAATATCTGCAAAGAGCAGGAGACTTCTCAAGAGAAAAGGAGAACAGTCTTCTTTGTACTAATTTACTTATATGAATATACATCAATATGCTCCTTTATTTGAGTAGGTGTTGCCCTTTATTGTCAAAGGGAACTCCACAGGAGAATTTGCTCTTTGGTGTCTATTGTGCTTTTCCAACCACAAATCCAGCATGAGCATAAAAACACTTATGTATAGGATTATAAATTCTTTTAATTTTCAATGAATACTCAGAAAAAAATGTTTATTTTCATGTCTACATGTCTCTTGCCTACCTAGTTTAGTTATTTTGGTCAATTTTCAGATTGGAAATTCTAACTTTGGAGTTGGGTGAGAACCTAACAGCCTCTGTTTGGAAACATGAAAAGATTTTGCATATGGCAGCCAAAGCTCCTATGTAAATATCTGTAGTATCCACTTCATAGATAACTTAACAACAGTAGGATCCAGGGGCTCTGCTCTCTCACAGGATAATATATCTGCCCTCACTTTAACCTCCCCACACTCTAAACCGGGCCTGCTGAAGTCAATAGCACTAAAGTCAATAGCTGCAATGAGCTGCACTGAGGTCAGCAGCAGTGTACTTCTGTAAAATTGGCATAATCTCGAGAAGAATCTGTCCCAGCATCTTTAACTGCCAGCTGTCTCTTTTCTTCTGCCTCCTTTCAGTGACAATGACTATGGGAGACTTGCACTCCAGGGAAAAGTCATCTAACACAGACAGGGGGAAAGAAAGGAAACCTCAAGGACAAATGTTACAGTCAGGCTTATAAATCTCTGCTGAGACAGGTAAATAAGAAGATGTTCTACCAGAGAGGTGACCCTAAGTGAGTAATGAAACTTCTTTGAGGCTAAGTAGGCCGTGTGTATCAGTTAATTAATGTATACTGGAATTTCTAGTTGGGGTTTTATAAATATGCATGGTTCTTCCTTCCACTCCTTATACCAAGATACCCTTTGGAGCAACTTTTTCTTTAAATTACAGTGATTTGAGTCTGAAAAAATAAAAGAACAGAAATACAGAAAATAGGAACACACACATCTCAAGACAAATTCTTACGCAAGTAATATTCTGACAGAGTTTATCCATCTATAGGTTTGTATGTGCCTCTCCTTCTCCTCCCCTAACTCTGACATCTTCAACACATTTCTCCAGATACTGGGGATATGCTGGTGCTGTTTTTAAGGGGTGCAAGACTTGAAGGGGGCAAGTTTTTCTTGTGAAGTTTTATAGGGTGACCCAGGCGATGCTGTGAGCAAGCCCCAGTGCTGGCAGATGGATGAAGCCACATTCCCTTTCGTGGAGTCAGAGGTAAGTAGCTGATGGTCTGAGCTTATCTAACAAGAGGCACATAAGGATCAAAACCTCTCTGTTATTCTTGACCTTTAATGGACTTTCCCATTACTATACATTGTAAGCATTAGCAATTTTTGGTCTATTACCAAATTATAAATTACAGTTAAGCAGGATAGATTTTAACCATGAAAAGTATTAAGAGAAAAAATGCTTTAGTTTAACAACAATTTCCACCATATAAAGAGAAGTATGTATGAAACTTTCAGAAAGTCTATTCTCTCTGTGCAATTAAATTATTTATATGGTGTATAATTAATATGTTCAGTGATTTTGGTAAAGAGGCTTAGCTTCTAATCCTTCTCTAAAGATAAGAGATCACAGGAATGAAATGCAAATTTGAGGTCTTATTTTATGTTTGTATAAAAATATCAAGCACTTTTCACTGTGGATGATTCTCAAGGAAAAAGCAAGAAATCCAGAAATCCCCACAAGCTAATGATTACATTATCAATGCAAGCAAATTCCTCAGCACAATGCTGAAAGGCTTAGGCATAACAGCAGTTCAGCACTGTCTGAATCCATAGTGTAGAAGATCAGCTGTCAGAATACTTTAGTTTCCCGTAGGTAATTTGGATATCTAATAGGTGTACCAACTAAATGCTCTAAATCCATTTATTTGATGAAAAATCTTCCTGGTTTCAGAGGCCAAAGAGGCCCCAAATACTGCTGAACTTCCAGTTCTGTTACAAGAAGCTGAACAGAGTGAGACAGACAGACAGACTGCAGATCTCTCATGGCCTTTGGCATCACAACCTGCAGGCAAAGAAGAAATGTCATGACTGTGATCTGCAAAGTGTAGGAAGCTAGTGAGCTGGTGGCCATACACTCAGGAAAGGGATTTTAAAAGGCCAGAGACAGCAAATCCTGAGATCATGAGAGATGAGGCCTGAGTGATTGGTGCATTTCACTGATAGATGTGCTGGAGTGGCAGAGTGGTGTGGAAATGTCCAGCAGTGCTGCACATGCATGTCCCTGCCATGCACATACTGTCACTTACTGCTGCAGCTCACACTTTGCTGCATAGAGCAAAATAGCTTGTAGAAACAGTCCTAGTGAACTAATTAAATCTGATTTCTTACTGATTCACTTACTACTTTTTCTCATTATAACAAAGCAGCTCTCTTCCAGACTCCCTTTAACCACATTCTTTTCAAGTTTTTTTCCCTTGACAAGCATATTCTCTAACCCAAACCTCCCTCCCCACCTTCCCCTGTGCAGGGACCCTGCTGATCACAGGCCAGGCTGGTGCTACTAACTCCAGGCTGCCTAGGCCTGGGGAAGAGCAAGCTAAAAAAATAACTTATCCTGACTGCAGGGTGGCTGTGAGTCCAACTGCTCCTGTGAGCTGCAATTTCCACATAGGAGTTTTAACCAGGGGATCTCTATATCTCTGTCAGATCTAGAGGAGGTTGGATGTGACATGCAAGGCTTGTGTTGTAGGCACAGACTAATATGCAGATGGGCATCTACTCTGTGTAAATCTCACTTTATTAGGAAAAAGATCTTAAAATATCCTCAGGTTTCCACTATCTTTAAAAACAAGTCTAATTCTCCCCATGAAAAGTGTAGTTTAGTTTCGAGCATGAAACAGGAGGAAAGTCATAGGAAAAGTGTGAAAGTGTAAATTCTGTGAAAATTCCAAAGAAGTTCTCCAAACTCAAGAAATTTTGTTTGCAGAACTCCAGGTTATTTGGCCAACCCCAGATGGCCACTGGAACTTCCAACAAATTTGAATGTTACCCATCTTTAAAATATTTTCTATTAATGAAGGTGGCAGTCAACAACCTTTCTATATAGACCCTCCATAAACTTGAGTTTGTTGAGTTAATTTTCCCAGGATAATTCTAGTCTGAGGAAGGCTGAGAAAGGCACACTGTATATATTTGGTAACTATAGATGCAAATCAGCAGTCCAGGTTTTCCCCTGAACTTCTGCATTCACTAATAAACACTATGTGGCCTATTCTGTATTACTTTGAGAATGCTCAGTATTAGCAAATATGTTTGGAGTAAGTTTCTAGGAAAGACAGCCAGGCATATTAGCACAGCAGCCAGTTCTGAATGGCCCTGCTGAGCTTATATCTCACATGTTAACATATCCTTCATTTGATTTGACTGTTTCAACCCTTATTGTATCAATCTGTGATTAGTCACTTGGTGGCTGTAAACCACTAATTAAGACACACTGGAATAAAGCAAGGAGTTTAATAGATGAAGGTAGGGCAAACAAGATTCAGCCACATGATAGAAAGTTTACTCAGTTTGCATTGTTGTAAATTATTAATTTTTCTACTGCCTAAAATATATAACTGCAGTACTTAAAGTATCTACATAAACCCAAAAAATCTCAACAAAGCAGCATAAAATTTTTGAGAAAAATAAACACATGAATTATATGCAAAGAGTTCACGCTAACTAATTTTCTATTATCTGATATCTATTATTCTATATCTATTATTCTATTATCTATACCAAAGAATTTTGTTCTACAATACATATGTGAAAAGTTGCCATATTTTGCCATTCTAGAGAACACAGTTCCCCTAAGAACTGGAATGAGGGAAAAAAAAACTAGACAACTATTCACATTTTGCCAATATGTCTGAAAGAGTTTGAAATCTTTTTTAGTTTCATTTGAAAAGATTTTACATCCCCTGTGTTTACTTTGAGGTTGAGACTCAAAGTTCCAAATACAAAGGAAATCTAAATATTGGACAGGAAATATTTATTCATTTCAGATCAAAACACAGTGGATTTTACTGGGTGTTTTTGCTCATGCTTATTGATATTGTTCTTCAGGATCTAGCAAATGCCATGACTTTCTACAAAATGAATCTCACTCAATTGCTAAAAGACTTGTTTAATGAGTAGCTGCATTAAATTAACTTTGGAGAATGTCCCAGCCATGTCATTTTCATTCATTACTTCTGTCTTTATAAAAAAGTCTAGCATCCTACTCTGAAAAACTATTGTGAAATTAAAGTTTTGACTATAATTCTGAAAATCACAGAGACAGGGAGTACAAACTCAGCCTTCTCAGTGCCATTACTGTTGGAGTACAGTATATCCTGTTTCAAACACAGTGAGAGACCTTGTTCCAACAAATTATATTTTATTTTGCCCATTCACATGTCGCAAATAACTCTACATCTTTCATTCATGCACAGCAGTAAATAGCTGCATGCTCCTGTTGAATTTCTGCCCTGTGCAGACCAAAACCCATCACTTTTGTGGTACCCTCTCTTTACCTCCTCACTTGGACAAGGCTGCCAGATTCGTAGTTCTTTCCAAGTGGAAGAAAACAAGTATCTGCTGTTTGAGATGACAGTGACTTCTGTCTGCTCCATTATCACATCACAAAGTGTGATTTCCTTAGGATGCCAGGAGAAAGCCAATCATTATGAGAGCTGTTTTATTTCCATTGATTTAGACAGCTGACGTAAGAAACAAGTCTCACTTATGTAAGAGTAATTCTGGACAGCAAAAACCCACAGTAAAATTAATGTAAGGAGTTATTTTTATAACATATGTCACTCAAATCTTAACATAAAGGACCATTTTAAAATTGACAGCCTTCAAACCAAGTGATTTGTAATTGATTCTAGATTTTTAAATATAAATTTTTAAATAAATTTGTGTGGGTGTGATGCTTAGGGACATGTTTTAGTGATGGATTGAGCAGTGCTGGGTTGGATTTGATAACTTAAAGGCTTTTTCCACTCTAAACAATTCTATGATACTACAATTTTTGTCTTTCCCTTGTACACTTACAGAATGGTAATTTCACCCAAATACATTTCCTACTATTTGTTTTAAGATACCATTAATGAAAAAAAGGCAGTTTTTATCACTTCCTTCTTATCCCCTACACTGCATATTGGTTACAGTGTCAAGAAGCACAAGATTTGTTTAACATAATTAGTTCTTCACATAGCTCAGCTGTTGTTATCACCCAATTATCCCCCAGCTCCTTTGAAATCAATTGTTAAGAAACTAGGCTTCCCAGATAGCAAAGATTTTTAATTTTATTAAGGAAATTTTACCAGATGTTTATATAAGAGCCCATAGGGGAAAATTATGGAAAATGTACACTGCATATAAGATTGTCTCTCTTAAAATTTGCATTATGCAGAACTGCATCACGGTGTACAAAGAACATTGATAAAACAGTCAATTGTTGTGGCAATTTATTTTGGGTTTTATTGTTATTTTTTATTTTTAGAACTCCTGTTAGTACATTTGCATTTAACAGGTGTTAATGCACCAGGCTTCAGCAAAACAAATTAGAGAGAAAATTTTGTTTCTTTTATGGGATTGCTGAAGAACTTTTTTCTCATTTAACATGTCAATTTTAGTCAATTAAAATTATCATCAGTTTGTTATAAAACTATTCTCATCTGTGATGTCAAGCCAAAGGTTTGGTAAACACATGAGATTGGTATATGATAAATTTCCTTAAAAAACCTGTTCATCAAATTGAGAATTTTATTCCTTGTATTTTGGAGGACTCAGGCTTGCTTTCCCTGGACTCTATCCAAAACTCTCATTCAGTTCCCAGGCAGCAGGAGTGGGGCCTTAGTGTGTTAGGGCAGAGAGATGAATTTCTCATTTCAATTCCAGCAGGGAGCATGCTCCTCCCACAACATTTTGATCACTGTGAGTATTCCAGCAGGGATGTCTTCACAATGCCTGATAGCACAATAAAGACCACAAAAAATGGTCAACATTTCTTTAAATGTGTAGTAATTTTTTTTTTCTTCTCTCACTATTCATCTTAAAAAAAGTTTTTGGTTACAGCAGGGAAATAATACAGTGTTCACCAAGTCCTTTACCTCTTGTCATCTGCACACTTATTGATGTGCCTCTATTTGGGCTCAAGGACATTTTCACACTGTGTCCAAATGCCTTTCTGGTGGCTGATTACATTGGCATTTTCCTCTTCCATTTTTGGCATGGTTTCAGAGTATGTTTTGCAAGGATAAGTGAAGTGTCAATGAAGTTAAATGAAATGAAACACGAGAAATTAATTGTTCAACTTTGGCTTCATAGTCATCCAGTTAAGCATTAAGATGCATATGTTGTCTGGAATATTACAGAACAGCTGAAGTAAAATGATGCAAACATGTCTTGTGGTTTGTCAGGTACAGCACTGAATTATTTTTATCTTCTGTTTCTAATTTTGCAACAGTTCTACATTTCTTTTATGGCAACCTATATCATAAAAACAAGACACATAGAAGGTATAGAAATGAGTTGGAAGAACCTGATCGCTTAAATTCTCTTGCCAAGTTAGAATGATCTTTTAGACTAAATTCAAGTGCCAAATAATAATTATTTCATGTGATCTTCCTTTGGTGAATTAAATATCTTCTCTCTGGTACCCAGAGCTAGGAGGCACAGGAATGGTTCAAAGCTGTGCCAGGGAGGTTGGGACTGGACAGGGGGAAGCATTTCTGTACAGAGAGGGTGGTGTTTGAACAGCTTGCTAGAGAGGAGTTGGTGCCCCAAGGCTCAGTGTTTGAGAGGCATTTGGACAATGCCCTTAAAAATGTGTTTTAGCTGTTGGTCAGCCCCAGACTAGAGTGTTATTGCAAGTCCCTTGCAACTGAAATAGTCTGCCCTATTCTATTCTAATGACATTTTTAATTCACTCACAAAAATTCTCAGTGTCTGTATTTAGATAAAAATTTCCGAATCTGGAAATATAGAACAGCCTTTCTTTATTTAGGTTTTTGCTCTTGCTAAAAATAGTTGGTTTTGTGTAATGTGGTATTTTTACTCTTTATAATCTCATTTTGCTATTAACTCTGAAGACTCCTTTGAAGGGTTCTTCTTAAGAAGAGATTTGAACATCCAGATGATGCATCTGATTTTAGCCAAGCAGACCATTATCCCATTTCTTTTGAATCATGACTGACAAAGAGTCAACTTAGTCAACTCATCTATATTCAGACAAATCCTGTGGGTTTTCAAGCACTTTTGAAGAGGATATGAAAATCATTACATTAGGAAAGTGGTAGTTATTGCTGCTACTCCCAGTCCAGATTTATGCTTTAATAGTAATTCTGTGCAACTTTTTCATTGTTTAAATCCTAGAGGAAAAGTCTGTGAACATTTCTTTCCCCAATGTGAAGATGGACAAATGATAATGTGCTTTGCTGATTTTAGCCATAGCAACTGAAGTTTCATGGCTGTATACATCAAGCATAAGTACTAAACTACATAAATAAAAGAAAATGGAAATTACTTTCCACAGAAATTAAATCCAGCCCCAGAATACATCCATGGCCAAGGGGGAAATAGAAATATGTATTGATATTTTACAATACAAATAATAACAGAAAAGCAGTAACATATTGGGTTTTTTAAAAAATGTGAAAAAGCTGGTTCCATGAGAGCAAACCTTTTTTTGGTTTGTTTTAGTTTAGTTTGGTTTTTTTAATCAAGAATGTGCATAGCTAGGTAACTCAATTCTTGTAAGAGAAATACAGAAATATGACATTATGGCTTGAGAGGGTTGCCAGACAGGAAAACCCTTATTTGCTCAGTGGCAATTGCTGTGTTTGCTATTCACAATTTTTTCAGCAACACCCCAGTAATCCATCAGTGACCATCATGCAAATGTGTCAAGGTAATGATATAAGATCTGTTCAGTCTGTCTTAGAGAGTTAGGTCAGATCTCTAAGAGAACCAGTAGCCTGAGATTTTATAACAAGGTTCTGTCTGTTTATTGTGAGTCAGATCCACCATGCACAGGGCACTTGTGTGTACACCAAACAACATCACAGGTGGCATTTGCACCAATCTAATCCTTGTATTTAGGGACTGCACTGCTACACATGTTTTTCTTCCTTCCTCTTTTTCTCATCCATTCCTAACACATCAGTATGGTTGTCTGCTAACTCACAGTGCAAAGTGAATTTTCTGCAGTGAAGCTCCTGGGTTTTATCTGTGATAGCTGTCTGCACATACCAGTGTTGCCTGTTACATAATTGCTCCAATTATTTGCATTGTCTTTGAAAAGAAATGTGTTTTTATTTTCAAATGTGAGCTATTTTATGGAGCTTTTTAGCCTAAGCAAGATTCCTTGCTTTAAAAAAAAAAAATAGTTGGGAAAATACGTGAATACTAAATAAAGAAATTGAAAATATGGAATCAAGCAAGCATTCAAAATTAAGCCAAATTAACCCAGGCAGAGCGAGTCTGTATCAAGGACTGCATAAGGGAATGCCATTAATTTTCACATTTGTATGAAGTTCTCCATTATTTTCCTATTTTAAAAAGGGTACAGTCATTTTTCCAAATATGAAGAGCCCTGTCTAATGGGTCTACTTCCCTATCAAGAGCGTTTATGCCCTTGTTCAAAAAACAAAATAGGGTAGTAATTCTAAGAAACTCCAGGGATGGGGTGATTAGGAAATATGTGATGTTTCAGCAGTAAAGTCATAATTTACCCTGGATGCTACAAAGAGTATCTGAAAACCACCTACTAACTTCTTGTCAGAACAGCAGCATTTGCTCAGGACAGCTGAAGAGTAACAAAGTTGTTCATTCTTTTCACTTTAAACTGCCATTTTTCCTTCTCTCCTGTTTCAACCCATGGTTACTCTCAATGGTTCATTTTATGACAGTGGTCCCTAGAGAAATGCTCTGTGGAGGACCTGATAGAGCACAAGTTCAGGGGCAAGGGGAAATAATTGATGCAGCAACTTGATGCAGCAGCAATTACAAATATTTTAATTATAATTAAAGCATTGAGGTTGAGATATTATATCTGACCTACAAGACTTCTTTATCAAGATTAATGCTGGTAAAAGACACAGAGGTAAGATGATATGGATAGAAGATTTAAGAGAAAAATACTTCCTAAGCATCCTGGGGAAAGAGGAATTTTTCATCAGGGATTTGAAAAATGAATAATGTTTGCCTTGTATGAGAAATCTTCATGCTGTATGTGTTTATACCTCCTCACATTTTGGACTATACCTTCCAGCTCAAGGTATAGCCAAAATTCTCCTTGGCAGCCTCCCCCAGGTAAACACCCCTGAGTTCTGCTGCAGTGGGTGGGGCCCAGAGCTCCTAAAGAAGATAAAGTTTGACTCCCTGTGAAAAGCCAACCCCCTGGGTAGTATTACAAAGAGCTCATCTAAATGGAATAAGGTCACTCAGATGGTCAAGTCACTCAGGCTATGGTTTTAATCCAGCAATTTGAAGCCTGTCTCTTCAAGGACCTCAAAAGCGTCATGAGTTTCCTTCAGCCTGAGATGTTTTCTTTCAAAATAAAAAGAAATAAAAATACAGCCAAGATCTACTTCGGGTGCTTTGGTAACAGAGTTTGTAGCCAGGACTGATGGCAGCCTAGGCCAGGTCACCCTTTGAGCTTGTAGCCACAATTCTTCCCAAGGTGGCATCTGAGGTGACAATGTCAGACCACGATCACTGCTGACACCATTCATCCCTCAATCAGCAAATACTCAATGCAGGCCTTGTGGATATTGTCAGACAGATAAATGCACAAGGAAATCTTGACAATTAGCAAGCTCCAAATACCACATACTAAATAAGAAGGGCCAGATTTAGGCAGAACATATGTGTAGCTCTCAAATAACTTCCCATCACCCCTCCCAAGTCAGTACTGCCTACAAGGTAATTTAACTTACTGTCTTGTCTTCCTGTTGATAAAAAAAAAAAATCTCTTCCTCTGAGACACCTAACGGATGATCTGCTGAAATACATGCCTAAATAATTATCTGTCTAGGAGACTCTTTTATATGGTGAGTCATCACTCACTGTCACTATAAAGGGCTCGTTCTAATTTTGAGACCCTCATTAGAATTAAAATATCAAACAAAGTATGTGCCTCTGACAGCTAGTCCAGCAGAACTGCAGCATGAATTCTGTACAGAAAGAAGCAAACAAGGAGTGTTCTGAAGCCACAAGTTTAGAATATACAACATTTTCAGCGCAGAGTGAAGTCAGAGTTCAAGGCACAGAACATTTGAATTCAACCTGCTTGGAGGAATTTTCTCCTACTAATTGTCTGTAAGCAGAAGAGAAAGATGTTGAGAAAAGCAAAGATGCAAAATACTGTACTCCAGTGCAAACTTCCATGGTACCTTCAGGGAAGGAATAGAACATAAGCTACTATATAAAAAGCAATTTTTTTTTCTTTTTATTACTGTTGTGGAACAGAGGGTGGGTTTGGGATTACAGGAGGTCTTATAGGATACTTTATTGGTTCCTATGCAAAAAGTTGGAAAACAATCTAACAAGAATGTTGAGAGACTTCCAGCTCCCAGCTGAAGTCAAGTTCTCATACTCTTTCTTCCAACCACTTTTGTGTTGTATTTTGTATTCTATTTCTTTTAGAGGATACAAATGTAGCAGGCTAAAATTTAAAAAAAAAAAATATATATATATATATTCCTTGCCACAAGCTAAAACAGAGCTCAGTGTGACATTGGACTCCAGAAGTCAAAGTTGGAGCAGAGTGGGAGGAAGCAAACTACAAAGTCTCAAGGAATTGGAATCTCCACAGAAAAAACCTGCTCTTTTTGCCTAATCTCAGCCATTAGGGAGCAATGCTTGGTCAGTAGGATTTGTTTAAACCATACATTAGAACAGTTCTTTGAAAGAAGATTTGACTTTTGGCTCAAAAAAACCATTGAACTGGAAATGGATGCTGAAAAGCTTTCAGAGCACAAACCTCAGTCTGTGGGTGAGAATAGCTGTAACTTAATAGACTTAGACAAGTCATGGCTTTTCCTCAGAAAAACAGCCCTCAGAATATTAGGGAGAAATGCAGAGGAAGTTCAGCACAACTGAAGGTGGTAAATGTCTGGATTACCTGCTTTTATAGTAATTGCAAAAAAAATAATTACATCAGCATAATTCTGAAAGTCGGTTTATACTATATACATGTTAGCTGCATAACCTAGTTTATATTTATGCTGCTGTTCCCTCTGACTGGGTCAGCCTTACATGGGTACAGCTGCTCCTGCTACAGTGGGACCTGAGAGAGCTGCTGGGACCTCCCTGCCACTGTGGGGAGAAAAAGCACTGGTTCTTCTTTCTCAGTGTCTCTTGGCTTTAGGCTCAGCTGTAGCTCAGATGACATGGTGGTGATTTTCTTCCCAGCCCCACTGTTGAATCTTGGTGTGAGAAACCCTCCTGCTTCACATCCATAGAACAATTTGGCTGCTACTTGGCAGGAGTCTACTCAGATTCCATCACCTGCCAATAGCTGACCAAAAACGAAAGAAAAAGGAAAAGAAAAAACTCTTAGCCCCAAGACCCTCACACTTATGTTCCTGTCTCATGGGTCTTTGCAATGCTTTGATGAGAGCCTGTGTTTCAGTGTCCCACATTTGAAACTTCCCCTCCATATTACTTCTCTTCTTACTCTCACATCCCCTTCCTCAGCTGTAAATATATCTTCTTTCCATCTCCAGAAGAGGTTTACATGGATTGTCAGCTAAATAAATAAAGAAGCAATTGATAAGAGATATATTGGTTGGTTCCTGTAAAATAGAAGTATTTCTGTCTTTATTGTCTTTACATCCTCTCCTAATGTCTCTCTGCTTCCTTTTTGCTTTCAAGCCTTGTGTGGGTGACCTGCATACACAGAGACACAAAATATCCCTACAAACAAACAAAAATCCCACATGAAAGGCTTAAATAAGTTCAAGAAGTGTGGGAATCCATGGATATTTAGCATTGCAGTGAATGCTGTCTCCTCTATATCACACTGCATATATTCATATAGCTCTCTCATGGCTCAGCTCAGAGAAAGAACTGTGATATTTAGGATATGTCCATGTTTTGCACAGTCTGTACCTGCTCCCAGCTCCCACTCAGCAGCAGCAGCACCTTAAATGTTTCTGATCTGCTACCTGAACCACAGCTTACAGTTCCTGACATTTTTCTTCCCCTTGAGAAACTGCTCTATTTTGAGGCCAGCTACAGGTAGAGATGTGCCCATCACTACAGTGCTGAGCTCTGTAAATGCTGAGCTGTGGTACAGAGGGCAATGATCTGGCCCTTTGCTTTGACATCTTGCCTGTGCCAAAGCCTGGAGAGATGCCCTGGCAGCTGCTCTCAGCAGTGTGCAGGGGGTTGGCTGTTTTCAGTGTCTCCCTCCATCCCAGCCCTCATCCCCATCCCTCCCCATCCCTCTCCAAGCCCCTGCCCTGGAACTGCCATTTCAGAACCCCACCCAGCTCCTCACCACCATCCTGTGGCATCAGCCACCAGGTCCTCATCACTGCCCCCCCTGTCCAGCCAGGTCTGAGCTGCTGAGCTGGGTTTGGGGTTTGGGGTTTGGGGCTTCCTCCCCACCCACTGGGCACAGACTGCACTGTGAGACTCTGTGAGGCACCTTCCTCTGGGAAATCATGATGTGACATTTCACCCTGGCAGCAATTGTCATTCCTGACAGACCAACATTTGCCTACAGCCCACACCCTCTGCTGGGTGTCCTGCCCAGCTGAGCTGGGTTTGACCTGCTCAGGAATCACTGTGTGCCACTGCCACCTGGCAAGGACACCCCTTGCCTAGAGGTCACAGGTTTTGAGTTGTTTTGTAAGCAATCTACTTCTATAGTGGCTGATCTGTTGTTTCAACTGTCCCAAATGTAGCAGAAAATACTTAATTTTATATATATACACACAAGCATATTATATATACCTGTTATATTACAAAGCAATCAGGATTAGATAATTTTTTAAAGGGTCCTTTTGCTCCTTGTTGCAAAAATTACACTTAAAATTATCAATTAGTATGGTCCATCACATTCTGTGTTACTGCTTTAAAGAAAAGTAATGTGGCAATGGTTCTATGTTTGTTTTGTGTAGCATTTGATTCAATGGGCACATGATGTCACCAGTGTCTTTGAGTCATTTTAAGACATTTTCTTTGCTGGGTCCTGAGGAGACTTCTGTAATATCTACATTTTCTATAAAAGAAATAATAAATCCCAAAATATTTTTCTCCCAACCCAGACTAATGTGACATTCAGCTACCTCTGATTGTTATTAAACTGTGCAAGTTGCCAGCTCCACTAAAAGTTTTGTGAAGTTTCAGCAACTTTTGAGTCAGCCTGTAATGTTTGTGCTTTTATGAGGAAATTGTGCCCAATCAACAATGAATGTGAATACACAGCTTTGGGAAAAATGTGGATATCTAAGTGTATCTGCATTGACACAGAAGACAAATGTCCCCTTTAGTTCCTTATAAGGTGAATCTTATACTGCTGAAACACAGAGCTATGAAAATGATGGGAAATTAGATTTTATTTGAATAAATTAAGGATTATGATAAATATTTTTCTGTGTTCACAGCTGGGTTTATTTTCTCCTGTACTAGTTCAGTCATGTCTAGCACTGCAGTGGCAAGCAGAGTGCCATCTCGTGGATAAAGACCTGCACTCAGAATAAAACATGGACCTGATTTTCTCCACTGGTTGGAAGAAAATCAATTATGGTGTACAAATACGACCCAGGAAAGCAAGCTGCATGCAGAGGCATTGGTGATTTTTTAACACTTCTTCCCTCCTGATGCACAGCAACAACCCTACTGGGAGTATGCCAGACAGCAGCATCAGTGGAATCTGAGCATATATTTCCCTGGAGTGCATTATTTTGAATTATGCTGATGGTAATATGTAGTAGATATTCACTTGGTTGGCTTATTAATAGAGAAAAATTTCCCACGGTGGAAAATGTACCATTTTTATAATGGTATGTTAATTATAATATTTCGTATGCCAGTAAAGATCAGTCACAACTTATATTTAGAGAAAGTCTGAATGATTAAGAATATTGCTGTAGGTTATGTTTTAATCCAGTTTTGGAGTAGAGACAAAATCAGTATTGCCTGCCTATTAATAGATGATAATAATTTTAAGGCATATTTCTGTGCAATCTGTCCATAAATTAGGTTTAAAAAAGAGATGAAATGCCATACCATAGTATCCAATACAGTCTTTCTGCAATATCACAAACACACACATGGATTTCTCTGTTCCCTCTAAATGCTGGCCAGCTTCAATAAATGGCTAAACCATCAATTGAAATCTGATCCTCTGCTCATATTTTATCTGTGGTTGCATCCATACCTTGGCCTTCTCACCCCATTCCTACATAGCCAGAAAGTGTCCCCACACTCTTTGCTGGCTGCTGTTCCTGTGCCTGCTTCCACTGCCTGTGATTTCTTCTTTCCCTTCAGTTTGACCAGCAGTTTCCTACTCAGCCATGTCAGACTCTTCCCTTCCTTGCCTGATTTCTTGTGCTGGGGGATTGAGAGCTCTTCTGATCTATGGAAAGTGTCCTTAAAAACCTGGAATAGGGAGAAAATTACTCCTTTTGCAGTCTACTGGCCCAGCTATGTCATCTAACTGAACCCTGAGATGCCAAACAGACCCAGCAAGTGAATCTGGGCTTCCCTTGGCTTAAACTGTTGTTGAATGAAGGACAAAGATTGACCCGTGAGAAATAAGGGCACTGCAGCTTTAGTTACTGAAATTCTCAGGTTCCTAATGGAACTAAACAAATTAATCTCACTACAAAGCAAATTGCAGTGTAAACAAAGCAGAGTAGCCTAATTTGCTAAAACAATCCAGGTGATTTGGTCCTACTTCAGAAAAAAAATTAAAGTAAAAGCTGAAAAGTGCTGTGCAACTTTATGTTGTGTGCCTTTTCCATGACTTTAAGCTGTAAAACATTCACCTGATTCACTGAGGACAGAAAGAAGGCACTCACCCAGAGTCAGGCCAGCTCTTCCTTTGGCCAGCAGCAAGGGCAGCCGTGCCAGTCACCTCCTGGGCAGTGATATCTTTACACTTACATGAAGGGTGGCATGTTTTCTGTGTTCTTGTATTCCACAATAAAGACAAGGCCTTGGATTCAAGCAAACCTGCAAAAACTAAAATCCCTGTGCTGCATCTCCAAGCTCTTTCGAGGGCTCTCAGAAAGAACTGTTAGGCCAAGAGCTGTTTGGTTTAGGTTGTAGAACCAGAGAGTTCCTGCTTAAAAATTGACTTGAGCAAAGTCTGCTTTCACCTGCTGCCTTAGCCACCCTTCTCAGTTCTGTCTCTGCACTGGCCTGTTATTTATATGCCAAAAGGTCCATGCAATTTAAAGTCCATTAGCTGCAGGGTCATCAATCTGTGAGAGAAGCATGTTGTTTTCTGTCCTAGAGTCCAATTCTTGACTGAAGACACTCTGCAAGATCTGAGCAAATTGAAGATAAGTAGGTTCTTATTAGATGGATCCACAGAAACTTACCAAACACTGAATAATATCTAAGGGCTATACTGTTGAAAAATAGGTTGTTCATTGTGTTCATGAATGAAAAATTACAGATAGAGTAAGTTGCAAATAGCTGCTTTTTTCTCTTCTTATTAATAGAGGTAGTTTCTACTTCCATTCACATCATTTGTGCTGCATTCTTTCAGATGATCATGAATTTGTTTTTGCTGAGAGCCAAGTTTTGACATATACTCTTAAATCAACTGAGGAGCTCTTCTAACTGTTCCATATGACAGTAGCAGGTAGCTCTTTAGTCATTACTGGGTTTTCCAGACTTGTTATGTATTGATTCTGTACAAGGGACAACATTAATAGCTCTTTGGTGGATTTCAGAAACTGAGTATATACAAAATGGTAAAAAAGTTTGTGGAAACTCTTAGACATATGCTGTGTCTAGTCTCACTGATGCAGTTCTGTGAAAAGCAGTGAAGCAGACAGGATCTGCCAACAATTATTCATCAAATGCCTGATTTGTTAAATACTGCATACAGATTGCCTGCTGAAAAACAAGAAGCCAGTTTTGGAACTTACTTCAGTGTAATTCAGAGCTCCTCCCAATCAGCTAGTAACATCTGGACTTTCCACTATGTTAGACTAAGCTACCAAGCTATTATTTTAATTTAATTCCTGCTTTCTTACTAGTTCCAGTCTAATTAACTATAATAGAACTATTTGAAAAGCCCTCAAATTTTAGACCAGCTTAGAAGTAGCATCTTGGCAAATCAGTCATTTGTTTTGATAACCTGAGTGATTTATACATTGAGATGCCAGCACCTTATTCTGGACTCAGAATTGTTAAAACAATCCACAATGCATGAAAAAACCTCTTTAGAAAACACTGAGGCTTTAAGCATACCTCAGTTTGCCAGCATGAGGAGAAGAAACAATGAAAATAGCCAAGGAATGTTCTTTCTTAGTGAAACTACAGAAGGTGGCCCTTTTCAATGATGAATAAATTCCCTTTCCTTGATGAAACAAAGTATGGGTTTGATCCA
The DNA here is from genome assembly GCA_030060385.1 of Muscicapa striata striata. Taxonomy (NCBI): domain Eukaryota; kingdom Metazoa; phylum Chordata; class Aves; order Passeriformes; family Muscicapidae; genus Muscicapa; species Muscicapa striata. Next base: position 1,101,972 of record JAREIS010000328.1, on the reverse strand, counting down.
GCTGCTGCTCCAGCAGATAAAATGGAAATGGAGATTGCCACAGTAAATGGTGCATATTCCTTCATGGGAATTAATGCATGAGTAAAACAAACAATAGTCAAATCACTGAAGGTGCATTTTCGAATGGGGCACTTTTAAGAGTAAAAATCTTGCTAGAGCATTTTTGGTCAATAAATGCTTTTCCTACATTTATACAGGCAGCTTATCCTGTTCTGAAATTCGAAACAAGGTTTTAGGATAGATCCATGATGATCTCTGGCTCACTCAGTGTTTTGAGCCTGGCTGTCCATGAGTGCTGGCATGTTAGTCAAAGCCTTCCAGGAACTGTGGAGCAAGGACTGCTAAAAAAGCCTAGGATCCCAAATAGAGGTGGCTGCTAAAGCAGATTTACTCATGTAATTGTGACATGAGCATGTTCACTTTCTGAGTCCAACCTGAAACATGTGATTTGGATCTTAAATTGGGAAACAATTTGTGTACCAAATTCACAACATCTCTTCCAGAGATTTTCCAGATCTTCAACTCCAGTTTCTGTACAAAGCAGGGAATAATAGCATTAGGCTAATGACAAATAGCATTAGGCTAATCAAACCAGGAACAGCACTGAAGGATCTTCTAATGGAAAGGACAGATATTGCATTCACTTCTGTTGACTCCCACACAATTCCCCCATTTCTCTGAGGTGAAGGATAAAGTACTTGCAGGTAATGCTTTTCTCTGGCCCTTAGCAGTCTGGTATGTTCTGTTCCATTTATGCAGGCAATGGGAAGGTGTTTACAAATAGCAAGTGTTGCATTAGTTGAATCTGTGATCCTCACTAGTACTTTACACTCCAATTTTAACCGAGAGATTTTTGTTTTTTCAGACTTGTTCTTGTGCATACAGTTCTCCCTTCTTCTCTTAAACAAGCCCATAAACAAACCAACAAAAACCCCATAACCAAAAACGTAACACCAAGTAGAGTTAAGTAATTATTTAAAGTAGAGCTAAGAGGGAGATGGGAAATGCTTTGCTAATATTAAGTACCTCCTGTTGTCAGCAGGAACTTAAGGCATGTTAGGACACAATCCCAGGCCATGTATCTGTGTTGACTGATCCTGTACAAGAATGAGGGGCAAACCCAAGCTTCTGGAAGCAGAGACAGAGCTTTCATTGCCTCAGATCTAAGAGCTCAGGTTGGGTTCTTCTGCTGTAGTGTTCAAGTGTCAGGCTAAGGGATTCAGCAGATGTAAAACTGGAACAGCTCTGCCTGTACCAGGAGCAAAATGTACCATGAGCTTCCTCTCCCCATCACCTCCTACCCACCTGGATGCCCTGCACAGGGACTGTGCCCCTTGCATGAGCTGGCTCTGTACTCTGGCAATGCACATCCAGTGCTCATTGCCACATTCGGGTCACAGGAGTCCCAGGGCCACCCCTGGGTGGGCACACACAGACACCCACCCTGGTTTGCAGACAAGTGCAATGCTGTAGGGCATTTTTCAGACTGCTGTAATATTAATTTACTATGAAGTACAAGGGCAGACTAATAATTTCTCTGTATGAAAAACTTAGCATTTTTAAGGAGCCATTAAGGAAACAATAACTCACCAAAAAAAAAAAAAAAAAATCACTGCTTTCTCTTTCCATCCATTGCAGGGAAAATATGTCAAAGGATGCATAAGTAGTCCTGGTGTATATGAGCATGGGCTTCTGCTATGCAACCAAATAGATCTCTGCCAGCTTCACTGGGGCTCTGTAATTATCTTTGATTAACCTAGACATAATGATAGGAAGCTGCAAGATTGTAATGGAGATGAGAATTTCACTTAACAAATGGCCTTACCAGGTGCTCTTCTGTATATCTGTATTTGCTGCCTCACTCTTGAGAACTCTGGGGACAATATAAGAGAGGTGTTGAAATAAAATCATAGTACATGTGAGCTCAAAGCACTTCAGAGGTGCAGTGAACCACAACGTTCTTAAAACCACAGGCTGCACTCTCTCACTGCACGTGTGTTTTGATGGTTCTGATTTACAAATTGTTTGGAAAAAAAAGAATTAAAGTTCCTGTTCTTTGTCATTTGAAACCCTCAAAGTAGTTCACAAGAGAAAGTGATGTGATATTTCTAGTCAGATAGACCAGCACAAAGGCAGACATTGCAGGAACTGTGGCTTAAACAAAGCATTGATAGGAATTTGAGAGCTGAAATTCTTGATTGGATTACACCACCATACCCATGTTTATTTATACAAATAAGGCAATTAAGGCAAACAACCTCACATACCTCATTTTTTATTACTTGAATTAAAAAAAAATTCAGCAACTAGAGACCCTCATAGATCAGTCTGCTCCAAAGACCATTGCATTAAGGAGGCCCTTACTCCTGATTTTAAAAAATAAGCTCTTTCTCTGTTCCTCAGTTTTTCCTTCAGACAAGTGATGGGGTGTTAAAAACAGAGAAGTGTGATGATTCATAAAATGTGTTATAAGGAACATTATCAGCTGAGATTAATGTTACATCATGTGTAATATTTATTGTCAGAGCAAGTAGAAATGTTTTCTAAAATTTAAATTCCAGCTATGAACTTGGCTAACTTTCAAATGTTAATGATTTTTTGCAAATGTAGATTCAAAAGTGTTTTCTAAATTTAGTTCACTAGCATGTTTCAATTTAAGTTTATCCATTTGTTTACCCAATTCCTTTTAGATGAAGGAAGTTTTAGAATTCATAAAGCCAGCAAAATGTTAGACATTCCATTCATATGTTTTAGCTTTGTTATTCCTTGGTCTGGAGAAAGAATCTAAAAACATCATCTTTAATGTTCTTTTTCAGAGAACTGTCTGGTGATGCCACTGCAATGTAATAGTTCCAGTATAAATGTTTTGGGATAGATTTCCTTACTCTGTTCTCCTGTGCTTTATAGCAGACATTTCAACTTTAGAATTATTAGCTCTGCTTAGCATTAGGTATTGTTGAGAATTAGCATTTCAAAAATAACAACTCTTTTAAATGTACTTTTTTTAAATTAAAAATTAAGTCATTAGGGAAATACAACAAAATTATTACATGTTGCGTAGAGATTTTTCATATGATAGAGATGTCACTTCTTGAAAGAAATCCAGAGCTGACAGAAGTTGACGGAATAAAGGCCACAAAATTCAGCTGTTTGCCTCTATGATGCCCTTGGGGAATACTGATTCCCAACTCTGCCTACAATAATAAAACTGGTTCTGGAAGGTTCAAGAATGGGTCTGGAAAGTTCAAGAATGTCCCCATTCTAACACCCACTAAGTGAATCTCTAGAACTGAAATATTCTCTTTTCATGATTTCAGGGAACAACCACAAGAACACAAACATAAATAGACATTAATGCAAACTGGACCTAAGGCGTCCACTAAGCAGAACAATAACGTGAGATACTACTTCCCAAAATTAGATAATAAATAGTCTGACTGAGCAGCATGGGATTGGCTTCATTGCTTTATAGACTGGCTCCCAAACTGTACTTCAGAATGCCCAACCAAGTTTTGGTACAGGTGGAGAAATCCTATTAAAATGCTGATAAGCAGTTCCAAAAAATTTCCGAACTTGACTGGCAGCCCCAATGCCACTGACCACTGATCTCAGTTGAAATTTGGACCATTGGATGCATGCAGCCATATTCCCTGCCAGCCATAAATCAGATTTAAAGAGCCAAAGGAATATAGATAAAGACCTTTTCAGCTTCTATTATATGTCACTGTGCACCTGTCAATGCTAACAAGTTACAATCTGAGAAGGGAAACAGTGCTTGAATAGCATTTTGTGGTATTAGATAACTGGTTTTTGAACCTGTAGTGTGAGCTAATGCTGATTTGCACAAGGAAGTTACTTTTGAAAGACATTACATACTGAAATAATTTACATACTGAAATAGGAAAATAACAAACCCCTTTATTTTAAAGGAAGTTTAGTCTGACTGGCTTCACTAAAAGATGAATTACATCTTGACTTTGTCCAAAAATTACTTCAAAACCTCAATAAAAACCACAGGGTTACTAGCAGGAATGCTATCAAGAAAATAGTTACATTCACTGAAATGCCAATGAAAGTTTCCTTCAATACAAGCAATGATCTTAGAGATAAACAGCACCAAAAAAAACCCCCCAAACATAAGAAAAAGGCATGAAGACAATACAGCATGTTATGAGAGCAAACTGAAAAGGGGAAAAAATTACAGATCCCTTGGAATCTGTAAACATCAAGAAGACATCACACCTGGGCTAATGTCAAGGCAGAGCAGCCTTACAAAGGAAATCTACAAGCTATCTAAAGTAAGTCTATGGGCTTTCTTGGCCTTCTAAGGTATGGAAGATAATAGAAGAATAAGAAGATAAAAGGAAGTCGACTTTCTTTTTTTTTGGTTAAAAAAGTTACTTTAAAGTAGGGTGGACTTTTTTCTCTCACTTTGTAGGATCTATTTTAAATGACCTATTTAAATGCTCTTCAATTATGGTGCTTTTGTATATTTTCCATGCAAAGCTAACAGAAAGGGAATCCCTTGAAGTCATGGAATTTTAACCAACCAAAAAATAATCTTTTTCTTTCTCGCTGAATTCTTCATACAAGATTAAAATAGACAGGTTCATTACCATTGTCATAATTGTCAGCTTCTGTCAGTTCCATTAGTGGATAAAGGTGTCTCTGGATATTACTCATGTACTCCTAGCCAGCCTCCCAAACTCTGTAAAAGCCTCCTAAAACCACTCCTGTGCTGTTCTCTCCAGTCCCTCAAACCTGTTCTTCAGCTGTTTACTATGTTCCCTGCAAGGCTTCCCTTGTTATAGCATTTCAATTTTTTCCACCTTCTGCACTGCTTCTGGCTTACTTTATTGATATGTGAATATCTGAATATCTTTATTTATTAATCACTCTTTTAATAAAATTCATTTTCCCTTACATTTCAAGCTAGCTGGTTTCAGATTTGTCTGGGAGATTGGTTAAATTTCACACCTTGGAGAAGACCTGAAATGTTTTATGTCTGAACAGTATTCACATCATAGATCTTGAGATTAGGCTTGATTTTTTATCTTTTTTTGTTATGTTCAATGTGTCTACAAACATATCCTCCTTTTGGCTTAAGAGGATTCAATAATGCTAGAATTTCCCTTGGGACTACAAGGTTTCAATCATTCAGGCACCAGTTTAGACTTTTCACATGAATCTGTCTTTGATTCTTTCACTATTTAGTAAATATGCATAAATGTTTCTTCTGAAAATGAGATTTCATGGACGTGGGAAGAAAAAATATTTTTCTTTTTTAAATGTTAAAAGGCACAAGTGTGAGAAAATACAGACTTTTCTCTGGCAAAATGAGGAAATTCTACGGAAGTTTATTTTTCTTCTTTACTTTTCCATCTAAATTTTGATTAAAATTAAATTTACATGACTGTGAGCTGCAATAGGCATTGAAAAACATTTAACATATGCTATTGAATGTGTGTTGAATTCAGCTCATTCTCCTCTCAGAACTTGTCCCATCTCTCTATCACCCCATAAGTGTCTGGGTGCTCACACCACTAATCACAGACCAGTTATAACACATGCTAGAGCACTTTACAAGCCAGCTCAGTTCACTAATTTGAAAATTAGCCTGATCTAGAAAAGTGAAAAGGGGTTATTTGGCCTGGTGAACTGGTTCAAAGAGAGTCCAATAAATGCCAGAGATGGCATGAGAGTTTGACAAGTCTTTGGCTCATAATTCGGAAACTTTCACTGCTCTGAAAAATTCTTTACACGCCATTAAAATTAGCTTTACATTTTTAAGGTATTTTTGGGTTTTTCTTCCTTCCTTCTGATGGACCTCCTGTTCCCCAGTGTGTCCATCCACTGAAATGCAGCAGAGCTGCCTCTACATATTGATGAGCTTAAGCCTTTGTTAAGGTGAGGAAGATTTCATTTTACCTGCTTTTGGAACAGTCTGGACTGTCTGCTTGTGGGAGTCAGCCTGACCAGTATTCCAGGTCAGGCAACCATCACTAAAGAAGAATTGAACCCCAACCCGAGGGTTTGGGAGGCATTTGTTTGAGTTGTGGTGATCCCAAAAGTTCCAAGGAGTGATGGGATTGCCTATGTTGGTGCCTCATACATATTCCCAACTCTCATTTTCCAGTTGATCATCACCACTCCCAGTCCCTAGAATGTTCTCCCTTCCTTGTATCCCCATTGGCCCTCAACTGATGCAGTGTCCCACCCAGCCTGCCCCATGGGACCCCACCTTCCCTCACCCCACCTCTGCACCACTTTCCCCTACACCCATTGGACCCTAACCTCAACTCCATCCCCTCTCCTACCCCACATTTATACCCTGGACCTCCCTGCATCTTGGTCTTCAACCACCAACTCCTACAAAGACCTTGTCCCCTTGATTAGTGTATTTGGATTTTCGGCCTCATCCCACATTTGCTGTCACTATTATTAAAGTATTTTATGTTACTATGTCATGGTCATCGCATCGCTCTTCTTTTATTTCTGCCACTACTGCCCTGATGTCAGAGAACCCTAAAAAGTATTGTCAGGGACCACCCTCACCCCCAACAGCTGCTCATGCCTCAGAGACAATTACATGAGGCAGACATATAATGAGAGGACATTCCTCCCTTCACCCAGATGGGGATGAAATTCCCAAAGAGGGTGAGACATCCATCTCAAATATAATCTTTCCTGGGAAAAGAAGTTATGTCAGGCAAGACTTAGGTAGGACATTAGGAGAAGGTTCTTTATCCAGAGGGTGTTTAAACACTGGAAGAGACTCCCCAGGGAAGTGGACAGAGCACCAAGCTGCCAGAGCTCAAGAAGCAGCTGGAAAACACGTGGTGTGATTCTTGGGGTTCTCCTGTAAGGGGCCATGAGTTGATCTTTGTGGGTTTTTGATTCTTGTGGATCCCTTACAATGCAGGATATTCTATTATTCCATGATCATTTTGATACAGTGTCAAAATGTTTGTTGTTAAAAATCAAACATCTCTTTTTCAGCTACAGGTTCAACAGTCGTTCCCTGAAGACACTTTACATCAGACCAGCACTGTCTTTAACCAGTAGGTTAAAAAAAAAATTCACAACTTGGTTACTGAAGTAGCTGCAGCTTCTTTCTCAAAAGATCATGCTCCTACATTCTTTTGCAATAGTCTAGAGGCAACAGGAAAGCTAGTTTTGGCCTGCTTTTTAAAAAACAACAATAAAAAAGTCTGTTAGCTCATGAGCCTATGGAGGCTTTGACTGAAATTATTAGAAAATGCAAAAGTAGTGGAAATTAGGGCAGCTGCAAAAGAAACCCCAGAAGCAAAAGCAGATTAAAGTAGAGCAATGAGCAAACCCATGAAAACACTTAATTTTGCTTCAGATGTTGCCCCTTGGTGTAACTTTTTTCCTTATATCGAGCAACAAGTCTAAAGCACATGGTTTCCTCTGCAAATGCCCATTAGTCCTACCCAGTGGTCCTTCAGCTGGTGAAGCACTGCAGGAGCTGGGGAGGGAACCTCCCCGTGTGCTGAGACAGGAGTAGCTGGCAAGTTGCTCTGGGCTTATGCCCCATTCCACGAGGTCACAGCTTGAATCTCTTCATCCAGGAGACAGCACCAGCCTAAACTTCAGCAAAAACCAAATCCTTCTTTTCCATTCTAAATATTGAATGACAGCTATTTGATTTTCTTTCTTGTAAGCTTCATTCTTCAAGTATCCAAGAAATAAAGTAAGAGACCTTTCTGCTTGCACATAGCTTTATGAAGGTGTTATTCCTTTTATTCATCAAGCCCCATTTAGGTCTGTGGAATTCCAGAAGGTGATAGGAAACAGTCTCATGTGTGAGAAAAACATGGAGGAGTGAGGATTTAAATTAGAATGTTCTAAATTCATATTCTGTTAATGTCAAGTGACCTCAACCCACCCAATCCTGCAAGCATAGCAGGCATGGTATTCATGGCACAAAAGATTTCACTTGCTTCACTGTTAAAGACAATGTTATTAGGAGCAAACAAAGAAACAAGTAACACAATACATTTTCTCCCCTTCTTATCCTCTAATATCTCCAACCACAGTCAAAGTTCTTTAATTTTTCTCTGCAGTTGTTTTATTCAGTTATTAGGCTGTCTGCTCAGGAAGAATGAACAGTTATTTCATTATTTGCTGTATTCAATAATGTCAGAGTTTTCTAGCACAGGATCCTTCTTTTAAATATATTTCTCATCTTGAGAAATCATTTAGTGAGCACTTTCTACATGAGGTGGATAGGACAAGAACAGTTGCTTGTCGGTTTTGCATTTAACCTTATAACATAAAACCTTATAGACAAATATCCCCCATAAGTTCTTTACCAATTATTTTCCTACATTTTCTCTGTTTCCTGATTTCACATTTTTGGTTGTTCCAGGAGTCAAGAGAATAGGCCAAGTTTGGCCTTAGCTTCTGACAGTGAGCTAGAGGGTGAACAACCCCTGGGTAAATGAGCACAGAGAAAGAAAATAAGTAAGGCATGGGACAACTTGCAACTTAGTGAAATAAAATGCCTGCTCATTGTGCTCAGACAGTACAGTTATGGAAAGCTGGCAAGCACAGTGTTATGGAGCTGGACAACCCCACGGGCTGAGTTTACAAAGAGAACTGGTGAGAAAACCCACTACCAGCATCATGACCACTTGATCAAGCATTCAAGACAATGATTCATTGCAAATGAAGAGCAAATGGATGGAATTAAACCCTTCCCCCCAGCAATCCCTGTGGAAGGAATGCATGCATTTCAGTGATTCCTCAGGTTTCCTGGATGCAGGTGATGGGTTACTTGTTGCATATTGAGGAGGGGTCCTGGATAAAATGGAGAAATTTAGGTGGAAATTATATAGAAACAGGCAGAGACAGTTTCTATCTGACAGCTTCTTCCTCTTAATTTAGCACAGTGCTCTCTCACGGTGCTTCTAACTTCAGTGTATTGCACATTTGCACTGTTCCTATCACACTGTGTCTTTAAAAGGATGTACATGCTGGAACTCACTCCAGTACATACAGAGTTTCCAAGGATGCTTTCCCTCCCCTGTTTCTGACTGACAGTCTGGCAAAATATAGACAAGATGTGGACATTGGGTGGAGTTATTGATTGATGTGGGGGTTTTTCTCCTTCTCAAAAGGCTATGATCTATTAGTTGAAGCCTTATTAGAAGACTGCACGGTCATTTCTGTATTCTGCTGTGTTGGATGTTGTTTGCTGAGTATGGCTGTTGTTACTGATCTATATGAAAGCAGAAACTTGTTACAGACGTGTTTAACTGAAATTGCTTAACCATGGAAACCCCAGCAACAGACAGAGCCCATACAAACCTTTTCTTTCCTATGCAAAGATTGTTAACTAGCTTCCCACATGTTCAAACAAAACAGTTTGTTCTTTACCAGACCCTGTGTGGAGGGCCAAAACATTAACTCTTGGGCTATTTTTACCATTCTTTGGGAAAAGGAAGGTGTAATATGTAGTGTTTACACAAAATTATAGAGTCTGATCCAAATGGATCCGCATTCGTTTCTGGAGAACTTTCATAAGAATTTCTACTCTTGGCATGAACCTGTTCAAACAGAACAACCCAAATACTTATGTGTGCATGCTGCTTCTCTCCCAGGTGTGTTTTTTGCCACTTGGATACATACACAAGGCTTGCTCACTGCTGGCCAGTAGAGATGCTGGCACATGACCAAGGAAAGAGTGTTCTTCTACTGCTCACGGCACCTGCAATTTCCTGTCTTGGCCTTCTGATTTCAAGAGCCAGGGTGTGTGGGTCATAGGCATCTTTGGTTAGTTCTTACTGATGAGGACTAATCCTGATTTGATGAAAACAGACAAACTGGAGAGAGAGCAGAAAAGGGTGGGATGATGGCAAATGTATGGAAGACACATCTTCTCTGCCACTTATGCACTCACATACAGCCTGATTTCAGGTGCTGCATCTTAAATTGTACTTGTAAGTGCTCAGAAATGAGTAGGATGTTTAGCTCCTGTTTCCTGTCAGTTCATTTCTCACTCAGAAAATTACTGTGGATGGAAAAACAAAGGAAGTTATTGCGCAGAACTGTCCTCACCTTCAGCTGCAGCCCCGTTTGCGTGCACGCCGAGCGGCTTGAGGAAAATGCTCTGCAAGGTTTCCTGCTATGAGCAGTAGACTCAGCATCTCAACTGGCCTCTGCATTTTGATGACTGTCACAGGAAGCTTTTTCTCCTGGCAGACTTTGAACACACAAAAAGCTCAGTTTCAGTCTCAAGTCCCTACATCAGCCCAGAATTAAATTGGGAAAGGTGGGTGACCAAGCATGTCTGTGCGTTTAAAAGAAAAGTATTGCTTAGAAGGTCTCCCAAAAATGTGAAAGGAAACAAAATATAAACAGGCTTCTGTAATTTCTGAACAGATCTAATGATGAATGCCAGTAGGCAAGAGTAAAAATTACCTTTCTCTCCCAAGACCTTCTGCTTAGATATGGTAATGGTATTATCAAGTTAATTGTTGGTATGGTACTGAATGCCACCCTGAGTGTGTCTACTTGGGTGGGAACTGGTGTATGTCACATTTCTACCCATTCTTCAGCTATTTCTCTCTGTAGAAAAGCCTGTTATGAATCTGTCTGCCTGTTAACTTTTGCTCTCCTTTTGCTAAGCTGAAGAAAGAAAAAATACATGCTGCTGTGGCAAAAAAACAGAGGGAGGAAAAAAATCAAAGGAGATGAATGAGGTTCCATCACAGTAGGCAACTTAAGAAAAGGTTAGAGATGACATTAAATGGGTATGGTGTGTAGCCTGAAGGAACCTTGTAAACTTCAGGGAACCAGAGACCAGGTACTCCAACTTGCCCTGTCTGGCTCTGCTGTCTTCCAATTACTATCTACCATCAGCCTGTACAGAAAATTTCTCCTGATAGTGATAGAACCTCAAGCTAGATCTCAGAAAATGGGTGCCAACCAAGTGATTCTAGGATGTAACCCTGTAAAGTGCTTTATTCCTGAAGCATTCATCATCTTGGATCCCACTCTTGACCTTAGCTTGTGCTTATGTTATACTTTAAAATTCCCCTCAGTTTGCTTTGGATTGTGGTCCTGACATGTAAGCCTAAACATTAGTGAGTTTGACATGATGTAGGCTAGGGCAAGTAGCTTAAAAATCACATAAGATTTGGAGGAGAACTTATTTTTAATGACTGTAAATTAGAAATATAGATATATTACATACTGAAACCCTAATAATGAAATTGTGCTGCATAACTAAGTTTCCTTCTCAGATATGTTCTGCTACACTATAAACATTGGAAACAGCCATTTATAATACAAACATCAAGAATTATTTACTTAGAATGTCATTTCAATTCTCAAGTACTTATTCATTTCACAGTTTACTTGGTTAAAATAAAATATTTTGTTATGCTTCTTGTTTAATGTTTCACTTAGTCTCTATGTAGTTGTTTGAATGTGGTGGGAGTACTGATCTCTTTGAGACTGCCAGTATGCTCTTTCACCAACTAAATAAGCAAGGAATTAGTTTAACATCTACATAAGATTGCTGAATAAACAAAACTGGCATCTTGATCTTTACACCTGCATTTCTGTGCCTGCTGCTAAAATAGTTATAAACCAGCTATCTTCCTAAATGAATTTTATACTGGACCTTTGCTCTCTAATTCATTAGCTTATTTAAAAAGTGTTTGAAAAATTCAGCTTAAACTATATGCAAATCCTTCTAAACTGGGCCCTTTATATACACACATCCCCTTTTATGTGAACAGTACTTTGTTAATGGCTCAGTAATTAAGAGTTTACATTTTAAAGACTTCAGTTTTTAATTGGCTGAATATTAATCACAGATCACTTTCAGTTCTGTTGTGATATGCAAATTATTGATGTCTCAGCTGCATTTGTTTTCAGGTATCAGTCTAACCGCATAATGCAAAATAACATTCTGCAATTATTTCAATTAGATGCAGTCAGCCTTTGGAGCAAGCCATTTATTTCATTTCAGTAAGTGAAGAAAGCAGTTGCTGTTTTCCATTCCCTGGCGTTTATTGCCCAGAACTAGCACTCACAGCCGGTATGTGTACAGCACATAAACAGTTTTCTAGCTGGAGCACGTTAGCATTCATGGTAAAGGACAAGCAGTTGAACTCCCGTTGCAAGATTTCATTTGGTTAACTGACTCTTCTGCTTTGGAATGAGATGTCCCCTTGTTTGAGGGTATTCATTACCATTTTAAAGTGTATTATAAAAGGCAGAGTCTATAGGAGTTGTTAATTAGCAGAATCTGTTTAGCACCACTGCATAACATTTGAGAATTTTTTTCCATCAGACTGCAGCTGTTACCTAAGCAGAGAAAGAAATTTCACCTAGCCACAAAGAATGAGACAGACAAATAGCTGCGTTGTCCTAAGAACGGGTCGGGTATGTCTCCTCGCAGCGATTTCGCTCCATAATTGCAATTCACATTAAATGCAGCAAATGTTACCATCCTGCCCACTCAGTTTCCACCTCTACTTTTGTTTCAAGCCGGGAGGGGAGATCACCAGAAAAGAGAGGGGGGAGTCCTTTCTTGCCTTCTCTCTCCTTCTCCCGCTCGGTTCTCGCGGCCGCGCTGCCCTGCGGCTCCTCGGGCGCGGGAGCCGCGCCGGCCCCGTCCCGGCCGCGGGCTGCACTTGTGGCTGCCGCGCCCGCCCATGGCAGCCCCGCGGCTCCCGGCGCGGCCCCGCCGCTGCCGCCGCCCCGGGGGCTCCTCCCGCCCCGCACGCCCCGCCTGGGCTCCGCGGGGGCGCAGCGCAGCGCCGCGGCTCCCGGAAAGGCACGGGCGCCTCCGGGCTGCGGGAGAGGCTCCGGCCGTGGCGATGCGCCGGGATTGCTCCCCGGAGCGGCGTCTCCCTCCCCGCCGGAGCAGCGCTCGGTGCGTGCGTGTGTGTGTGAGCGGTGTGCGTGTGGCGGAGGGGAGGGGGCTCTCTGCGTGCAGGGGTGGGCGAGAGCACTGCGATGGGAGCGGGTGCCCGTGTGCAGAGGGATCCTCTCCCCGCATGTGTGCGGGGGACCGCGGCGGCGGGCAGGGCTCAGCCGGGCGGCTGCTGCATGCGGCGGAGCCCGCGGGGTTCCGCAGCGCCGGGCTTGCCCTCGCTCCGCGCGGCCGGGGTGCTCGCCCCGGCGGGCTCCCGGCTGCCCCCGCCGCCCGCTGCGTGCGCCGAGCAGCCGGACCCGGCCCCGGCGGCGAACGCGGCGGAGCGCAGCCGAGCGGAGCCGCGGCCACCCCGGGCGCCGAGGTAGGGACGGTGCTGGGCTGGCCGCGGAGCCGCCGGAGCATCACCGAGGGCGGCGGGCTCCCGCCGGGCGTGTGAGTGCGGGCGGGGTGGGGGCACGGCGGGGCCGCCTGCACGTTGGCGTTTTTATTTCTTTTAATTATTCCGAAGGTTTTGTTTTCATTGCTATAATAATTGCCCGTGCTGTTTTAAAGACGGCGAGGGGTGGGGTGGGATGGGATGGGGGGGGGGCGGGGGTGCACACGACGAGGCGACAGTGGCTTCCTGCCGGAGCCTCTGTGCCATCGCTCTCGCCTCTCCCCGCAGCCGGCCGCCTCCCGGAGCCCCGGCCAGCGGCACCAGGCGCAGCGCTGCCCTCTCCCATCCTTCCCAGAAGAGCGGGCGAGCAGAGGGCCGGGGCCGGGCGGCCCGGAGAAGCCGGTGGAGGTGTGGGAGGGACGGGGGCAGGATCTGCGCAGTGGGGATGGGGAAGGGGGTGTGTGGATCTGCTGCGGGCTGGACTTTGCAAAGGTACCGGGGCGGGGGCTGGTGGGTTCGGCGGCGGGGAGCGCGGTCGCGCCTTGTTGCGAAGGGACGGCGGAGGGGATGCGGGGCTGCTCCGCCGCGCTGTGCCCGCTCCCGGCCGGGATGTGCGCGCCCGTGCCCCTGCCGCCGTCCCCGCCGGCAGCCGGAGGGTGACGGGGCCCCCACGGCGGACGGGAGCCGGCACCAGCAGAGCCGGATGCGGCAAAAAATTGCGGTAGTGCCGGCAGTGCTGGTCGGGCTCGCCGCCCCGCCGCCAGCCCCGCGCAGCGCCCGTAGCCTGCCCGCTCGGCACCGGCCGGGGCCCCGGGGCTGAGGAAGAAGAGGGGACTCGAGCGTGGGCGAGGCAGGGATACAGGAGCACTGCCTGCCAGGGGGACGGAGATGGAGCGGCGGGGGCACCGGTCCGCCCCTGGGGGTGCGCTCGCCGGGGTCGGGAGCCTGCGGGCATCGGCAGCCACTGCTCCTCTTCCTCCTTCTCCCTTCTTCCCATAAGCGGCCTCCTTGACCCCTTCGGCCATCCCTTCCTCTCATTCTTCCTTGTCTCCTCTGTGCTTTCCCTCTCCCTCTAGTCTTTCTGTCCTGCGGTCTTTCCTCATCCCTGCTCTCCCCTCCCTCCAGGTCCCCCGGCACATCGTCCCTTTGTGTCTCCCTCCAGCCCGGTTCTCCTCCCTCCAGCTGGCTCCTGCTTTCTCCACTTTTCATTCTGGCTCCCTCCTGCCAACTCAGTGGCTTCCCACAGGAGGAAATGAAAGGGACAACTTGGGAAATGGGGGTAATGGGAACATGGAATGTGTGTGTGCAATGTGTTGGTTATTGACTGATTTGTTAAAAAAAGGGGAAAAAAACCCACTACCTTATAACTCAGAGGAAATGCTTTGGCTCGAGTTCTGCGTAAAAAAAATGGCAGCTCAGCTGGCTTGACTATATGCAAAGGGTCCTTATCAATGCAGGAGTAAGATCAAATTACATAATATTTTAGGGGGAAAAATATTTCTCAGATTTCAGTAGTGTGAGGCTGGCAAATTGTGACTTTGTTTTGCCCTGTAAGTCTGTGTTTTGTTATTCCAGGGGATGGGGCTGTATGCTTATGCATGCTTCTTTCATGTCGGTGTGCTTCCATTGGTCACTCAGAGCTGATCTTGTTTGGTGGATAGTTGTATTTCTGCAGTCAGTTTACCTCCTACTTATTTAAACTAGGTATCAGAAGTGACAGAAACTATGTATGTGCATGCCTATGTAGCCCTTGAGTGAATATCTTTATCATAGTGATGTATCTGTATGTGTTGCTGCTTCAGATACGTATACTGAGCATTGGCATTGCTTTTTGTGTCAGCATCTCCATCCTTTCTATATTGTGCTAGCCGATCCCAGATATTTTGGGATGCATAACATCAGCATTTGTGTTTAATATCCCTGAAATGCACAGCAACATATGAGCAGTGCACAATTGAGGGGAGTAAATATGCATAAAATTGGAATCTCCTTTGGTTGTTTTACTTTGTTAGTTATGCATGCTTGGTGTGTACAAGAGAGAGAAATACATTTGACAGACCTGAGAGTTATTTGTGTTTGTCTAAAGAAATTTACATTCCCTGTTTGAAATCATCCCAGCTCCCGTGCATTTGTTTAGTTAAAGTCTTTCATGTTGTTTTAAATTCAGTTCTTGTAGTTTATCTATAATCCTTGGCAGGTACAGTAGCTCAGTGGTATACAATTTCTAACCCAAACGACGTTTTGGAACAATGTCAACTGAAAAGCATTTTTTTTTCTTTCCTTCTTTCTTCTTTAGATTCTTTATCTTTGTTCAGGAGCCTAAGGTTGCTTGCTGATCATAAGAAGATGATTCTGTGGCTCATTCTGGTTCTGTCATCTCCAGTTTCTTCTACAACTGCAGATGCTGATATATCTGTGGAAATTTGCAATGTTTGCTCCTGTGTGTCAGTTGAGAATGTACTCTATGTCAACTGTGAGAAGGTTGCAGTCTACAGACCAAATCAGCTTAAACCACCATGGTCTAATTTTTATCACCTCAACTTTCAAAACAACCTGCTAATTATTCTATATCCAAATTCCTTTCTTAATTTTACACATGCAGTGTCCTTGCAACTGGGTAACAATAAGTTACAGAACATTGAGGGAGGGGCCTTTATGGGTCTTAGTGCATTAAAACAGTTGCACTTGAACAACAACGAATTAAAAATTCTCCGGGCTGACACTTTCCTTGGCATAGAGAACTTGGAGTATCTCCAAGCTGACTACAATTTAATCAAGTTTATTGAACGGGGAGCCTTCAATAAGCTTCACAAGCTGAAAGTCCTGATACTTAATGACAATCTGATTTCATTTCTTCCCGATAATATTTTTCGATTTGCTTCTCTAACCCATCTGGATATACGGGGGAATCGAATACAGAAGCTTCCATACATTGGAGTTCTGGAACACATCGGGCGAATTGTTGAATTGCAGCTGGAAGACAACCCCTGGAATTGTACTTGTGATTTGTTGCCTTTGAAAGCGTGGCTGGAGAACATGCCCTATAACATCTACATTGGAGAGGCTATCTGTGAAACGCCCAGTGACTTGTATGGAAGGCTGCTGAAAGAAACCAATAAGCAGGAGCTGTGCTCCATGGGGACAGGGAGTGATTTTGACGTGCGCATCCTGCCTCCCTCGCAGCTGGAGCCCGGTTACAGCACACCCAACGGCCACACCACTCAAACTTCAGTGCACAGATTAGTCACAAAGCCGCCAAAGACTACAAACCCTTCAAAGATCTCGGGGATAGTAGCAGGCAAAGCACTTTCCAATCGCAATCTCAGTCAGATCGTATCTTACCAGACCAGGGTGCCTCCTTTAACTCCTTGTCCGGTCCCTTGTGTTTGCAAAACTCATCCTTCAGATTTGGGATTAAGTGTAAATTGCCAAGAAAGAAATATAGAATCGATGGCTGAACTTATACCAAAACCTTTAAATGCCAAGAAACTGCATGTAAATGGCAATTATATTAAGGATGTGGATACTACAGATTTCGCTGAGTTTGAGGGGCTGGATTTGCTACATTTAGGCAGCAATCGGATTTCAGTGATCAAAGGAGATGTTTTCCGCAACCTTACGAATTTACGGAGATTGTATCTCAATGGCAATCAGATAGAGCGTCTGAGCCCAGAAATGTTTGCTGGCCTCCACAATTTGCAATATCTGTATTTGGAATACAATGTAATCAAAGAAATCCTAGCAGGCACCTTTGACTTAATGCCAAATTTGCAGTTGCTCTACCTAAACAACAATCTTCTGCGAAGCCTGCCAGCGTATATTTTTGCTGGTGCACCACTTGCTAGACTGAATCTGAGGAACAATCACTTCATGTATTTACCTGTAAGTGGTGTTCTTGATCAGCTAAAATCTCTTACACAAATAGATTTGGAAGGTAATCCATGGGACTGCACTTGTGATTTAGTCGCTTTAAAACTGTGGCTTGAAAAGCTAAATGACGGTATTGTGGTGAAGGAATTGAAGTGTGAAACACCTGTTCAGTTTGCTAACATAGAACTTAAGTCTCTGAAAAATGAGATTCTCTGCCCCAAACTTTTAAACAAGCCATCTGCTCTATTCACTAGTCCCATGCCTGCTGTTATTTTTACAACACCACCGGGACCAGTCCGGAGTCCTCCTGGTGGCCCAGTTCCATTGTCCATCCTAATCCTAAGCATATTGGTTGTGCTGATTTTAACAGTGTTTGTTGCTTTTTGTCTTCTTGTTTTTGTGCTTCGGCGCAACAAAAAGCCAACCATAAAGCATGAAGGGATTGGAAACCAAGAGTGCAGTTCTATGCAACTGCAGCTGAGAAAGCATGATCACAAGTCAAACAAAAAAGATGGACTGGGTGCAGAGGCCTTCATTCCTCAGACCATTGAGCAGATGAGCAAAAGTCATACCTGTGGCTTGAAAGAGTCTGAAACAGGCTTCACGTTTGCTGACCCACCAGGGCAAAAAGTCATTCTGAGAAATATGAATGACAAGGAGAAAGATTTATTGCATGTGGATACCAGGAAAAGACTTAGCACAATCGATGAACTGGATGAGTTATTCCCTGGAAGGGATTCCAATGTATTTATTCAAAATTTTCTAGAAAGTAAAAAAGAATACAACAGCATAGGGGTCAGTGGCTTTGAAATACGTTACCCAGAGAAACTGCAAGACAAAAAAAACAAGAAATCTCTAATAGGTGGTAATCATAGTAAAATTGTAGTAGAACAAAGAAAAAGTGAATATTTTGAACTAAAAGCTAAACTTCAAGGTTCACCTGACTATCTACAAGTCCTTGAAGAACAAACAGCTTTGAATAAAATATAGGTCATACAATCTTATTGCCTACAGAGGACATTAATTTAATGATGAAAGTGCCTTTTGTTGACTTTTAACTTCCAAATACTATATTATATTGATAGGCATAGAGGCAGGTGTATCCAAGGGTGTCTGATTAACTGTAGCTGCATATGATTTGTCAAGTAGAGGAGAATTTCCTTAATAGATTTTACTCCATAAAGCTCATGCCCTGTGGAATCCTGTAGGGATACTGCAAACTCTATTGCCAAAGGGATGCTTTATACACGTTACACTGAATTTAACCTCAAGAGGCATATATGTTTTGTATCTTAAATGCAAACCATCGTCTCCTTGTGATTTGTTAGAACAAACACAAGAAACCTGGTACTGATATTTGTACTTCAGCTGGGTCCTTCATCCTGCACGTGGATTTAAGTTGGTGGAACTGGAGTAATCCTTTGATTTGTGGTGTTCTAATGGCACTGTTTAAAGCTTATCTGGAAAGTAACAAGCATGCAAAGAGAGAACATTCAATAGTATGTGTAAATTGGTTACATTTATGGGCTGCATCTTGAAACCACTGGAATTATAATGTTAAATTGTGCAAATATTTGTTTAAAATATACCATGCATTACATACCTATGAAATAAATCTGACCACTTGAAGCATACATGTCTACACAAAAAAAAAAAAAAAAAAAAAAAAGAAAGAAGGAAAACAGTTCAACCTGACTTCTGCAGTATTCGTGACATCCGAAGAAAATATTTGATATTTATGCAGAATCTGTTCTAAGACTCATCTCCAATTAAAACTAGAGTTCCTTCTCAGTTATGTGAAACTCTTGCAACCCCAACAGGTTGTCCAAAATTGTCAAAGTGCTTACTGTGTGAGCGTAGCAGAAATTATTTTTGTAATATAATTCATATTTATGAAATACTTTGTATACTACATAGGAAGAAATATGTACTCCTTAATATGTATTTAATATGCCTGACTTGTTTTCCTGATCACAATGCATTAATCATTCAGTATAAATAAAACCAGAACAAATACCAAACAGCAACCAGGGATGTAATGTATAGCATCATCCAGAATTAAGTGATCAGATATAATAATAATAATAACTATAATAATAATAATGATAAAATTGTTCTGTACTATTCTTGTGAGATTAGCATATTACCTTATTTCAGATTTGTTACCAATGGTGCATTTTAAAATAGATTGATTAGTTTTTTAGTATTGTGTCCCAGGCAGTTATTTGCCATCAGTTTTCTTGCTTTTCAGGTCTCTTCAGCTTAATCTGAATACTTTTCACAAGTATTTACAGAGATTCATGCAAAGGGGAATATTTTTATTGTACATGCAGAAGTTTTCTGTTCTTATCTCTCTGGCTGCTGTTAGTCAGCAAAACCTGATCAGAACAGTGAACAATATGGCAAAACCTGTTTAAAACCACAGTGCAAAATGGATATAGTGGTCTCAGTTCAGAGGACTCTGTAGCTCATAACTAGAGAGTGAAAGCTTGCCTTTGTGAAAGCTGAATTTGAATAGCCAGGAAAAAAGGTAGGAGAATGGAAAATCCCCATTATATCTCACTGATAGATGGCACTTTGACATGAGAATGAAGATATATTGGTAAAACATCCTACAGCAAAATCATGTGATGAGATTAACAAAATTTCTTTGACTTGATGAGCTTTGAATAAGTCCCTCTTATATCCTTTGCTTTCAGAACCTTTGCCCCTCCCCCCTCCCTACCTTTTATAATCAATACATAAATCAATTAAGATGGTAGGATATAAACACGAATGCTTTTCATTAATTTGAAGCTAGCAAAAATTAGAGCAAGATTCAATACTGTGGAGAAAGCTGTGTCAGCTATTTCCAATATAAACCTCTAATTTCAGGGCTTTATGACACTGAGTTGAAAGTTTTATTCTGGAATGATACTTGGCAAACAGCCTGCAGTATATTTTTATCAAAATAGACAGAGGAAAAAAAAAAAAAAAAGCTCTGTTTCTTTATTTAAGAGAAAGCAAACAAAACGTTTCTCTACTTTCAGACATTTGTTTATGCTCTTTTGGCTTAGGAAGAGGGTGGTTTTATTATTTTCTCCATACTGAAACGTATATATATATATATATATATATATATATATATATATATGACTTCAGATAATAAAATTACAAGAGATAAATTAATGGCTGAGTTTCTTTCAAAAAGCTGCATCTATCCATGCACAATAATTGACTTAATTCAGAATGTCATGGGGATTTTGAGGACATGGATACTGCCTACACATGCAGTTCTGGCATAAAAAGCTCCTGGTTGACCAATGATGCAATGCATGGCTAAGGTTTGGATGAGAACGTGTGAGTTTATTGTCTGTGGATTAAGGATTGTCCAGGATGCACTCACAAGTGGACTCTGCTGGCTCCTTCAGCAGGCTGAGGATGACAGGTCCCTGGGTCTGTCACAGCAGTGGGTGGCCTCGAGGATGTGTCCAAATTCACTGGGTTTGCCTAAGCAGGTGTCTGACACACCAGTGTGTTGTCACTGTCATGTCCTGTATGATCCTCCTGAGAGGAATGTGCTAAAAATATTAAAAATAGCAAGTAAGGAAATACTTCTAAGTGATGGTAAAACTGGTGTGCTTATGACTTCTGTTGTCCTGAGTCAAAAGAACAGTGATAAATGATCATATCTTCCTCAGCTAAAAAAAAAAAAAAAAAAAAAAAAAGGGCTTTTTGTTTTATTTTCTGTTGTTTCTGAGGGTTTTTGGCTGTTTTTAATTTTATTTTTAAATTTTTTTGTTTGTGTTTTTTTGTTGTTGTTTGTTTGTTTGTTTTTTGTTTTGTTTGTTTTTTTCTTTTTGTTTTGGAGTGGTGTCTTCTGTTTGCTGATCAAAAGAACTGAACTGTTATGTTGTACCATTACACTGGGTCAGAATTTTCTGATCACTGAGACCCCAATTCCAGTAAAACATTTCACTTCGACCTAAATCCTGTGCAGAGGTACTATTCATAAGGTAATAATTAGATACCTGCCCAAGAGTGGGGCTTAGCTAGAGTTTTGTCATTGACTTCAAAACAAGCCAGCTTAGAACCATTGTATATAATCCATAGAGCCCAGTGACTTGTCTGGGGTTATGCAGTTGAGTGTAGGTTCACCAGCATCAGTAAAGGTTGCACAATCTGGACCTTCCTGTAGAAATTGTCCCTAAGTGTTTTACAATGTATGGTGCAATATGTAGGCATAATAGTGTGAGTGAAGAATGCAGAAGCTGGCAAAACACTATTTTTCTGTGAAGTTTTTACTTTCAATGGCAACCTTAGTGTTGGTTTATTTTCTCCATGTTTTGAAACAGTGTATGTGTCTGCACAGCAGTTTTAGTGTGATGTCCATTCAAATCTCTGGTCAGTCTTTCTGAGAAGGTGACTCTTGGGTGTGGCTTAACAGGTCTGTCTGTTCATTATATTGGTTTGAGTGGCCATGCTTGTAAAATGGCTGTTAAGACCCATAGACACAAACTAAACCAGTGAAGGTGTTGACATAATCTGTTGTCTCCATTGTATTATAAAGAAGTTTCCATTTTTAAATGAAATCAATAAAGTGTAATTGTTTCCTTGAAAAAGAAAAAAAATTGTGCAATTTTATCAGAAAGCAAATATACCGCAGTGCAAGAACACAAGAACAGGTGATTTATGTTTTGCATTTAGTGTTCAAGATTGACAATAATGCAGCAATCTAGTATAAATATATTTTTAATTGCTTTTTTTTTAAAGCCATAATGATGATATAAATTATAAAGGCATGGCCTTGTGAATAATGTTAACAAATGTTTCAGAATCGAAAAAAACATCCAGAACTTGATGGTGGTATAATATCTATAATATCTTTTGCATGATTTGTATGTTGATATTGTATGAAATGAGCACAGTGAGACTTTTTTTTTTGGTTGCATCCAAAGAGTTAGGAAGGAAATATAACAAGAATGTATTTATAATCACTCTATTTTGAAATAAAGTAAAGAAAACAAAATGTATTGGCTTTACCCTGTTTTGATCATTACTATTTTAGGTTAGTTTATAATTAAGAGAGTTAGTTATGACATCCAGTCCAATGTAAAACACAGAAAGCTATTGTTTATTAATTTTGTTTGCCTTCATCAACATCAAAATACTAGTCAGTGTTGACTTCAAAATTTGTATGAAATATTAATAAAATTGTTTGGTACTATTGTATTTCTGAAACTAGACTTTGTTAAGTGCCTATGATATTCTCTTTTGGATTATTTGTATATGGATGAGAGAGAATCTGTGAAGAAGTTATGCAGTAATGTTTTCTAACTGCCTCAGCAATTTGTTGTATTGTAGAAAGATTTTTTTCATCTTCTGTTGTCCAACAAAATCTTCCTTTTCCCTGTTATGCAAATAATCCCTTCAAAATCGGTGATTTTTTTCCATTACTGCCACAAGCAGAATTTAGTTTTTAGTTGGATTCTCAGTTCTTCAACCTAGAAGTGCTTAGAGGAACAATTATATAATGTTAGGGAAGTGAATGTTAGAATGTTAGAATCTAATGTTAGAATCAAATTTGCTTTGATTCTGCTCTCTTCTTATTAGTCATTTTCAATAACAATTTTTCAGAGGAAAGAAAAGTTAATTTGTTCTCAGAAGAAGCAAAAACACCAATCCATCTACCATTTCATTTGGTAAGGTTAGTTTTATAACTGAAAGTTGCAAAGACATCTTTAGGTAGTTTAACTTCCAAATTTGTATTTTGCAGTTAAAATGGTTTACAAAGCCTCATAAAAATCTTCATGGCAAGGGAGAAGAGCAGGAACAGAATCACATTTAGATTAAACATTCCCTGTTGTGCAGGGTTTAACATGCATTATAATGGCAGTGAATGAGGATCAGAATGGGATATGGAGTGGAAAATCAGGACTTGATACAGATTTTTTCACTTCTAGTTGAAATTTAACATCAGGAGCAAACCCACAGCGTTAGTTGAGAAAAGCCTACATATAATATTCCATATAATTTATTTGTAAAGAAAAACTCAAGAACCAGGAATTAATTATTCATGTTTTGATAATAAGCGTGCACTGCTTTCCTGAATGCAGAGGAATTTGACGTTTTCTGATAATATGTTTTGTCATTATTAGTCTTTATTTCCAATTTCAATCCACTCGTCCTTATGTATTATGATTGATATTGTGTTGGAAAACAAAAATAAGAATACTGTTGCTCAGGGACAAACTCTTCTCAGAAATTTAGCAATGTAAATCAGACTGACTGAACAGACTTCAATGGAGTCAAATCCACCTTACCCTAGTAAACAAAAAAAAAAAGCAGGAAGTACAAGATCTATTCATCATTGAAATAAAAATAAGTACATTTTTACTAGAAATGTAATACAATCTTGCTCTATATTCTGTTGATTTGTGTGGTAAAGCTGTTGCTATTTTCAAATGACTGTAGGGAGAGCACAGAGCAAGTGCAGTCCTGTATCTGTTTGATGTCAGTGGAACTCTACAATGATTCAAGAGCTGTGGGCATCCCAGAGCTGTACTATGGGTACAAAACTATATAAATTTGCTGGTTTATACAGACACTTGAGGTAGATCTCACATAAAATACAAACGCTTTCTTAACAACAGAATTTACTTTCTCCCTGTAATGGAGCAAAGTTACTCTGCTCTTGTTTTTCATTAAGAAGGGAGTTTATTGCAAATATCTTTGTTTTACTCCTAATTTCATTTGTATTCACTAGCAATACTTGAGATAATTAATTCATTGTCTGAAAGCAGTACATTTCAGTGTGTTATTTCTAAAATACCAGTCACTGGTAACAGACAGATACTGAGTTATATTGAATTTCCATTCCCTGAGTAATAACTCCATAAATAATATCTCAAAAGCACAAATAAAGATCAGCTAAGAAAAAAAAAAAAGTCCTAGCTGTCACTAAATCTGACTTTTTTGTATGCATGTATATAAAGGCTTAACACAGTGTGGTACAACTCGGATGGGTAATGAGTGGTACCTCATTTCTCTTTGGTCTTTGTTTAACCAGAAAACAGAAAGTGATTTCTAAATGGTTTAATCGTCATTTTGTTACAGTAGAGTAACAAAGAATATTCCTAAGTTTCCCTCATCCATGAGGATTTAATTTCTTATTTTAATTTTGTGTAATTTCCTGTAAATGTGTGCACTATGACCTTTCAAAGCATGTCACCATTCCATGCTCTTGTTTCACCTTCAGTGAGCCAGTCCTTCACAGCTGAAGGTTTTTTCTGGGCTTGGGTTGATGGCAGTTTCCAAAGAGGCAGAAGAGTGGGATTTGTCAGTTCCTAGAAAACAGCTAAAAAAGGCAAACTGAGAGCCTGTCCTGGATGGCTTCTGAGTCACGTCAGATGGTGTATGATCCAAAACAGAAATGTAGGAAATGGTTTAATCTTCTCCTGGGAAGTTTTGTGCTGGGCTTTTGAAGCTGGCCAGTCGTGGCTTTCCATGACTCTAAGTTGTGCAGTATAAAGGAAACGTGATAGAATCAATTGAATCCTGACAGATTGTGGCTAAACCCTGCAGACATCTGCACCCACTTACCTGAGCTAGGCTTTGGTGTCACTGTTCACTGAAAAGTCTTGCACAAATTACTCAGGTTAAACCAGATGTAATACAGATCTCTCAGGGATGCTTTTAAAATGTGGATACATTTTTGTGCACACAGGGAGCTGTTTGGGTGTGAGGGTCAGTCTGTGCCCAGTGTTTGCTGAGCAGTGGCTTTGGTAGGGGCTCTCTTCATGTGCTACATTAGCGCTCACATCTGAATATGAGACTGTACAGGATGTGCATCTCAATGAGCAGATGCACAAAGGGCAGCATGTTTTGACAGATTTTGAGCTCTTCACTGCAAGAAACTGCAGGAAAGGATGTACCATACAGCAGATTTTCTTGCTCCCTGGCAGGATTTCATAGACCCTGTGAGCCCTTCTCAGCAGGGTATTCTTCTTGTCTATACACCGCAAATAAGGCTCCAGGTCACCAGTCCTCGTGTATGTGCAGTCTGTGTTTGCTTATACCCAAAAACAGATTTGTGGAGAAGGGTAGAAGAATAACTTCCTTTTTTTCTTTTTTTTTCTTTTTTTTTTTTTTTTTTTTTTTTTTCTGAAAAGCAAAATGGGCTGAATTTGAATTTTTCCAGATTGAAAAAGAAATATACAGTATTTTAAAGAACGGTCACATTGTTGTTTAATATCTGTACTATTAAAATATTTTACTAAGAGTGAGAGGAGGAAAGCAGTTGTGTTTATATTTTTAGGATGCAACTTTTCAGCTTCCATTCTTGGGTTAGAGTATGCCCCTGAGTGCCAAGGGACTTACATGTGCAGCTCAGGGCACAATTTAGTAGCAAAGACATCCTCAATGTCTTTCTGCCTTTTGTGTGGTAGAAACAAAATATGAAGTTCTGAATGCACCCTGTCTGTTTGCTTTAATGGAAGTTACATCAGCAGGTGTTCCTCAGGACCAGACTTCACACTCCTGTTGAGTTGTGCCTGCAGTTTGATTAAGTTGGTTAGCAACCAGAGTACAAATGTCATACAAGGGGTGATTTTGTGTATGGGATTAACACTTTGAAATAATTGGGGTTCGTATAGTTTCCTTCTTAAAATATCATCATGTCATTGCAGTTTTATACTTACAAAGGTCTTTACTTCTATGATCCATTCAATAAATCAGTGGTTTTACAGATCAGGAAATTTGGTCCAAATGGCTGGGAAAAAAGCTTTGCTTTTAATTGTTTTTTTTTAAAAAAGGAAATAAAGAGACAAAATATCGTGAATAACCTAGATTTAGGATTTCTTTTTGTTCGATGAAAATTACTTTTGCCTTAAGGATGTGAAGTATTCAGAACAGACAAGTGAAATATTTAGGAATTAATCTTGGAAAAATTTAGTTTGTGCCAACAAACAAGGCCCCCATTTTGTAATCCTTTCTCAAGAATATAATCTATGCATGCCATAAGAGATTTTGTCTTTTAATTAGCTTCCCCTAGAATCTGGAGTTTCAATTCAGCTGTTGGAGCTATGCCATAAGCACGATTTTATGATTTTGCTGGTCAACAAAACAACATTGTGATGAATATTTTCTGTGTAGCTTTGTCAAGTAATTTATACCACTTATGACAGCAAAGACTGTAAGGATTATAAAGTGTGTTAGTAAGGATTCCTATACATTTGTAATGTGCTTTCGAAATGAAAGCAGCATGCAAATGATGAGTATTATTAGTATACAATCCATTTCAAAAGGGAAGTACCATTGTACTCTGCACAGTGCTCTATTGTTCAGATTGAGAAATATTACTGAAAGTGGATAAGCTGTGTTTTCCTCTTTGTAGACTTTTCTTCTTCAGCTGTTAAATAGACCTGTTTACTCTGTACAGAGCAATACAGCTCTGAGCCATCCACAAGAAAATATGTAAGCCTAAAAAGGACAAGCAAATACATTTCCTCCCACGATAACATCTGCATTATAATAATAAAATCACTCATATTTTCCAGTGGCACTGGCATCTTTGGCTGTTTTTGCTATGCTGACAAGTTGTGGGACTGAGACATGGAGTTGGCTTCAGCTCCTGTTTCCTTTCTCCACACAAGTAATTCCCTTTGACACTATACATGCATGAGGTCAGTTTGCCCAAATGACTCTCAGGGCCATACAGGGCTGAAGCAACAGCACAAATTCATACCCACTCTACAGGCATTTGCAATGAGCCAGAGCTGGAGTTACCATGAACTAGATATACTCAGAGGCATCAGAAGCATGGCAGTCACCTTTGCCAAAATGCCTTCTCCTTTACCCTCTGGAGGACACCTGTGCCATGGCCCCCAGCATCCTTGGGCCAAGCAGCAAGGTTGTAGCAGGGCTCAGTAACATCCTTGTTTCAGCATTGCAGGGAACCAAAGTAACACAGGAGCTCTGTAATCCAGAATGTAAGACTCTCCTTGGCTGTCTGCTGTTCAACGTGTGGGCCAGTCCCTTTTGCAATAGGAGAAGTAATCTTCACTGCTGAGTCCAGTCTAAATTCTGGGGACTGGGTAGGAAGAACTTGTTTGATCAAATGAGATTTCCCCCACAGTACAGCTAGCCCATATCCTCTGTCAGATGTGTGGAGATACTTTTTCCCTGTCTGTAAATAGTGTACAGTCCCACGTGCATTAACAGTTCTAGTGGTTTGGTAATGTGTTGCAAATAATGCATGTGCACATGCAAAATTACATTTCCTTGTGGTATTGCTGAGTGTCACTGGCAGTAAATGAAGACAACCATTTTTTACCTCAAAACCTATTGTGGTAATTCAATATTCAGATTCAGACTGTTTTGCCTAATAATTATATATGCTTCTTGTATAATAGTTTATTTTCTTAATAACAACACTGTCTTTCTTTTTAACAAAGAGAGAAGGCTTTCACCTTTTTTTTTACTCATTCTTCTGCAGTTGGAGTTCTATTAATCCATTTCCAACCCATAAAGAACAACAACAAAAAAAATCCTCTACAGGAATACTCCGCTTTATGTAATGCACTGAAGATGGCACTGTAGTAACAACTTCACACTGTGAATGATAAGATATGCTTGTGTTTGTTACTGGGAAATTGTGACTTTTTTATTTATTTAGCACAGCTAACATAAAGCCAAAGGTCAGTTTAATGCAGCGCCACCCAACACTGCTACTGTAATTAAGGGTGAAGAAAGGTTTCTGTTACTTGGACTTATCACAAGGAGACTCCAACTCAACCCAAACTATGTGGAATAATTTATAGTTGATCTTCATAATGAGAGGGATCTTTTTATTAAAAAATCAAAAATCCAAGGAAAACAAAGAAAATCCTTTCTGTAAAGGATATCTCTCCATGTCTGTAATCTTTACAGGCCATGTTAAGGCATATTAACACCACAGCAGATCTCTAAAACCCAATTAACCTTGGGGCAGGGCTTTATGATTTTAGTTTCACTACACAAATCTTCCAAAATTCAGTTTCCTGTAGAGATTGGAGGCTTTAATTAATCTGAAACAGGAGCTTCAAGTTAAAAAATAACCAACATACCAACCACACTCAAAGAACACCAGTCACAGGTAACAGCCATATTTCGGTTAATGATAATTTGTAGTAAGAATAAAGAAAAACAAATTTAAACTGACACTTATATTGGTCTGAAATGGTGCTTCTATCTGTTTCATAACCCATACCTTTTAAGCCCTTCACTCATAGCAGGTGGGAGTTGGGGTTGTTTTGAAGTATGAGTAATTGGGCCACTGTGCAGCAATTACCTCTCACAGCTACTTCCATCATACATGCCTGAGCTATTTTGAAGGGGATTAAAAATGGAAACTTTACATTCTTTTTCTTTGTCTTGCTCAAAAGAAGACAGTAGAAGAATTTATGTGAACTCCACAATGGGGACCTTTGTCAGGTGTTGAGAAAAAATTGCAGTATTTAAAACCCCACTGATTTCCATGAGAGACAGTGTCTATCCCAGATGACCTAATGCTCTTTGTCAGCAAACTAATTTTGGGGAGGAAAATTTTTACTTTTTCAAAACTCCCTTCTCAAGCTGCCAAAGTGCTTCTCCTGCAATCTGGTATTATAAAGTGTACAGCTTTTCAAAGACATTGGAGTTAAATAAGTCAATAAGTTTAGGGCCTTGATCTTGGTATAAATCTGGTAGGATCTCTCTAATTACCCAGCAGGACGCTCTGCTCTTTACACAGCACTTTCCAGCTGCCTGAGCAGCCTCCTCAGTCTCCCCCTCCTTTGCCAGCTCAAAACTTCCCACAGAACCTCTGCAGATTCCCCAGCAGAGGAAGATGATGGGTTTGTTCTTGTGTGAATAAAAGCAGCAAAAGGGTAAATATTTTCTATTTGTGCCACCACAACCTCCAGCTACAGTAAAAACTCAGTGTGGGTGATGGAGACAGACACAGGCAAGCCAAGAAGCCCAGCAGCCTATGGTGAGGTAGGTGGATATTTGAGGGATGCCAAAGGAGGAACTAAAACAACTTGGGTTTGAACTTCTGGAGCTGGAATTTTTGCTTAGAGGTGATTTTGGTGCCATGGGATTGCTTAGAGGCCTGTGAAGCAGTTAGCAGGCAAGATAGGTGGGAACAGACTGAGCTGCTACAAAAAGAAGCACTCTTACTTATATACTCATGTAAACATTTGGAGATGTCTGTGATGCATTGGCCATTAATATTTAATTCATCACTTGTTAAATATTTCATTTTGTACAGTTCTTTACTGGAAAGGTGATGGATTGTGTCATCCACAAGGACCTATATATAAAGATCTGGCAGATTTCTCAGTCTTTTGTAAAATAATTACATTTATAAGCAGTTTGCAGGAGGTAAAATGCATTATGAAGAGATTAGTCATGTGCAAATGTGTTGTCTCATTTTAGTTTGCAAAAAGGCAGGAGTTAACACCTGCAGGCAGTATTTGTATTGAAAAGGGAGAGTTATTATGAACCTGTAGAGAAGCTGCCACCTGGATATTCACTACCCCCATCATCATGGAAAATTTGAGCTGTTTGCTTCTACCTCCCATGGCTGAGGGAGCACAGAGCAGTGTGAGGGGTTGAGGTGGTAACACAGGGCACTGTCCCTGTGCCTGTGCCCCCTGCACCTGTGGGCAGCACAGCTGTCTCTGCATCCCTGGGAATTCAGGTCTTTGCCTCTGTGCCTTCCTGGGACCTGTGCCACTCTAATATCTGGGGGCTGAGATGGCCCAAGACACAAGCCAGTAGAGCTCAAACACTGTTGAAAAGCAGTGCTGTGCAATCCTCCCTCTGTTGTGTTTTTTCCCCCATGAAGATGACATGTGAAAGCTCCACACCACAGTGTGTGTCCTGCTCTGTGGTCACACCTGGCCACCATCTCCACTGACTGTCCCATCCCACACACACAGATTTTGGCACACCCTGAAAGCACTTCCCTCTCTCTGTTGCCAGGCCTCTGACTGTGCTGCTGACAATGAACATCTCCTTCATTTTTCAGCAGTTCTTGTTCTTAGTACAGGAAAGCATTTCCTTAGGTCCTTAATAGCAAGCTAAAGGTTAAGCATTTATTTAAGCAGTTTTTTAAACTGTGTCTTGCTCAATGCCTGCCAGATGAAAACAGATGGGCTAATTTACCCTGGTGCTCTTCCATGACTTCAGGAGAGCTGTAAGAGCAGGAATCCTGATGAAAGGTGGACTCCAAAGCAAGTGGGGGGCAGAGTTAAATGGCTCCAGGCCACAAGATGTTTCTGAGTTCCCTGGGAATCTGTAGATTTGGAGACTGACCAGGGGCAAGTACAAGCCTCTCTGCAAGGAGTGTCACCCCAACTATTCATCCCTGGTGCTATCTCAATTACCTACAAGGAACAGAACTTAGGAACATCAGCTTTCCCCCATTTGTCACCAAGAAACAGCTGTGCCTGGGTTGTGTGCAGTGAGCAGGGCTCTTTTTCTAGCTTATCACCCAGTCTGTGCTGTAAGACATTTGAAACAGAAGTGTGCTTCTCTTCTGATGGCATTTCTGATGAGCCAATGAGGATACAAACTGTTCATGAATCCTTAAAACCACTTCCTTTTATGAAAGAGCAGCCAGACATGCTGTGGGACTGAAAGATTCCAAAAACTGATGTTAATATGGTAGAATTTATTATAAAATTATGACCACTGTCTGTCACTCATGAAACAATATGGTAAGTTTAAGGTTTTGCAATACATCACATGCTTTTAAAAATTATTAAATAATGGCTTATGAAATATATGAATTGCTAACTTAGGAACACAGATTTATGGAGATGCATTTTTACAGTAAACTATTATTGTTCACAAACCTGAGAATGTTGCTGATGCTGGTAGTCATGTTTAATGCTGTAGTATAAGGTCTCAGAAAGGTCTATGATTTAATGTAATATGTTCTCAAGGAAAAAGAGTGAGAGAGCATGGAATTAAAAGCTTTAACATATTTCAAGAGTATCCTGGATCAATACTGTCTTGGCACTATTTACTATTCCAGTGTTATATTTAAGGGATTTTTTTCCATGTGTGCTTTTGCTTCTCTAACTGATGATACTCCTGCTATCCACAGGCAGTCTAGCTTGTTACCAAAATATGCCTGTTTATAATAGCTTTAATACCAAATGAAAAAAGTAGGAGGAAGAAAGGAAGGGTGGAATTTAGGCTTTAAAATGTATTTCTCATGAATTATTCATATTATTTATTTCGCAAGATCAAATGCTGTTTTTAAAAATAGTAAGACAGGGAGTGTGCAAGAGATTTCAGAGGTTGAATAGGAGCAACAAACCTTTTCTAGGAGAAAAACACCAATAAAACCGTCTCCAAACCTCAAAGAGAAACTTTTCCTAAGAAATATCAAAGATTAGTGTTGTGGGACTGTAAAATGCAGACCTGAATCTATCATTTTATTTTTACAGCAAGGTGTCATCAAGCTCTTCTCTGATCCAAGACTAAACAGCAATTTTCAAAATGTGGTGGCAGAACACAGATCACCTTCATTTTTAGAACAACGTAGCTTGGAATGAGCCACTGCATGTATTAACCTCTGTAAAAACAGTGAATTTCAGCTTCTTGAACAGCACTTTCTTCTCTTTGGGTAATTAACTCCCCTATGATAATGGTGAAGTTCTTTATTTAACCCAGACAGCAGCAAAGGGTATCTATGGAATGCCAGTTTCACTCTCCTTTTTTTCTACCCACTTGAAGGGCAGCAGTAGACATCTTCCTGAATTTCATTGGATGTGTATGGGACAATGCCCCCGGCAAAGAACTGAGGATGTTTCTAGCCCTGCTTCACTGTGGGGATGGGAAAGGTAGGCTTGGCATGGAGACCTTGGCATGGTGGCCTCTCCAGCATCTGGTGGGGCCAGCAGAGCTCCACTGATCTGAGCAGCCCCAGGATGACCTTTACAGTGGATCCAGGCTCTGCAGTGCACTGGTGCCCATGTAAGTGCAATGTGCTGAAAAACAAGTAACATGTTTTTCCACTTGATACCATGGAAAGATGATGTGGGCTTGGAAAATCCTTTGTAGTTTCTAATGCCTTCTTCCCTCTTCTTTCCTTACTTACTCTGCATATAAATTAAGACCAACTGGGGTTGTACCAGCTGCCTAATTTATTCAGATATTCAGATTTGTATTTAATGTCATCTCCTTGTCAGCCTTGGTAGACTCTGGTTCAGACCCACGGTTTTTGATGCTGCAGCAGCCCTCACAGGCACAGAAGCTGGAAAACAAGTAGGATGTAATTCAAGAGCTCTTTACATCTATGTAACCACGGATACCTAAGTGATGCATATGACCAGTGTTTACAAAGTAAAGTCGTTGTTTCCAGAAATGGGAAGCACAGACTGTGAATTCTCCCTGGGACATATGTGCAGAAGATAAAAAGTAAAAGTAATGCTCTTCCACCTTTATGAGATAGTGTTCTGTAGTAAGTTCTTCTTTCAGTTGTTGTGACTATAGTAGAGTGGATGGCTGTGGATTTGTGCCTTGGATGGACATGGTAGATTCTGATGGCCCAATTTCATATTTAAAGTCAGGTGTGAGGGGGGCAACAAATTGCTGACAGAAGCTTGTCTTCATAGAGAGTATTATATCAGGTAATGAGTTAATTTGCTTTAAAAAATTATAATATTGGTACTAAATGTCCCAGGGTTCCTTATTGCAATTGCGAATAGTAAACTGTCCTACAAAAACATGACTCTTAAAGCAAAGCTTAATTTGTACATATCATGCCTTTTATCTTTTATTTGTATCGTATCTCCTTATTGATGCTATCTCTTAACACAATTCCCTACATAAGGCAGTTTCCTAAAGGTATATTTCATTTAGCACTAATTTGTTGATTTTTTCTTCTCAGACTCAATGAGGAGTTCTAGGATTCTATTGGCATCTGTTTCTTTCTGTACTGCTTCAGAGTACCTATACTCTGCCTCAGTTTCTACTTCCTAGGTTAATGTCTTATTCATTCGTTCATTCATTTTAACCATTCAGCCATTCAGTTTCAAGATAGGTTTAGAAATTCCACCCAGCTAACACTATAAAATGTCTCAATAATAAGTAAAGATGTACAAATCAAAAAGCCCAGGTTTCTCATGAAAAAAAGTTGCAATAGGCAACTTTCATTTTCCTGATGCTTTCCCAAAGAGCACATTGGTATCACCATGACCTGCTGGCTTTTCTCTAGCACTGGAAAACCATACTATGGGAGCAGGGAAGAAATAAAAAATATATTTCTCAGGAAGAAAGTATTTTTCAAACTACACTAAACATTGAAGTTTTTTGCTTTGCCATAAGTTTAAAAAAATTTCTAAGTGTTTATAGCTAAAGCATTGGGAAGAATCTCATTTTTCAATGCTGAAAAAATGGATAATCTGCTTCATGTTGATATGTATGTAAAAGCCTGTAGGGAAAATTTGTATGAAATTGAAGATTGCTCACAATTTTTCCAAAACTGGACTAAAAAACAAACAAAAAGCAGTCCTTAAAAATTCCGATACTTCAGTATGGTACTGATTTCTGTAAGTACATATGACAGTTTCTGAATCTTACATAGCAAATCCCTCTAGCTAAGGCCAGCAGAGGCAGATATGGTGGATGCTCTAATATTGGGGACTTGAGGGCTGTTCTTGCTTTTATGGCACATTCATCATTTCCTTGCTCATGTTCACAACTTTCTATCGTGTGTTTTCCTCTGTATCTGATTCGATATGGAAACGCACATCAGCAGCAGCCACCAGAGTCAACAGCTCCAGGACATTTGTTCAAAGCTGGAACTGCAGTAGCTGGAAGGCCAATGTTGCCAGTGTCTGCAGGAGATGATCCTTGCTCCAGTCCTGGGCATGCTATTTTACAATCTGATTAATTTTACACAAAAGTATATTGTGGTCTGAGAAGGGGAAAAAAGATGAGGCGTTGTTGGACAGTTTCTCTTGATTAAAAGCATGATGATACCTAAAAAAAAATAGTATTTATGTATTTTAAACTAAGGCACCAGGAAACAGAAATTCCCCTTTTCCTCCAGAGTCCAGCCACAGACTTATTTCAAAGCTTGAGGGGGGGCAAGAAGCTTTCCTTTACCAACCTTTTAGAAAGTCCCCATGTCCCCATGTTTGGTCAAACTGAAACACCCTATGGGCAGTATCTCTCTTTGATTTGGAATTACACTGGGGTCTAAGGCAATTTGGGAGCTGCCTGCCTCCCTGGGGGCTGATTGCACTAGGTGGGGTGAGAATGCACATGTGCACATGCCTGCAACCCATGCACAAAGCCTTTTTATACAAAATCTCTCTACCATAGAAATGTGACAAGTGTAAAGATGAATAAAGCATTAACTTCAGAGCTGGTTTCTGTTAATCTATGCCATGTAGCCAGTCCAGCATTATGTAATGGGTGGCTACTGCTGCTCAAGGGCAAAGCAAACTCCCCAAAATAAACAGAGCTGTGAATCTGTTGGGAAAACTGACCACGAGGACCAGCCAGCATTTGATCCTTGCTGCTGCAACAGGCTTATTTGCTGGCAAAGTAAGTAACCATACTGCTGATGAACCTTTCCCACACTACTTTTGTTTCTGTCAGTTCCGCTTCTGTGGCCAGGAAGTCAGCTTGGCATCTTTATGTTTGTTTTTTAGTGATGATTTCAGTTTTGCAGTTACACCCACCAACTTGAAATCCATGATGTAAGGCACTATTTAAGGGATTTAACCTGTACATAGCAGTGTGGGAAATGTGCAGTACAAGTGTGTTCCTCTGCAGTACTTACTTTTAGCAGGTAATTGATTCAGGTTTCAATAAGGAGCTTTGACAATTATGTTTTCCTTTTTAAACAAGTGTTACAGGACATCTGCAATATGCCTAACTTATAGCATACCACTATTAATATTATCATAATGATTGCTTGTTTAGATGCTTTTTGTCCTGGGTCTGACTTATTTTGTAAGCAGCTTACATTTTATTAATTTAACCAACACCACCAAAAAAAAAAACCTCTTTCAAGCCAACCTTCTTATGAAAAGGGGTTTAAGTTTTATAACCCAGAAGTCAAATTAAACCTCATGCAAAGATACTCATTAGTCAAATCTCAAGATTCCATATAAGTATTCTTACTTATTAAAACATAATTTTTGCATGCTTGAGGCTCACAAATTTGACTTGTTTGAAAATCATGTGAGCCCCGAAGCCAACACTTGTCTATAGAGCCCCTCGATTTCAGTGTGTGAGGGACATTCACCCATCCAAATGTGGCTGGATGCCCCCGGAAGCGCCTGTGGTGCTCGTGAAGAAGGAAACCTGTGTGGTCAGATGAAGGGGGGAGGAATGGGGTGGAGATGAAGTTTGGCTCAGAGCTCCTGCATGGTCCCCGTTGCTGTGGAAACGACGGCCCTTGCAGCGCTATCGCATCTCTATACATCCCTAAGAGCATCTCTTCTGTGTGCCATGAGGAGGAGCCTGACACAGGGGGGGCTGTGCTGCGAGGGGAAAATGTAGACAATAACTTCAACTATGTGCTGAAAAAGAGGTAATGAATCACCCTTTTATGCAGGGACATATAGTTACATCCAAATGCCATGCTGTGCTTCTCAGGGAGAAGAAAAGGAGAGAATGATAAAAATGGAGCTGAGCTTTTATGTTCATTTGCTGACAACCTTTCCTATGTCCCATGTCTTCCTTACCCTCCTGAGTGAGCCAATCAGTCTATAATATCCCTCCTCCATTCATCCACTGCCTTGTGAATAAGATCATATTATATATGATTATTTCTTAAACTAACAAGGCTCAAGCTCAGCGAAGAAGGTGCTTCCAGTTAGAGCACATTTCCTTCTGCTGTTTGCAGTTTGTTTGTAGGAGCAACTGTCTGATTGTTACCCAGGCAACCAATGCAGGCGTGAATTTGATTAGATATAGTTTCACAGATGTGGGCAGTGTTTCAAGCATTGTTTGGTGTTTCTGTCAAAAAGAAAATTCAGTTTGTTAACTTTTAAGAGTTTTTGTTTGAAGGACAGAGAGGAAAAAGTCAAGGATCTTATAATAATCATTTTTCGATGGGGTTATCTCTGCTCGTTAGTTGCTATTTTTGTTTGGTAGATGGTTATTCATTCCACATAAAGAAAAAAATGTGGAAAAAAATCCAGTATTGACAGCAGGGAGATGTGTATAAGTACACAAATTTTTATTATCTCCACTGAAGCAGGTTAAATTATTATCATCCCTCTAGAAGATAACATCATTAAACTGTGAAGACTCTTTGTCATATCATAATAACAGTACCGGGAACATATTTTGATGCTTAGCTATGCACGGCCTGTCTTGTGAAGAGGCAGCTTGGTATTTTAACTGATGGCAGCGTTGTGCTCAGTGTGTTTATTTCTCCAGTGGAACTTGCAGTTGTAAACATCAGTTGAATGTGTGGCTAGAGGACAATGGTCTGACATTCTGCATGAGCTCTCTTGCTGAGCAAAGCTCACTTTCTTTTGATACAAAAGCAGAAAGGAAAGTAAACTTTGTGGCTAAAATAAAATGCAAATGACTCTCCCTAAAGCTGAACGTTTCAAATTTCAGAGTGCAATTCAGTCTTGCAAAGACACGAGCCTACATAGTGATGTTCAGTTCAGTTTCCAGGTAAAAAATTCAAGTTTGAGGTTTTCTGTTCTGTTTCAAGCTAAACTCTAGAATAAACAGGATTAGGTGTTTAACTGTGATCACTTGTTTGGGATTGCAATGACCTGCAGGCTGGGAGCTGGAAACAAGTCTTCCCTCACTGCAGATTCAATAACCTTGATACGCACTCTACTGCAAATGCACATCAGAATCTCTTCTCTTGAGTAAACAAACTCTTCTTTTATGACCCTGCTCTTGAAAATTGATGATTTGGCTGCCAGTGCACTATCATTCATACCTGGTCTGTGATTTTATAAAACTGTTACCTTCTTCTGGGAATACTTAGTCTGTTTTTTTAGAGGAAACACAGCTCATGATGATGTCCATCTGTGAGTCATTTACTTCGAAAAAGCTTTTGATATTTTTTATCAAACTCCAACCAAATTTGCAAATATCCATTACTTTCATAGCACAGAGAGATTTAGAAGGTGACAAGCTCCTAGATATTCTGTTAAAATTGACTGCTAGTTACATGGCAAAGAGCCTTTAGTGAGGGATAAACCCCCTTGCTCTCAGCTGAGTTTATAGCAGCCATACAACCCACAGCCTTTCAGCCAGCTCCTCACCTGCTGTGCACAGGGCAGAGCAATCAGCATGACAGGATGGCTGCTCTGATGTAGAACGTGGCAGGGAAAGGGCCTGGGGACTAGAGGGAGCTGCTGTGGGAGAGGAGAATTATAGCAGGGGGACTGGGAATGAGCAGGGCAGAACCAGTGTGATACAGCTGGAAATAGGAATTATCAGGGGAGATGGGATGGGGGTGGTTCCAGTTATCTGGCAGCCAGACTTTACACTGTTCATGAGTTAATTTGCTCTACTACATCATTCAGCTGTGATTTGATCCTGATAGTCTGTAGTGCAAATGAAAGAAGCTGTTACAGATCAAAACTTCATTAATGGAATGACTCCTACTGAGTTGAATGGCTGTTGGATTGGGATCATGTTTGGCAAAAACAAGTTATAAGGGATCAAAAAAGAGAAGGAGTAATTGAGAGTAATTAAAAATCCATAACCAGAAGGCTAGATTTGTAATGTAGCTTAACCATCTTGATTGCTGGTCATTTAAAAGTGCAGCCAGTGAGCAAAAGATTCTTGCAGATTGAGATGAGTTTTTTTGATGAAAGGGTTCAGAGAGAAGCTAAATACTATAGTTCAAAAATTTAATGCTTCTTTTGTAGATTGCTGAAAATCACATGGCTACTGACAGCTATTTGCTCTAATAAAATTATCTCTTTTTCTGAACATCATCAATACAGGTTTTGGTTTTCTGCAGATGTATTTCTCACTCATGTGAACTGAGAAAGTGAGAATGAATTCTGTCCTCCTAGTTGATTGCCAATTAGTGCTAATCCTCTATGCTTGGTAATCAGATAGTAGTTTCTGCACTTCAAATTCACTCTTTGTGACACAATTGCTAGGAATGCCCTTTTTGGGGGTTCAAAAAAAACCACAAGTCTGTTTTTTACTGTGTGTAACTGGGAAATTTGTGTGTTCCCATTTCCACATTGATATTTTCTTTGGCAAGTTTATATTTGCACAGAAAGAGACATTTTCCAGTGGAAGATTTTTCCAAAATCCTTTTTACATGTTTGTTAAGAAGGGCAATAACTGAAACATCTACTCCAGACAGTTAGCCAGCGTCTCAAGCCCATCCACTTTGTTGCCCTCCATTTGCTCAGTAGTGGGTACCAGTTATCACTCTGACATTTTAAAGCAGAACATGTTATTTGAAATGAAGAGAGAGAAGAGGAATTGATATAATTCAATACAATTTCATCACTTAATAAATGGAATGGGAATGGATTTTGCTTTCTCACTTGAATTACAGGTATTAAATTCTCTGCATACAAAGGCAATTATTCTGGTTTAAATATTCATATATACCAAGAAATACAGCACACCCACAGCACACACATACTGAATTGTATAAATAAAAGAACAGACATCGAGCAATATTTTGGTTTTTAATTTTCTTCATCCTCTAGATTGTCAATGCACCACCATAGGAGACTAAAGCCCCTCTCTCTGTGTGGCTGGGTGCATTTTATGCAGGGTGACTTCACAGGAGTGGACTCACATAAAGAATGTTAAGCCACACCTTAGTGGTGGTTTTGTCCTCTAAGAAATGAATAAAGCAGCCCTGTAAGGGCTGTAGATCTGGTATGTGCTAATCACACTGGGCAACAGATCACACTGTTGTAAATACAAGATACTTGGACAATAGCTTTCCAGTCATTATAAATTTTAAAGCCACATTCAGGGAAGTTGTATTTTTCTTGTGCATTAAATTATTCTCAGGGAAGAAATTACAACTCATACTTTTCAACAGCAGCAATAGTGGAACCAGTTTATATGGCACCTTTTTCATAGGAATAATTTTAATAATTGCTTGACACAAAATCACATTCAGAGTGGAAATACTAAAAGTACTAGAGAATAAAACAGCTGGAGGTTGGAAGCTGTGCCTGGACTGGTTCAGG
Organism: Muscicapa striata striata; assembly: GCA_030060385.1. Lineage (NCBI taxonomy): Eukaryota > Metazoa > Chordata > Aves > Passeriformes > Muscicapidae > Muscicapa > Muscicapa striata. The sequence continues at coordinate 1,062,629 of JAREIS010000328.1, read as the reverse complement.
TGCTGAAGCTGTGTTATGATTTCATGGGAATGAGAGCTCACTAACATCTTGCATTTAAGTAGTCACAGAAATTATCCAGCATTTAGCCCTCAGCATAAACCCTCAGCTCTCCCCAGCTCACCCTAGTGTCCTGAGCAGAGGCAATGCCACAACTGCAGTCTGGCAACTCTACACAGGTTCAGCAGCTCTATGAAATCCTTGGTGTTGCTTGAATGGGAAACTCTTCACCTGAAAAATGCTGCACTATAACTTGAACACAGTTTACTGTTGTCACCAATAAATCTACTTTTGCTTGTATGGTGTAAGAGCTCTGTAAGAAGGTAAAAGCTAAAGAATCAATGTAAGGGTAACAGAATACTGATTGTAGCCATGAAGAATTTTTCTGACTTAAAAAAAAAGGTAACTACTAAAATCAAACAATAAGGCATTTAAAGTGGGAGAAAATTCTATACCAAGCCCCAGAAGAATTCAAGATGCTGTGCAAATATGTTGCATTCTGGAAAAAAAAAAAAAAAAAAAAAAATCCAAAAAACCCAAAAACACAAAATTAACTGCTGCTTGGAACATGGTTGAATAGTTTTTCACTAGCTAAAAATAAGCACAAAGAATTGATATAGATCCAGAACATTTATCTGGATGTACCACCATTATTCCCACTGTTGTATTCACATTCCTGCATTAAGATGAGGCTGTGTTACCTCAGAGCACAGAGAAATTGCTCAGGCTTTCTGGAAGAAACTGGAAAGACAGGTAGGAGGATGTCCTTGTACTATGCATGTACTGTGTACCTTTTCTCTTTTTTTTCCTGCTTGTTTGCCAATAGAGCTTTCTTTCAGGCAAAACCAGTTTTTCATCTGGCATCAAATTTTTAAAAGAACTTGTGTCTCACCAGGGATCCAGAGAGCTCAGCATCAGTTTGTCCACTTTTCAAAGAGCTGTGTGGATCTTCACTGAGAATCCAATCCTCAAAGTGCTTTAAGTACTTTCAGATATCAAGCAGCTATCTTTAAAGTTAGTGGCAGCACACCTTTGAAAATAGGGCTGTATTGTCTAATTATTGTAGCTATTATTAATCTACTGCATTATATCAATCTGGATATCAGTTTTCTCTTAAATGGGTAGGTCTGCATAGTGAGCCCTTGTAGATGTGCAATGTCCCTGTAATGTCACCTGTGATGTCACCTGGACTGCCCAGCACAGGAGCGCCATCCCTGCGAGTCAAGTGACACTTCTGCCCTGAGCTGCTGCAATGGTTTGGGCTCTGAGACAGCAGAGGGCTGGGAGCTGAGCAAACAGCAGGGGAAGCCTCCTCTCTCTCAGTCCCTGATTAAATTACAGCCATGGGGTGGGACTGGCTTTGCTGACACCAGACTCCTGTGCTGACCTGGGACTTCTGAGAGTGAATTACCTGTGTGCTGCCAGACCCCCTGCTTTGGGATTTGCCTGTATGTGAAACACTAATTTACTACAGTAGAAATAAACCCAAACTTCACAGTGCTGACAGCTCCCCTACTAGATGACATGGCATTTGGGCACCATAATATCTAGACTGATAACAATACTGTACCACCTAGAAGAGCAGTAAATGTTGCCTCAGGTTATAGAAAGGAAAATTTCTGATTCACTGAAAGAAAAAACTAAAAAAGCACATTTAAGCTGCTCTTAGTGAAGCAGAGAAAGTACTCAGAAAGTTGCAGTGAGTAGTCATTTAGCTGTATTCTGCTTGGGGCTTTTTCATAAAGGTAAAACTATTTCAAGCATGAAAAATTTAAGATTTTAAACCTTGTAATGTATTTTTCCTCATTTATGTGTTAAACTCAATCCTAGCAGATCACAGTTTGGACTCTGTGATAAACTGGAAAGTCTAAGCATCTACAAAAGGACAAAATTTTATGATGAAATAAAATGATACATTGTTTCAGGATGGCTGATATCAATAAACCATCCCACTTCTGAACTAAGATTTTTGCATCTCTCTGCTGCTTCACTGAAGCCTGACATACTATCTTCCCTCCAATGCATTGTATTTCTAATTTGATTGACAAAAATAAAAACAAACCTAATGACAAAAAAACCTCAAACCAAATCTGATTTGATAGAACTTCAAGCTGTTTATTATAATGATAGGAAATGTACTGCTCTGCAGTGCCCACAGGAAGGAATTTTTTATAGCTTTGAATTAAGAAATATTAAGTACTTTAATTTGTGATAGCAAAAGTACTTGAGTGACTTTCTTTGCTTCTACTCCAAACACAGATCTGTATCACATGTTCCATTTTCAATTTATTCAGCACTGTAAGTATTTTGATGCATGGATTAAATTGCTCTGAGGTTTGTATGTGTCTATCCATTTCCTTTTATAATAAATTCACTAGATATTCACTTGCAGGGATATTAGTATGGTTTTTGCTGAGGGAAGAGGTAACTCTGGGAATCAGCCATGACTGTGCGACAGAAAGTGAAATATAAAGCAATGAATTCTAGGATTTAGGTATAAATGTATTTGGTAGTATGAGAGAAACAGAATTGCACTGTGTTAGTGGAAAGTCAGGGGATTCCTTTAGCAGTGCTGCTGCTGTGAATGACAATATAAGAGAAAAATGCATATCTGCACATAGTTCTTAGATTGTTGGTGTCAGTGGAGTCACTTCTCTTTCAGTAGCTGTAAATCTTGCCTAATTTGTGTGATTACTTTTTTCCAGCTGCCACCCAGTTTTATTATTCCTTTCTCAGATGCCACCCAGTTTTATTATTGCTTTCTCAGATGCCTGTTTTTATTCCTTTGCCTCTTCCTTTTGTAAAGCTCTTCAAAACTTACAAAGAAAAAATTGCATGGAGGGGAAAGAGATAAGTTTATAAAGGATGGATGATAGAAGTTGGTTTCATTTATGGTGCAGGGAAAGACAAGGTGGAAGAAAGGATAAAAGTTCATTTGGTCATCATTTGGTTTGATGTGGTCCATCTAATGATCATTGCATGCTAAAAAGTTCAGCAAACCAGAGCTCCTGTAGGCATTAATTGTACACAGAAAAAGTTAAGGGAAGGCAGGTTAATGCCCTCAGGCTGCAACTTGTCTCTATTTTAGTAGTGTTATCTCCAAATGTTGTTGTCTGTTCCTGTTTGTTGTGGCTTTGCGCTTTCTTTTCCACAGAGGAAAGCACATTGCATATTTATTGCTTTACTCTCCCACCTCTGGAACAGAGAAATCAAGCAAGCCTTTTGTTATGGCTGCAGGCTACCATTTGCAAACTTGCTGGTTATCACAGTCTGTTGTAACCTCAAGATACCTAGTGGAGTTTCAATGGATTTCTGTTTTAAGCCTTTAAATGTAGGTGTTGCTGAGAAACTTCTTAATGACTCTACTGTAACAATACAGGTGTGAATACACAGGTAGTTTTCATCTAGCACCACTTAGACCAGAGCACATAAACAGCAACAGAGATTAGAGAGCAACTTTGGTTCTTTCTAAAGCTATTCAGTAAAGGTCATCTATTTCCCAACTAGCTTGCAGTCAGAACAGTGAGTGAGAAAAGGGAGGGTTATCTGCATTTGCAGAGGCTCTGTGACCTAGGCCATAAGAAAATACCCATATTGATCTCAATAGCTGAAAAATATATATGATAACGACAGTTTCTTTGGAAATACCTTTTGATGTAGTCGCATACTATTCTTATCCTGTCTGCCTTTAACCTGCTTTTGATTAATATTTATGTTATAGCAGACTTAAAGCTTAATATGTGGCCACAAGAAAGGAAGAAGGTAAGGCCTTATGATGTTCTTCCTGGCACAGGGTATCAGCAGACAAGAACTGCTCCCCATCCATCAGAGCAGATAATGATTCCCCCTCCTGCTCATTGACCTGTTAATTTTTGTAATGAGCAGTAAATATTGGTGTGGTGAGGAGACAAGGTTTATTGTATTGAGATTGAAGCAAATATTTGATAGAGCCTATAAAAACTTGACTTGTTTCTGGCTGCTAGAGGCCTAAAGAAAGGAGGGGCTGAGGTCTGCATGCTTTTGATTGACTCTAAAAAACCTGCTTGCAAATGGCAGTGGGTGTTTAATTTAAGAAGACAAGTGCACTTACACTCAGCTTTCCTGGAAAATACTTGTCAGGGCCTGAAAGATGCTTCCAAAAGTAGAAGGAAACATCCTCTGGAATCTTGAAAAAATTGTGTTGAACTGCAGCAAACCTGGAATGAAGGGTTTATATTAAAAAAAAAAAAAAAACTGGTGGAGCAGTCAAAATACAACATAATGAGATATCTATCCAAAAAAGCCCAGCTTCTTTTAAGGACTTCTCAGTTCTCCTTCATTAGTTACCAACTACAATTTCTATTCAATTCTTAGTGTAAAATTATGAACTGCGAGAGCAGAATAGAAAAATGATATTTCTGTTAGTTGTATGGTACAGCTGATACAGAGCCTTAGGTAGGAAGAGTTTCTGGTTTCCTCATGCAGTTAAGGAAGGTTGTTTCCCAGAGTTTCATTCCAAAATGGATTGGCTTGGAAGAGACCTTAAAGATCACCTTGTTCCACCCCCTCTGCCAAGGGCAGGGACACTTTCACTGGACCAGGATGCTCCAAGCCCCATCCAGCCTGGCCTTGGACACTTCCAAGGGTATCCACAGCTTCTCTGGGCAAGCTGTGCCAAGACCTCACCATCCTCACAGTAAAGAACTTCTAATCTAATCGAGTCAAATCAAATCCAGGGAAATGAATCTCTGTGGCACTGTTATGGAAGTCAGAATCAGATCCACTTTGATTCATTTTCCATTTCCCTCCCTGCCTCAGGGCAGATGCAATACAGTTGGGCTAGATTAGGTCTGCCCAGGGAAGGGAATGCTTTTGCTGTGCCCAAGCTGCCTGCTGAAAGCTCCAGTTTGGGACTTGCCATGGCTGCTGCTAAGAGATGAATTATTCCAAAGGCTGAGTATCCTGAAGGAGTCATCACCTTCTCTGTCACTTGTTCTGGCTTTGTTAGTAAACACTTCTCACCTGTGACAGTCGCTGATAAATCTCAGACAGGAGTTCCTGATCTATTGTAAACAGCTTTCAGTTGCTCCCCTGAGGGAGGTGTTTTTCAGAATTTGGCAAGTCTTATTGCTCACATGGCAGCATTAGCAGTATGGTGCTTTTCCAGTGTCCTTAGTGCACTTGTCAGGAATGTCAACAAGATGATAGTGGGATGGATCCCTCCCTTTCTTGCTCCTCCACCTGGTACCAGTGATAGTCATACTAGTGCCAAAGCCTTCACATTCAGCACATTTAATTTGTAATATCCACTACAGCATTGACAACAGGCAAACCTCCATCCTAAGAGACTACCTTAAAATACCCACTGTACTCCGTGCAATTTCATTTCCTTTCTGTCTAAAATCAGTTTCTGTAGTACGTTGATTTATGATGACCTTCTGGTAGGATATTGAGGACTGGTGCCACCACAAGCTCTTTTTATGTGGTTCCTAAACCTCCCACACCCCGTAGAGCCCCATTCTGTTCTCTGCCTGGATTCTTGCTGAGTCTCAGTGAAGGCAACAAGAATGAGCACAAATTTAAAATTTGAAGCCTGAGCTTCAGTGCCTTGTTGGACTGACAAAAATTATGACAAAAAAAGAGAATAAAGACTAAATTATATGTTTAAACAAACTAGTGAAAAATTTTCTGGGTTCCAAAGTTCTCCAGTCATATTTTCTCTCAAAAGACATGCAAATCCACAGTGATGTTTATATTTTAAAAGGTTTATTGCCACTTATGGATATACAAATGCAATGAAGTAATTTTCTGCATGTTTAAGACCCCAGGAAATGGGGAAGATGAAAAGGAAATATAAATAGCTATAGCTATAATCACTATGTGTAAGAGGGGTTTTTTTATCTGGAGACAAGATTTTAGAAATGCAAGATACATATTAATGAGTACTGTGCTCGTGAAAGGTGCTAGATTAACCTTCCTGAAGAGGAGAATCTTCAATTTTTTAATTGGAAAAGTGCTTCATTAGCAGCAGTGTTGGTATTGCTGTGTCAGGAACTCTCTGTCCCAGCTGGGTCCCTACTGTGGCAAAACCTGGAGTGTCTGCCTGCCTTGACATGTGAGGGGAGATCCCCTGGAATCCATGGGTTTGGTTCTTTATTTAACAGGTGTCTAAAGAGATTTACTGTACCCTCAGTTTGCAGAAACCTTGGTTTGGAATGAAAGACATCTAGACCTGTGCTCTAGACTGGTCCATTAGATAATGCTTAGGAGGGTGCCTACAGAAAATGCACAGGAGATGGTCTGAGGTTACAATTATGCAGCCAGCACCTCTTTTCAGATGGAACAGCTTTTGGATGACCATGTGTTCTAAACCAGCTTGGGCCAGCTTCAAAATAAAACCTGGGAGGCAAGAAAGTCTGATTCTGAATTGTGATTCTCTTCAGCATTGCTGGTGGAGTCCACTGTCACTGTCTGAGGGTCTCTTTAGGCGTGAGATCTCCTCAGATGGACATGCAGGTGTTTTGGGAGTCAGGGTTTTCCTGAAGCTGCCAGTGAGAAACTGCTCGAGATGATCTTCTGCTGTTTCAGGGCTGTTTATTATATCTTATCTATAAAGTGTCCCAGCCAGGCTGACACAGGCTCTACAAAGTGACCATGACAAAAGTGGGAGAGGCAGGACCTATCTTTTATACTCTAATCTACATCTTTGGTATTTACAGTTGCTTTCCAATACCATGCAGTCTCATTACAGTGTCCAGTTCTTTCCCCATCCAATCCATGGTTCCCAGAATGCAACCCCAACATGGATGACATGAAGGAGAAGGAAGAAGCAGCCTAACACACCCCAAATCCTCCATCTTGACCACATGGCCCTTAATATAAACAATCCAAAAACCTACTTATTCTACACTCTAACATTCTAATTTACACTCTATTTATCTTCAGGGCTTGCATCTCTTCCCTCAGTGTTGGTAGATTTTCCCAAGGAGCTAAATCCAGCCCCTGAAGCACTTGGGCATCACTCAGGGGTCTCAGAGGGGTCTGCCAGGGGGGTTTTTGCAGCCCCAGAGGGGCCAGGGAGGTACCCTGGACTCCACATCCAGCTGGGCAGGAACATTTGGTGCTTGTAACTACAACAGGATTGTGAGTGGTGTTACATAAAAGTCGTAGGTTTTGGCTGTGCCTGTGAGAAGATATTGCCCAGGGCTGTGTAGACAAAATAGATGTTGGTACAACACAATGTTCTCTGCAAAAGTGGTGTTGCTTATTAGCTGGTGGAAACTGTTGTATTTACAGATTTCAGTGAATCTGTGCTGATTTATTCCAGCTCATGCTGTAGCTTGCATGACTCTTCAGTGGAGAAACAGGCATTGCAAATAGAATGTAAAGTTTAAAGTGATATTAGAAATTAGCTCTTAGAACTTGATATGGTCAGTAATCACTGAGTGTAATTTAAATTTTATTTTCTTACTTGATGTCTACTTTTATAATATCAATTATTTCCCAAAAGTAAGCATTCCAAGACAAGCTTAATCTTCATTAAGAAAGATTTTTCCTGAAAATATTTTTTGTATCATCTGATGCCTTTTCTATTTCTATTAATAGTCATGAAAGTGAGGAATCATAACATTACAGCTTTAAATTTAATACCAGTAAAATTAGAGATGTACAGCAGTGAAATGTAAAAAAACCCAAAAACATTGAACAGGCTTCAGTTATACTCTTAAAGCAAAAAAACCACCAATAGTAAATCATTAAACATGAAGCAAAATGCATCAGCAAAACAGAATTCACAACTCTAAATAAGACGTATAGGCTACTGCAAAAAAGTTTTAAAAATTATTTCTGATAAATAAAAGAACATTCTAAGCACAATTAATTGTAATGTATAGTTCCATTACATTTTATTGTTGGGGAGCTGCATAATATTCAAAGGTTACATAAAAACTTATAAATGTTCTTGAATAATATATTTTAAGTATAACCCTTTATGGTAATGTGTAAATGTGAAGACAAATAAAACTAAACATAGTTATTTCTAGATATATGTTCTTCATATTTACAAGAAGAAAAAAAAAACAACCCTACTGACAGATAAAATCAGAAAACTCAAAACAGGTTATGCATAAATATGAGAATATATTTGGACTCTTTTGGATAACACATTTATGTGATTGAATATCCCATTTCAATATTCCATTGAAAATCCCATTCTCTTTGGGATGTAGCTATTAAAGCATTGGAAGTCACCTCCAGCTGCACCTTCTTTGGCCAGCAATTATGGTTCCACACTTGAAATACCAACAGGACTGTGTCTGTGGTGCTCACTGCTTTCTCTTCTAAGTCACCTAAATTAGACCAAAGTCACCTCCAGGGTAGGCAGAGATAACACGACTCTCTTAAATAAACAGAGGGATTTTTTGGTTCAGCCTCTCCTCTCCTCTCCTCTCCTCTCCTCTCCTCTCCTCTCCTCTCCTCTCCTCTCTGCTCTCCTCCTCTCCTCTCCTCAACTTCCCTTCCCTTCCCTTCCCTTCCCTTCCCTTCCTTCCCTTCCTTCCTTCCCTTCCCTTCCCTTCCCCTTCCCTTCCCCCTTCCCTTCCCTTCCCTTCCCTTCCTTCCTTCCTTCCCTTCCCTTCCTTCCCTTCCCTTCCCTTCCCTTCCCTTCCCTTCCCTTCCCTTCCCTTCCCTTCCCTTCCCTTCCCTTCCCTTCCCTTCCCACAAATAGCTGGCTGTTAATTACTTTGGTCATTCTAACTATATGTGCAAAAGATTGTTTGATGATGCCTAAAGAACAGGAAAATAAGTCCGGGAATTTATATTCTGCAGATCCAAATTTTGATCATTGTTTCATGCTAATCTCAACAACTAGATAGATTAAAGTTTCAGTATTGAAAAGCCTGTTTCAAATTTTATTTTCTATATCTGTTTTTAAAAGCTAGTTAGACAGAATGTATATGACTAAATAAATGAGCTGTATTTCAGAATCAAGGCTATTGGGTGGTTCTGGTCATCTATCAAAGTTAAGGAAACAGGTGGGCTTTGGCATCACTGCTAAGCAGGTGTTTGTAAGCAGCAAATCCCCCAAAGAGTGTTTTTATGTGTCACCATGATGCCACAGACATTCATTGCTTCCCTCAGTTATGTAACCTTTAGAGTCTAATTTATTTTTAAAAATGAACTCATAAATCTTTGCCATGACTTATTTATAAATAAATCAGAACAATATCTTAAATTAGACTTTTCAGGAAATCCTATCAGGTGATTTAGCTGACGGTGATTAAAAAAAAGAAACAAAGCAGTCTTAGAAGGTATTTGCTGTTAAAATTTCCTGCACTGTATCTCTAGATTTTACCAAAACCTGGCATTCTTCACATTTATTTTTTTTATTGTTCCTGTCACATAATTAGGACATTAGGACCATTCCTGCTCTGTGTTTCAACTTGTCACTAAATCCCCAGAAAGAGTGAAATAGTAGATGTGGCATAATGAATTCTCTTTGCACCCAAGGTGTGAGAGGACTAAGATGTGTTTCTTGGTAATGTCAAATTTAGTAAAATAATAAATGTCTACATTTACAAACAAAAACAAAAAAGAAAACCCAATCCCCCTCCCATCCAGGTTTTATATCTCTAGCTGTGATCACAATGTGGTTGATCACTGGTAATGAGGCTGCGATTGTCAAGCTACAAGAGTGAGTGGAGATGGGAAGGATTTATCCCTCACCATCCCATGAGCTGTGTGAGGTCCAGCAGTGGGGGCTGCTCCCTTGCATTCTCCATGCCTTTGGTCTGTCTGTGCCTTTCTCCCAGGGCTGGCACTGCCTCCTCCTGCCTGGACAAGAGGGGACAGAATTTTTATTTGCCAGAACTTTAAGACTACCCTGCAGCAGCAAAGCAGAAGCAAGGCAAAGGGTAATTCTAAGACTGTTTTTTTCTCCCCCTGGGGTAATTCTGAAAGAGTACAGGGTTTGGGGTTTTTTGCTGTTATGTTTTCTTCCCTGTTTCTTTGGAGAGTATTTTATTACTGTTTCTATGGGTAGACATTGTATTTCAGCCAGGAAAAGGTGGACCAGTGCTCCTCTGCTCTTTCAGTTGTGCTATGGTGGTTTTGTGGTTGGCTTTCTTTGTGATGCAGAGGTACATGTTGCAGGGCCTGCCTGCCAGATGCTGGCAGAGCTCCTACAGAAACACAGAAACCCAGCAAACACTGACCCTCATGGAGGGAGAGCAAGCACTGCATCAAGTAATGTCAAGGTAAAGCACACAATCATCATCCCAGCAGCAGGGTGAGATAACACTGACCCTGGCTTCTGTCACAATAAATCATGGCACAGCAGTGCCACAGGCAGGTGGCTCCTACCCCAATATAAGTTATTAGAAATGCTCAAACCTGACTGTTTCTACAGCTGTAAGCACCAGACCCAGCTGTCCTTGCCTTTGATTCACCTGGGCTAGCTCAAGCCACGTGCCATGCTGTAAAACCTTGTGCAGTCCCCACTACCCAATCACCATTTTACTTCATATATGAGGGAGAAAAGAAATAAAGGTCAAAACCTGAGGCATCCCTGTCCCATTGCTGAATGGGAATGCTGAGAAGTCTGACAGAGTCCAAAACAACAGAGGGGGTGGTACCTTCTCCTAACTTATCCTTCTCAGGGCCTACCCTTAAGGACAGTGACATCTAGGATTTCATAAAGCACAGCAGTGGTGCTATCTCACTTTAGGTGTGCTTTGTGAAAATTCCAATGGCACACTGATCATTCTTGCTATGGAATTGGGAAAACAGTTCATGAGAGATCCAGGACTGTAAATAAATTGATTTCATCAGGGTACTCTGCCAGCTGAAGTGGCTCATGCATTTGACAATCCAGCACCTCCTGGTGAAACATGTTGTTTGGTTGGGAGAACACATAGTTCCTCCTGTCTCCCTCACAAATGGAATGTATTTCAGATTCATATGGCAATCTGGGACTTTTTTTTTTTTCTTTGTGTTTCTGTTATTGCTGCTTGCCATTATCCATCTATCTTGAAGAGATATATTTGCATTTCCTGATGAATCCTGACCTCATGGTGAGCTCCGTGTCACCATCACTGTCTAAAAGGCCTTATGTGAAGTCATCCACTTAAGATTATGCAATAATTTGAAAGTTATGGCCCTGCCAACTGAAAAAACAGAGGGAGATGTTGCTGGCAAAAAACCCTCTGCAGATCTGGTGATGATTTTGATGATGATGCTTATACAAATATCCCCAACCTGTTCAATATTTTCCCATTTCTGGAGGAAATTTTCCTGAGCACAGCACAATATAACCAGACCTAATATTTAATACTTAAACTCTAATAGTTTTTGAACTTCCTTGAACACTGTATTTTTGGAAGACTTTAACTTAATGTTTTTTTGCATCTTGAGCCTGAAGTCTGTTTTCTGCAGATCCTTGATGAAAATGGACTCTTTCTTGTTCTGAGCACTTCCTGAGTGCACTTAAACCCCATTCAACTAAACACATACAATAGAAGTAGCATCTAAGGTTTGTCAGTAGTGTCTGTCATGGTTTAACCCCAGTAGGCAACGACAACACATCTACTCTCTCATACAGGCACCTCCATCCCTGCCCTGGCTGAATGGGAAGGACAATTGGAAAAGAAAATAAAACTCATGGGTTGAAATAAGAACAGTTTAATGACTGGAATATAATGGTGATGATGATGATAATGATAATAGATATAAGGGTGCACAATCAGACTTTAGTTTGGAATGTGCCTTCTCCAAAAACCTAAAATATCTAAGACAGCTTTCCTTCTTATACTTAATGGAGAAATTGCTGTTAGATCATAACTTTCTGGCAAAGGCCACATTCCCTCTGAAATACTACAGTAGTTCTTTATGGGTGGGATAATATTTGGTCCCAACTTAGGACCCTTATTGCCATTGCTGTGAGAACATTAATTTCATTCCAGCAAAAATGGGTACACTGAGAGGATTTGAACAGAAATCAGAAGAATTTGAGAGGTATCTCTCTACCTGGCATGAATAGACAAGTCTTTGAGGATGACAGTGAGTGATAAACTGATCGCATTGAGTGCATTGGCAAAAACATGCTTATATGATGATGATATAATTTTGTTTTGTTTAAGTCAATGAATTTTATGTTTATGAGAACAAAGCTGGAAATTCTCCATTTAGAAATTCTACTGTAAAGCATAAGCTTGACCATAGTCTAGTTTTAATTTTTATGGTCTCTTGAATTTGCCTATACAGAACAGACAAAATAGGGCAAACAGGAAATACCCCATCTAAGCAGATACCCCAAATTAAAAAAAAAAAACAAGAAACAAGAAAACACATAAAAAGTGCAAATAGTCTCACATTCATCAAGTGTATTTGTAGTTTTAACAGAGCAACATGCTTTTCTTAGAAACTAGTGAATCTTTACAATATACTGCTGAAAATTTACTTTTTCTGTCCTGAAAAAATAGTTTTCTATATTCAGTAATATGGAGGTGATTGTTAATGATACACCTGAGGTCTGCACCATGCTAAGAAACAGTACTGGTTTGTTACATGCATAAGTGGCTTTTTACATATAATGCAAACGGTTATTAAATTGTGTATTTAAGCATAAAAATAGACCAGGTTGGACAAAAGTGTTAAGAGGAAGAGGGAACTACATATACTGGAAAAAAAAAACAAACATGTGTTTGGTCACTATGCATTGACAGAAGCAGTTTAGGCATTGTTGTCAGAAAGCAAGGGAAACACAGCTTTTCATTATTGCCCTTGACTAGAACAGAAACCATTGCATCAAAAAAGATCAAGGATAAAGTTCTCAAAATCTGCCTCTGGGCACTGCAAACAGCATTCCCATTCATTTCAGAAGGAATTGGGTGTCTCCTTCCTTCAGTTCAAATAGCTGTTCCAGAAAATTCAGTGTGAATTTTCATTATTCACCAAGTTAGAAAATATCAGTTGCAGAATTCTAATTCAATTTATAACATATTTACATCTACTTTTACCTTGGCTCCAGTGCTGGAGTAATTTCATAGGCACTGTTATTTGTCTGCACAAAAATTATCACTATTTTCTTATGGAGCAGTAAATACCTACTAAATGTGCTACTACTTAATTCAAAATAGATAATTACGAATCTTGCTAATGATGACACAATTATTATGGTGACAAGACAACAGATTTCTCCCAGGGAGACAGTGTGCAGTGTCTTGGCGGTTTGCCTGTTTGGGATCACCCAGAGATGTGCAGCAGACCCTTGGAATTACGTGGTGCATCTGTCAGCCAGAGCTCACCACCACTGCCTCTGCCTGTGCTGCGACTCAACACCTCATCAGATGCCATGAGAGAGGCTATGAAATGAGAGATCTGCATTGCTACAACTGCAATTACACTTTTCTTGCCTTTCTGTAGGAATCAGAATCTGTTCTGCCACTGTATATTCAGAATATCTGTGCTTGAAGGTATGAAGTCAATGTTCAGGAGCAATTTGATGTCATTCTTTTGTGATGCAGAACCCCATAAACTCCCACCTAGTTAAAAAAGTCCAACAATCATTGACCCAGCCTATTGTTTTTTAGGGTAGTATGAGGAAAGTTCATGTCAGATTTTTTTTATGTATTTATCTGTAGAGCTATGTTCTCTAAATTTCTAGATCTGAGAATAAAATCACAACAGGAGGCCTGGCTCAAAGCAGGTGGAATTTCCATCAGCTTCAGCAGAGTGCAGGGAAGGCCAAAGTATTGTTCAAGTGTTTTCTCACTGTTTCATTCCTGATCAAGTGTACTGGCCAAATTTAAAGAGATTAACATACTGCATCACCAACAACTTTAATGGAGTTAAATATATTTACATCAGCTAAAAGTGTGGTTCTGAGCTTTCATCTGATTGCAAGGTACTGAACAACTAATGCTGCTAATAAAACTCCAAAACAAGGGAGTTGCATAGTGTAAGTTTTGAAACAAAACCAAACAAATGCTGCTCTCTAAATGTATTGTATATTCTACAAAATTAAAGGTCTTTCACCTTAATTATTTATAACTGACTGATTTATGGATTTTAGGTTGTGGTTCACTTTTGATTTTTTTCCCATGTTTGCTGTTTTCCCTGATCTCAATTTAACAATCTCTTTAATATTGATCTGGATATGGCAAGCAATGCAAATTTTTAATGTTCTGAATCATGTGACATACTTCACTTATTGGGATTTACTGTCATGAATAATTTATAGCTGTGTTCTTTAATTTGTTATTGATTGTTGCCATCTTTAAATAAAGAATGAAGCTCTCAGTTTTGCTGGATTGACAGGTATGGGTAGGTGTGTTCTGTTCAACTGCTCATAGTACAAAAAAAACAGTGGCAGTTAAAAACTAACAGAGTCAAGAAAAATTGTCTTGAACTGAGAACAAATCAGAAAAAGAAACAGTCTTCCCTTTCACATAGAAATAGCAATAATGATTCTTCCTGAATTCGGGACACTACAGAAAAAGGTTTACAACCACAGGAAAAATAAAAACATGTGATACAATGTTTAATCTTTTGCACTGTAGCAATCTCAAAACTGATTTCCTGATGACAATTATTTATAGATCAAATAGCTTAATAATAGGACCTTACTTCAAAATCAGGTGATGGCACTGCCTAGTAGAAGTGTGCATGTTGGTCAAATTACTGAAGGAATTTGTTACTCGTGTTTCTGACTTCTCTGCATATGGTAAAAAAATATCCAGACAAGGTCACTGCAAGCACATTTTCCATCTGTCAGTTGGGGACAAAATGGCATCAGTAGGGAATAAAACCTTAGAAACAATTGTTACTTTCTGAGAGCCTCTGACCTATCTGAACTAATTGAGCACTCTTTGAAGCACCAGTATTTCAGCCTTCATACTACATCATGCACAGTCATTGCCTTTTTCTCTGGAGCAGCAAACTGCAATGCAGCAGATGGGATTTCCAAGAGTCCTGCCCTGTCCTCACTTATGCTGGAGTCAATGAGAGTTTTCACATTGATATTTATGGATAAGAATCATGATAACACTAACTCATTGACCTCAGCAGCAGCAGAGAGAAATCAATGATGATGGCCTTTGAAACAGCTTTTCCTCAGTGCCTTCAGCCAGCTTGGCATAAAAGACATAATCAGAAGCAGGCAGGTCACCTGGGTCACCCTTCCAGCCACCACACTGCACTGCCTTTGTGGGGAAGTTTTCAGGTGCTCATTCCCCTGCTGAGAACTGAGTGTGCAGGGCTTATGAGAAGTCTGTAAGTGCAATCTCTGTTTTCCTTCCCACAGAGCAGGAAAAGAGAGAGAGTGGTGGTATGAATTTTGTATCTCAAAATAATGAGTATTTTTGTACCTCTGTGTGACTAGGAGGACATTTTCCTTGCACTGCCACATGTAGAACAAAAATATCAAAACTTTCAAGTACATTTGGGATCACAGAATCCAAGTTAAATATTACAACTCATTATATGGTCACAAGCCATTAGTTGCAGCTCCAAATTGGCAAGAAAGTGGTAGTTCAGGATTCATATGCATGTGGGAAAAAATGTACTCAGGAAAATCTAAAAATTAATCAGAAAAAATGTGTTTCCTAGCAATTCCCTTTTTTCATTTTAACACCCTGTTGCTTATGATGATGGCTCATTAGCTTCTGTCAAATATTTCCTCATTTAATCCTCAGCCTTACTTGAGAATAGCTACATTACATTTCTATTCTAGCTCTAAGGAGGTTTATATTTGTTAGTCTTGATTTCAAATTTATTTAATGCTAATCCACTTCACCAATTCATAGTACTTCAGCTACATGTTTATTCATTTGTCATTCTTCTCCAATACTAGATCTGTGCTTCAGTAATAAATTGTGCAAAATAATTCTTCACAGTGGTAATTATTCTAAGTCACTGCTCAAAATTACTTTCATGTTACATAGAGAAATCCACAATAAGATATGGTCTGAACAATTAATGACTTCCTACACAAGTGCAGTCCATTCTCACCCTCAGTTCCAACAGCCTGTTAAAATAATACTGTTGGCAGCTAGCAAAAATTCTGAGTGCTCATTAAAAGAAAATGACTTTTTTTTTTTCCCTTGGACAATATATGGTGGTAAATGTCTGAGAATTACCAATGCCAAAGAACTTAACTGCAGCTGTGTGCTACCTACTAAAACAAATGGGAAATATATATATTTTTTTAGTTTGACTCTTGTTTTTTTCTGGAGAAACTCAGAGAATATGTACTTTTTATGCTTTTGCTGAAGGCTTAAAATGACCGTCTGTTGTCTTTCGGAAGCAAAATCCCATGGAACACATGGAGTCCCTCAGGATGGGTAACTTGTCTCTGTTCGAACCTGTGCTGCATGGTCTGCATACTGATGATTTTAAAATAGGGTGGAATATGACAGAATCCTGGTGGATGTTCCCTGGAGTCCTGTGTTTGGATCCTATCAGGATGAGCCCTTGTTGGTGTGAGTAGTCTCTCTGACAGTTTTCTGTGACCTTTGAAAAACGCTGATTAATTTATTCATATATGTGTGACGACAAGAACACCTTTAAAATGGCACAAAACTGTGCACCATTGTGACTCCAGGTAGGAGAGGTATCAGACACAGACACGGTCTTTGTACAGCTTTCACCAGCCTGGAATCCTGGAGTGAGGTTTCATCTGTGACCAGATGCCTTTGAAATGGTGAAACTTTGGAATGGTGTGGATGGTGCATCTCAGCCCAAGACAGATGTCAAAAATCACAGAGAAGAATCACAGTCTGGAGGTGCTAGACTGTCTGTCAACTTTCAAGGAATCCAGATGAGTAGCTGGAACAAGATACTTCATTCTTTATAGCTAAAATTAGGTATATATCTATAACAATCACCTACAAATTCTTGCTGCCAGCATGGCTTACAAGGACTAGTTTAGATTGTGTGTGCTTGTCAGAAAGCAATGAATGAAATTTGTTTTGACATTGTTTCATTCTAATACAGCAGAAGATGGTAAGAATATGCAAGCACAGGGTCCTTCTGCATAATTTGTGTAATGATGATGATTATGGTACTGGCAACATTTGTGAGAAAGAGAGCAATTGACAGAGGATGGGAAGAAGTACAAGCAAATAAACTAACACAATAATCTAATCTCACCAGAAAAAAAACAGAGCCAAATTTGACCTAAGGATTGCAATTGCAAATAGGCATTAATAGAATTCCTCAGTGAATGTAGCAGTACATAATTTAATCTGAAGTGCACTTGAGAAATTAGAAATGCTTCCCTTTTGCTGCTTTTTGTCATGGCAGAGGTCTGGATAAGTGTTAGGTTTTACTGTAAATTAACAAGATTAGCATGTCTGCAATTTGTCTACAAATAGTCTTCATCTGTTTAATTTCCCTCAGTGCTGTCACCCTCCATTTTATCCTCTTGAGATGCTTCAAGGGGAAAAGAATTGTCAGGCCAAAATAATTATTTAAATTTCATTTTAAAATGCCATCTTGGTTTCTTAGGCTATCTTCTAATCAGGCTAACCATCTTGAAGAGTAAATACAGAATTAATCAAGCTTGTGCTTTCATGTTCACAAAATTCCTGAAACTCATAGCATGCACTGCAAAGAGGTTAAACTCATAATATCATAGAACTTTGTTAAAATGACCTATGCCTTGTTTTCTGGAGAAAGGTTGAATAAGTGAACAGGGTACATAAGCAATCATTTTGTCAAGAACTTCTCTAAGAGCAGCTAATTAGATCCACTTCTACTCAAAGATAACAGGAATTACATAGGAAAAGGCTTAAAAATAAATGGAACTTTTTCTTCAGTTAAAGAATATTATCTTTGGTGTAATTTTGAAAAGTCCTTTCATTGATGTTACTCAGAAATTAAAGTGAAATCTGTTCTTAACTGCTCCTTCCATTCAGCTTCCCCAGAATGACTTTCACTCTCAACACTTTCAGATCCATTTTACAGTTAAAAAAAAACTAAAATAAAGAAGTCCAGTGGAAATCACCAACCTTTGCAGGACCTAACCTCAGCTTCTTCTTCCTTGGGGCTCAAATAACATTTCTTCCTCTCCACAGAAAAAATATCATATACAGAACAAAACACATTTATCACCATATCATTAATCCCAAAGTGCTGATATGGACTCACCATGTTTTATGCCATGCAGGCACAAAGGGAGGGGAGGGGATACACAGCAGATGGTTATTACAAATGTGGCTCTACTGTATATGTATTTGCAGATTCTGCTCTTGCACATGAACCCTTTCAACACTCAAACTGTACAGCACAAGGGCTTACACAATATCAAGTAATTTTTGGCAGCTGCTGCTCAGTCTTACATTGCTGCCAGATCTCTGGCAGAATGAGTTGAATCCCTGTCTGGTATACAACCAGCACAAGGTCCTCATTATACTGGAATTTAATACTCAGGGCCAGAAGGCTCTAGGCACAATGCAAACCCAGATTCACTCCCTTGCCTTTTGAGTGAACAACTGTTTAATATGTGGTGCCTTACAAAGCTGCCATAATTAAATGGATAACTATTTATATACACATTTGGATCCAATGTAAATAAATAAGAATTAAGAAATTAATGGGATAAATATCAGAAGTTAAATATGCTGAAATGCATGCATTTATGCCACCAAGAAACGACAACTGGCACTGAAGTCTATGTAAGGTGATTATGACATAGAGAATGTCAAAGGCTGCAAGAAGTCTGCAGTCAATCCCATTACTGGGAAAAGTATGTATAAATATGTACTGGTTTTAAAGCAAACCTGTGGAAGATCTCCAAGTCAGAATTACAATTTAACAGGAAAATTAAGATAAAGGCAATAATACAGAAACACTGGCTCAAACTGACTGTGAGGACAGGACCTGACACTCTGTTAACCAGGGTGGTGGTAACAATCCTATGGAATGGTGGCTGAAGTCCTGCTGGAGTAATGGATGTGATTCTGTCAAAGTGGTGATCCTATAGTAAAGTCTGATCCTTTTCTGAAGGTCCACTGGTGATTATGGAGCTGCTCTCCTCTGGGAATCCAATGGGGAGTGCTGCCTGTGGTGTTCCAACCTCAGCTTATATCCAGGCAGAATGCTTGGCTCCTCCCCCTGGGTGGAGCATCTCACAACAGGATGATGTAATTTTATCAGTCATGCAGTGAGACTTGATGGCCCATTAGCAAAAGATATCCCCTGGAGTTAACAGGGATATGTTATTGAAGAAATAAAGAACACCCACCTGTTTTAACAGTTTATGAATATGGCAATAGAACACATGCTTTTGGTTACATCTTACATGGTAACCTAAAGCAACACAAATACACAGTTCTACACACACAATACAAAGCCTTTTCTGCTCATTCTCTAGGACATTATTTTTTAAAATAGCTGTAGATTAGAACAACCAAAATTTTTTTTCCACAGTCTTTTAAATTTCAAACTCCATCCATTCTTCAAGTGGGAAAGGAGGAATATCTTACTGAGGTTCTTAGCAATAAAGATTGTTCCAAAAATATCAGTTCAGTGCTATGTTTATGCTGCCAACATGCACACCCAAACAATTTGTTACACATAAGTCCTTGACAAAGCACCCTCCTTCTTAGAATAGTCTTGTTCATCCAGAGGCTTAGAAGCTCTGGGCCCCTCACCATAGGAAGGACATGGACCTGTTGGAGCAAGTTCAAAGGAGAGCCATGAAGATGCTCAGAGGACTGGAGCACCTCTCCTTTGAAGAGGCTGAGGGACTTGGGTGGTTCAGCCCAGAGATAAGAGAGCTCTGGAAAAATATTACAGCAGCTTTTCAGTGCCTAAAGGGCTACAGGAGATCTGGAGATGGACAGTTCACAAGGGTATGGAATGATAGGACAAGGGGTAATGATTCAGAACTGAAAGACTGATGCCTCAACCTGGAAATCTTGAGAAGCTTTGTGTGGAAAATGAATACTGGGGCAGCACTTCTGGACATGAACAGCAGCATAAGGCTGAGAATCTGGGAAACCTTTCATCTTGCCAGTCTGAGCAGAGTTTTTTGACTCATTTTATTCATCCTGCCTGCACAGGTGACAATTAGACCCCTAAATACTGTAAAAATATATTCTATGGTTTATTCTAAATGACTAGATAATCAGAAAAACTCTAATGGGATCAAATGGCTAAGCAGGGAGGAAAAGGGAATTATTTTGAATTACCAAAATCAATGATCCAGGCTGTAAACAGAAATATTTTCCTTTTAATTAATTCACCTTCAGTGTTCTTTTTCATTAAAATTTAAATGAGACACTGTAATTCAGAAGGTGATAACTGCAGAATGTGGAGGTATACTGAGCTCTAAATCAGTTCATGGATGTTTGGGGTTATTTCATTGTGTTTTGATTTTGAAGCAATTTCACAAAATCAAGTGTTAGTGCTATGAGGCCATTTGGCACAAGAACCCTTAAGGACCTTGAGGTTAAATAAAAACTGAGGTAGACTGTGCATGTTTCTATTTATAGTAGAATTACTATGACCTTGTGAACATTTCTATAAGACAGATTAAAATTTTGCCACTGGAATTCCCTCTACAGGCTGATATTTATCACAACAAGGCTTCAGTGTTTTAATAGCTTCTTAAAATTAGACTCTGATGCTGGAAAAGGCTTTACTGTTTAGATCAAAACTGGCTGAAATTCAATTTTGTTTCCTGGGAATTGAGGCTATTTTGAACAAGTTTTTATTTCAGGATAAAAGTAGTGCTTTAAATTTCCCATGGAAGCCAAGTATTTTTTAAAAAATGATAATTTAACATTAATATTTCTGAGAAAAAGTATGAATTTGAGCAGACCTTCCTAAAATGAAAATGAATCAATGTGACATAATTACCAGTTTTCCAGAGCTTCCAGGGTGTCAGAAGACATTGCCATGAATTAGAAATAGTGAGTTGAGAAGTGGAGGACACATAGCCAGGTTTGCCAGAGCTTTGATGGAGCTTTGCTTCATGAGGAGGAGATTGGATATTCTGAGTCCACTGAGACCTCCTTGGAGCATTTCCTCCCACATCCATGTTTATTTGACATTCCATATGCCATAGAAAATGAGGAAATAGTCTTCTCATTTTGAAAATGGGTACAAAGAGAGACAGAAGACAATGCCAAGATATAAGCTCATCTTTGCATAACTTAACCTTGGAAAGTCTGCAACTGAGAGGAACCAGGAAGTAAAGCCAAAGTAGTTGAAATGAAATACGTTGTATGGACCTGTAATTTGGAATGGAGAATGGTGGATCCATCCAGTCAGGAGTCACAGTAATTTCTTTCAGGCCAGGAAACTCACTTGGCTTTATATCTTCTACTAGAAAATTCAGGAAAGAAGGCCTGACCAAGTGGGCCTGTTCATCAAGGCACAACGTATTTCAAATGAGATTCCCATTTCTCACTTCCAAAACTGTTCCACTCTCTATACCAAAATAATTCTTTGCTCACAGGGCCTGGGAGAGCCAGTGACTTTGCAACCAAGTGAGTCAGATGTACCTTTGGGAGTCTCTTGTGCCTGGAGGAATTATATTAATCCAGAGCAAGATGACAAGTGGTAAGTTTGAAAGTCAATATTTTAGTTTTAGCTACTCAGATCTTTCATGGGTCCAAGATTATGTGTTTATCTGTCCAAAGGCTCAAAAGAAAAGCTGTAGTTGAGCCAGCAGATTAAATCCATTGGCAGAAAATGCCAAGATGCTGTCAATGCTGAACAGTCACTGTTTATCATCAAAAGGCATAGTCTCCACTGGTTTTCTTTGGTTTAGAACACAAAGTTGCAACACACATTTTCAAAACTTTAAAATTAAATAAAAATTTTTATTAAAATAATAGCAATAGTATAGTTGAGATCTTTAAAATTTAAAGGTGTGGTTTAATGTGAAATAAATTTTTTCTAAAAAACTTACTATGACTTTTTTCTAACTTTATGTAACTCCATGAACAATTTATACTCCATTAAAGATATATAATATGGAACACACATTGGTTTCTCTATCTCCCTAGCAGAACCCCAGAGGAGTTATTAAAATATAGGTAGTGAACAAACATTAAGTTAAAGTTAGAACTCTTTTCAGATCTAAATATGGCTATTGATAGAATATAAACTTCAAATGAATCTCCTATTCCTTTGTGTTTAATATCACTCTGAAAATGCATAAACTTTAATTTTGCCAAAACAGAATAGAAATAAAAAGGAATGCAATTTCTGTACAGCATCATAAAGTATTTAAGCTATCATGTAAATGTGGAAAACCTCTACCTTATTCTAAATCATTATGGCTATTGTTATAAGAATTTATATTGTCTTATGTGATCACAGCAGTGATTGCCAAGTTAGGAATGATCATCCCTGAAATAAACTACAATATTTTACTGCAAGTCTTGGACTAATTAAATTAGAACCAAAAAAGCTGTGAGGAGAGTGAGATATAAAGTGAAGGCCTGTGGTTTTACACCTTTTTGCGTTAAATCTGCAATTTTGGCACAATTTCCAGCTGAGGCATCATACACAACATCAGCTGTGTGTGTGTGTGTGTGTGTCTGCCATCTCATAGTTTTACGGTAAGAAAGGTTTGGCACAGGACTCATTAGATAGGGGAATATCCATCAGTACACACCAACTTAATGAATCTCAAACAGACATGTTTTGTGCCATTTCCTCGAAATAACAATTCATACAACAAAATCACCAGTGAAATAGATTCATGACTGAAGAGCATCATGGAGGTGTGGATGGGTACATGCAAATTTCTTTCCTAAATTTTGAGAGTTGAGTAGGAAATATCTATATCCTACTTCTTTTGAACAAAATGTCTGTCAGATTCTCTATGTGTACATTTGTGAAAACTCTTCATGGAGGTTCATTCCTGTAACAGAGTTTTGACATTAGAAAAGTCAGTGCTGTGAGCTGGTGAATAAATTCTGAGTCTCTAAACTCAATTCTCAACCAAGTCTAAATATGAGTGCTGCTAACCCAGCAGACACTCAGTTTGCTTCCTTGACTCATTCTAAATCCTAACTGAATGCAAATAATGACATAAGAATAGTAAGAATAGTTTGCAAGATGGGCAGTACTAGATGAAAGTAGTAGAAAGTGTTCAGCAGCTGATCACGTCTTTTTCTTTTTCCAAATTTAGCATTTTTAGTCACAGAAAATTAAGCTGAATTTCAGAACTAGGGAAAAGTCCCCAGAAAGTCCCCATCTAAATAACAGTTTCTTCTGGAAAAAAAAACACTTTGAAAATTATGAGCTCTCTTTGAGCTAGCATATGCCAAAAGAAGGGTTGAATTGCAGCTGTTCCCAGCTCTCAGCGTATACTTTCAACCTATTCTTGGTTTCCTTTTCTATTAAAAATGTAAGTAACTCTTTCTCTGTGCTGAAAACCTGAAAAAATGCAGAAGCTTCTAAAAATTATGCATGGTTTAAAAGATCTCTTTAGTAAAGCATTTGATTCTTAAAGTTTACGCTAGGCTGCTTCCACAAGGTTTTTTGCAGCTCCCACATGGAATATAACCTTGTTTCAGGTTTAAAAAAACATAAATCTCTTGCTGATGATGGCTCTGGCTTTCAGTAGGATTCCTTGATGGTTCCTGCACAAGATGACAAGTTGTGTGTCTCTGGCCCCTGCTGAGTGAAGATGCTGGGGAGGTGCTGGGGCTGAGCAGAGTCAGTAACATCACCACCATCAGCCCAGCACAGGCAGGGCTCTTCTTCACTCTCAGAGCTGATGTTATTCCTTTGGGATGCAAATGTAATTGCAGTGGAGAAGTACCCTCTCTAGGCTGACAAATGCCACTGCACAACAGGATTAATATTTCACAGGCTAAGTGGAGTGAGACAGCAGAAGTCAAAGCAACAGTTCTGGAGATGGCAGTGGTGACAGAGAGGTGGCTTTGGTTTTGGTTTTTTTCTGTGTTATAAAACATTTCTTATCTAATTAATATGCAAAATTATTAATAGCTATGAGCTATATTAATGATGAGGTCATATACATAAACTAACAGTAGTGTTGATGAAACATTATGACTTAAGCGAATGCGATGAGGAGATATTCTCCTGGGTGGGTTTGTTTTTTTGTTTTTTAATAATAAATGAATAAATATTAGCCTGGCAGTTGCATAATGAAAGAGAAAAAAAGAAATTGCAAACTTCTTTCCTTTGATGCAGGGCCTGAATAAGTGTGCAGAGAAGCAGGCATGAGGGAGCTGAGGATCAGCACTCTGCCATCCTTGTTTCCTGTGAGTGCTGCTCTGCTGGGTCCCAATGATGGAGCTGTGAGGAGGCTCAGTGATTCATCCGTAGGTGGCTGCCTGTCACGGGTGGGTGAAGTGCTTCCTATATATAGCTTGTGTATGGGTTCACAGCACACTTGAGGATGGCCTGGAATGAAAGGTGCTCTCAAAAAGCCCTGGGTAAGTAATTATTTTATTATTACAGCAAGGTGCTAGCAGCTGTCAGTCTCAATAATTGGATCAACGTTCATATTGCAAATGCCAGCAGGTTTGACTCAGCTGTTTATAGTTCTGTAGCAGATAAATTATATTCTATGAAACTGATTTTATTTCAGGTGAGACTTTTGGGAGGAACAAGGGCCAGACTGCTCTTTGCAGCTGTTAGAGATCCCAGTACTTGTGGCCCAAGCAATTTCCCCTGTGTTGTGCTGTGAGGTGGCCAGACAGGGACTGGCAGTGGCATGGACGAGTTCAGCACTGCAGTGTAAATGAAATCCCAATCTCTGGCCCCTGTCCTGCACAGTGCAGCTTGTCAGTGCTGAATCCAAACAGGTACAGGAATGCTCTCACTGCTGGCTTGAGCTGTCTGGGCCTTGCAGTGAAATCTAATTCTGAAAACATTTAACAGCAGTGGACTGCCTTACCTAGATAAGGTAAATGCTGCTACTCTCCTCTGCTGAGAAAAGTTAATCAGAGTCTCAGGAAATTGTCACCTGCAGGGGTGCACAGCTGGAATGTCCTCCTAGAAGAAAAGGCCTTGTCTCCTTTCTAAAATATAGCACAAACCTCACGTCAGGAGGACAATCCTCTTATGTGGTAACCTTAAGTTTAGTGCTCTTTTCCAAAACCATGAAGTGTGGCTTCAGTTTCTTCCTCTGTTTGAACATACTCAGCTTTCATTCTTCTGAAATTCCTTAATACCAGAGCAAATTGGGTCATTAATTCCTGTTAACCCTCATCTATACTCATATATGACAAAAAATTATATACTGAAGTAATACAATTTTGCTTTTCCTCGGTGGATCATAATTATATCAGTGGCTCTGTGAATTTGAAGCATTGTTTCCCAAGATGATCTACAATTTATATTTTGGAAAAGTCTTAAGAGGGAGTGTTATGAACTTCAGAAGAGGTTTAGGTCCAAACCCAGGAAACTTCCTCTTGATGATGTATTTATTTTTTCCATCACCGCCTCTCCCTTTCCCTGGCATGAATAATGTATCAATGCTTTTTTTGGTTGGGTTGTTTTGTTTTGGTTTTGTTGTTGTTGTTGTTTGTTTGTTCTCTTAACACCTCAAGAAAATTGAGATGTTAATTTCTTACAGTGGCAGCTAAGACAGGCACAATTAGACAGTTTACTTTCTAGGGATTGCTCAGTGAATTCTTCAAGAAGTTTCTGTGCAGCTGATGCAGTGCAGGGCCAGGCTATCGATTCCTAGCTGACAGCAGACAGATGGGCTGTCAGCAGAGCTGCTCATACTTTTAGTGGGGTACCTCATTATGAAGCCAACTACAAGCTTAGCTTTGCAACTCCCAGGTATTTGAAAAGTGGTGCAGCACACTGCAAAAGTAGTTTATTGGATCCCATGTGTCATTCAAGGAAATCAGCAATGCATGTTACCAATGCCCTGCATTCTGACAAATTTCATTTTTCCATAGGTAAGTGCTAAAATACTGCTTTCCATCTACACTAGCAGTAGCTTATCTTTGCATTCCCTGATATGTTAGGTGTCAAAGGATACAGAAAACCTGTGACAGCCAGAAATGCCAATTGTAGATCTTTTTAGCTTTGTATCACCATTTTTATTTTTGCTTCACCTGGAAAATATTAATTGTGTGTTGTATGTAAAAATCGGATTTCAAAACACCTGGCTGCAATTTCACATAATTTCCATTTCAAATGAAACAGTGACAGCTAAAGGATCAATTTCCACTCACTTTGCTCTCACAAACGGTCCTACTGAAACTGAGCCAGCCCTGTGAAATGTGGACTCTTGCTCCTTGTTTGTTTCCTGAACTGAATTTCCTCAGGGCAGTGACCTGTGTGATGGTGTTCACCAGTACAAAAAGATTCGTTGCTTCATAGTCACTACTTGTGTACATAGCAAAGCAACAATAAGCTAGTCCAAAATCCTAAACAAAGAAAGATGATTTTATAATAAAGAAAAATAGATTAATAACTACTGTGAGGCTTAATCACAAGAGGTGCATCTGCAAAGATACTGAGACCACTGTGGGCAATATTCTTATATGCTGTTACTGTTTACAGAGTCTCTTGTTCTTCAGATATTTTTCCTATATAATCTATGTACTTTCAGAAGAAATTTCTTCATATCCCTGTAGTCTTCTTTGTCAATTTGATAAATGTTTGATAGTTTTATTCAGTAAAATTTTAGGAAGGTTTCTTGTGTGCTGTCACCTTTTCTTAGTAAAGTTCTCCACAGGGGGAATGGTGATGTCTGAAGGTTAAAGTGGTTGCATTCAAGGATTTTACTAAAGAAGCTGTATTTTTAATAAATAACTGTCATTTAAGAAAACTCAAAGTGTATAGGAAAGTATTGTTCCTAGGGTGCTGTATTGCCTTTTTTGTCTTTTTTTGTCTTTTTTTCATGTTCACCATTTGTTATTCTTCTATTCTTTCTTTCTCAATTACTATTGACATTCAGGATGACTGTCAGCTGATGGCTTTTTATAAGTTGTTCTGCAAGCTGAACACAAATAACATGACAGCTTGCAGGCTACTTGTTGTCATGGTGTTCTTACTTTGCTCTGGGCAATGCCATATAAAGAATATTACATCTCGACTCCTATTTGCATCAACCAAATATTTTAACATTAACACAATAATATCAGAATGGCAGGATGTTTATGACATTACCAGCACCAAGAAAGCAGAATAAAATTATATTCTGTTTCCGCCTACGTGTTTTCACCCACTCCCAGGCTCCTGTGGTTACAGGATTGTTGATTTCTGTGGAGGTAAGCTGATTTCAGGTTCTAAGCCAAATTATGAAATCTAATTTAAAAGGTCTTTCTGACTGCATTTGCAGGCTTCATTAAGTGAGATGTAACACAGGGAATGTCACCCTACATGCTGGTCTTTGAACTGTCTTCCACCAATTTACTAGGAGGTTGTCTTAGTTTTAGAAGTTCTCTACAACATCCACAGCTTAAAAGGCTCCAAGGAATTACAGCACTGACCAAGAAAAATAAAAAAAATAATTTTTGAAAAATAATTTGTGTAAGAATATAACCAAAATTATGGATTACAGAAATTTCCTGTGCCAAGAAATATCTCTTCATTTGAATACTCTTCCTGTATTTAAGTTTGGTGTATTTTATTTGGTTTGGTACATTATGTTTTGCTTTATTACTATAGGTTTGACTTCGGTTTATTGTTCAGTCTTGTCTGAAGGATAAAAAGATTTTTAAGCAAGAAGATGTCTTTTAAGTGCTTATAATGCAGTAACTGTAGCCACAGCTCTGACCATACAGCTGGTTCAAGTTTCCAATGAAGCATTTTGAATGAAACACCTCTCAGTGTTTGCTGTTCATTGTTGGATACAAGCAGCAGCCTGTGTGAACATCACTCATATGTTCCTGTATGACCCCCAGCAGCTTTGCAAACCAGCTCCTGTCACTATATGCATTTTTTTTATTTGCAAAGCAGGGTCATTGCAGTTTTTCTCTCTTCCTCTGTAGTATGCATGTTTGGGAACATGGAGAACAGCAGGCAGAGCCTTGCTGGAAGCCCTGAGGTAATAAAGAAATACCTGCTTCAATACAGCAGGCTTCATCCTAAAGAAACTAGAATAATGCAGTGCAGGAAGGGCTGTGAGAAGGGCTGTCAGAGACAGGTTGGACACTTGGAGCAGCTGCTGTGATGATCCCTCCAGCAGTGGAAAGGCTCACTGTGTGTCTGAGATGGTTCTGACATGACCTCCTGCCTCTCTGCTGCTTCCACCCCAACACCAGCACCCACTGCCCACGATAGCACAGTCAGAGAAGCTTGTTCCTGTGTTCCCCTTGTGCCTGGGGGAGAGACCTTGCCAATACCTGCCCAGCTCATCAGAACCTGCTTTCCCTCAGAACCTCTCTCAGGCACTTTTGGGCACCATGTGCTCCCAAGCCTAGCCCTGGGTTCTGGGAGCTCTCAGTGGTGGTTGCAGATGTTATTATTTTCTCCTACAGAGTACATTTTTAGATAAGACCTAGGTGCCAAGAAAATAAAACCAGAGAGTAAATGTCTCATTTTGGTCTCTCCTTATCCATGTTAGGCCACAGTAGCCTTTTAATTTTCAAAAGCCAGCCCCTGAGGTAGAGAAATCCACCCTTCTCTCCCAGTACTGCAAATGAGAGTGTTGCCTTTCCTGCACTGGCAAATGTTGAAGACTGGCAGAACCACTAGATCCTCCAAGTTTAACATGAACAAGGGCTTTACCTGGGCTTTACACCTGGAAATTACAAGTATTTTAATGAAAATTACTATTTAAGTGAAAAAAAACAAACAAGGAGAAGCAAAAACCACCACTCAAATACAAGTTTTATTTCACCGAATTTTATTTTCTTTAAAAAAAAAAAAAAAAAAAAAAAAAAGCACTATATTAATATATTCTTTGTGCTTCTCCTATGCTTTATGCCAAAAGGACCCAATCAATTCATCTGGGTGTAGTTATTTTTTGCACACTCTTTCTCACTTTTCCTGGACAGCCTCTTATCTTAAGTATTTCAGCATTGTTCTTGTAGAAAGAAATTAAAGGTTTAAGGATGAAATTTTCTTTCATTAAGTTGCCAAAAAAATTTCCATACCCAAAATACTTATTGATTCCTTATTACTTTATTATGAAGATGGAGAGGAATTTTTTCTTCCAAAGGTCTGAATTCATAGAAACATAAAAGAAAGTGGAAATTAATAAATAATGCATATACAAGTTACTCAAGGCCAGCTACTGGACAGATCAATAGCCATGTATATTCCATAGACACATAACTTATTAAAAACATTTGAAAATCTAATTGTCACCAAACAAATTAGATCAAGCTTTATCCTTTTCTTTATTCACATTAATTTTGTGGTTTGTTTTGCTCCCAAGAATTGTCACATTATGTCCTTCTCTCTCCCTGCCCTTCACAACAAATCTTACCTCACACATTATTCCATCCTGCTGGTATTTTCTACTAGGCCTTTATTAGTATTTTTTTTTTTTCTTCTGAATTTGTCTGGACACTTTGGAGAACTTCAGAAGGGAAGATAAATGAAAAATGAATTTATCTTTCATGTTGAATTTGGTTTTGCCTTTCCTGGCAATTGGGAAAGAGCTTCACCAGAGAAATATTTTTGGTACAGAAGAATATACAACATTCTTAAATACCATAGAGACTAGAAATGCACCTTTAAGCATCTGTGTGCACGAGCCAGCTTTTTAAGCCAGCTATTTAAGGAATATTGGTTGGAAGGGCAAAAGAATGAAATACTATTCAATTGTGCATGTTTAGGATTTGTTTTTAGCATGATATAATGGAGAGCCAAATGCTTATACATTTTTTGACACTGAATTATGCCATCTATATTGTTATAACTCTACAGACAACCAAAAGAAAAATGGTTAGACTACTAGCTGTCTTCAGGCTCTTTAACAGAAGAGGATACAGAAAATAACTGGTTTTCAGAGACACCTAAGGACATGCTATTGCAGGTTACTTTGGAGGCAGCTGAGCCCCTCTCAGCCACTCACTCCCCCACAGTGGGATGGGGAAGCAAATCAGAACTGCAAAAGTGAGAAAACTGGTGGGTTGAGATAAAGACAGTCTAATAGGTAAAGCAAAAACTGCATGTGTCAGCAAGGCAAAAGAGCTAATTCACTATTTCCCATGGGCAAACAGTTGTGCAGGCATTTTTGGGACAGCAGGGCTCCATCACACATAACAGTGACTTGGGAAGACAAACACCATCACTCTGAATTCCCTCCTTCCTCCTCCACAGCTTTATATGCAGAGCATGATCCATTGGGTCTGGGATATCCCAGCTGGTTCAGCTGGGCTCACCTGTCCTGGCTGTGTCCCCTCCCAGTGCCTCTTACTGGTGGGATTGGTGAGGAGCAGGAATGACCCTGGCTCTGGGTAAGCTCTGCCCAGCAACAGCTAAAACCAAGGTTGTTTTAGTCACACTGAAATTCCAACACTGAAATGACACTTCAACCTCATACAAGCTACTGTGAAGTAAATGAACTCAATGCCAGCCAAAACCAGTATGCATGGATAAAATTAGAATTAAAAAACAGTTGAGAAAGACCATTGTAATTGCTTCCATCAAAATCCTTTACTTACAAGTGTCCTAAAATCAAGTGTCATACCTTGGGAATGCCTTGTCGGCCGAGGAAGTTCATATTTGCATTTCATTCATTTAGCAAAAAAATCATAAAATACTTCAGTACTTGAGCTTTTAAAATCTGGGAGTTTTGAAAATTTCAGCTGGAAAATGTTAAGCAAGACCAAGTATTGTATAAAGTGCTAGGGCAAGTAATCTGTCTGGGGGAGGAAAGGGAAAAGAGCAGTGAAGAAAGGAAGTACTCACTAAGTCTCTTTCAGAGGCTGCTCTAATGGAAGAGCAATTGTGTTCTGGTGCTGGGACAGACCCTCAAGCCTCTTGTGATGCTGCAGCAGCAGAGGTGACCTTAAACTGACCTGGCTGACCTGACCTGACTGAACATTGATTTCCTGCAGTTCTTATCCAGAGGGCAGGTATCACCACATTGACAGAAAATTACAGGGAATTAAGGACTTTGTCTGGAAATAAAGGATGAGCCAGGCAGCTGATTTGGCTCTGTTTGAAATGATCTCTTTGGGCAGTGCCTATTACAGAAGCTGTGACTGCACCAAAACACAACACAGGGATGGCTGCATTTCACATTCTCAGAATTCAAAACATCTCCACAGAGTTATGAGCACAAACTGGAGTCTGAGCAACAAAACCAGATGAGAATCTCAACAAAACACATCACTTAATAAGTGCTTGGTCAGCTGAACACAGAAACCAGCAAGCCTCAGTTGACTGAACTGGGTCTTATTACCATGCCAGCAACATCCTTTGAACTCTACAGTTCTGGAAATCCATCTGGTTCACATAACAGAACAATAAAGTAGATTACTTTTCTAAAAACTGCTTTATAGAAGTTTACCTTAAAACTAAAGATAACCATTTTGACTGAGAAAACTTTTTGTGTTCAGAATTTCCAGACTCTGGCAGTTCTGAATATCTGATACCAGATATTTAAAGAGCCAAAAGGAATTCAAAACGCTTCTTGTGGCAAATTTATTGTGTGAGCACAGATGATTTTTCAGAATACATGGTCCCAGCTTTCTAAAACAGCAGGATTAAGAATAAACACCAGAAAAATTTCTTTTTTTCCTGTTGTATAAAGAAGCTTTGGAACCTCAGATCAGTTTATGAATGAGAGCTTTCTTCAAGAATGGCAGCTAGAGCTGATGGAAGGCAGTACATGACAGAGTCAACTAATAATTCAAATGGAAATAATAATTAATTATACACACTTATACAAGTTCTCTTTATTTTAATTTCTTTATTTTGACTTTGCTGGCTCCAAGTGTCAGACATTAGTTTCCTCTATGTTTATGTTAAATGGATTAAAGAATGATCTGTTTGTGGAGATATTAATGATTTAATAAGATAGATTCATTATTTACTAAAAAGCTGCTTTTTTCAAAACAACTCACATTTTACTTAGTCCTGTGAAGCATTTTATCTCTTCTAAAGCCTTCCAATCCTACAGTTAAATAACTATTGATGATGACTAATCTTTTCTACTTTACACAAAGCTCAATCTTGAGGTTTCTCCCTTAGTCCAAATGATTACCAGGGCTACCCCATTCTGCAATTTCAAATACTTTTTAACTGTCTTTTTTTTATTATTATTTCCTAAAGAACTAAACACACCTTCAAAGGAAGGTTTCTAAGTATAAACTCAGAGCAGGTCCATCAGTTTTGTGCTTGCATAAGTCAGTTCATTTCCTATTCCTCTGTACTTTGCCAAAACCATTTTAAAAATGCATAATTCTATTCAGCTAATTAAATTTCAGCTGTGTTTGTTTCCTCTATCTCTTCCTGAAATAAAAATTCATCACAAATGTAACCTCTTACTTAACAGCCTTACAAATTCCCATGCATCATCCCAGTGAGTGATAAATACTAAAGCAGGTAGGATCACAGATGTTCTTTAATACATTAATGTATTGATTGGTTGCATTTCTTTCAGTAATAGTTGAACCTGAACCTGCAAATGTTGTCTACAAGAATCCTTTTCTCTGTTACACTTTTAAATAAAGGATTTGCATGGCACAGTACAGAAAGGTGGGTTGGTACACTGAATTAAGCTGATAGTAATCAGCTAATGCCCATCAATGTGTTTATGATGCTAAACATCAAGATTGTCTTTCATTTATGGTCCAGCTGTCAAGTGAATCAGTCAGGATGTATCTCTGAGTGCTGGAGGCACATTTAATGTCAAAATCTGAGATGAGTATGCAGAGAAAACATTTTCACAGGAATGCAAATATAAAAATATTCTGACATTTATTCCTGGTTTGGAGAGTTTATGACAAAAAGTATTCAACCCAGAGATTAAGGATTAAAGAGCTCAGAGCTGGTATGGAATAAATAGTAGCATTTTGCACAGTGCTGTCCTCAGCAAAGAGTGAGTACAGTGCTGACGTCAAGGAACAAAAAAGCTGACCCTTTTGCTCTTTTTCTGGTATCCACATAAGCTACAGGCTCTCTGGTTTATAGATGCCTTTGCACCTTCCCAAAATTAGCAGAAATCCAGTGTCCCATACTGGTCACCTTTCAGTAGTTGCAAAAGTGCAAGATTATGCTCCTAGCAGCTGTAAAATTTCAGAAAGCTGTAGTGTCAGCGTGGTCTCCTAAGCCATCTGTGTGTCTCATCTATTTTTCCATATGAAATCATCAATATTCTGTTCTATACAGCCACACTTGGGTTTTGTTTGCACTACAAATACAATCAGTTACACATTACTCAAGATCTAGTTATGTTGGACTGCAAATGATGTTGAACTAGGTAATTTCTTTGGAATGATAAAGTTAATTTATCAACCCCTTTTTTTTGCCACCCAAACAGAAATTTCCCTAAGAGGATTCCTTGGGTTCATATTGGTTTGCTTTCAGATTTATTGCTGTTTCCCATCAAATTGCTGATACAGCTTAAACAGTGCTCAGTACCAAACATTTGTGAGGAAATTATTAAATGGCTTTTTTCAGTTTTAATAAAACTATCTGAAACATCACTCTGGTATGACTTTCCAGAAATATATATTCATGATTACTTGCAGTGCTCTTCATTCATATCATCATGGTCTTATTATTTAAAAGTATGTAAATGTCCTGGTTTGC
The DNA here is from genome assembly GCA_030060385.1 of Muscicapa striata striata. Classification (NCBI taxonomy): domain Eukaryota; kingdom Metazoa; phylum Chordata; class Aves; order Passeriformes; family Muscicapidae; genus Muscicapa; species Muscicapa striata. The sequence goes on along the minus strand of JAREIS010000328.1, from coordinate 1,028,987 downwards.
CTGATTTACATAAGAATATAAAATATTGTTATACTTTCAATATTTTGGAACAAAAATTTAATGCAGTAGTAAAAAAATCTGAACATTATCTTTCTCTATAGCAAGTAAAATCTGCTTAAACAATGTTTAAAAATTAAAGAATGTTCACTCATGAGAACATTCTATAGGGGACAAACATGAGAAATTTGATTTGGCCAGAAAGATTCAAATCTCCAAACATATTGTTTTCATTTTTGCAAACTGAAAATGAAATTCTTTTGGGACAAAATTTTGGTCAGAATGAATAGAGAAAAGCTCCTCCTTCTTATTATTCAGCATAAAGTGCCATAAATTTGTTTTAAACTGCATCTTATTGACATAATATACAATTTCCAAGGAATCTTGTATCAAGATGTGAAAGAGAAAATTTGAAAGAATATACTTTTAAAGAATTGAGGAGACATAAAAATGTCTGTGCTTGTCTGTTGTACATGCAAGCAAACAGTGGAGCTGTGGATTGGTTCCACAACAAAATTTGTTCACAAATGATCAATATGTTCTTCTAATATTAACAGATCTGAGATACCCAATTGTTCATGTTCAGGCCCTTCTGGTTTTTGTTCAATATTCACCCTGCCAAACCTCCAAGGTCTGTTCCACATTCATAAAGGAATCTTTCCATTCTAGCCAACACAAAATGTGTCATTCCTCTTGTCAGCATTGTGCCATGAGACCTACCAGGACATGCCAGTTCTCAGAACACTGAGCACTTCTACTCCACGAGTAAATAGTAAAAGTGGAACAAATGAACTATTTTAGAAGCAAACGGGATCCCACAAATTGGTTCAAGTTTGCCATTAGCAGAGCACTGCCATCCTAAATCCATCCTATGCTCTAGGCAACAAGGTTCATTATTGATGATTTAGATGGCAGAATAGAAAGCACTTTAATGTGAAGATGATAACAATTAGAGAGGGATGGCAAGCACTTTAGAGGACAGGAATGGAATTTGAAAGGATGTAGTAGAATCAGTAAAATAATAAGTAATTCAATGTGTGTCACAAAGAGACACCTACCTACAAGACAGAATAATAAAAATGGTTCTACAGAAGGTGATATGAGAATTAATGGATAAAAAATGGAACAGTGTCCACAGGGCCATAACCTACCAGGAGATGTATGAAGGAATGTTGTACATAAAATATCTGAAGTTTGCCACATCAGTGGGGCTTAGCTGGAGTATAAATCAGATTTGGGCACAATATTAGGGCTGGATCAACTGAAGAAAATCCAAAATAAAGGGAAACTCAAGACATTTCCAATAAAACCTATGAAGAAAGCTGGAAAATAATGCTTTTATTTAGCTGAAAGAAGACCAGGGGGGAAATGAATATTTATTTCAAATGACAGCTGATGTCATCAAGAGGTTGGCAAAGAGAGGAAAGCACCAATGTGCTCTACAGGACAATAAGTAATGTATTTTATTTACCACAAAGGAGGTTTATCCTATACATTTAAAGCATGCCCCATGGCAAGAGAATCAAGAGCTAGAACAGAGCTGTTAAGAGAAGATGAGGATTCTGCATCACCAGTCTGCTTTAAAAACAGGTTGGACAAATGGCAGTCAAATATTATTCAGGTAAAGCTGAGTCTCTGGGATTAGTAAAGCAAACCAGTGACATCCTGAAATCCTGTTCTCAAGGTTCTGTGTGTGTCTTCAGATTTTAACAGGTCTAAAACACAGACTACACTGCATGTATTGGGCTGAACTCAGAGCAAATCACACTGATTTGTGATCAAACACAGCCCAATGGTTCACTGTCACCAACATCACTGAGTCAGTAACAGACAAAAAGCCTTCAGTGTAATGTCTGAGTTTTATTTGGAGTGTAAAAGCCTTGGTCAAGAGATAGTTACCCTTATTTTTATTTAAGAAATGCACAAAGGTCTATGGCAATTGTTGAAATTTGTTTCAGTAGCTTTAAATAGAACAGATTTGTGGTCCTCTTTTGCCTTTCACTGCATTTAAGATAGTAAACGACTGCTAAAAATAATGAGTTTGCCTCATAAAAGTTAGGCATTAAAATAATAAGTTAGAGGCCATAAAAACAAATGTCCCTTAGAGATTTTATCCATCTGAACCAGATAGAATATATAGCTCCTGCAGTTATTTTGCAAACAATGTTAACAACATTATTCTAAACTTTCACATTGAATCTCAAAGCTTACAACACATATCTGTTCTGTCCCAAAGATTCACAGGCTTCAGATTTACATCAAAAACTCACAGGTGGTCTGCCATGGAAATAGACCAACCCAAATCATTGACTCAGGAAAATATCTAAGCAACAGTTGAATCCACCTTTATTCAATAAAACATTAATATGTGATTAATAATATCCCCATTTAAAACAGAATCTATTCTGCCCCCATGGATGTTCATATATGTTCCATAATGCATTTAAATTCTTATCATTAATGTGAAAGAGGTCCCTAGAAGGGACCACAGTTTAAATATCCTGAAATGAAAGATTGCTGGGGAGCTGGAACACAAAGCTAGATGGAAGTGTCAAGGTCAAGCTCTGACATGAAATGCTCTGTTGGCCATTAACAGCTGCAAGCAGTTGTTATGTCCATACCTAATTTGAATGGAAATCCATTACAGAGCATTTCAAGGAAAGAAAGCCTGACTGATCAATACGAAAATGGCAATTTTAGATTAGTGTATCTTTTTTTTTTTGGTTGCTCAGCACAAAATATTCAGTATACTTTGAAATTACTTTTTTCTACTTTAATGAGGCTGATCTAATTCCCAAAGCTTTAGACCAAAATGGCAATTGACAGGCATCATATAATATTTGCAGGAGAAAATTAAAAATCTATACATCATCTGTGAGTGATGAAGCTTTCTCAATGAACAAGAAGTGTTTGAAATGAGCAGCTATTATGGATAAAGAATAAATAAATGTATTATGAAGGAAAAAGTCAGCATTTAATGATTATCTTCTTAAACAACTTGGCACTCTGCAATAATCAGCAGAGATCTGGAATGACAAGCTTTTCCCAGATCAAGGGAGGCTGGCAGCATCATGTGCAGTAGTCCCAGGGTAGCTAGGAAATGTGGAATACCTCCAGAGCTGCTGGAGGAATGACACAGCTCTGTGGCCACTAATGCATATGCTCAGCTTGAAATAGGGTTAAGCCACAGAGCTAAAACAGGAACAGCATTTTCAGCAAATGACACCAAAATCTGTCATTGAAGGATGCTATGGATTGGAGATAAGCAAGCATGCTAATTTAAAATAAATCATATTCCTGTTTTTGGTTGGCTAAATTGTAACTAAATTTAAATTTGATTGCATTTTCTTGCTCCTTTTATTCTTTTGGCTCTGATTAGGATCAGAAGTCTGAAATGACAAAATACCTGAGCAAAACATAAGTGAATGTTTCCAATGCAGAGGTGAAGATAGGATAATCCTGTTCCTGAGCATCCTTCCTCACCATGTAGATAATAAATGTACAATTTGTTCAAAGCAATTCAGATGGATATGATTGTTTGAATTAAGTGATTACTAATTTGAACCACAGAGCCACAGCTAAGGGAATAATCTGAGAATATCAAACATTGTTTTTTCAAGGTTTTTAAACTCATTTGCTACGGATTCTGCTTGCTGCAAAATCTACCATTATCCTGTTTATGAATCATTCATAAAATGTTCCTTAGTTCAACAAATGCATTTCCTATCAATAAGTGTTTTCCAGATAATCTGGGTATATAATTTTCCTTCTCTTTCCTTTTCTTTGATCACTGACTGTAGGACTGACTACAGGTCATTTTTCACGATTTCTGACATATTTGGTTGGCTAAATCACAGAGAGTTATTTCTCCTCCTTGACAGTGTGACTGAGCTTAGGAAAAAAAAAGAGAAAAAAAAAGAATATATGAGAATTGCAAATTAGAAAAAGCCTCTAGGATCATAGGACTTGCCATCCTGGTATAAACTATCTTCTATGTAGTCCAGTACTTGGTGTCTGACAGTTTTCAGTACTAAGTCCTTCAAAAGAAGGCAGAAAAAAATCTGTTACAGCAAAGGGAAACTAATCAAGATAACTCACACAGTTCTTTGCCTGAACTCTGACAGTTTAAAGTTGGTTAACATCTGCAAGTAGAAGTTAAAATGCTTTCAAATGCTTTCATCATTATTAATTCTATTTATGAATATCCCTGATACTTTTATACATGCCAATTTTCTTTCCATTTGAATTTTTTTTTGCTTCAAAATAGCAAATGACAAATATAGCTTTGATGGCACAAATGCTTAGTCAAACAGCCACTTACAAAACTTTCAGAATCAATACATTCAGTAACATAGAAAAGCTGTCAAAATGTGTCTAAAGTACTAGGAAAACAGACTTCATATTTCTAGCCATGAAATAGAAATTTTGAACTCTTAACTAGCAGCATTAATAAAAAAGTCTGTGGGATAACAGATTAATCCATGAAAATTCAGAGGTGCTATCCATTTTTTATGATTGTGGGTGAGTTTATAAAGTTTATATTGAACTTCTGGGAAGATCCAACACACAAGCAAGGTTTGATTACTTGTAACTTAACCTTCAGCATGTGGTCCTTTACCAAGGAAATCATGAAACAGTCTGGGGCTCAGATAACTATTAATCTGAGTAAAAGCATTTTCAATAAGATGAGCTGTGATGCTTATCCTCTTCTAATTTTAGTAAAAAAAAAAATGAGGCATTTAGTCAAAACACAGTTTTTAGACAACATTTTGGGACAATGCAGAGATGGGCTTGTTTTAGAGTCCACTTGAAAACAACTGTTTAAGACTTGAATAAATAGCTCCTCTTTTAGATAATCTTAATCTACCTGCCTCTTCTTCTCTGCTCATGAGCCAAATTCTGTGAATTGCTAAGCACCCTCAGCTTCCTGTACAGACAATAGGACTTTAGAGAACACAACTCTGCCCAGGAGCAGCTCAATTCCTCTCAGACTAAAGCTTTAAGATAGAGAATTCTCATTTAGTAATAATCTGGCAACAGTTTAATGAAAAGTGAAAACACTGGGAGATAGGTGTGCCTATATTTCCATTAGCATCACTGATCAAAGATTCGGAAAAGGCTGCATTAAGTTCTTTTGAAATCTCACTCCCAGGAGCAAAGCTCAGAAAAATTCCACTCCATCTTATCAGTAGGTTTTACAATAAGACCCTTATTAGATTGCAATTGATTCTCAGTAATCTATTCATTTTTAGTCAAATTAAAACAACTTTGATTGTAGTGCCACAGTTCATGCTGATACAATTAATGTGGTTTGAGAGCATTTCTATTATGAAAATCCTTTATTCCCTGCCTTGGTTTATAGCTCAAACATAAAGAGCTCAAATGGCACTGAAACTTGTCAGGCAAAGTCTCGGCCCAGGCAAGAATGTTATTCTTTGAAATATATAATAGTATGAAAAGAATTTGTCTGCTTTCCCCTTGCAGTAATAGAATGAGGTGAGGGAAATTGGTGATGTGCTGTTGGAGCTGATCTCTTGTCCCATCAAATTAGCATTCTTTAATTGTGATTAACTAATTAATGCGAGAACAAGGAAAACAGGTTCATCTCTTTTGCCTTCACTGTCTTCATTGTATGTGATACAAGGATGAAAACTGAAGGCATGATTCCATATAGTTCCCATCCCTTTAAATGTATCCCTAATTCCAAGGAGTGAACAGAGGAAATAGTCCCAGGGAGATGCAGAAACTGCAGACATATCCTAATGCACAGACTGTCATTTCACCACAGGCAGGGACAGGCTGCCCCAGAGGGAGTGTCAGAGGATAAAGGACATAAAGAAGCTGTGTGTGATATAAAGCCAGGTTAACACAAACAAGCTGGGAAAGAGTCAGGAAACTGCAGATGTCCAGATGAAAGACAGACTGAAGCACATTTTTACTCTTTGCATCTGGTATTTATCCTGGATTCATGCTTTGGGCTGTATTTTTAACTCAGTGGAAGTAGCACAAAACAGTGCTCGGCAGACAGAATGTGCTCCTGTTTCTTCTTTGAGGGCTTGGTAATGGATGCACTAATCTGTGGAGCACTGATTTACAAAAGCAGGAGATATGGCAAGAACAAATTCTAGGCTAAGGTAAACTTTTATTCATTTGCTTTCTAATTCTAAAGCAAGGTGCCAGTCTTTCCTTGAGAAGTGCACTCACAGTTCCCTGAGAAGTAAAAGCTGTTGTAAGCCAATGTTGCTGCCCAATGCCCCCCATATACTCACAAAACCATTCCTTCACTTCATCCAGAAGAAATGTTCAGGTAGCTGCTCAGGGAGCTGATCCCAGTTATGACTCACCTGGCAAAATAAATACACATTGATTTCCAGACTCTGGGGTTTTTACATTATTACATGGATCACATTGTGTAAACAAAAAATAGTGGCTGGAATGAACAAGTGAGGATGGGATTTCCTCCTCTGGCAGCATTAAAAGACTTAAAGTCTTTTAATGAGCACTTAAAGTGCTCCTCTATGTTAAAGAGAGTTTCCAGAGCTTGCTTCTTATGCAGCTCCAATTTACCTTTTCCCAACAGAGGACAGCCATGTAAAATGAGAACAAGGCACTCTGGACTCCAGCAGCCACCTTCACTTGTAACATGTGGCAGCTGCTCTTTTACCTGTGGAGCTGACACAAGAAAGCCTGATTTGCTTAAAAATCTTTCAAAATGGAAAACAGATACCAAAGCAAACAGGGGGAAAAAAAACCAAACAAAGAAACAAAATTCAATGTGTTCATTTATCCTGAGGTCTTTCTTTTGTTTCAATACATACACTTCCTCTTCCCTACATCTTTAAATACTGGTTCTTGCCTCTATTCTGCCTCCTGTTTGTCTGTCCTGGGGACAACAGAAATGAAAAAAAAAAAGAAAGGTGGGTCATTACAAACTCAGGTCTAATTCCTATTCAGCAACAGGCTCCATATGTTATCCCAGCTGAGGGATCACTGGAAAGGTGCTGAAGCCAGAGGACATTTTTAACCAGAACTGTCACCAAGAAAATACGTGTGGGAACCTCATTCCCTGAGGCATCACCTTTCTATGAACTTCTCTTTACAGATCTTTGCTGCCTTAATTCTATTCAAACTGATTACTTGAATTTTTTACAGTACTCTAAAACTTACTTTTCCTTGGGAAATTGTCTTCTGAAATCACCAGAATTAGAAATATCAAAAATTCCTGGTGTAATTGTATAAAAATACTAATATCATGTTAAAATTCAGGATTGTCGCAGGAATTTTCTGGAGTTGAGAGACCTTAGTTGTTCTCCTGTCCTTCATTTTTACTGCAAAATCATTTCCTGAGTACAAAGTCAAAAACAGGAAAAAAAGCATTTAAACAGAGCAGACTAATTTAAGCATTAAACATTAGAATAGTTTGAGGAGCAAACTTCAGTGTCACAGAGTATGTACAAAGGAACAGCAATTGATTTAAAGGAGGCAAAGTGTCCATGACCAAAAGGAAAGCAGATAACTTGAGTGTGTTTCCCAGTCAAGCAGTAGCAGAAGAAAACCCAACATTGCAATAAGTTTATATTTATTTTTTTATTCCCACTGGGTGGATTTTTCACATAAAGGTTGACATCACCTGTGCAAGTATGGATTTTTCTAGTAAAAGGGTTCTCTGTAGAACTTTAAATGAGCACACTTGGAAACAGTTTAGAGTCCAATCCAGAAATAATTATTGGTAATTAAATGCTTGCTATCCGTTCTAACAGGAGCTGGATTGTTGTCTTAGAACCAGATCTTAATGCACACCTGAGGGAAATCTTGTATCAGGTCTGTTGACATCTATTCAAACCCATGTCCTGATTCTAAAAAATAAAATCTAAAAAAAAAAAAAAAAAAAAATGCAATGGAGTAGAGATTATAGTTCTTTCCAGGTTTTGGACCAGTTCCACATTTCTTCCAATTTAACATCTAGCAGAGCACCCAAACATGAGGTCCAGTAAGATACAGTCAATTATATTATGGCAAATGTTTACATAATTTCAACCAGATAGATTTACATAGAAATTTACATATAGAAATACACAAAAGTGTACACACTGTTCAGCCTTGAAAGGAAAAAACAAAGCAATGTGAAGAGCCATTAGTGTTGTCATATAACCTTGAAACAATTTCACTTTGTGAGTATCTCATATTTACAGTCATAACTGCTCAAATAACATATTTGCAGATGATCTTCTGGTTTTATCCACTATCTTATCCCTCATCAATTGGGAACAATTATCAGTAAAGCTTTCATCTGTTTCTATACAGGTTGAAGTATTTACTAGAGAAAGAGCACTGTTGCTTTTTCATTATTGAAGTAAAATCTAGTGTGTTTTTCCAATATAGAGTTCATTCAATTGAGAGCTTCTATTCAATATTTCATGGGCAGAATCCTGGTTGCTACCAGTTACTTACACATGCCCCTCATAGTGGCAGAGTCAGAACTGTCCACAGAAACTGACAGCTAGAAATGCTACAGGATTTCCAATTACCTGCAGAAATTAATACTAAGAGTGCAGTGTGGACTTTTGGGAGCAACTCATTTCAGCTGATCTTTGTTTAACCTTGTATGTGATGATTCCAAGGAACTCTCTGTATCCAAGGGCAGGTTTTCACTCACCCCTCTCCCCTCATCACAATTCAGATGTAGGCACAGATTAGCAGATAAATGACTGATGAGAACACATGTTGCCATATGCTAAATGAGGATAGAGCTGTCCCCAGCTCCAGCAGCAGTGCTACACTGACACCAGCACTGTCATCCTGCTGCATGGCAGCAGATGTTCAGAGCCACAGAGGTTGGCTTCCCATGGAGGGAGAAAGCAATGACATAGAGGCTGACTAAACTCTTCACTTGCACTTGCTAAATTCACACATGCACAGAGATTCTGAACTTAGGCACAGAGCACACAGGACAAACAGCTCAAAAAATGATGCCTCCTGACACCAGCACCAACAGTATTTTAGTGTTGGTTTTGCTGACAGAAAATAAGCTTCTAATTCAGAAAAGTTGTCAAATTTAAAAAAAACAACAACAACAACAAAAACAAACAAACAAACAAAACACTGACCCCAAACTTATCAATAAGTGCTGACATTTTTTATTAAAAAAATAAAATTATAAACACACTTCCCAATTAACTATCAGATGCCTGGTATTAATTTATAGCAGTCCTCTGCAATAAAAACAACCTGAAACAAATCATGCAGCTGGAGAAAACTCAGAGAAAAATTAAGAAAATGGGGTGAAACATTTCCTTCTGATGTAAAAGGCAGATGTATCTTCCTAGTTAGTCATATTCTGGGCTATTTTCATCATCCTGCTGTCTTCACACATAATAACTAATCTGACTAGTTTATGTTTAATCTGTTTAAAACAATTTAAGTTATTAAGAATAAACATAATGCCTGAAGCTAAAACACAAAGATCACATCTAAGTAAGAATATCTCAGCGTAAATATTTTCTCTGTCAATATTAAGGATATGTTTACACAAACTCTTGGACAGATGTAAATTAAAGTGTGTACTTTATGAGTTTTCAGGCCTGAGCATCTAACCTGTTCTCCAGAAAAAGAATGTGGATCTCTGCCTCTACTCAAGGAGAACGACTGCTCTTAACATCTGAAAATCAATCATAGAATATGCCAGACTGTAGATGAATGGGTCTCAGTCTGAGCAGACAAGTACACTATTTTTGGCATTTGTGCTTCTTTTCCTTTCTGTTGCAATTGATCTCTATTATTTTATTTATTTTTTGTAGCTCATAATGTACAAGCAAGTCCAATATGCCTACAGCAGTACCTTGGGTCTATTGAGCTGTAAGTCTTATTTCTCATCCCTAAAAGGAAAATCTACCCATGGGGGTATTTTACATCTGATTACTGGTTGTTTGTGGAATACTGTCTCTGGATATTGTACAAAATGCCAACATTTGATGTTCATGTAGCCACTGATCCTTTTGTTCACATTTAGAATGTAATGAAGACCTTGTCCAATGCCTGTTGCAGTTTATTCCAGCCTCATCACATACACCTGTAGGCTTTCCTTCTTGGACTTCCCCCTTTTATGTTGTTCACTTATATTTTACTGTAAACAACAAAGAATATATGTCCTATTTTACTGTCCATGTGTCACAGAACAATGTAATTTTACAGTAATGGTCTATCAAGGCTAATTCAAGACATTAAGTAATTTTATGCAAACTATATGAGGAAACCACAACTTACGCCATAAATTATTTTATATATTAAATCTCAAATCCCTTCCAGAAGAGCACAGCCCTCCCAGATGTTTATAATTTACTTATATTTTATTTAAGGAACAGTAATAAAGTTTGATCTAAAAGGCAATAATAAAATGTATCGCAGCCTGAAATCCACTGCAGCTGATTTCTCATGTGCAGCTTAAACAATATTTTATATAAAATCAGTATGCTGATACTCCATATAATTTTTATCAAATATTTTCCTATAAATGTTTCTTAAGTCAGGATTTTTTAAGGTTTTGTTCTGAAAGCCATAGAAATAATTTTGATTATCATTTTAAAAAAAGATAAAATCAGCACAAAAATGTTGAATTTTCTCTTGGGACAGAAATTTCACTTTCTCAGCAGCTCTAGATTTCATACATACAATATCCATACACTTCCAATTTGTATGGATAAGGGGTATGGAATATTTTTAATTTCTTATCTTTTTCCTCTTCAGCATCTTTTTTTCTGGTAAACAAACAAATTTTTAAAAGCTTATATATCCCATGTATAACACCAAAAGCATGACAGCCAAATTGATTTAGAAAATACTGAAAAGCAGCAGTTAAAGAATATAGAAAAGTTAAAGTCTTCTCAGATGAAGATATGAGGCAAGTAGGACCTAAATCCAGGAGCAGGTGTGCACCAGCTGTTTGTGCATTTTAATTTATTTTGAAGGCTGAAAGAAATGACAGAAGAATTGACCTCTGTTCTGCAACCTGTGTGCTCAGTATTTCACCCTGTCTTCACAGAAATTCCCTGCTCAGGGAATCCCAGGAAGTGAAGCATCAGTCCCTGGCGTGGCAGTGCAGCACTGGACACCACATGATGATGACAAAGAATTCAGACCATGGTTTCTGGGGGATCCTCTGGGACATCCTCTATAAAAACTCCAGCTGTAAGGATGGACAGTCAAACACAACCACTCACTAAATTCCGTTGGTACCATTTCTAAAAGAAATGTAAAAGGTTCTGCCATGGATACCACCCCAAAGCCAACACGGTGAGGAAACCCTTCTGCCAGAATCTGCCTGATCTATCTGGCCTGGAAACCAGCTCACCACTCAGCTGCAAAAGGCTTCAGCAGCCTTCCCTTTAAAGAGATTCTTCTCTCCATTCATTAACTTCTAATATTAATGACTTCTTAGCCTGAGAACTGAATTATGAATATTACACATGACTTACCAGTGCTCTGCAGTTACATATCAGTGACGTTCCTCTGTCTCATGCTAATCTGGTTGTTGCCTTAGTGGTTAGATATATTGTGCTTTCATAGAAATAGTCAAGAACAAATCTTATGTTGCCTTTTCCACACAAGTAGTTTTACCATAGGAGCTCAGGCTACTTTGGGAATATCAGAATAAGCAAGGTCTGTAATATCCTCTTCAAAGATGACAATCTTTGTGCTACACAAAATGAAATTTCCTCTATTAATTATACTTTTCTGCATCTCTGCATCCTCAGATCCAGCCCTGTATCCTCAAAGGTATTTCATTATCTCTCCAGCCAAGAAAGGCTCAGTATCCATTACCCAGCTTCCCATTGACAAAAGATCTTCCACTAATTACAAAGAGATTTTCCATGGGTAAAGGTTACTGCAAAATTTAAGTTGTTGCTCCTGATAGTCACAATGATTCTTCATTTCTGTGATGATCCTCTTACAGATCTACATAGCTTCCTAACACACTCCAGTGAAGCTCTTCAAAAATGCAGCTGGTGATGGTTACACATTTCTGAGTTAAGGGCTTGGTTCTGCACATGGATCCCTTCCATGTCAGAATGGTTACAGGGGGAGTTAATCCTGAGTTTCAAATCATGGTGTTCTCTGCAGATTCACTGTGGTTATTTCCAAACCACAAGCCTTGAAATAGTAAGTTATAGTTGCTTCAGTCCAACTGACAGAAAGATGCACTCTGACACTTGGTTTGCTCTCTGGAGAGAGATCTCAAGCTCCAGCCAGATGGCTCTGAGGCTCCTGCTAGGCCTGATCCATGCTCACCAATTTATAAGAATTGAAGACCATAATATTACACATTTCACAGTATCTGGTGTTAAAATTTGATGTGAAAAATGTAACTGAATCAGCCAGTGACAGCATCCTTTTATATTTTATTGCATTGTGGTTCTAATTTCATTAGAAGATATTGCACTCAGTTACTCAAAACTGAAAAAATTCCAGTGTGAACGCTTTCATGCACAAACAGAAAACATTTGAAGTACCTAAGGGTAATAATGTGTAGGAAATCTGAGTTGAATACACTTTGTAAGCTGCTGTGGAAGAAGAGTTCTTTTTTTCTTCCCTGCTTCCAGGGACAAACATGATTATTTTACTGAGAATAGGGGGGGAAATAGAAACTAAGCAAACAAGCAGTTCCAGAAATTCTGCTTCATAAATTATGCCGATAAGGAAAATGTAGTTTGGTGATTTTACAATGCTTGAGTTTCAAATTGAATTAAGTAAAAGTGCTTTATGTGCATTGCCAAGCACTTTCAAGAGGCTGTTTCCCATCTTTCATGATGCAGTTATCTTTTAATGAACTAGATGTTTGGGTTTTTCACTAACGTGATGCATTTAATCTGAAAGATTTTACACTACATGGGAATAAAATATTCATAATTGAGCATCATGGTCCTTTTAGTCACTTATCCTCACAGTGAGATTTTAAAAAGAGTATTACTTTACAATCGCTTAGGTTTTATTTTCTTTCAAATTTTCTTTCTCTGTAACACTTCCCAAGGTGTCCAAAGTTATTATAAATCACAAATGCACACACAAAAGATTCAGCCTGAACTAAGCACACCTTAGATCCTTTTCACTGCAGTGCACAATGAGAAGCTGACCAGAAGAAATGCCACTGTGAATTCACTCAGATCTGCATGGAAATGTAGAAAATTCCTGTCTCCCTGTTTCTGGATAATTACTGCACACTTCCTATTTCTTGATTTAAGTCTGAATTGTTTGCTACTTTCCATGACAAGGATACTACATACCCTGGGAACATGTATCACGTTCATGGCTGTAAATGCCTTTGAGGTCATCACTTTACTGTTTGATGATAAAAAATGGATCCATTTTTAAAGACAGGTGCACACTCTTAGAAGTGGGCCTAAGAACATGTGCCTAAACAAAAGGAAAATCTTCAGAGGATTATTTTATTAACCATCCAAATATGAATGGTGCCTGCTGCTGCATTCACACACCCAAACCTATGGTCATTATTTAACCAACAAATTGCTCTTTTTGGCTTGTACACAGAATACTTTTTCTTTCTTATTTGTATGAAAAATGTCTCCCTTAATCTCTATTTCTTAGCTGGTTTCTCCATATATGAGTAACCTGCAGGACACTGCTTATTTCAAAAATGGTATTTCATCTTTTGCTCCTTTATCAGCAGAATTTCTCTGCCTGGTAAGATACTGCCATGCATAAGAATTGTATGCCAAAAATGCCATTCTTAGTCACACAATGACCCTTTTACAGAAAGCCACTTGACATAATTCAGTGCTGCTATAATAGTTAGAGATTTTTCAATTTGGAGCCTAGATGTAGGAAAGCATCAACAGTATTACAAAATTCCTTATTACAATAACAATAATATACTCTGCCTCTTAAAAATTTTGTGTTAGTCTTTCTGCAGTTTAAAAATTTATAACACTGTGATTTACATTCTAGCATGTTTTTAACATCAAAGGAAAAGCTCTAAAATTTAAAAAAAATTATTTGAAGATGATTGAACATAAATAAATGGAATATATTTTAAACTTCAAATCATGTTAATAAATTAAAAAATAAATTGCCTGCACTTGATATTTCAGGGATAACCCCTGCCTACTGAAACTTAAGAAACTAGAGATTTGTCTTTCAGATTTCATAAAGTTTTGTTAAGATTTAAAAAACCTGTATCTGGTCAAGGTCACAGTTTGAAATTTATTCACTGGATATATTTATCTTGAAGCCTTCTTATATTTTTGTTGGTCCAGAAGGAAAACTCTAAGTGCAATATGGGAAGCCCAGTGCTTTTCTTCTTGGTATTTCTCCCAACATTGTGCCTCATTAACTTTGTACATCATGAGAGTTTTAGAATCCTGGCTTTAACTCTGATTCAAAGGCTTCTGAAAGTCCACCTAAGGGAGGATATTTATTGATTCAGTCAAAGGGTATCAAATGCAAAGAAACTAAGCACACTTTTTGTGTACATTTCACAAACATAATATCTTTTGGATGTCTGTAAGGAAAAAATCCATTTAAATGTAACATTATAATAAAGAACTGAAGTTCTAATAATAAGAAAAATGAGTTAATATTGTACTGAATAAGACTCTCCAGACACACATCTCACTTTCGTTACAGTTTACCATTGTTAATAATTTTATTTAAGGCTCAACTTGATGAATTCAATTCCCATTCTAATTCTATTTTAATTTTTTACTCATGTTAGACAAAAATATGCAGAATACCCTCATTCACTGTTTTAAGAAAGGATATTCCTCTTAAATACATTGAATTTGCGCAGTTTTCCAGTCAGAACTACAGAGTATTTATAACAGAAATGGTGGTGTAACACAGCTGATAAAAGCTACAAGGTATTGTGGCTGCTGCCCATGGAGAGGCTTGATGCCAAATGGACAAGGGATCAGCACCAATGCCAAGATTTATTGTGAGGCAGAGATGGGGATTTGACTCAGGGGAGGGAGAGATAAATCCCTGCTAAGGGAGGGATGAGTGCTGGGCTGAACATCACATCTCTTGCTGCTGTAGCAATGCCCAGTGGGACACCTCAGTGGGGTCCATCCTTGCCCACGATTCTGTGAGTGGGGACAAGTTCAGGCTTCTTTTTTGGGCCAGTAAAGGAATGGGGAGTATTATTGTCAAGGCACATTTTGCCTTCCCTTTAAATGACTCAGAAGGGAGGGACAGCTGCTTCCACTGCAGCTTTGGGGGACTGACAGCTGATGAGAGAGAAATCGAGATGGATTGGACCTCTACCATTTCTAACCTGCCCTTAATTTACAGAATGGATTTCAGCTGAGAGGAAGAGTGAACAACAGAGAGATATGCACAGAGATACAGAAATATTTGCAGTAATACAGAGGTATTTACATCAGAGACAACTCTATCACAAATGATTGTTCAGGTTTACCCAAATAAACACAGATAATACCTCTGTATCATTTCTCTACATCATAGGTGGAACATATATTTACTCATTCTAATGAAACTTGTTTTAAAAACTCATTCAGTTCTCATCAGAACAATGCAAGAAACAGCCATTATAGATTTTCTAAGGAAAGACTCTAAAACATATTTTGAATATAGGAAGTGGCCAAACAGCATAAGGAAATTGAGATACTCAACAATGGAGGCAGTTTCCCTTTTCTGTAAAGGTGACACAAACTTCATCTGACTATCTGAAGAAACAAACACAAAATTTTCTTTTCTCTGAAGCAGTATCTTTGCTAAGTTATACTGAATCAGGTGTCCATGGCTCCAGCGAGACTAATGGCAGAATATGGCTCATTTTGCTTGACCCTTTAGATATGTTTAATATATGCATGTAAATGACTTTAACTTGATATGGAAATAAATAATTCAAGTTGGTTTTAACGTGATCTAAATTACTAACTGCAGTATACATTGTTCTTCTCTGTAGACTGAGCACAGCAGAGTAAATTTTAATTGTGATGCTTAGGGATTTTCATCAGCAGTGAAACCCCTTGTGCACTGAAGTGAGAGTGTTCCCTAGAGAGTGCAGAGGCAGGCAGAGAGAATATGTAATGAATTGAGTTCAACAAAATGAAGGTCAGAGCCAACATTCATGCAGAAAAGAGGTCACCCTAGGAAGCTGTGTTATTAAATACAACCTGGAATGTCTACACCTTGACAAGCAGCAGGAGGAAATCACTACTTATTGCAGATATAATCAAATGATAACACGTAGGTGAATTTGCAGTGGATTTGCACTTCAGGAACAGGAATTTACTGATTTGCGAAATAGAACATGACTTTATTGGTCATATTCTTGGCCAAGAACCCACTCATCTTGGTTCAAAACTGACACAAGAATTTTTTAAGAAATAAAAATGTGTAAATTATTTTGTCTCACCAATCAAATGGAACTCAGCAGAGCTATTGCTACAGAATTTTCAGAAGGGAGAATTATAGCTTCATGTTGTAATAGAGCAAGAAACAGAGAATGTAAAATTTAAGCTAAATCATTTTGGGCAATGAATTAAAAGACAACAAGACAGGAAAACTTCTCTAGACAAATCATAGTTGATCTGCTGGAGGGCAGGAAGGTTCTGCAGAGGGATCTGGACATTGTGTGAGGGTCAGCCAGGTCCTGCCCTGGGTCACAGCAACCCCTGCAGCTGCAGGCTGGGGCAGAGGGGCTGGAAAGTGCCTGGTGGGAAAGGCCCTGGGGTGCTGGTAACAGCAGCTGAACATGAGCCAGGTGTGCCCAGGTGGGCAAGAAGCCACTGGCACCTGGCCTGTCCCAGCCATGGTGTGGCAGCAGGACCAGGACAGTGATTGTCCCCCTCTCTGGGCACTGGTGAGGTCACTCCTCAAATCCTGTGTCCAGCTCTGGGCCCCTCACAACAAGAAAGACACTGAGGGGCTGGAGCATGTCCAGAGAAGGGAACAGAGCTGGGAAGGGTCTGGAGCACAGGGCAGATGAGGAGCAGCTGAGGGAGCTGGGTAAGGGTTGGCCAGAAGTAAAGGAGGCTCAGGGAGTTCTCCACAACTCCCTGACAGGAGGGTGCAGCCAGGTGGGGAGTCAGTCTCTTCTCCCAAGGAACAGAATGAGAGGCAATGGCCTCAAGTTGCACCAGAGTGGGTATTAGGAACATTTCTTCATGGAAAGTGTTGTCAAGCATGGGAATAGGCTGCTCAGGGAAGTGAGTCACCATCCCTGGAGGTATTTCAAAGACATGTGGATGGGGCTCTTGGAAACACGGCTTAGCAGAGACTTGGCAGAGTCACGTTCTCAGTTGTATTTGGCACTATTAAACATCTTTCCCAACCTAGAGGATTCTATGATTTGGGGATTTTAATTTGGGATGTCCACAAGAGAAGGATCATTCTTAGGGTTATCTCCTTTACCAGAACTCCTTAAAAGAATAGTCAGTGATGACTATTTGAGTTTTTCTTTTTTCAACCTGTACATCTTCTTAAAGAGCTTTTTCTTCTCAGCTGTGTGTCCCAGAGAGGTTTTAACTTCTATAGTCTGTGGACTGAGTAGCTGATGAAAGGAACTATGGCCTTTCAATCAGTTTTTAATAGGGCTGTCCTCCCTTTTTGTTCTCAAAACAATTTACATAGTACAGCACTTGCACCACTGATCGGAGAAATTTATTACAGTTTTCACTAACAGTAAAGATCATAGCACAGCTTTTTATTATGGAAAGAAACACAATGGTCAAGTTTCCAAATGTAACTGTTGTGTGGCTGTTGTATTTTGTGGATTTTGTTTATTTTCTTTTTTTTTTTTTTTTTTTGTCGGTTTGGTTGGATTTTGGTTTTGTTTTGTTTTTTTTAGTTTTTTTCCCAAAGTGTGTGAATTAAAATAAATAAATTAATAAATTAATTAAAAAAAAAAAAACAACCCAGAAACAAGTGTTGAAAGTAAACATGTGATTTGGGAATTCAGTTAAATGGAACAACTCAATTATCCTCAGCTTTGCCTGTATTCACCCACGTATGCATGAAAAGTAACTCAACTAACGCCAGGGAGAGACTCTGCCTTTAGTGGGGAAAAACCAAACAGAACATGGTTCACTACTCACTCAGCATCTCTGGCTGATGGGGAGATGTCATGCCTAACAACTACAACACATGGCTTTGGACTGGCATGCAACCAAAATCCATTGCAAAATGAGAGGAATGCCAAGACAGAAAATAGTTCCTCCTCGATGACAGGCATAACAGACTTCACTGCTATGTTAATAGACAGATGAATGTGTTTAGCATATTTCAAACTATTAAAAAAAAAAAAAAACCCAAGAATTAAAGTCCTTGCTACCATGTCTGCAAGTTTCCCAAAAATATTAAATACATGATGTTTCCATCCAACCCTGAGTGTATTCTCTGTGCTCATTGAGCAGATGTGCTCTGCCTGTCCTTTCAGCTGACCAGCAGCTACAGGCTTGTAGCAAGGCTCTGAACCTCAGTTAATCTCCTGCTTCCCAGCTGAACTTATTCTTTGGCTGAGTGCCTCATTAACCCTGACAACATGGATTGTCCTTGGGTCAGAGGTCCCACAGCACCTTAGAGGTGCCTGCAAAAGGCTGGTGAAACTGCACTGAATGTGCTTAAACCACACCAGCACGGAGATTTTAACATGATTTGGGGCACTGCAGGTAGGACTGCCGATCTTAAAACTGTTACAGTACAGCCAGATTCTACAATTTAAAAGGTGTTCAATAATCCTATAAAGATGCTTAAAACAAGTCTGTTGAAGTGCATTGAAACCTAATACATTTTTAAACACCGTTTCCCAATTCTACTCATATCCTAACTAAACAGGTTTTTGGGGCTTGCATTCTATTCAGGGAAGTCAAAAAAAAGAGCAGATTGAGCCAGAAAAAAAAAAAAATTAATGGCAAATTAATGGCAAATGAATGGAATTATGAACTGAATAGAGGG
Source organism: Muscicapa striata striata (assembly GCA_030060385.1). Lineage (NCBI taxonomy): Eukaryota > Metazoa > Chordata > Aves > Passeriformes > Muscicapidae > Muscicapa > Muscicapa striata. The sequence goes on along the minus strand of JAREIS010000328.1, from coordinate 1,010,060 downwards.
AGGGGGAAGAAGTGAAAACCTTTTTTGAATAGATCTGGGGAGAAGATCATGACAAATGTACCAGAGGAAGAACTAAACAGCCTTTTCCTTTTGCTGATGGTTGCAAAGGAACAGTAAAGTAGGATAGTGTATCACCTTCTGTAAAATGTGCTTAGATGGGATAAAAGGTTTCTTGACCTTTAAAAAGGTAGTTGTTAATCTCTCACACACAGCCTGCATCTTGCTTCAGAAATCAGGCTTGCTCTGAATCAAAGGGACACACACCATGACATGATGGCAGCTGTAAAGTGTTCAAGGTCTCTGCATAAGCTAGATATAAAGCTCTGGCAGGGGAAAAAAGAAAAATCTCAGCTAAGAATGATTTGATGAAAAATATAATTGTGCAAAGAAGCTCTGGAAAGGGTTCTAAGACTTATTTATGTGAGTTTCAATGGAATAGTTACTTAATTTATAAATTGTGTCCCATTTTTCCCACTTCCCTCTTTCTTTGTATCTTTAACATTTCTGTTTCTTTGCTAAACAGGTTTAATCAATTAAAATGTATTATTATACTTCTATAAAGTTCACAGCATTTGCATATATATTGACAAGCACTGCCTACTATGCTTCCTTTTAGGAGGAGAACAGCTTAAGAAAATAGCCACAAGAAGAAAATAGACATGTCTGCTTCTAAAATTCAGAAACTGACAGGAAACCTGGCAACAAGATGGTATGAAGAAAATTCAAAATCTTCTCTATCTATGATATCTGCTTAGGTTTAATGTGGACTATTATTAAAGGAGGGAACATTTGTTTCACAAGGGCACAGCAAGAAAATATTAGGCTTCAAAAAGAGAAGCAGCAAATTTTGCTATCTCGGAATGGTTTGAGATCTCAGCAAACATCAGCGGCCCTGAGACCATCCAGCTCTCTGTAATCATCTCTCCAAAACAGTCAGAAACATTTTTTGCAGTTTCTTTGGGTACTGCAGCTGACAGATATTTGACACTTTGTTAATGATCACAGTGGGTATTGAAATCCATCAGCCACTAATAACCTTCAGTTATAACTCTAGAGAAGCAGGGTGGTCTGTCTCTTCTCCTTGACATAGCAAGAAAAATTTTTCCACTGCAGGAATTAACAGTAATTGACTCTTATTCTGATTATGTCATACACACTCAATGATAATTTGCAGGTGCAAAGGCAGACAAGTTTCTCAATGTACATTAATCTCTAGGCTCTGAAAAGACACTTCTTATTTTTATAAAACTTTTTATAGAAGTTTTGTTACCAAAAGAAATGTCTTCAGTCTCACATAACATTCCAACCTCTTTCCCTTTTGCATGTTAAAAATCAGGAACTGAAGCCTGTAAACAAGACTGTTCAAATAAAGGAAATACATAATTAGATCTTAATTTTAGAGGAAGGAACTGATAATTGTGTGATTGCCCTTCAGCTGTGGGAACATCTTGCTCCAGTAATGCTCCTATTGAATTATATGAGGCCACTTCTGAAACAAGATAATATTCTATCCAAATATTAGTTGAGAGTCTTAAACACTAAACTAAATTATTTCAACAGTCCTACAGAACATGCACTTGATCTGAAGTATCCAGACCATCAGATTTTCCTGTTAAATACTGTCACGTCAATGCTAGCTATAGTGGCAAATTAAAACTCAGACACTCTTAAAATGCAAATTCTTTTATGCATGTTTATTTCATATATTAAAACTTGGAACTGCTGTTTTTAAAAAATATAATCCTATTTTCATTTTCTCTTTTCTAGGCATCTCCTCATTCAACTTATTTTATCTTCCATTTCTCAATTGGCAATGGAAAAAAATCCTAGGGACTTTCAACAGATGTGTAACTGCTTATATATTGGGATGTCAGGATATTGATCACCACAAAATGTTGCAATGACTAGACTAAAAATAACAATATAACATGTTAAATTCCAAAGTATCAGTACCTTTCCTTGCAAATATAAAAAGCCACAAAAAACAGCTGAATAAATTTCATGGTTAATTAAAACATTATTTTTACAAAATCTGTATCTACAGACTAAACCGAAATTATTGTTTCTGCCTTTAAAATTGAAAAAAAAACATTTCTAGATCCATTTGAGCAGGTATTAAATAATAAATTTGAAAGGGTAATAAGCAAACAAACAAAACAGCTAAAAGAGGGAAATTCATCAAGCAGTCTGGGACAGAATGAATACATAGAAACATCTTTATTGACAGATCATATTTTCTTTATAAAAAGTAGCAACTAACCATATGGTTGTATTTCCCTCTCTTTCACCAGATAAAACTGTGTATTAAATAAATTTGAAGACTGAAACATTGTAGTCTGTCAAAGTGATTTTATATCAAGTGAAGTATATATATGTATATATAAGAGCCTGGAATTTAAACACTCAGAGCAATGAAACTGCAGTAAAAGTTGTACAGCTGTGCTGATTTTTGTTTTTTAAGATATGGCCTTAATGTCCCCTATGTGATAATTGCATGTATGCAACTGTTCAGGTATTTTGCTCTGTTCTATTTTTCAACCCTTCAAGGCAAAGTTTAGCAATTATAAATCTTACTTGAAAGCAGTTTGAAGAGAAAGACAACAAATTTGCTGTCTCTGGCTTGAAAATTGAAAATTACCTTCCCTTACCTGCCTGCAAAAAAAGCATCCTTTGGTCCAGTCTTGCACTGACTGACTCACCTGGAAGAGCCCACTGATCAGATTAGACACAAGTTAATTTCTGACTAAATTGCCTCCTGGCAGATCAGAAGCCATCACAGGTCTCCCAGAGCGCTGCCTCCATTATGTGCAGTGACATTACCAGGCGATGTGTCATGTTCAGCAAGCACCATCCCTTTATTTGCCTGTCATTACAAACCACTCCTGCTTTAAATAACAACAAACCACAGCCACTTTCTTTCCCTGACTGATTTCTTACACTTCCACATGCAATCTTAGACAAAAGGAAGAGCAGGTCAGTGCCTACAAAGGAATACAGCCAAATGACTGCTGGGCAGAGCAGAAATGGTCACATTTTCCACAGTCATCAGGCCTCCTGCAACATCTCCATCCTTGGAACACCCTTCAGAAGGACACTTGTAAAATTCTCTTAGTAAACCTGTTGGTAAGATAGGTTTGTATGTGATGAACCCTGGTGCTCTTCTGCACATCTCTGAGCTGGTTGTACCTATGCAAATCTCAATGAGAATGAGGTGACCTAGGCAGAACAATGATCTCTCGAGTTAAATTGGAAAGGATTTTGGAGCAAAAGGCTCCAGATGGTTATGTAACTTCTGGGTTCCTCAGGCAGTGTATAAAGGAAGGAGATCTTGTGAGGTTCTGCCTAATTGCTCCTTGTTTGAGTGAACACATGGCAGTGCCTCTCTCTGGCTTTGTGCTGCTGCACACATGCATTAAGCACTGACCCTTTCTCATGGCTGTGGGGTCTCAGTCAGCTCCTGGGAAAACTGAGCTCAGTCGAGTTTTCCTACACACATGGGTGTTTGGACATGTTTGGCTACGTTTCCATCTGTGGCAACAAACAAAGAATTAGCTTGGAATATGATCAGGTTAATCCTAACATTGGTGGTAAAATGAAACTGAAGGTATAAATTACATTCAGAGCATTTTTCAATTTTTAACCAAAATAGCAAAACCTGCCCCCTGCTCCACCCCCCCCCCACCCCCAATAATTAGAAGCTACAATGATTAAAGTTATTTTCCTGGGCTGTTACTGTCTCTGAGCTACCTATGTCAAAGTCTCATCTTTATTTTCATTTTTTATGTACATCATGAGAAATTGCTGTCTTCCCTTCCTCAAACCTCAACGTTCACCATGTTTCCCATGGAGTAAAAGAGGTGACCACAGTGATCCTTTGCAGAGGTCAAAAGCCAGAGAAGCAGCCGTGTTCCTTCCAGTAGAGACCTTCTGTAGGATCAATAGGAGAAAAGCTCAGGGGGCAAGACACTAGTATTACAATATCTTTGCATTAGACAGCTTTTGCTCTTCCCACCATTGCATTACAGTGGCATTAAAAACATCCAAGTACAAAATCTTCCACTGATGGGGCTGGCAGGGGAAGTGCAGGGGGGAGGCTGTTTAAAAAACAGCAGCTGTACAGCCAATATGTCTCAGTCTTGCCTGTAGCCTCTCCAAAACTTTAGCCAAAGTTAACTATGAAACGAGTGTTTCCCTTTTTTAATTTAAACTTTTTGGCTTAATTCTATTTTTCTAGTGTTTTTTGAGCCTCCTTCTTTTAGTTCATCACTAACACACCTACTAGGGGAAATTTATGGACGAGATTTTTAAGAAAAAACCAACTAATCATAAAAAATCTGAAGGCACTGACTCAATTCTGGAAGTTTCTGATAATCTAGAAAAATTCAACTGAAGACAGCAGGAGTTACAGAATCTTGCATTGGATGCACGTTCCATAAAACACATATAAGGGGAAAAAAAAAAATCTCTTTTTTCTTACCCTGGAGAATGAGGTGTATTTTTCTAAGAGCTAAAACCTTACTCAGCTTGCTATTCCAGTTAGTCCTGTTAACTGACAATATGAAGTTAAGTTAGAACAAGAGTTCTGGAAAATCCCAGCAGGAAGAATCTCTTGCTCCTACATAAACTGAGTTCTCTAACTGAAAACTAAACAAGCCTTTTTTTGTTTTGTTTCTCTTTTATGAGACTTAGGATTTGTGGATGGCCATTTAGCTGGTAGTGATATCTGTCACAAACAGACTGGTTCATTGGGGATTTAACATAAGCCAGGTTCATTTTATACCGATACTCAGCTTTGGTATTTCTGATAAGCTTCCATGACAATAGAACAATTACAGGACTTGAAAATAAATAATGCTTTAGTCAATTGTACCTTATTTTAAAAAGAATTGATGGCAATTCAATGAAAGTAATTTGTTTTTCTCTCTCCTTCAGTAATTATTCTGACATATTCTTTACAGCTGAGCTGCAACATTTCATAGGTCAAGGAGAACAGATGCAATTTCTTGGTCAGCTCCTTTTCTTGGAAGTTAATAACTTAACAAAGCCCAGATCACACATTTTTCACAACCATTTGTAGGCAGAAAATACCTGGATATCTGATTTCACAACAGATGAAGGGGAAGGTGGGAAAGAAACAATCAGTCTGTGTAACTCTTTATATTAGTGTACACATATGTAACAGTTTAAGGAAAACTGTAATTAAATTAGGGACATTTTTAATGGTCCAGGCTTTGCATGAAAAACAGTGTGGTGGAACACTTTTACAACCTCTACATTGACACTTTGCCCCAGCAGCTCAGGATTTACACACTTTTGTTGATTTTGTGCCTTTTTCAGCAGATGCAGGTATGAATAATAAACTCTGAGGGCCTCTAATTTTATTACCTGGGAAAGAGTTAAATACTGATATGATGTTAACCTCGACTAACAGCCAGATACCCAGGAAATACCACATTTTACTTGCTATTCTCTTCATAAATACTAAATTTGCTATTTTGTCAGTATCCAAGGAATCTGCTCAGTTACTGTGCTCTTTATTTTCCATGCAATCAAATCATATAATGAAAGATGTTCCAGGCAGTACAGAGCTTCTGTCTCTTACTAAAAACTATGTATTAGACTTTTAAGAGATGCAAAGGACTAAAAAGGAAAATAGTAAGTCGACATATTAAAAACTCCATACTAGGGCTTTTTTAATTCTTTATTTTAAAAGTTATATTTATGGACTAAATGAGATTGTAATATCATGACAATCTTACAGTTCTTTTAATATTCTCTCTAATGCCACTTAATTTATTTTACAGATAATAGAATAGACACCAAAACTACTAAGATTTGGAGAAGCAGAAGTCTTAGATTATATTTCTCTGTTTGTTTCTGATTTGCTGTTTTGACAGAAAAATCACTTGAGTTATAGATAAACCCAAAAATATAAAGATGTATAAGTTCAACTGCAGAAAGTTTGGGAGTCTTGATTTACATTAATCTATACCCTTGCAGCAGGGAGTTGATAATATCATAGTGGGGGGAGGTTGATAATGGATCATTAAGGGAATGTAACCTTTGGGATTATGTAACTCTGGCAAACACATATTTCTGTTATATCCAGTGATAAAGATAAAGGTTTGGTGAATTCATTTCAGCCCTCCTGAGGAGCTCCAAACTGTTCTCTTTGACTGCCTGCTACCTGTTATTCACTGTGATTTGTGATCTAAGCCAAGCAACTGCTCTTTTTTCTGTTTTCCAAACAGATGCCTGAAACATCCTCAGCAGGAATACTGAGAACACTAAATAACAAATTCTGAACAGCAGATGTAAGTGTTAGAGCATGACTACCTTTATCCCAATTCAAATTCAGGTATTCATACAGCACCCAGATATCCTCTAAAAATAGTGTATCATGTGAGTATTCATGCTTGGCAAACAAGGTATTTCATGAGAGTTGAATGTAACAAATTTCAGGTGATTCACACCAACGTTGTTAACTTTGTTTATTAGTATTTATCTGTCTTCAGATGTTAGGAGAATCTTGCAAAAGTTGTAAATAACCACAATGTACAACAGTGTTTTTCTGGGTATCTAATTTTTTTCAGCTAAAAAAGACAAATACATATCTGCAAAAACAGTCAGAGAAGTGCTTTCTGTGTATTTGACATTTATTTTTAATTTACACCTATCAAAAAATACACATGCTTAATCACTCCCTGCATGATCTGTAAATTGAATAATTACAATGACATCCTGCCTTTGCAGCAAAAACCCATTCCCAGAATAGATACACATGAGAATGGGCTTCTGAATCCATTTTCTTCAGTTTTAACTGAACTTTAATCAATAACAAATATCTTATATATAATGTGCTAAAATTCCTGACCAAAACCAAGAAACATTGCCAGAAAAACTACTCAGATTCTGATTTTATATTCCTCTCTTTTCCCTGTCATTCTAATGATTATGTCATGCATTTATTTTGGAGACAGGAGGAAAAAGAAGATAATAATCTGCTGGTATTATCAGAATTACTCCTCCAAATTTAGGCATTTCTAGAGGATAGAGCACTATGCAGACAAGTCCATCTAGTTGAAGCTGTTTTTTCTTCAAAACCCACCTAGAGTGGCAGTATAATTTTTGGTTTCAGACTGAGCTCATTCTAAGCCTGTTTGAGCATCTATTCCCCTGTGACATACAAGTCTAAATACTAGCAATACATCCAGGCATTTACTCAGAATTACAATGCCAGGCCCTGGCACAAACATCCAGCTTCCATGACCTTCAGTGACCTTCTCAGAAAACTCTGTACATCCATTACCTGTAAACCATTACCTGTGTATCATGCTCAGCTGCTTGTGATCCTAAGTCAATGGGATAGAAAATATTTTGACAGAGCAGTTTTGCATCCACATCCTCTACCCTGTGAGAAAGAGTAAATTTCTCCCTCAACAGATCAGTAAAGTCAAAATACATCATTCACATGCTGCTTTAACCTCCTGTAATACAGATTGTAACATGCAGTTTATGATGTGTTAAGAATAAAAGTTTTTTGTAACATTTATTTTTTATTTATTTATTTATGTAATTTAAAAAATTTCTACTTTTCCATTTCAATACAAACACAGCACTTGTTAGAAAAGAGCAGAGGAAACCCAGCTCTCTCTAAGTAACACACGCTTGAGAGGTCACAGAACACAGCAGAAATCCAGGGAATTCTTCTCTGGGACATCCCCTTCACATCCTACATATGGGTGTTTGTATTCCCCCAAAATTCCAGACTATGAACTGCAGTACGAGCACTTCCTACACTCTGTCCTTTGTCAGCCAAACACCTTTGGATTTCTCTCCCATTGTGACTGAAGTTTTGAAAATATGTCAAGAACAGAACTACAGTGGACCTCCAAGTTTTCAGTTAGTCCCCAAATAATTTATAATTTCCCATTAAAATTTTTATGCTTTCTTGAACTGATACCTTCATGTAGAACTGGGAAGAGTGGTGAGTAATATTAATGTTTTCCAGAAGATGCCTCATATGAAAAGTTAGTTTTACACAGTTACACCATGTCCCATAGATAATTCAACAGTATTGAAGCTAGGCAAATAGTCATCTATTTAATGTCATAAATTGATTATGCAGTAGATTTTGATAAATCATCTCTTTTACTGAAATGCTGAAAATTTTCAAGTTACTAAGTAATACACCTAAATATATCTCATATGTTAATTCTGATTTTGACCCCAGAATAATCTATTTTCATCTACCTAAATCTATCTTTACAGAATGATTTACTGTTAAAGCAAACCAATTAAATGGCAGCATAATACCTTTTCTGTTACTGACCAAAAATATCATAAGAATTCAGAAACAAATTTAACATAACTATAAGTTCATAGCTAATCAAATACAATTTTAAAAATTAATGATAATTTTAAAAAGAAAATAATTGGTGAATATTTGTGTCATTCTGTGATGGTGGTATCAAACTCAGTTGGAGAGCAGCAAAGGGATTCCTGTGAAAATGAATAATTACATTCATGAATGCCATTATTTCCACTAAAATATTGCATTTCCAAAGAGCTGAAGTAGCTCAAGGTAAAAATGCTACAGCAAAAGAATGTTGGGGGACATGGAACAATCCCAGACACTGTGAGGTGATTGGTCAATACTGCTCACACAACAATCATGAAAATATGATTTTTTTAAAGCATCAAAACAATTAAGAAGGAAGAAATTGAAATGAATGTAAATTGAAAGTCTTCCCACTGCTACTGAAAACCATATTCACATTCTTCTGAGGACCTTATAAAGGAAACTGACATCAGGGAAAGGTTTTCACACATCCAGGAGGACAAATAATTGCCCAGCTCCCATTAAAAAGTTTCTGACTGAAATAAATCCACTAGAAACAAATATAGAGCATTAATTTATGGTGTAATGGGAAACAAATTGCTTTCTCAAAGCATTATGAATTGCAATGCTAAACCAAGGAACACAACAATTTAGATAACCCTATCACTCAGACAGCAGAAAAAAAAATTTTTTTGCATTGAACAAGTGAGTGATGGTAATGAGAAAGGTATTAAAATGACAATACAGAGACACTCATTGAGATAAACCTACCCATAAGAAAGGCACCCAAAACATCATGATGATGATTTTTGAGCTAGTTCATGACATACAAGTATTTGACATCCTTCATGAAGAAATTCCCTCAAGCAGCACTGAGCATTTAGCAGCTCTGAGTACTTTGTCTTCATCCAACAAAGCACAGAAAATACATGGAACAATGATTTTAAGAACATTCTTAAGGACGAGAAGGTACTGTTTGGTTTGCTAGACAGCGGACGATTGTGTCTGTGCAGATTCCACTAAAGGTGAACTTCAAATATTAATATAATTTTAATCTAACTTTTCTGCCAGACAGCAAAGTGTCTGGAATACATAAAGGCATATCCAAAATATCACAGACATGTTTAAGAACTTTTCATTCAAGGTCAAAGTATCAGTTTGCCCTAGTCTATCTAAATGGCAACAGCAGTTTCTAAATTGAATGACCTTAATCCCTCTTTCCCCTCCTACCACAAATTTTGAGAATGGCTGCAGTCCTGGATATGTGAAGAGTTGAATATTTTAAAAAACATGGAAACTTTTTGAGGTCTCTACAATGCAGAAAATGCATTATACTGCAGGTTTATGCAAACGTTTTTTTTTACAGGAATGTGCTTTTATTTTAAGTAGAAAGGTACACGCCAGTGTGGTCCAGCTTCGTGGCTTCCTGAAGTCAGGTATTTGTAAGTATGATGATCAAATATATATATATATGTGTGTGTGTGTGTGTTTATATACATGTATATGCAGTCTGGGAGAAAGTTCACTAAGCTCTGGAATTCTTTGGAAGGGGGGGAAGGCACAGAGGAACAAAAAAAGGCAACAAAAATATGGATTAAAATCTGAAATGTCTTCTTGTTTCACTACTTTTAAACTTCAGAGATGCAGTAAAATCCATTTTAGCTAACTGATAGCTCTAAGGTGATTTAATATCTTCAGACAAAAGTAGCCATATAAAAAGGAAGAGACAATAGATTGGTATTTTTTATTTCCTGGCGTACACACAACTTTTTTCTCATTTATGTGGCAACAAACTGAAGAAATCTCAGCCTGGTTTATAGGCAAGGAAGACAGAAATCATTTCCTAAGTGCCATTTATACAGGAAGGACACGTTAAACTAAAAGGATTGCAGCAGTTAAGAAAGGGAGAGAGCAGAAGTGTTTGAAGAGCAGTGAGTAACTGTTCAGAGGAAAATACTGCATTGCATTTCCTCTGGGTCAGAGCTGCTCCCATCCCCTCAGGATGATGATGGGCTCCAGCTCCAGTTGGATGCTCCAAGAGTGAGGTGCCATTCCTGGCTGGCACAGGAGGGGAATGGGAGGGGACCAGGCAGGAGGGGCAGGAGCTGGAGCTGTGAGGGTGTGGGGCTGTGCCCCTGCCTTGGTGAAGCCATCGCCCTCCCTGAGCTCAGCCAGTGGGCTACTCTCTGTGCTACCTAAAAACAGAGACAAAACTAAGAGAATAAAAACTGGTGCTATTTATTGTAAGGCCTTCAGGTACATTTTGGGCAGACAAAGCCCATTCAGGGGCTATACCTAACAATGGACAATGGGTCATGGGTTTTCACACTTTTACAAGTTTGGTCCATTTGCATATTTCCAATTGCAGCTTCATGTAATGAAGTCATTTACCTCAAGCTTGCTCCCTGTCTTGGTTGTAATACAGAATGTGACCAAAATGTGTGTTCTATCACCACCTGGTGAGACCAGGGGAAGTGATCTTTATCTCTGTGGGAGATAATTTCTGCTAATGGGTCATCTGTTAAAAACAGGTAGGGCAGTTCTTTATCTTTTCACAGCCCTTCCTTCCTCCAGGCAGATATCTTCTGTTAATGGGCCATTGAGTCCCACTGCATGACTGATAAAATTACATCATCCCATTGTGAGATGCTCCACCCAGGGGGAGGAGCCAAGCCTTTCCAACCTAGATAAAATCTGAGATTTGGAACACCAAGGTACATTTTTCCCACTGGATTCCAGAGGAAATCTGGACCTTTCCACATCATCTTTGGACTTTCAGAGGAAAACTGCACCTTCTCCAGGAGCACTGCTTCAGCTGAACCACATCTGCCACTGCAGGAGGATGCAGCCATCATTTAATGGGACTGTGCCAACACCCTGACTGACTGACGGGTGTCAGGTTGGATTCTGACTCTGTCAGTGTTTAGGGATTGTTCTTTGTAATACTGTATTTCTATTTTAATTTTCCCAGTAAAGAACTGTTATTCCTAATTCCCATATCTTTGCCTGAGAGCCCCTTAATTTCAAAATTATAATAATTTGGAAGGAGGGGGTTTACATTCTCAATTCCAAACAGAGGCTCCTGCCTTTCTCAGCAGACATCTGCCCTCCAAACCAGAACACTCCTCCCCACTCACTTTTGTTTACACTTCTTGAGGCCTGAGACAGCAAGGTGTCCTTGATTCCCAGGCCTGGAGAGGAATTGCTCTGTCTGAGCAAAATGGGAAAGCAGTAGCTAACACTCTATATGGAGTTTAGAGTTATACACTGAAGAATTGCAGGATTACAAATATATGAAAAATATAAAAGCTGAAATCCTAAGGCATCAAGAGCACATCCTGCTCACCTCACACACAGTTCCTGCTGCCCTTCCTGCAGGAATCACCCCTTGCCTTGTGCCTTAGGCCTGCCTTCTGCATCTTGTTGCATTTAACTTTCAATCAACATAGGCTGCCCAGAGCTCTCCTGCTGAGGTCAAGGTCAACATTTTTTTCTTCTTAATGGTGCAGGATGTTTTGGTGGAGAATAAGGAATCAGATACTTACTATCATGACACTGAGTGGGTGTTTTATGATTCACCTGAGGCTGGACACAATTTTTATCACCGTGCCTTGAAGGGAAATTGTAGGCAGTGTTCCCAGTGGAACCACAAGAGCAGCAGAAATAACAATGAGGCAGTGGGATCACTGGTGACCTGACAGTGCTGTTCACTCTCACCAGGGAAAATCAGAGCTGAATTGGCCCTATAAAACCACAGAGCAAACGAGCACACAGTTATTCCTGGCCAAAATGTTTACTTCCTCAGTATCTCAATTTTCCCTTAGAAACCTACTGGTTGAGCTTAACCAAATTTGAACAGTTATTTCAGAGAATTTAACACAAGCTTAATGGGTATGAGTGACCAGGTACAGGATAGGTGCCATAGAAGAAAAGGATCAGATCAGACCTGGCAGGATTAGCTAGAAGATCCAGTTAAAAGGCTTGCATGTCAAGGAAAACATTGGACTTCAAAAGTTTCATTGCCCAAAGCACCAAATCTTCCACAATCAATATTTTTCTGTTGTACCATGAAGCAGTAATTAAACAAACAATGATTATCAGCAGTAACTCCACAGTAATAATTCACAGTTGGTCAGAAGCCATTAACTTGTGTCTCTATGGACTGAGGTAGGTGAATTATTCTACAGAATAAAAATGGTCCACATTTTATCTTTCATATGGATAATTAGCAAGCAATCAGCTCACAGTAGGCAACATTAGTAAGGAATGGTTGGAACCAATTATCTGTTATAAACGAGTTAAATTGTAAAATTGAAGAGAGTTTAAATTTTTCTTAAGCCTGTCAGAAGTGTGGAAAGCAGCTTCAGAAAACTTGTCCTACCACTTTAGCCTGACTACACACATCAATTGGAAAATATAGAACTGATTACTTGATTAAGACAAGAAATTTCCTAGTTCCTTCACATTGCTTTTCTAGGTTTTATGAGAGACAGTTCTACAGGAGTAGGATTAACGTTTTCCAAGGTCTTTTTCTAGAGGAACAGCCTTGACTCTTCTTGTGTCCCAAGAGCACAAGGGAAACCTGGGCTCAGATTGTTACCACTGGACCCATAACAAAGAAGGCAAAGAGCTTCTGCCCTGTATTCTTCTCACACACCCTCCCTTAGGTGCACTTCAGCTCACAGTGAAATCTGTCTTTACTGTTCATTCCAGTTGACATGACAAAAATCCTTGGCTTAAAGTGATCCTTCAAATCTTGTATGTACAGAGAGATTGGCATTAGAGGGTGATCTCTTACTGCAGGAAATTGCTAACAAGCATCAGTCTTTAGCATCATATCACATAGTGGGATCTCTTTAGAAATCTGCTTGAGCAGATGCATCTGTCTACTGCAAAGCCGTGTAGAACTATGAAAAAAAAAGGGTGAGTATGCAATAAAGTATTTCAGGCAGATGGAAAAAAATTATCTCAGTTACTGATCGCATATGAATTGGACACTTGCTTTCATTACATTTCCCTTTCTGCCATCCTGGCCTTCTCATTAATTTGCTCACCTTCTATGCCCTGACCTTTTATCTGTAAGTTTTTTGAATTTGGAACTATCATTTAGTATAAATGTGTACATTTTCCCTGCATGAATATACAGTATGAACTTGTAGGCCTTCAAAAACTTCCCCGAAATAAATTTCATAATAAAGCCAGTTTGGAAGCCCAGGTAAGAGAAAGTGCCTAGAACTGATCTACAATATGAAGATTTTCCACTGTTCCCTCACCCTAAATCTGGTTCTATATTCAGAAGGCTAAAACGATCTTCTTTATTATGTAAATTGCATCCTACATAACAGGAAACCAAGTGAGATTTAATTCATTTACTTTATAAAAAAATTACTATTTTGATCGGGCAGACATATTTCTCTATTCGTTTTGATTTAGAGGAATTAAAATTGTGGAATTATTCATATACATGCATAACATAGATATTCAATGGATTTATCTTTTACGTAATCTTTATGCTTCAGATTAGTCCGCATCCCTGAAGATTATTCTGCATTTTATAGACTCAGGCATACATATTGGACTCTTTTTAAGTGGAAATAATTTTAAAATTCAGATAAACTTTCTCAACAACTGTTTTGCAGGTGATACTTTCTGTCATATCGGACACTTTCATTGACTTTTCAATGAATAGAATCAGAATATTGTAACACTGGCCTATGTTTCATCTGAGGTCAACTGTAACATATTCAGGAAGCAAAATTTGGAAATATTTTTGAGATTAAAAAAAAAAAAAGGTAAGTTCTGTGGAATCAATCTGTTCAGCTACAAATACCGGATCCTGAGCTGGTGAAGAGGTTTTGCAGATTGGGGCCAACTTCCTTAAGAACCTTTACAGGAAATAGATATTTCTTGTAAAATGGAATTAGGATTCACAGACTTTGGTTTCTATTTCCAATTATAATTAATTCACACCCTTTCCTTTGTTTTGAGCACTGCTCCTTTCTCAGCTGGAAGTTTTCTCTTACAATTTTTGTTGCCCTTTGTAGGAGGAAGATTGAGCTCAAGCACAGAAGGTTCATCAACAGTCCACTAACCCCTCTCTTCTGTAAACCCTAAAATATCAGACTCCCTGAATTGATTTTCTTTCATTCTCTGCTTTGGGTGTAACTGTTAATGAAGTTGCCAGGTCTGCTGAGATCCTAAAGATTTATTTGTTATACTGAATATAATGTCAAGACAGAGAGTTATTTGTTGCTTTACTCTGACAGTTTTATTCATGAAGCAGAATACTGGAACTTACAGAAGCTTAGCCCACTCAATACATCATTCCTGAAACTTAGTTAACAGCTTAATGCAAACTTAGTTTAAAGGAGAACAATTGCTTTTAACATGCAAATACTTTATAAATAAATTGCCTTAAAACATCTAAATTAATTACTCTGTCATGCAAACACTCTTAGTGTAGTTGTGGACTGCCTTCCCTCTATTAACCCTTAATCAATCCAAACCACAGCAGTATTAGAAATAAGCCTTTAAACATCCTATCCATTCAGTTTGTCTCCCTATCTCTTCTCATACTCACAGTTGATCAAGACAACTTTAAAAAACCCAATGCAAACAAAAGACCCCTTGAAATTAAACAAGAAATCAGTATGACTACCTTTTACCTGTATGATGTCATAGTTTAGAAAGAAGTTGCTTCACTCTGAAATAAGCAGCAGAAAAATCATTGAGGCAGATGAGAAATCTTTCAGAAACTCCAAGCACACCAGAATGTTTTCAAATCAAAGGCAGCACATTTTAAAATTTTGAGGAAAACCTAATGAAAGTCCTGACACAAATGCAAAACTCATTTTCTAGGCAGTGGTTCTTCTTTCTTGGAAGATCATATGGAGAAAGCAGCCTGTTCACTCTGCAGAGTCTGATTTATGCACATCGTTGGGGTAGGAATTAGGTAAAGAAAAGCAAATTTTATTTCCCTAATCTTTTAATAAAAAGCATTTATTTCTTCAAAATTTGAATTTACCAATCAAAACCATAACATCCTGAACATGAGAAACATTTGAGATTTCTTGGACCTGAACTTCCAGCGTGAATTGAAGCAAGGATGCACACATCTTCCAGCAGAACCAGGCTTTTCTGTGGTGAGTCCATGCTGCTACAAATCCAGTCTCGTTGCTACAACCACCTGTCCAGACTTTGGATGTTTGGTCTCACAGGCAGCACTAGTGACACATCTTGAATATCAGACAATCTATTTGATTTATTGTTTTCTTCTTTAGTCTTTCAAGATGGTCAAGTGCTCCTATTTGAAAATATTTGCCTGTGAACTTTAAAATACAAAAATTAGACCAGAACCTACAAAACACATGACTTTAATGGTGCACACTTGCCAGAACATAAAGGTGTGAAAGTCAACGTCTATGATCTCAGAAGTGGAAGATTCATGGCAGTGCTGAGAAGCAGAAAGGCTTTTACAGGTTTGGGATTGTGGCATTACTCAGGGAAGGAGAACTAAATTCCAATAAAATCCTTCACACCCTTCCACAATGCTGTGTGTTCTATATATACTTTCTCTCATAGCAAATGACACCTAAGAGTGTTTTTAAAAGACCTACTATTTTTTGCCTTTCTCTTATAAAACAAAAACCTCTAACAAGTCATACACAGAAGGCAAAAAATATAAGGACTATATTTAAGACTTAGAATGAGAAGAGATTTAATGAAAACATTGTGCTGTTCTGTCAGTGTTTTGTGTGTAAGTGCTAGTTCCCCAGTGATTCCTTAGCATAAAAAAGGAGGTCTTGATCTAACTATAAAATATTCCTTTCACACACCTAGCCCTACCTGGTCTTACACAGGAGCTGGTTCAGTAAGAATATGCTGCTATTCCAGTTCCCAGTAAGTGCATTTGCTTAGTGCACCCCAATTATTTTTTTGTTGTAATTTTCGGTGATGCTTGGGACATTTCTTCCTAGCCCAGATTATCAAATTGCTTTCATATTTTCCCAGTTTTGTTTAAAAAATCTCTATTCAAAATATTTTGCTTTCTATGGATCATTTACAAAATAGTTTAAAGTGTCTCAAAACAAAAAGCCATTTTAAGACCATATTCTCCCTTTAACTTCCCAAGAAAGAAAGAAAAGCAAAACCGACAAATGAATAATGATTTACTTCTAGCCAACTTGGTTGCTTTTGGTTTTCCTTTCCCTGTTCCTTTGTTCAGTTACAAAATGGAATACTGCAGAGGCAAAGTTCAGAGGCAAAGTACAGTGCAAAAATATCACCTGATCCTAAATATTATCCCAGGGATATCACCTACAAACATATGATACACATCCTTTTCTGTGAAAGCTCTTCTCTCAGTAGTTTCTAATGTCTGGATTTGTCATTTGACAGGAAAAGCTGAAGATAGGACAATTTATTATTATTATTATTATTATTATTATTATTATTATTATTATTATATTATGGTAGAAATTCTCCCAGTCAAATTCAGTGCAATGACAGTTATTCTAAACATGTAAAACTGGCCTCCACATTATCGCAAGGACTCACAGAATACCTCATACATATATCCTGTGAGAATGACTACTTTCATTAGAAAATATTTGATGAATAGGAAATCAATAAAATACAGCAGAGTTCACAAACCAGGGAAAACCCCTGAATTTTCTGTTCAAGGTCATGGACCCAGCCTGAGCTGCTGTTAAATTAAAGCTACCCTTTTGAGATGCTTAAATTATCTGTGCCATGTGGATTGGGACCATTGACAGCTGATGAGAAAATTACTTCTGTACTACCTCAGGGGAATTCCCACACCTATTAGACCTCAGTGGAAATGAGATAAGTTTGCTTTAAGCTCCTTCTGGGCTGTTTGCCAGAGTTTGGCAGAATCCATAAAAGAAACAGAGCTCCCAGGCCAGCAGTCACTTAGGCTTGGATTTGGTGTTTGACAAGGAATGCCTAAATGAGGCACAGGAGGAAAAATAAGTGCCTTGCTTTGATTAGATGAAATAGAGAGTACACTGTCTTTCAAAAAAGTAATTTTAGGAGACAAACTTCTCCTCTATTTCCAAAGAACTGGTGAGCAAAATGATGGGATGGGGTGTGCAAGAAAAGCTGAGTCAGTAAAGAGCCCAAGGTTATCAATTTAGCAGCCACAGGTTATGAAATATTCTGTAAGAGTGCTATGGATCCTGATGTGCAATTTCTCAAGTGCACATGACAGCCACATCATAAATAATAAACCAATGCATAAATGCAGCTTATATCTTGGGGGATAATGCCACATTCTTTTCACTCATAGGTCATTAGTTGTCATTTTAATTCTTAGGATTAGGGTCTTCAACATTCCTCAACACTGGCAGTCCACTTCGAATAAATAATGCTGCACTCCTGTTATTTGCTGGGTTTTCCAGGCAACAGAGCAGAGTAGCTGCTCTTAATTGTCATACAAATAACAGGGAAACTAACTTTATTCTAACATTGTGTGAGTGGTCCTTTACCCCACCCCATCCTTTGTCCTGATTTCAACCTCAGAAGCTCCTGATAAACCTTGACTGAACCATCTGGGAGGTGAAGTGTCCCTTGACCACACCAGTCAAGCTGTGAAGCACTTCTGGATCTTAGCAGGAGCTCTTGAATGGTGCAGATGGGAACAACCAGGAACAGCAGCTGCCCAAACAAGGCCAGCCTAAAGCAATTATCCTCTGCAGTCCTGGTGAACCATTTACCTGAATCACAGCCCAAGTGGAGCAGTGCTGATGATACAGCCCAGTTACTGACAGAGGTTATGGCTGGGATGGAAACTTGCTGATGACCAAAGTCAATCATCTTGTGACCCTATGAACACTGGTCCTGAGTGAAGCCCTCTGAGCTCTCCTGGGCTTCAGTGGCTTCTCCAGTGGCTTCTCCAGCATCTCCCTCTGAGTGAAGGACCTCTCAGAGATCGTGAATCCTCAAACTCCACAATACTCAAAGAACCAACAGTGGTAATGAGGCCAAGGCTGATACCACCAAAACCATCCCCTGACCCTGCCAACTTCATGTTCCTACAAGAGTAATTTATCTCCTGAAGTTGTTCTATCTCTCCCTTCTGTTGCTATAGGGCTGGGCATGACAAACAAATAGACACACTACATTTCAGAAGGCAAATATCTCATTTATTACAACAGTTGACTTTCTTCTATACACTTACAAAGTTTACACTTTGTTCATTGGTTACAATAGCTCAACATGTTGATTGGTGTAAGACCATCTATGCCTCTGTTTTCCACAAAACTTTTCGAAAAATACTTTTCCTGGCACGGGTTTTCTTCTGCTTATCTCCCGCTTATCTCTCTCCTCTCCTCTCCTCTCCTCTCCTCTCCTCTCCTCCTCTCTCCCCTCTCCTCTCCTCTCCCTCTCTCCTCCTCCCTCTCCTCTCCTCTCCTCCCTCTCCTCTCCTCTCCTCCCCTCTCTCCCTCTCCTCCCTCTCCCTCTCCTCTCCTCTCCTCTCCTCTCCTCTCCTCTCCTCTCCTCTCTTCTCTTCCTCTTCTCTTCCTCTTCTCTCTCTGAAGTCCAACGACCTCAATAGAATACCTTTCAGAAATAACTCTTATTCATTAACCTTCTCTGGTTCACTGGCCAGCTGTAAGCTTCTCCCCACCTTTCTTTCCAGCAGAGCTTCCTTTTAAGAACCCCTGAAGAAAATCTGGATTTTCATATCCCTTTTAGCTGTCACAGAGCACATTGCTACTAGAAAATCTTGCTGCCAGATCCCTACTTGTTTTAAACCTCTTCAAATTGGACTCAACACAGATGTGTGGGTATTCCAAGCACTCAGATTGCCTTTTTTCTGAACATTCTGGGTAGAGGGTAGAGCTGGTCCAGTTTAAAATTAACCAGGCTCTCCTAAAGTCTTATCATGTTGTCATGCTTGCTAACTTTTTGTCTTGACAAGAATGTCTTGCCTTCAGGAAAAGGAATTCACAAGGTATTCCTGAAGTCCCTCGAATGATCCTGGTCGTTCTTCATCTTCTTTCCACATCCTCCTGGCTAAATAAGCTTTCCATGGTGCCTTCCTTACTTGTGTTCATAGCCTTTAACTCTCCTTGCACAGAGATCAATGGGCTCTGAGCTCTGTCATTAATTCCACCACAGTCCTGAAAACTGGCTGATGAAAAGTAAAAATTCCTTTATGAATCTACTTTGCTCACTCCCAGCAGAGGTTGGATTATGTACTCCATAGGACTGTTGTGATCATAAAATGGCACAAATATTGTTCTCCTGGTGCCTTATACTCTCCTGGTGAAACACAAGGCAACAGATCTCAAATCAAAAGCAGTGATTTAAGTCACATAGTTCTGCCAAGTCACCTCAAGCTACCCAGCTACATCTTACTACGTATCAGAGCAACTATAACAATCATTATCTTCTTCGGAGATATATTTATATTCTTATTTTAGTTTGTTTTCATCGAGGTAGAGCTAGAGATCATCCCTTAGAGTCTTCTGTTAAGCCTGGGTTTACTAAGGCTCTAAAGAAATAGCTTCTTTTCAGGTAAGGACATTAAAGGTTTACATGTGGCTTTTCTTTTTGCCTTAAATCTATGTTTTATTAAAAAGCTATGAGAAGAAAGCAGTGGAAGAACACTGCAAAAATGGTACAAATGCTTGCCTCATGGGGTCTCAGCTGTCATCTGACTATGGATTTTTAAATGACAAACAACAACTTGCAAGTGAAAATAACATGTCATTTCTCCTCTCACCTACCTCTGGGTAAGTGGAATTGCCATTAAAAAAAAAGAAAAAAAGAATCAAGGTAATTTGTTTTCTCTTGACAGCAGGAACTAAAAGCACATCGATGGTGCTGTCATGAGTGGTATCTTGGATTGCCCCATAGTGGTGCTTCTGCCTGATTGAAGGGGACACTTGCAGAGCTATGGACAGGGAAAGTCAAGCTCAGAGAGCAAACATCAACAAATATTTCACATTTGATCTTAAACTTAGGAAAGGGATAAAGATTGAGGAAATTAAACCCATTCCCAGGTGTTGCAGATGACAATCATCAAATGATCAGTAAACTTACATGTTTTTCCCATCAGCCAACTATAAACATGCATGGGCAACTTCTCATGGAACAGATTTATTTATGTAAAACACACTGATAACTGTACAACTGAAAATCCCAGAGATCAAAAATGTTTCTACATCCTCCTGGTTCAAGGGAGTTAATTTCCACCTGTAAGACATCTGTCATCAGATGCCAGGGCTGCAGACAGTGTGAAAGAGAAGAGAGCTAAATAGTTCAGTTCTGTCATAATGGTCCCTGACTATGTCTATATATACATCAGTCATCTGCTGAGCCATGTCTTCTGTCTCCCTTAATGTTCACCTCAAAATGCTTAAGTACAAGGCAGGATCAAGATGTAAATGAGCCAAACTTAATTTAAACTTGAATATCCTACTGCTCAACCAAAGGGAGAGAAAAGACTTTAATATTTTAATGTTACTGGTCCCCCTTCTGCCCATGATCAGTCAGGCTTCCCATAAATGAAAAGCCTCTGTCTCCTTGCCTTCAATTCCAGGCCAAGCTGGAAGTGCATTAGGATATTCTAAATTGAATCAGCTGCCATCTCCTTTGCCTGGGGAAAAGATATAAAGAACCATCTCTCCTGCTTCTGCTCACCTGGAATTTCTCCACTCTAAGAGAATACTTAGTTAAAACCAGCAAAAGTGAAAAAAATATCTGCCCACAAGACCTGCAAGAGTAGCAAGGCATAAAAAAATCTGCTCTTGTGGCAGGCATTACTTTGGTTTCTTTCGTATACAACTGATGAAACAGGAAAAAATGAATCTCTGCAGAGACCCTGCAGAATACATTTAAAAATGTCATGTGAATATCAATTTGCTTTGTTCATATTTCTTTTTGTTTGCATTTCCCAAATACTCCAGTGAAAAAGCTTTCCCAGCACAAGCCTTTGCAAAAATTTAATATGGTCTGCTCAAATTGAAAATGAGGAATGGTACACTCAGATATGGGGTTCACTTTGCTTTTGATTATAAGTCATTTGAAGAGAGGGCAGGAAAATTGCCACATGCATTCTTCAAATGAAAATTCTTAATTGAGCATTTTTGAATGGCAGAAAAATACTGACTTTTAAAGGTAAATTGGAATGCATACAAATAATTGAGCAATGCATAAAGCAGAGAAGAGTGGATTAAAGAGAATTAGACAAATGGATAAATGTATCCAGAATGAAAAGTGCAACTTTTTGAGTGAGATGGCTAAAACCCTGCTTCCTTTGGTTTGCATGATGTTTACCAAACACCAAACTATCTAGGCTGGCTGCCCTTACCCAGTGAAACCTTTCTTGGAAAGGATCTTATGTATGTCCTGAAAACTGTGGGTGTGAAAACCTCGGGTTTCTTTTTCTTATTTAGCATGCTAAATAGGATAAAGGACTTACTCTTGTGGCAGTGGTCATTTTCTGACCCTCAGCTTGATATCATATCAGCCAAGAGCAAGAAATAAATCACATGCAGACATAACATGCTTTAACACTACCCAGAGTCCCCAATTAATTAACCTAAAGTGAAAGGGCCCACAGAGCTTCTTGTCAGTATAACTTGCATGAGAAATTCATCCCTAGCCTCCAAAACTTACCAAAAAAAAAAAAAAAACCAAAAACATACATACATACATATATATATATATATATATATATATATATCCAATACCATTTTGTAAGCACAAGTTCAAGAGAGCATGCTCTTTCATTACTATAAAAAAATAATTCCTCTCTGCCATTAGGGATTTGCCTACAGGGGAGTGCAGGGAGTTATCAAGACCCATCACTCACAAAGCAAAATCTGACTCCTTTGTGCTTCATTCCCCCAAGAAGGAAGGTGACTATCACTGAAAGCATCTCCAGGCCAAAGTTACAGGGAGAGAAGAGTGAGAGTGGGAGCTGAAGGGGTGCCTGGGTGGGACCTGCCGGGCTCCAGGGACAGGGGCACGTCTGAGCAGCAACTGCTGGAAGGAGAATCACAGATCTGATCATAGATCAGCACCCTTGGGCTAAAGGCTGTGCTGCAAGTGAACACCACAAAGCCAGGTTGCTGTAGAGAGCCTGCAGGAAATTCTGTATGTGCATGCACATGGAGATAAAGCTTCCTGCTTGAGCCACTGCTGGGACATGCAAACTGCTCTCTGCATACATCCACTGACTCCATCCATGCACAGCCTCAGACAATCATGGATGATGGCTCACATCTCACTTTTCTTGCCCTTGAGCACCATCTTCGTGTTGCTCTGCACTGCACCTAAAGGGACAAATTTGGGGACATTTTAATCAGGAAACACATCTGCTGTAGTCTGTTAGAGCCAAACATTTACAACTGAGAGATTGTTTTGACTTCAGAAGAGTGATTGAGAGACAGAAAAATGAATTGTGACTTTAAATTTAGCCTGAAGAAAAAAAGCAAGCAAGGGAAAATGTTGATTTTTTGGGGGGAAATCTAATTTCATTAGAGACTTAAGGTTTAATAGGGTCTGGAAGCCTGGATTTCCCCACAGAAAGGAATATGTCCAATGGAGCAGAGTTGTGTTCAGTGAACATGGGGCCTTTGTGAGTAGAAATTCCAGAGCCTCCATTGATTTCCTATAAGAGACTGCAGTATTCCCTCATGTTAAAATTAATTCTGCTTGATACTGTTTATCTGCCTAAGACACATTGACATGGAACATTTCTCAATATAAGGAGACTTAGAGTCCTATTTGTGACCACTTTGAGAGAGGATTCCTGCATCAGCTGGCTGAGAAAAGGCAGGGAAAGAAGGCAGCCCTGTGAGATTTGCCTACCATTAATAACACGCTATATTTCCAGGTGTTGTCATTGAATGTCACTCTGACACATTCCCTCAAGAAACCTCCCTGGCTGACTGACACCAGCACAGATGAGATGTGTAATGTGTAACAATGTGCTCAGGAGCTTTCCCACTCAGCTTCCCAGTGCTGCATCCGCTTCCACAAAGACAGGTCTGTTCACAGATCTCAGAGGTGGCACAAAAATGCCTTGCATCTTCCATATTTTGAAGGTAAGTTTTCTCCTTTCTGTCTGTAGTAGGCTCAACTATCCCCACCCACCACTACTGCTATTTCAGGAAGCTGTTTTATGACTAACTCCTCTTAAAGGGGATGTTGAAATTGAGATCAGATGGTAAGACTTAATGACACAAGCCTTGGCAAGCAGAGAATGAACCCCTAAACACTTCTGTGCTTAAATTCAACATAGAGTACAGTGATGAAAGGCAAAAAATGCTTCTTTTTGCTATTCTCCTTTTTCCTCAATCCACTTGTGTTTTCTTCTGTTCTATAAAATGACATTTGAAAATCTTCTGGATAGAAAAAGAAGTCATCATTATGAATCCTGTTCCGATCTGGCAATTAACAAAACCTGAACATCCATTCATACAAATGCTACACCCTTCATTATATGCATGTGCTTCTTACTTTTATTTTTGGTTCTTGGTAAGTGGTATCAAATACCATAAATTTCTTCTGACCTACCTTTTAATGCACCTTTTACAAACACTCAGCTATCCTGTAAGAACAGGGCAAACAGTACATTTATTAAAAAAAATACTTTAAAGGTAAAATATAGAGTTTATATTTTAACATCATGTTTAAAAAAATCCATATTTTTTCTATGTCATTTTAATGAATAAAAGAAGTTTTGGCTCTTGAGTCCCTCAGAATACAGATTTATCAGGTAGCTGTCAGACAGCCCCATTTTTGTAATCAACAGGTAAAGAACCAGTGGAACTGTCATGAAGCTTAATTGACTTCCTGGACTGAGACATTAATCTGTTGAGAAGTTAAAGATGAATGCCTGGAGCAAGGCCTGAACTTCTTCTCATAAGTCTAAAATAAGATATCTCCTGCTATGACACTAGGCAGGACTCACTTCATAAACAAAAATCATACCAGTATGTACATGCCAGACCACATCCCAACAAAAGTCCTAGTGCAACTGTGGCTACGAATCAAAAATCCCATAAATGAAATCCACTCAGTTTCTTAATTCATACCAGGTCCTCAGAACACTCCAAAATTTAAATCCTTTAATCACAAGTTGCACTGTAGTTCTCTAATTAGCAAGTGTTCATGGAACGAGCTGCTCTGCAACAGGACACATCCCACAATGGCTCATAATTTGAGTGGGAAGGTAACAGGCACATTTAGTAGCACAAATTAACTTGATGGTAATGAGGAAGCCTCTCTGTCAGCAATATCACAAATTAAATTATCTGCTACCTCACTAGTGATGAGGAATAATTAAGAAAGCTACACAATTGCTTACAAATAAACCAGCACCTGATCAGCTGAGAGATGTCTGTCTTGGAATCTCTTTGGCATGGCAATGTTCATTCCCTTAACTCTGATACCATTTGTTTGTAGGTAAACCAGATCTTCAGCATTATCTTAATTAAGCTTTTAAAATTTAATTTCCTTATTCAAAGGAGAGTATCTTGGGCACTACACAGCGAGTTTTCATTAACAATGCAGCAGCTTCAACAGAGCATTTCTAAGATGAACAGGAAACAACAACAAAAAGGGCTGATGTCCCTGGGGGTTTGAGGGAGAGGGCTTTGCAACACAAGTCTCTCAAGGGTCACCCTAAAACAAAATTTTGATTCCCCAAAGGAACTCAGGCACTAAGCAAGTAAGCTGCAAATTATGTTTTAAGGCTGCATGTTTTATTTAAATTAAATTTCTGGTTTGTAGGAAAATATTAAATACTGCAAATAGTTATATCAAGAGTTCTCAGGTTGTTTTTTGGTTTGGTGGGGGTTTTGACATATTTAGATTTAACTGAAATTAGATACCATTGCCTTTTTTTTTTTTTTTTTTTTTTTTTTTTACTTTGAAAACAATTGATGAGACTAGCAGATTATTTTCTTGTGATTAATTAAAAGAGAAGAGGATTATCAACTCTTGTAGCTCATTCATAGAGATTCCAAGATCAGTCTTGGCAGTTCAGTAATTATTCATATTAACTACAGATGCAATATCCTTATTTGGCACTTGCTAGAACTGCAAATTGAAAAAGCAGCAAGACAATGAGCAATGTAAATAGGTGAAGTATAATGGACTTTTAAAATTTTTATAAAGTGCAATGAATCTTTGGTATCAATCAAGAGTGAAAATGAGAAATATTGGTCCTCTCTCCCCACCTTGTGCATGTGATTTTGGATCTTTTACTTAAGTGCAGAAAGTATAACATCCAATGCATCACATCTGGGAGATAAACTGGCAGCAACTGAGCTTAAAATGTTACAGCCCACACAATACAACAATGATGCATAAGGTTTGTGTGTATCGTGTGTTGGGGCTTAAATTTATGCATTTGAGATATTAGGCAGTCTTTTGCAGTTCACATACTGCAACCAAGCACACAAGTAAAAACAGCTGGGCCAGCAATCTTTTGGAAAGCAAATAACAAAAATGCTGCTGGTGATCTTCCAATCCTCTGTTAATCCAAGTGATGTTAAAACAGAGATACAAAATAATGCAAGTCTGAGCAGTTTCAGTCAACAAGGTAAGCTTAACAACCACAGAGGTCTCACAGTAGCAATGCACTCTTTTCAATTTGGGTTGTCAAGATTTACTGGAGAAATAATGTTTTAGCAGTCCTAGTCACCTGGAGCATAAAAATACATACATATAAATGTATCCTATCAGGGCAAGCACGCTGGCATTACATTTTTTTACAAGGTGAAAACTCAATAAATAGGGAAAGGAGCCAACACATGGTTCTCAACACCACCTAAGATAACAAGAAAAGGTAATGACCTTGGAAGACATAAGTAATTTCACCCAGTGGTGCTGGACAAACTGCCTGAACTATAATTTAGGGAAGATTACCATTTGGATAGATGCACTAAAGTTGAAATAACACCTACAAATAATCTATGCTTTCCCTTTTCCTGCTTAGTATGGAATAGTCTTGATTTTATGGAACTATATTTCTTTCTGTGTGAACAGCAGGAGATATCTTAAATACTGGAGTAGTTTTGAGAAAGTTCTTTCCTGTTCACAAATAATTCACAGATTACTTCTGCTGAAAAGAAGAGCTATTCTGCAATAGCTACTTTGAAAAATAATGAAACTATGCAGACACTGGAAGAATATGACAAAATATATTTGCTTGAATCATGTCTGGAAAATTTCAAAGATCTTGGAAAA
Source organism: Muscicapa striata striata (assembly GCA_030060385.1). Lineage (NCBI taxonomy): Eukaryota > Metazoa > Chordata > Aves > Passeriformes > Muscicapidae > Muscicapa > Muscicapa striata. Next base: position 983,488 of record JAREIS010000328.1, on the reverse strand, counting down.
AAATGAGATCACTCAAATAGTAACATTTAAATAAAAGACAAACCATATTAAAATATTCTATATTAAAACTGAAATAATTATATTTTTCCAATGAGAGAATATATTAAAATATTACATTCTCTAGTAAAGTCTCCTAAAGCTTTAAAAAATATACAGAAAGCAAGATTGAAGGTGAAATACTCATTTATCTAAAGTATTTGGGGTTTGTAAAGTATCCCAAATATAACAAATAGAAATAAAAGATCTTCAAAATATCCAGATAATTCTGAAAGTCATTTAAAATTCAGTAAAAAGCAGTTGTCATGTTTTGGCATATATAATGGGATTTATAACAAAATACACAGAAAAATGATGAACCCAATGATGAACCTAGGTCAGTAAGCTTATGAGGCCAGTAGTCTGCCAGTAGATAATTTATTTACTTTACAACATAGCTGGCTGCAAGTATTTTTTCTGTTTGTATTTATTAAGGATGAAAACACTTCCCAAACTACTTATTCATGCTCTTAATCAAATGAGATTCCATATTCTGCAATCTGGCTTTGATCACATAAAATTCCTTTCACTGTTCTGCGCCACCATAGATTTGTAGTTGATCCTGATTTCTGCCAGCCTTGGTTTGAGACTTGTTTCCACATGAAACAAGGACAACTGAATCAAAAGTACTAAAGCTGTTGTTCTACACATGATGAAGCTTTGATTACAGGATTGCCAATGCTGACAAGCAAAGGAAGACCACTGGATACAAAAATAGTTTCATCCACAGCTGCCCACCTTCTCCTCCCTCGATCTACACACATGCAGTTTACAGCCATTATTGTTTATTTCCCTAAGAAATTATCTGATGAGACAAAATATCCATTACTTTGGTGACCCACTGTTATTCAAACACAGGCTAATAAAATGAGTTTGTGTCAGTACCACTTCTTTCCCAGCAAATAGTTATAATTTGCCAGAAACCTTTAGCAGCCACACAGTTCCACAGGAATTGAGTCTGTAACTTCCTTTTCACATTTCTTAGGCAAATCATCAAAATATAAACCCCTGCTGTTACACTGAAGAACAGTTAAGTACAGGCCAAGAACAAAGCAATTGTGTTTCCAAGGCTGTGCACAGTCCCCTTGTGTGCACTGATTGCTGCAGCCTGTCACCTCCTGGTGATATGAGAAACAAGCTGCACAGCAAAGAAAACCACACAAATACAGCTCTAATGCTCAGGGTTTTATCTAAAAGATCCTGATATTCGACTTAAACTGCAATAGGCCCTAACAATGAGACATTTAAACAGCTGTTAATGTCCACATGTGTCACTGGTCACTGAACGTGCACCAAAATCTCAGAAAACTACACACTCATAAGAGTTGACTAGCAATTCAGATTTTATATCTTAAATAGTGCAGGTCAAGCAGCTTAATTTTAAGAGACTTCTTCATATTTAAAAAGCCCTTTTCATTCCAAAGAATTTTTTTAAAAACACAAACTCTTGTAGTTCAGCATATTACCACAAGAAAGACTTTGATATTTTGCAGTACTGTCAGATTTGCAATATACAAAACCAGGAGCAAATTTAGCCTTAAACCCTAAGTGGCAGCTGACTGCTTCTGCTAAGAGGCTCTCCACACCTGCCAAATTCTGTTCTCATAACTCAGATCAAGCTGAACTCGAGATTCATCCCAAATTTTTTTCCAAGTAAAAAAGAAGAAAGCTATACTCCCCATAAACTCCCAGTGCTCAACCAAAGGATTTCTCACCAAGTCAATTAGCAATATGAATTCCACCCAAATGAGTGTATTTAGGTGCATGGTGAGATCATTAACCTTATTATGCCACCCTGACTTGTTTTCAACCTTCACATTAATCTGTTGCTAATAGATACAGGTGCCAGAATTATTGCCTGTAAAGCTTTTCCTCATAATAGAAATAATTTGTGGTGCTGCCATTTATCACTCATGTTTCTAAGCTGCCTTTTATGCTAGCCTGTGGAAACCATTACAAACAATTTGTAACTCCATGGAAGGAAGTGCCAGTGCTTCTGGTTGCCTGCCTGTTCTCATCTGTGCAGCTGGCTCATTCCAGAGCCCTGTTGTTTAGGTAATATCTCATGACACAGTAGAGGATCCTGGATTATGAGCTGTGGGCCCTATTGCCTTCTCCAGAGGGGAAATCCTCTTTCCCCTGCACTAAGGTGACAGCACTGTTTAAACACAGAACTTGCACCCAGTGTGAAAAGCTTCGGTGTGGAGCCCTGCCTGCAGGCACCTGGTAGCAGCAGTGATAAAACACAGTTGCAATAAGGACTAGTCTCTAGCTGAGTGGAAAATGCTCATTTATTTATCCACGTTATGCTACAGGGATGCTGATGAGGACATCGACCTTGGACGATCTGGCTTTGAGTGCCAGCAGGGAGCAGCTCAGCTGGAGCTCTCACAGCCAGCAGTCTCTGCAGGCAGCACAAACCACAGCCTCACAGAGCCCCACTACCCTAAAACTACTAAAAGCTGCTTTCCTTTGACACAAGACAGTTTCCAAAGCTTCTCCTCTATTATGAGCATCCTCCCAGGGCTCTCACCAGAGCCTTACCACTCTCCTGCCTCAAAGCACAATCCAATATTAACTAATTAAGACTGGACACTTCATGCGGCCTGTGACTCATTATAACCCAGTTTAATTAATTTGTTACTTGCACTTCCTTGATGGTTTTGGTACAAGCAGACAGTATTCTCTGGACACATTCTTTTCTTCAAGTCCTGCCACACATGTCTGGTAGCTATTTCTTTGTATTACTAATGATTCTAAGCAACACCTTGAGGCAAATCTTGATTAGCATGTTAATTAGGAAATTCCTAGCAGGTATTTTGGGTGACAGCTTCCTCCCAATCACCAAGAATAAAAAAATGTGTTCAGATTGAGACATCAGGTTGAATTATAGAGATGGACGCACTGGAATTGCTGTCAAACAAATAAAACTTCCAGTTTCCTTTCCCCAAGTTCCAGAGTGCAAGCCCTTAAAAAGCAAATGCTTGTACAAACCAGTCAAGCACTGGCTCCCCACACTGCCTCCTGTGACTCTCTTGGACTTCCTTTTACTTCTTTACAGGTGCAGGACTGGGGGCTATGAAAAGCCAGGTTAGTCCAGAGCTCTGAGCATCTCCTTGCCAGCTCAGACCTGATCCAGGCTGCAGCTCAGGGAAGGTTATGGGAATATTTCCAATGAGGGTTGTAGGTTTTGAGTAATGTCCAAAAGGTCAGACTGTGAAACAAGCACTATCTGCTCCTCTGGCAATTACCTCTAACAAAAAAATATTTTTCTCCTCTACTTCTCCCTTATTCTTCCAAAACAAACATAGGGCTGAAAGTTAAATGAAGCCCATGGTTTAAGCACTGTATATGTAGCCCTAAAATATATATATCTGCTTTTACTTTTCCCACACTGCTGTTGGGGAGCTAAACTTCATTGAGTAGCAATCCACTACACTAGCAACAGTGATAAGACACACTTGCAACAAGAATCAACCTCCAGTTGAGTGAAAAATGCTGGCTTTTTAAATTCTACATTGATTAGTGAGAAAGGGCATGTGCCCATCATTGATCTCAGCTGAATTATTTTTCTTTTCAATAAGATTTTTGAAATGTGAATGAGTTCTTAAAGTGCTTCATTTCTCTCACATAATTTCCTACTGAACAGCTCTTTAACCTGGAATTAGTTTCAGTATTTTCTATGGGCCTACACAAAGTGCAAGGACTGTTACAGATAACTAAGCACAAAGATTAGGCAAAATCTGAACAATCCCAGGTAACTACCCTAAGAAATGGGGGAAGTTTCTATTCTGGAAATGATGTCTCTTTTGTCAGTGCTGCATCTCCAAAGTATTTAGCTAAACTAGGTCTGAAAGCTGTTTCCATAACACACTGGAGACACAGCACCCATCCCACCATCCCACCCCAAGGATGGCAATACCTGGAGTTGGCTCTGCCAACATTGCCAAAATCAGAGCTCCAGAGCTCCAGGACATTGCTCACCATCACTTTGCAGAGGAGATTAATCTCATTTATCAAAAACCACCTGGAGTAGAGACATCTGCAAATCAACAACCTTTCTTCATCTCCAGCCCCCTCCACGAAGGGGCAGCTTGGTGTCTAGCTTTGAACAGTCAGATACTGCTTGGGAGGCTAAGGCTAACCTAAACCTGCTATTGCACTGCCAGAATCAAGCTGGGTTTAGCACAGAAGGGGTGAAATCAATAAAATCTGGAGTCTTCTCTCATGGATCCCAACCATAATTCTCATTTCTTGCCTTTTGATCACTTTTGTTTCCACTAATCTTGATGTGGATTAGGTCAACACAAAACTAACTTTGTCAACTCTAACTCACTGTTGAGACATGAGACAAAAGCACATTCAGAAATCTCCTGGTAAAGTGCTGGTACTCTTTGCTGGTGTCTAGATCAGCCCATAATTTATTCTAGAGGCAATATGTTATTTGATACAAAGAGAGGGGGACAAATCCAGATGCAGATTTGAGCTCAGGCAAGTAAGGTTATTAAAAAGCAAGAAAAGAAATGCTAATTTTCAGTCTGAGTGTTTGAGATGAGCATTGGGAGAGCTATAGGTTCTATCATCAATTTAAGTCCCCTGGTAAGTAACAGCACTGGGTGAGTGCAAACACAAAATTTAGACTCCCTTGATATTTTTTCTTGTGCTCGGAGAAGGCTGAAAAGAGATTCTAGAGACTTATTCATAAGTTTGGAGACTTGATGGAAAAATAAAAGGCATCAATAAGAGAGGCACAATAAGGCAACAAAGGTGGGAGGCAGAGAGAGAAAAGAGGGAAATTAAGCACATAGTTATATTACTCCAGCCAATATGGAATATTGGAATATAAAATATGGAGCAGTGAAAAAAATAAGTTCCATAATAGCTGCTTTGCCAAGAATGATCTATTAAGGAAAGTAAAGGTGAAAAGATAACAAACTTGGTCTTGAAGCCTACAGCAAAATTCTCAGCCTCACAGAAAGATATTCCCACAAAGCAAATGAAGGTCACTCAAATAAATTGTTTAAGAAATTCTTGTACTACTGCTAATTCCATGTAGGTGTGGTATTCCTTACATAGATGCAATAAGGTGCAATGATGTAAAGTTAACGGAAATTTGGAAGTCTAGGAAAAAAAACACAAAGAAAAATGCAAAATCTCCAATCCCATTTGATTAAGAGAAAGGAAACTGAATCATAATTATATCTACATAAGTTATTTTCTTCTTTGAAAGTAGTATTTAATTACCTTTTCAAGAGTGAAAAATGTATTATACATAATTTATTTATGAAACAGAAAATACTACTGGGCAGGTCTGTGTAATAAATACTTGTAGATTGTTTATATTAGAATAATGACAAGTATAAGCAATATTTGAGACAGAGCTGTTCTGCATATTAAGGTATTTACATTTACTGTTTGCCTGTAAACATTTCTAAAGTAGGAAAAACTAACACAGCAGAAGTACAAAACATCAATATTATTGACTTTTTACCAGAAAGGTATTTACATATATCTTCTGAGGTGTACCTCCTATAAAAACCACATCTCTTTAATGCAGATTCAAAGGAAAAGTATATTTTGTAGAGGTAAAAAGTGAAAAATAAATGCAACATTCTACATATTCATTGAAACATAGCTCCAGGGGATATAGAAATACATAGAATATAGGCATTGAACCTCTATACTGATATAAATTTGAAATAAAAATAACATAATTTGAAATCCTAATTAATTTAAGACTGCATCTGAAAGAACTGAAATGTAGCAGTAATATAATTTTCAACACTGACAACTCTGTCATTACTTACTCTAAGCATTGCCCAAAACAAGATTTCTTGTCCCTCTGCAGCTCCCCAGGTTTCCAGATTTTCCTCATTTTTCCTCAGGGTGAGAATAAAACAAATGACAGCAAAAGAGCAGGCACTTCCTCCTCTATCACCAAAGCCTGAGAAACCTGCATTAAAAAATGAGAAATATTGTTTTGTCCTTAAGAGTTTGTTATTGTTTTCTTGATCTCAGATCTCTCTCTGGATTGTGGAAAATGGAAGGGTGCTTTCATCAGATTACTAATTTCTTGCCTTTGATAAACTTGATGGGAAACTACAAGAAAAAGGGAGGTGGAATAATGCCTTTTTTGAAGACAGGGGGAAAGAGTAGAACCTAAATTTCACCCAGGCTATTCATTCATTTATATGTTGCAATTCTTCTTGGGTTTTTTTCAAGTTGTGCTTCACATGCTCTTTGTGAGAGCAGCCTATTAGTGTCAAAATGTAATAGAATCAAATTAGGTGATGTGAGCACTTAGGCCCTTAAGCCAAGTATTTTTTTATTGTGGCAAGAATGAGTGTGTGGAATGAATCATGCAGCCCCAAAGCACGCTGCTAATCTTGGCTTTATCTGTTCTGTTGTACTGCTGTACTGAGGAAGGAAAGGCAAGATAAAATCCTGAGATGTGTGGCCCAGAAGCACAGAACACTCAGGTGACTCCACCCCTGTCAGGGAGATGTGGGCTCTAAATGTGCCTGTGAGCATAAAAGAGCCACAGTGAGGAGACTGCCAGGGACCAGTTTGATTTTACAGAGAACATACACCATGCATTGGTTTCAAAAGCTGCTTGGGTCTAATCCAAAACCCACAGAAACAGGAAAAATCTCCCACTGGCTTCAAGAGGCTTTGGTAAAGGATAGCACTGCCCCAGCCTGATTTCCTGTCGAGAGTAGAGTGGATTATCCAGTAGTTTATGATTCCTGAAGATTTCACCTTGTTTCAGTATTAGATTTACATAGAAACATCTGGATAAGAACTATACTCATCCCCCAGAGTAATATATAAAAATAAAAGTAAAAGTAAAAGTAAAAGTAAAAGTAAAAGTAAAATAAAAAAAGAAAGTAAAAGTAAAATATAGATGAAAATAATCCTATATTTTAAGAATCTCAAAACCAGCCTCCTTTCACCTAAAAAAGGTTAATAAGTACCCATGTTCCACAAATTTTGTGCTTAAAAGATTCAAGCAATGAATGACAATAGCACAGAGCTGCAGCATGTTTATCCTCATTTGGTTTTAGAGAGAAAAGAAAAATCCTGATTCCTTGACAGCTCTAGATAATACATAAGGACAATCATGCTTATCAAGTCACATTTTAATTTCTACCAATGACTTGCAGTTATTTGAATACAATGCTAATTAGTATACATCATGAAATAACTGTCTGCATGAGTAAGACTGTGTGATTGCTAAGACTGGATCAATAAAATGCACCTACTTAAATTTTAGGAAAGTACTTATTTTAATTGAACATGCGCATGTACAGCCTTGATGAAATTCTGTAATAAAGAATATTCTTTAGTTGTCACTGTAGCCAATGGTAGGTCCTATAGAATGAAATATTGCTAATGTCCTTGACTTTGTTCTGCAGAAAATTTAAGAAGTATCCTTTATGTGCTGCAGACCAGCAACAGAAGCCTATTGAAGCTCTCTTCCGTGTTGGCATATGTTCCTTGTTCTGTTTTCTATAATTACCATACCTCTAGTCAGCACTCAAATACACTAGAGACAAGAATAGAAAACATAAAATATTTAATACTAAACCTTCAAGGTGAGTACACACAAAGGGATATGCATAAATCCTCTGCTTCTTATTAAAAACCCATACCTACATTGTTATTTTAGACGGAGCACCTACAGAAGAACCTTTCTTTACATCTTAGCAATACTACAGGGACCATAAGCAAAAAACAAAAAAACAAAAAAAAAAACCCCAACAAACAACCCAAAAAACAACAAAACCCACCACAAACCACAAAACAAATAAACATTAAAGTTACCTTGCAATTTCAACCTTACCTAGAGCAGATGCAGCAAAATTCATATTTCCTCTGTGGGGGTGTGAGGGTCTCTTTCCTGTCATTAAAAAACAGCACCATATTCCAGCTAGCTTCAGATAACATTTGTCTCTCAGGATATTGTAAGATATTGACAGTGATTAAGAAGCCCCCAACGAGGTACAATCTGTGCCTCTTTGACAGAAAAGCAGCTGCCCATTCAGAGCCAGCAATGGTGGGGTTGAGGCCCTGGTGTTTGCTCTGTCCAGCAGATACTGAATGAACTGCTATTAATTACAGTACATATTTATGCCAGTGTTCTTCTCAACTGGAATACAACTAAGTGCATTTCTCTTTGCAGAGAGCACAATAGATTTTAATAGACCAGAGGGAAAGATAGAGCAAGAAATTGTAATTTACTTACAGCTCTCTTCCTTCTGCCCTTTCATTTGTAAAAACATTCTGCAGGAAAAAGCTTGTAAGAGTGCATAAATTTTAGCAGACTCATGATAGACTTCTTCAATCTTACTAAAACAGGGAAAAGAAACTGTTGTGTCACAATGCCTACAAAAATTTGAGACCTTGAAATGTCGTACTCTACATTTTTATTGCCTAATTTTATTCCAGTCTGTCCCTTTCCCATTCATTTGGACAAGAAACCACCCCTGAACTACCACCATATGAACACTCACTCATCAAACATTATGAAACCCCAAATATTGAAATGATCCTTTGCTCTATATTGCCCTTTTATAGGAATGCATGTTTAATCTGATTCCAAAGCAAGTAACTCCTTGTATTTCAGTGATTTCAAACTTTTCCCACTGCAGGCATGCTATGCTTGTTTTATGAGGAGAAGAGTCTCTTCCTCCCAGCCAGAGATCAGATCCCCAGTCTCTGGCTGTCACTCAGGCTGCTGCACTCTGTGGCTCAGGACTGCTGCCACTGCAGCCATCTGGGGAGCAGAGCAGCCTTGCTGCTGCTCTCCTGACCCCTGCAAAGCCAGCAGCACTGTTCCTCAGCACAGCAGATTAACCTGCTATTCCTGCTCCTTTCAGCCTCTGCCTTCTTGTCTGCACTATGAAATAAGTAAATCTGTAGTCACTGCAAACCCGTGGCAGCCAGGGTGGGATTTCACCCCTTCTCCCCAGAAAGCAAGGTGCTTTGGAGCTGGGTTCCTTTTCACATGAATTACTCAAGTCAAAGAGGACAAGTTTGGATATCCAACTTCATTCCCACTTAGGCATTCATTGCAACAAGCTCAGCTCCCAAATCAACAATCTTGGCACTCCTGGGGAATGAAATGAAGTTACCACAGTCCCTGTCTGTGCTGGGAGTGCAGGGACAATCCTCCCACACTGTGGAGCATGGGTCCATCTTGGCAGGAAATTGGGATGTTCTTCCCCAGTTATCAGCAATATTGAAATGAAAATGCCAATAGGTCTATTTTCTAAGTTACAGCTGCCTGAAGTAGCAGGGAAGTGGTGGAAGAGAAAAAGCTAATTAAGCAACTAGTGGAGGCATCTTTCACTGCCTCCTACATTAATGCTTCATTAAGGATCTGGAACTGCACTTAGCCTGGAATGATAACAGCATGCACATATTCAATAGACCATAAATGAGAACATAAAGTGCAGGACAATACAAAACACAGCTTTAAAGGATAATCACCCTTAACATAATCTAAAATTTTTACTTTGATTTCAAAATATAAATACCAGGAATGGCAAATCCATATTTTCTTCATTACAACTTATACTCTTGAATGGAAAGGGGTTTCTTTTGTCAAACCTTACAGAGTGAGGCAGGTCAAATGAAGAAAGACGTGTGAAAAACAGTTTTGCTTCCTTGTGATTTTCACACACAGGATCTGGCAGGATGACTACACGCACATTTGACATACTGCCTGTGTTTTCCATTTTCACCTGTAAAGTTCTTTGACAAACAGCAGCAGAGTTTTTACAGAAGATGACTTGGTTATCATGGTTCCATGACTGCTCTCCACAAAAATGAACCTTCAGTAAAAACATGGTTGGGCTGTGCCAGCCAAGGAGACATTCTCCATGGAACTGTTCTCCTTTACATTTGTCAGCTGGAAAGACTTGTGTGCCATTTGTTCAAAGCCCAATAAACATTTATAATTTTTCATGGCAAGGTGGCTGCTTTGAATATAGAACCTGCCATTGTTGAGTAAGACAGACCACACAGATTTCTGGTAGAGGGACAGCTTGAACCTGTCATTAGATTCTGGGCTTTTTTGCACAAGGAATAAGGAAAGCACTTTCAGGCCTGATACACACTTGATGTGAAGCCTCAGGCACATCCAAATAAAGAAATGGCTTTCATGTGTTTTGTGGAGACTTGCAAATCAACCCTAGCCTGTATGGAAATATTTGTTGCAAACTCTAGGAAAAAATTTAATCCACAAGTTTCACTCGCATTCAACACTCCCCATACTGAATATTTCCTTCTTGTTAATTATTTACCATGAAGAAAATCATTAATCTATCAACTATGACCTAAATATTTTGATTAGATTCTGAAAGTCAGTAAATTCTCATACAAGACACCAAAAGACCACAAAAAAGATCTGCATGTTCCATAGAGAGCAGATAATGAAGGCTATGAAAATGAAAGCTTTGAAGCTCAGGCATTTTTCATATTCATTAAAATCAATATAGGCACTTGCCTGCTATACCCCACTCCAAGGAAACATAACATGATCTTCTAGTGAGCAAGATTAGCATTCAAATCACAAGACTGACACAAGAAATATCTTAGAGCAAAAATTAAAATGCTGATCAATCTCTTGTTAATTTAGGACAGATAATTTCTAAGCTGTCCTGCCATTTCTTTCTCATGTAGTTTCCATTTTCTTCATCACAGGAGCAAATGGTTTCCAATGCAGAATCACAACAGTATAATTTTATACATTTGGTAAACATATGTGAATGTTAGGATTTCTGCAACAAATAAGGGAAAATATTGGAATGAATGACATGAACAAATCCCTTTCAGGGACACCTATTGCAGGAAGGGGCACTGACAAATCCAAACCCCTGTAATCAGTGTTTGGCACCTTCCACAGTGCAAGGATGAGCTCTGTCTGCAGAGACAGCTGCCATTCAGCCCTCCCCATGTTCCAGAGGAGAGGATGCCATCAGGACATATCTCCTCATTGATAAATTTCAGACTAGAGAAGGTGGCCTGGAAGCTTTCACTAAATGCAAATGTACAGCTCAGAAGCTTGGATTATACCAGCATGAATGCCAATGAAAATGCAAGGGAAAAAAGGCCTTTTCTCTTCTCCTTTGATTACAAGGTACATGTTTATCTCTCCCCTTTTTCTCTTGATGTCTCAGCTAAGCACTAAGCTAACCATCATTATCCACCATTAACATTGCACACACTGAGCAAATTTGTCAATGTAAAGGCTGTCAGTTCCACTAAGTCAGGTTGGTTGCACTTTTGACAGACGGAGCAGATCGTGCTGTTCATGCTGTGCTAGTGATGAGGCCATGTGCTCCTCAACAAGGCAATTGAAAAGTTCATGCATGAGAATGTTATTTCCATTGTTTAATACACTAGGTAGTATTTCTACTGGTTTTTATCCAAATTATAGCTGGGCAAAAAGAACCAGATTCACATTTATGTTCCTGCTTCACTGTGTTATGCTGTACACGTGACAAAATTGGGCATGTGTTCACACATGGGGAAGCAGGATTAAAACTCCTTTTAAGCACTGGTAGAGGTGAGTTCTTCAATGCAGAACACAGACATAAATGTGTAGACAAATTACAATTTAGCCTTTCCTAATGATAATAAAATCATTACTGAATTTATTTTATGTGAAGAGAACACATGAAAACAGGGTGTACATGGTGGCTTTCCTTTACCTATTAAGGGCATTTGAGACCATCAATAAGAAACAGTTTTCTGAGTTATAAATTTCCACTCCCTCTGGCACTACATGGCAGAGAAACAAATTAAAAACTACTGGCTGTGATTGATTTCCCTAAATCATGGTGGATCCAAAAGTGACAAAGAGAGAATCACTTTCCAGCAATGTGCCACAGTACCATTGCCTGAGGAGCTGGAACCAGCAGGAATGCTCAAGGACAGGAAGAACTGCAGCCTCATCCCTCCAAGCCTGCTCTCTTACAGACAGGGAGATAGATATCACTTTTGTTCTGCTCTCTGTGAAAAGAAATTAGTGCTCTCCAGAGCTGAGATTGCTAGAAAAGGGAAGGCTACTCACTAAATTACACACAGGAGCTGAATCACTGGCTGATGCTGGGTGAGGTAGAAGTCAAAGAAAGATCTGAATCTCTGCTCTAATATTTTGTTAGAACATAAATTGAGCAAACTTCCAATACAGCAAAAGCTCTGACCTGCCAGCTGAAAGAGAAAACAGTGAAACCAGACCCTCTATTCATATCCTCACTGGGTAAACCTCCTCCAGGCTGACCAAGCAGCTTTCAGTGCCACCTCTGGAGGCAACAGCTTTGTTTGACATCACAGCTTCTCTGTAAAAGTCTCTTTCTTTCCTGCACTCAGGGGTCTGACAGCATGTCTGCTTCTGACTCTCTCAGCAGTATTCTGGCTTGCACTCTGCTCAGGGTCTGTGCTGAGTGCATCTGTCTCCCATGAGTTGTGCTAAAGCACCAGAGTATTTTTCATGTGGAATGCATGGCTGGGGAAGATCACCTGGGGGACACAGCCTGAAGAAGAGTTCTGGTCAGCCCAGGTGGGGCGCACACACAACCCTTCCCCTGCTCACTTCTGCCTCAAAAGCAAACCAATAAACTCATGAACAAACACAAGGAACCCTCATGCCAGAGACAAAGAGAACAGGTGGTGTCTGCCAGAGGCCCTCACATCAATACTAATGGCCAGCCAGGACCTCGAGGTTTTTGGTGCTCTGTATTCTTGTCTGGGCTCTTCTTTTGACAGCACAGTGAGTTTAATTGCACACAACTGCATGCCAGGAGCCATGTTGCCAATCCCCAACAATGTGGCAAAGGCATTAGAGTTCAGCTTTAACACCACAAGCAGCAGATTTAAACAGTAGAGGATCTACAGCCAGCATTGCCTGAGCAAAGACTCATTCCTCACAGCACAGTTCTGCTCCAGACATCCTCTGAACATGGTCACATATGCTCAGAGCAGAGCATGGCTTGGTACAGACGTGCTCAAGAACAGATCTTTAACACTGGGCAGTAACATTACCCAGTTGTCTCTTATGAAGTTCATCTTTGAAGACAGAGGCCCCTGTGGTTGTGGAATCATGCCACACAGATGCTGCTCTATGCTGTTTCAATCCTTTTGTTGGTCTATAATGTGCCTTTGTTCCTCCACATGTTCCAGAAGAGAAATGAACAGCTGGTGATTATCTCCAAGTTTATATCAAGCTTTTATTTAAAAACTTCACAGTCCCTCCAACCTTCCCAGCAGACTGAAACACAGAATGAGATCCCTTATTTACAATATGCATTCTTTCTTTGCTTCCCTACAGGGCATTCTGAGTCCAGGTTGCTCAGACTCTCTCCAAATTTACTCCCCAGTGTCCTTGTTTTCTTGCAGGATGTACTTAGAAAGCATCCAACTGGACCACTAACAGATGGCCTGCTCTGACTTCAGACACTTGTAGAGCCAGGTGTTGCCATATTGAAGCTATTACAGATAATTCAATCCATGCCATGATGCTTTTTGAGATGCTAATGCTTGCTCTGATTTAAAGTACAGCAACATGAATTTTTTAAAAACCATATGCTGTCACTGTTCTGTAGATAAGGCCAACTATTCAAATCAGTTGGTTCTAAATAGGCATAACCTCAAAGGAAAGTCACAGAAAAAATTATTTGCATTAGTATGAAGCATGGCCCACAGGTACATCTTTTACACTGAAATTTATTGCTGATGAATTGAAAATTCCTAACCTGTGGATGTGACTGATCTTATGTCCTAAGATTTTATTTGACTGCAAGAAAGACCCCCCCAGCTGTCAGCTCTTCATAAAAACTGGTATGAGCAGTTTGTAGTACTGGATACACTGAGAGGTGTCACAGCACATTGCACAGATATCCAACATACCACTGCAAAAACATGAGCTTTATTCAGTGTGCCTTGTGTGATAATATAATCATTGCAGTGCAGGGAAAGCAACACAGCTTTTCCCAGTGTATGGATGGGGAGTAACTCACATACAATGGCATTAGGAGCCTCTAATAAGCTAACTTCAGCATTTAGATTCGCTGGGATGAAAGGAAATTGAAAAAGGTAAGTTGGTGCCTTTTTCTTCAGTCCTTTTCTGTCCATTTCCCTGGAAAGTTCCTGGAATTTACCATCCTCAAAATTCTGCAAGGTCACAGGGAAGCAAAAAGTTTATCCATGTTTAGTTTAGACCTCAGCAAGTGCAGCTGGTGCTCCAGAATTCAACAGGACTGAGCAGGAAACAGGACACTCACTGTCATTCCCTTTGCCATTCAGACACAGGGAAGTTTGCTACAAACTGCAATTTCTGCCCCTAGGTTTGACAGTCGCAGGGTTTGACAGGAGGATTTACATGAGAAGCTGTCTCAGGAACACAGTGATGTGCTGCACTGCACATTGTGTTGCTTGGTTTTCAGTGTTCTGAACAAAATACCCAGCATTTAGATTTCCATTTGGGAGGGAATTTGAAAGCCAGCAGCGATGCCTGGGGCCAGCAGCATCTACAGCAGGCGGTTTTAGCTGCAGCCAGGGCTCCTAACAATTCCATATTTGCTCTACAGCATTCAATGGCCCTGTGTCAATGCATCAAACTGCTTCATTACAAGGCAATTACTGGCTGAGAAAACAAGGTGTTTCAGTCAGTACTTTGTAGCCCCTGTCCTTGACTTCAATAAATATAGAAAAATGTTATTATTATGCCACAATGTGGAAGGCCAGAGGTAGAAAAGAAAAACAACCCTGTAAATGAATTATAAAAGCAAGAATGTATGAAATTACTCAAGCAAAACATTCAGATTTCAGAGGGTCAGTGGGATTCACATCTGTTTGCTTTGCTTTTGCTGTGGGAGTTTTGTTCATCAGTCCTGTCCCCACTCCCAATTGTGCAGGATGTGATGGAGCAGCTTTTCCTGAGCAGGGATCCCTTTATTCTGGCAGACATGGGTGTGGCACCAGAGAGGCCAGGCTGCCCCTGCTGCCAGCCAGCAGGAGTGACAAGGGCAGGACCACAGCAATCTCCACCAGTTTGCTCCACGGTGACACAAACTGAGAGCCTCTGTTCTCTCTCCCATGCTTCTGCCTCTACTTCTCACTCTGCTCCTGTTTGCTTTCAACCTCCTTTGTACACTGCAGGTTTAGCCCTGGCACATTCTCCAGCTTCTCATGCTTTGCAGGCAGAAAATAAACTGAATCTACTGCCTCTAACAACTCCCATCCATGTCCCATTCATCCCCATTATGAGAATCCTGAGCAGCACTTTCAGGCCAGCCTTCGGCCCATTTCACAATCCTGAAATCACATCAAGCAAGCTGTGAAAATTTGGCCCTTTAAAAAATAATAATTCAGTTAGAGATAAGCAATATTATAGAAAAATATTCCCAATTGTTAATTTTTGCTCTGGCTGTGTTATGTTAGCTCACTGAAATTTAATTGCTAAAGGGTTGTAAGAGCCTAGAAACAGATCCAGCATCTGTCTTTTTTTAATGTCTCAATTATCACCACAGTTATTTAATGGCACCATGTAGGAGAATCACCATTGACATGCTAATGAATGGCACCACGTTCACATACATTAGCTCTATTTTTAAGAGGTCATAGGTTGAAGATAGGCATTTTATGCTTCAGATATCACTAAGGCAAGCAGTGTCACATTTATCTCATTTTGCTTTTACAACTCCAATTGCTTATGTCAAAAATACTCACTGAACAGTGAACTGCAAATGGGTTAAACTGTGGCCCATTACAATTATATACTTGCTTCTTTAGACCAAGATAAGTAACAAAAATCCTTTCAACCCATTTATTATTTAATTTGTATGTCAACATCTACTGTTGAAATGTTCTTCAATTTATTTGTGGGGTTTTTTCCCATAAATAGCTGTGTCCTTTACTATTAGCTTTTTAATTGAACAGCCTTGCTTTATTAGGTTTTATGCTCTTATTCTCATTTTACTGAACTAAATTTACCTATCAATATTTTTCTTTCATTTATTCCGCAGAAACTGTGTTGCTAACTAGAGTTCCAAATCTATTGCATCTAAATGATCACAGCTATTTCCATAATAAGAGATGCAATGATGTACACTGAGATATCTATCTGCAAACGTTTCAGCACATTGTGTATGAATTTCTACAGACAAGCAATAAGGGTTTGACTTCACAAACACAATGGAACAGCCTTTTGAGATCAGCTAAATGCTAGTGTTAGCATCAGAATTGATTTTGCATGGAAAGCTGCATCCTGACAATAATGTGAAAGGATTTCTCACTTCAGCAAATATACCACAAGACTGGAGAACTACTCCGTGATACTTATTATTAGCATTTATTTAAGAAACTTTTAAAATCAATTCATTCTATCGTCATAAGCGTTGCCAACATTTGCACTGCACAGCTCCATTCTGCCATGAGGAACGAGGGAGGCCACGCTGCAAAATAACTTTAGGTGTAAAGTGAAAACTGTAAAGTGAAACACTGATGTTCAGAGGAGCTCTCGAGGCTTTTAGTCCTGCACAGATGGTGAGATACGAGAAGATGCTTCAAGCTATTATTATAAAAAATTTAGTTTTTTGAGTGCGTTGCGGCACCACAATCATTACAGAGTTTTCATTGCGAGGCATCTCGCGGGATGGCTCCGCTGTGTCGGAATTCCATGGAAATGGAGGAATTCATCCCGGGTCCCACAGCGGGATGGCTCCGCTGTGTCGGAATTCCATGGAAATGGAGGAATTCATCCCGGGTCCCACAGCGGGATGGCTCCGCTGTGTCAGAATTCCATGGAAAAGGAGGAATTCATCCCGGATCCCGCAGCCGCAGCTGCTCCGCCCTCTGCTGTCCGCAGCAGCGTCCGCACGTCCCAAAACCTCACCGTAATTCCGGGTTAAAAAACTAACAAATTAATTACGGAAGCCTCTAATTCCATGAACACTTTTCAGGCTTTTTTTCCCATGTGATGTTGAATTTTTTCGTGTTGGCATTGCTGCTTCCACCCCTTGGGGGAGAAGGAGAGAATCCAAACCTGGGCATCTCAGCAGGGGCAAGTCTACGGGGTTTGGGACAGGCAGCCAAATGCTGCTCTTAATTTCTCTGCCTCCCATCATCTCTAGCAGGAAAATATGACATATTGTGGTTCAGTTCTTCTCCTGCCTGAAATATTTCTCTGGCCAAGTGCCAGGCTGTCCCTTTGTGGCTGGGATGCTGCCTTTTAGGAAAGCTGCCACTAATTAGCTTTGTAATCACAGTGAGAGAAGCAATGAAGGTGAAGGGAAAAAATGGTCATTCCATGGAAAAAGTGGTCATTCCATTAACTCTTCCTTATCTGCAATCACAGAAGCTTATAAATTGCCTCGCAGTTACAATTATGTGTTATAAAGCAGATTAAATTCTGTCAGGCAACTTGTGACATCTATCTCAGTGTAAATCCTGCAGATGCTCAGTTTATCTCCCCTTTGCAGAAGAGCCTGTGCTCTGTCTGCACTCTGCCATTCTGACAAACAGATCCAAGAAGGGATCACAAGGGAATTGTGGCAGATGCTTCCCCTCCTCTCTCTCACTGCTTTTTGTTAGCCAAAGGACATAATTTGCAGAATAAATTACAGCTGTAAAATAAGGAAAAGGCTGCCTAGATCAGCTTAGGGCACAGCCTAGTGAATATTTTCTGCTTAGTGCCCTGTTGATTGCTTGAAGATGAGCTTGTAATACACTCACTGTTTATAACCATGGCTTATATTTGCTCATGTTACTATTTATTAACCCACTGCAACTGTGAGGAGCTTGACATCAATCATTAGAGGGATTGCAGCCATCCTCATGCAATTTAAACCTAAAGGCCCTTAAAAGAAAAAATAATTATTGCAGGAGGAGTGCAATCTAACTGTAGGTATCTGTAACTGGAGACTTGGAGCGACAGGACAGAGAACAACAATGAATTTAACTGTGATCCATACAATGTTGATCTGAAAAATTATGGATGACACAGATGACTGCAACTTTTTTAAGGGTCTTCCCACTCACATCTTTCAAGGTTAGACTGAATATTCATTATATTCATCTTCACAGTGGTCTGATTAAAGGTCCTCATCCTGCTTAATTATGTCAACATGCAGTTCTAACTCGGAAAGGTTAGAAAGTCACCCTCTGGGTGACTGATTGGGATTTTACATAGGTCAAGAAGAAATAAAAATCCACACAAACATTTCAAATTTCAAGCAATAATCTCATGTTCTAGAAGAAATAAATCACTGACTGGTGTCTGGTTAAATTAAGTTCAAGGTCTCCTTGAACATTAAAGCATTTAAAACCAAACTGAACCTAAAGCATCAAAGCAGAGCAGTGATCCCCACTGGCAGGTGGGCAGGGGACTGCAGCCCCTGGAGCCCAGCTGGGCTGTCCTGGGACAGGACCCAGCAACAACCTCCTGCTTCGTGGGGAAACCTCCAAGGACTGCAAAGTTCAATTTGACTTGAAGCCAAATGCAGTCAGCTGAGGCTGAGAGAGATTGCTGCACCAGACAGCACAGAAGAGCTTTCAGTGTCCCTGAGTAGAACAACAACAGTTTAGTCCTTCAAACACAAAAGGCATCAAAGCAACAAGGGTTTGGGCTGTCTTATTTTCTGCAAACCAAGGTCTTCTATTTAATTTACTGATGTTTTATAAAGAAGTACGACATGTATAACCCTTTGTATATCACAAAACAGTATTTCTTACTGCTGCTCCTCTGGTGTGTTGAAATGGATTTTGATACTTATAATGGAATTTACACCATGTAAAAAGAAGAATGCTACAAGAGGTAATGAAGAGCACTACAAAGGAAAAACAATCATGCATGATAAACACTCTCATGTTTTGAGAACAAGTTCTAGGGACTTAAAAAGATTAGATTAAATTCAGCTCATTTAGTCCAATAATTTAAGCATAGTCAAATTTAATCATAAGAATAGGTATGCAATTTTCTGCACTTGTTTTGTGTAGTGTTGAATACATTATAGATTAGCAGGTTGCAAGTTTAAACACTTCAATTAGAACAAATTTGTTATAAATCCACCTCAAGAAGTGAGCATAGTTTTTACAGTGTGCTTTTTGACAGAGATTTGACTCATGAGGAAAGCTCTTAGACTGCCTTGAAGAAGACTACAGTCAGTCTCTACTCTTTGTCCACAGAGCTTTGGAAGAGAAAATAAAGTCTGAAGGATGTCAACATTTATATATGAGAAATTCAATTTTAATTGAATTGTGACTAAGTCACAGAGAAAGAACAAAACAAAACAAAAAACCAGGCCAGCCTACTTCACTGGATAATTTTCTTTTCCCCTGTGCTGCAAGTGCTCTACTAATGAAGTCCTGCCTAAGCTTTCCAAAGCAGTGAGCTTTGAAAAATAGAAAGTGCAGAAACAGCAATGCATCAGGAAGGATTTTCCTAAACAAGATACTGGGAGATTTGTAAAAAAATTACAGGAGAGACAACTTCATGAACATTTATAGTTGTACAGAAAAGCCTACGTTTTTCTGATCAGATGATGTTTCTTTTGTGGTCCATCTGGTGGAACACTGTGTTTAGGTCCCTTGGGGTGATTCCACCACCTGCTCTTTTCTGTGAGACAGTTTATTAATTCTTCCTTAATTTGTTTATTCCATGGGCTGCATAGTAGCCCTAACTGGTAGATTTGTAAATGCCACCATGTTTTTGATTCAATAAAAGCCTCTCCACAGTATAGCAATATCATGAATCCTATCATTCTGCTTCACAATGGAAGTCACCAGATATTCCATGTAAGACTAAAATTATAGGCTCTTTGTGCCTCTATTTGACAGTTTCACTATCCTCATGAAAACTTTGTAAGAAAACTCCTGCCAGAGTGACTACAATAATTCATTCTTCATGTGAAAGGTGAATTTTCATGAGAAAAACTGTCCACAGTCATTTCTTATAGAGAAACAAGCAGTCACTTTATCCATTCTTTCATTGGATGGTTGTTGCATTTAGGCAGATGGTTATGTTTTCATGAACTATTTAATGTACATATATTCTCTGTTTAATAAGAAAAACTTTGAAAACCAAGCAACTTTTCTAATAGACCAGAGTTAAGAAAAAAACCCTCATAATTAGTGCAATCAGTGATCTAAATCCCAGAAACTAGCAAGTGTGGCTTGGACCTTTCACATTCATATTTGTTGAAGATATCACATTAATTGGTTTAGGTAAACATGGCTGAACCTCCCCCAGTGATGTCTCCTAGATCAATCTACAGGGTGTTGTTTTGTGATACCACATCAATTCACACCAACCTAATGGATATGAAGAAATTTGAAGGATAGTGTCCTATCAGTTCTATTCCATTGCACCCATTCCATTTTTTCACCCACACATAGTAATGTCAGGCAGTTCTGTCATGAGCAGGTTTCAGCCTTGCTGCAAGATCACATCACAAGTGGGTGCAGAATAAGGGAAGTGCACAGGTTCACTTCACATAAATGATGTGACTCTATCAAGGGTGGGGGGAAATGCAGGTGCTTGTGTTTCATTTTTTTTCTTGAAAACTTCTGAAAAACACAACATTTCTGTGAGGAATACAGGGAATAGAAAAGTTGAACATAAAAAAATTTATGAAAACACAGCTGAATCCAGCAGAGGCACATTGGAATACCACCAGATTCAAGACAGAAGTGCCCACCTAAATCTGCACAACATGTGCAGATCAACAACATCTTCAGATCAGAATGGAACTGGTTTATTTTTCACCAGGCAGCATCAAAAAGAGGCAAAATTTCAGTGAGTTATGCTTAACTCATTCTGCAGTCCAAACCGACAAATTCCATCCCAGTTTTCAAAATCTACTTGTTTGGCTTAGTCTTGAAGTCTAATACCCCAGCCAACTGTATCCAAGTTGAAACAAGCTGTCATTATGTCTGTGAAGACAGGCTTATTCTGCACTAAAAGTTTTGACTATTCTTGTACTGTGATTTCATCTTGGAGCAGCTGATATTACTACAGAAACACAGACATTTTCAAGCACAAAAGTTATCGCAAAATCTGAAAAAGAAGCAGCTATCCAAACTGATGAAGGGTTAATGTGCCAAAACATGCCCATCGTTTTTCAACCATATTGCATTTTAATTTGTATCTTTATTTTTAACCCCATTTATTCTCTATATTCTAGAGCATAATAAGCAACTCTTCTGTTACAACAATTTCTCTTTATATAGATCTGGCATATCAGATGTCTCATGTATAAACAGCAAACTATTTCATATATTCACATGAGTTTTCAAGATTGTGCAAAACTTAATTCTTTCTTTTTGTTTTTTAAAATTTATTTTGAAAGGGAGGAGAAGGAGGAAAATAGCATTTCCCATGCATCATGTTCAGAAAAGGCACCTTCCAAATGTACATCAAGCATTGTTGATCCATTACTGTCTTCCCCAGTCTGCCAAAAGACAAGCAATGCAGATGAAAGGGTGCAGCAATCCAAGGTTAGCTCTGCCAGTGCTCAGCCTGGTGGATCACAACCCAGCTTCAGCCTGGAAACTGCAGAGCCACGCCAGCTTGGCTCCCTGCCTGCTGAATTTAGCACAGCCTGTTAGCTCAGTCCCAGTTACAGCTCCACACGGGGCAGTGGGAAGGAGCAGCACGAGTACAGGGCTCTCTGAAACCACCTCTGCACTCACACCCTGAGCACAACTGCATCATTTAGCTCAGCCCCCCACTCCAACAGTGACTCTCTGAGACTGCAAGAAAAGAGGACAAGATTGCGGCAAGCATATGGAATAAAAGCCATGGGATCCTTGAGGCTGGAAAAGATTTTCAAGATCTTCAAATCCATCCTTTGACTGAAGATCCACTAAACCAGAACTTGAAGTGCCCTGTCCCTGAGCAGGTTGTTCCAATGCTGAACCACTTCTCCAGTGAAGAACTTTTCTTTGCAGCTCTTACACCTGCAAGGACATGAACTCTTCTACTAATCCACCCACTGGTGACATTTCAGATGACTGATTTATTGTTGCTCAGAAGCAGCAGGTACAAACTGGCACCACTGAGGAACATGGAGTGTTCTTCAGCACTTGTAAATGCATTAAGGCACTATATGTACCAAAGGCAAGGGACATCATGTTTTATTTTCTGACAAAGCAACTAGGCTTGAAATACTTACACCTAAACCATACTTCCTGGCTGTGTAGTGGGTTCAGACTTTTTTTATGCAGGACTTTGTCTGTGGGGAAGAAAAGGTCTTTATAGCATGTTCTGGCATCCTGTACTGTATTTATTAATACAGTACACGCTCCTTCTAAAGGGCAGAACACACGTGAAGAATCCAAATAATTTAATCACTTTGCTCTGAGAAAGGCTTTCTCTCTAAGTTCTGTCTCTAATTAAACTAGGTCATTCCAACTTATGGAAAGAAAAATTTAAAAATCGGTATGATAGGAGTTATCTATAATGAAAATACCATTGTTAAGATGATACTAAGCTGAAGTTTAAAAAATTTGCATTTTTAGATGTTAGTCAAAATCAAAATAATACAAATTACAAGGAAAAAAAAAAAAAAAAAAAGAAAACAAAAATCCCCAAAACCCCCAAGCAAATCCAAACCTAAACAAAACTACAAACAAACAAACAAACAAACAAAAACAACAACCAAACTCATAATTCCTGGAAATGGAGAGAAAAAGTCCCTACCTCAAATTGTATTAATGTGTTTGCCATTTTCCAATATTAAAAAACATCTACTCCTTATGCAGTTAAATGCTTCTCTAAGCTCTTCAAAAGCAAAAGTTGGCACATGCAAACTGTGACATATGGGGGACATGATCTCTTGCCTAGGGTTCACCACACATATTGGAGACAGAACTCTGGACTGCATCCAGATTTGTCCCATCATCCAATTCAGTGTTCTTTCCACATAGTTACATTATTCACTGTCCATTACAAATATTGTATCAAATCCTGGAAACCCATCAATGTGCTTTTCCAATAAAATACACATTCCATAAAACGAGGTGCTGTACACAGAGCAGCTACCTTTGACTTGCACACTGCTGCAGCTGGGAGACACTTTCAGCTCCACATGAACCCCCTGTAGCATTGTTTAAATGCAATAGAGACTGCTCTGTGAACAACAGCAAGATCAGGCTCTTGTAGCTTTCTAATTAGTGTTAATTTCTGCATACGAATTGGGTGAATGCCAGTAAAGAATCAGTAGGCTTCTCTGGTAGAGAGTCAGTAAAATACTTCAGAGGAAAACTGGATCTGTGCCTTTTTGAAATCACTTAAAATTTGTTGCTAGGCTTTTCATTTTGCTCAGCAGTGAATAGCAAAGTGGTAAATGATATCTTAATACAAATTCACAGAACTCTTCATGCTCTGAAATACTCTCTGTTCCCACTGCAATTGAGGAGCCTTTTACAGGGTCTCAGCCCTGGTGATCAGACATACAGGCATACAGACATGCAGACATACAGACATACAGACATGCAGACATCCATCAGTCTCATCTCAACTGCTGTCCCAGAGCAGCTTGCTGGAGCCACTGTTTCATCCTGGTTGTATGGCTCATAACAAGAGAAAATTACTGTGAGGCTTTTAAGGATACTGGTTATCCAAAATCTAAAGTAAACCATGTTAACTGCCAGAGACTGGAGAAATACAACAGAGCCATAGACTAAACTTAGATTAGCAGAGTAAAACCAGGCTAGAAGAGGAACAGATCAAGAGTAGCCCTGCAGAGAAGGACTTGGGGATGTGGGGGAGGAGAGGCTGGACATGACCCAGCCATGTGCACTCACAGCCCAGAAAGCCAAGTGTGTCCTGGGCTGCAGCAAAAGCCCTGTGGGCAGCAGGGGAGGGAGGGGATTCTGCCCCTCTGCTCCACTCTGGTCAGACCCCAGCTGCAGTGCTGCCTCCAGCTCTGGGGTCCCCAGCACAGGAAGGACAAGGACCTGTTGGATTGAGTCCAGGGGAGGCCATGAAGGGGACCAGGGCTGTCCTAATTGCAGCCTCCAGTGCCTGCAGGAAAGATGGACAGAAGTGCCAGGACAAGGTGGGATGGTTAAAAACCCTCAAGAGGGCAGGCTCAGATTAGATATTAGGAAGAAATTCTTTATTGTGGGTGTGGTGAGGACCTTGCCCAGGTTTCCCTGAGAAGTTGTGGCTGCTCCATCCCTGGAAGTGTTCAAGGACACTTGAACAAGGCTGAGGCTCGGAGCAACCTGGTCTGATGGAAAGTGTCCCTGTACATAGCAAGTAGATTGGATCTTTAGGTCCCTACCAACCCAAGCCACTCTGTTTCATACTCATTTGATACTGGTTAGGTTTCAGCTTCAATCTGATCTGTGTGCACTAGGATGGAAACAAGGCTCTCCTACAGATGTACACATCAGCAGATAACATAAACATCCAACACTGTCAGGTGTCTTTTTCCAAAGGATGGAGCTGACACACACTTGATGAATGCCTCTGCTTTTTCCTGGGAAAAGCAGCTAAGAAAGTGGTGATTTTATTCATCTCTCATTGTCTAAGGTCTGGCAGAGATAGAGCCAAGGTGCCTGCCCATTCCTTCCCCCATTCCTGCCCTATTCCCCTCTGCCTCTGTGCCACTGCTTATGCTCCAGGAAGCAAATTCAGAGGAATTCCTTGTTTCATCACATGGATGCAGGGTAACTGAAGTTCTCTACGAAAGGTAACAGCTGTTCTTTCTTCCCTCCTCCACAAGAACAGCTTTCAGATAACCCAAATAAACAATGTTCTTTTTTCTCATTCATGTTGAATCTCACGCTGCACAAACATCAGTTGTATTGATGGGAACTGACATAACCATTCAAGTCAAACTATAACAGCAAATCTCTCGGTGCTGCTGGGTTCAGCAATTGGTAAGCATAAATCTAGAGCTTTGGTGCAAATCTCTTTTAGTCATCTGTTCTGTAAGGGCATTCTCAAATTTATGCAGACATGCAAAGTACTTACTGTGGAAGCAAGGAAGTAAAAGCATGACTTCAACATTTCATAAACATTTATAAATATTTCCCCCTTTTGAATTTTGCAGTTTGTATGCTTTTTGAGCTAAGATGAAAACCTTTTTTTCATCTTTTCCACATCTCTGTTGGTTGCTTTCTTGATTTGGTTGTCTTTATCAAACTTTCAATGAAGGAGTCAGCCTGACCTGTATTCCAGGTCAGCAGCCTGACCAGCCTGACCTGTATTCCAGGTCAGGCAACCATCACTAAAGAAGAATTGAACCCCAGCCCTAGGCCTTGGCAGGCATCTGTTTGAGTTGTGGTGATCCCAAAAGAAGAAGTTCCAAGGAGTGATGGGATTGCCCATGTTAATGCCTCATAAATATTCCCAACCCTCATTTTCCAGTTGATCATCACCACTCCCAGTCCCTAGAATGTTCTCCTTTCCTTGTATCCCCATTGGCCCTCAACTGATGCAGTGTCCCACCCAGCCTGCCCCATGGGACCCCACCTTCCCTCACCCCACCTCTGCACCACTGTCCCCTATACCCATTGGACCCTAACCTCAACTCCATCCCCTCTCCTACCCCACATTTATACCCTGGACCTCCCTGCATCTTGGTCTTCAACCACTGACTCCTGCTAAGAGCTTGTTAGTGTGTTTGGTTTTTTGGGCCTCGTCCCACATTTGTTTTCACTCTTATTAAAGTATTTTATGTTGCTAGTTGTGGTCGTGGCACCGCTCTTCTTTCATTTTGCCCTCATATCAGAGGAACCCTAAAAAGTATTGTTGGGGACACCCTCACCCCTAACATTTGAAATTGAAAATAAACAGAATATGCTGATCTTGTTGGCATTTAATCCACATCAGAGAAAATCTTATGTGATAGCAAGTTTACCAACCCTGTAGATATTGTCTATCTATTTCTATCTACAGGATTAACAGAAATAGTCTGAAGTTACAAAGACAACCAGCAGTCACACTGGACAATTACTCCACAGTGAATGCTTCGTTCAATACATCTTTTACAGTTTATATTTTCTGTTTCTATTTGTGTCCAGGAAAAATTTTTCCTCCAACCATGTGGCATTTGTCCTTTCTGTGAGTATCAATTTCCATGGCTGGCAGCATTTCTGCCAGCATGCCTTTGTGAAGGTTTGGACCCAAAATGGGGTCACATGCATTCTCCTTTACAAGCAACCTCTTTTGACTCAGCTTTACCTGCCACACACAGTTTGTTTGAAATAACTCTTGACTCAAGGATTATTCCCAATTTCATACTCTTCTGATCCTGTGAGCAATGCATCTTCTATGCACTTATCTTTTCTGGTTTTGATCATAAAAGATCAAAGCTAAAGAATAAAAAGAAAGAAAAAACTTCGGCTGATCATACACAAAATCATGAGGAGAACCCAGTAGTAAAATTATCATGTTTAGTTGCATTAATCCTGGGGAAAAGTCAAAGCAGATAGCTGCTACACAAGAAACAAATGAAAGAAAGTGTTTTCATTCTTTCTTCACCTCTTTTTCACCCACTGTATATCCATGAAAGCCACTAGAATATTCAAAGTACTGTATAAACTACACTTTTGGCTGAGACTTTTCTCAAGGAGGCCAGACTCTGAGTCTGGGCACTTGAGATACATTCTGCACATCAGATAGAGAAGGTCCCTTCTTTTTCACCATAGGGAGTGTCACAGAATTATCTTTTATCTTGGTACCTTCAGAAGCTAACGTGATCTTGCAGTGTCACAGTGATGATTAAATTCTGAGATTTAAAAGTTATTTCAGTTTCTCAAAGACATGAAGATATCTGCTCAGGTTATGCTCACTGCAAAGAGCAATGGCTCTATCAATATGGGTCCTTCAAAAAGTGAAAAACACCAAATCAAACACAAACATATATATGCTTTGCAAATAATTAGAAAAGAAATGTAGTTTTCTCAAATAATCACTTTCTTGCTTTCAGGTATCCAGTTAAATGGAAGTTGTTTTATTGATGTGATTTGTGGTGAGGGAACAGAGTCCAGCAATGTGAAATGGCTGTCATATGGCACTATAATCTCAGTTTTAGAAAAGAAAAGACTCCCTATTTCCTAAGCTATCTATTCAAAACCTTTATATGACTTGGCCTTTATTTTGCAATAAGAATAGTAGCAATCTTAGCAATCCTTCCCTGTTCCTACAATAATAATAATAATAATTAAAAATTCCCTTATTCTATTACAAAATGTCATGAACTTTTCACTTTAATTTTCAAAATTACCCCAGTGAACCAAATGACAGTTACAACTAAATTAAATCAACACACACATCAAAATGGCAGATCTGCTTTTTTCTATTTTTTTCTTTTTTTTTTTTTTTTTTTTACAGGCTGAACAGGCACACTGTGTGTGTTTATGTGTCCATGGGGGTGGATAGAGACAGGAAGAGTGCATTTGTGTACATACAAGCACACACCAAGGCAGATATACATACACAGCATACTGAAGGTTAAAGTGATCTCTCTCCATTAGAGATACTCACATGCAACAGTACATATAAAAGTAGAAATAATGGATTTATCCATTTTGAAATTCAACTAAGTTCTCTGGTTACAAGTCTGGAAAGCATCTATTGTACATGCAAAGAAGTTTTGTCTAAGGTTTACTGGGATGTATCTGCTTGAAAAGTACTTTTTGTATTCAGCCCCTCAGCACAATAGCTTACATTTCAGCAGAGGACAACTGGAGGACATCACAGTACATAATTATTCTATTATGTCTGCTGCTAAAACAAGTGGAAGAACTGAATTACAGTATACTGTACCACAAAGCAATATTTTACTAGCACACACTTGTCTAATAGAATTTTTTGAATGTCAACAGGAACACAGAAAACAAAGGAATTTAACAGATGTTTTACATGCTGAGCAGTGAAGCACAGCAATGCTATATCCTTATCTGCTCAAGTGAAATATCTTTTCTACATGGTTCTTTTACTCTGCCAGCTCCTGTTTTCACACTGTCACAAACACATGAGCTATACCTGTATGTCTGATCAGGCCAGCTCACACAACTGGGTATCCCAAAAGTCCTGCTGGCAGTGTGGGATTGACAGCACACGAAGGGCACTGAGCACAAGTGAAGTGAACAGGAGCAGCCATTGCTGTACTTTTGAAATGACTTTCAACCTTTCCATTCCATCCTCCACAAACAGTGGTGACATCCTGCAGTGCCTCACTTGGAGAAAACGTTTCACCAGGTTTTGCAGTGCTGACTACCTTGCTTTGAACAGACAGGCTCCTTTTATTGCTTCAGGCAAAAATATTATAGTAAATTTAACAGCTTCTTTCCCTTGCCTCCACCCACATGTGGGGTCACGCTTCAGCAGCCTGACCTTGCAATGCTTTCCAGTTGTGTTGCATTTTCTTTTACAGATTCCCATCCGTTCTTAATTTCTTTCCACTTCATTATGAAAACCCCAAGGTACCTCTGTGTCAGAATCCTGGCAGTGCCATTGGATGTACATTGGATGTGCCAGACTTGAAGAAGACACAGAAGAGGAAATACAGAAAATATACTTATTAGTGACATTTAAAAAAAAATCCTCTTTGATTAATTTTGTTGTATGTGATGCAAAGATAAAAAGGGGATATTAAGCAAGATTTCAAAATTCCTGTGTTTTAATGAATCACAAATTGAGACACAACAGCCTTTTTGCAGGCCTAAATTATCCCCTGAGTTCTGCAGAAGATTGACTATTAGGACATCCTGTCTAATTAGTCCGATTAGGTACATGTAAATGGAGCCTAACAGAATTAAACCTTGATGAAGGGGAAATATGTGTGGCAGAATATCTTAAATTATCAGAAAATTAGATGATTTCACTGGTTGACAGGAAACAGAACTTTGAGGAGCATTTTAGAGAGTTATTTTCAACAAAGTGATTAAAGAGTTATTAACATAAAACAGTATATAGACAGGTCAAAATGTGTTTTATTCAGTGGAGGATGGTTAACCACAAGAAAAATATCTCTGGACAGTACACTTCAGGCAGATAACAGCAAATGCTATTCATGCTTCAAAAAGTTCATGGTTCCATTAGCCTAACACTGAGATAGTATGTGTTTCCTCTCAGCAGGAATGCAATGACCTGAGGATAAGGACCTGCATGTAAAAATCCAAGCATTTATCAGGGGGATTAAAAATTAGGCAAATAAAAGTCTGACTTCTAGCTACCCGTCCATTTTGCTATTGGAATCTCAAAAGTGTTTTCCCAATCTGTTTTATTTTTCATGAACATCTCAGACACACTGAATCTTTCAATCAAAGAGGCTCCCACGCTCATGGTACTCTGAAAAAAAGCAAAGTATCTCCTGGTGCCTGGTTTTCCTGCACACAGATTACAGCTTGCTAGAGCTTCGTGCATCTTCCCTGAAGAAGTCAGCAGTGCAGTCCAGTTATAAATCTGTAGCCCTTGTTAAGCTTTTGTTGAGACAACAGTTAGCAAAGATTCATCCTCTGGGATTAAGATTCTCTTAGTGTGCATTCACCCTTGTCACATAAAGCACACCATGCCTCTGAGATGGACAGCTGGGTGCCTGCCACCCATGCATGGGAAGGGTCAGCTCTGAGGGCTTGCAGAAGGGACAGAGAGCAGGAGCAGAGCTTTCTTCCACAATTTCCAGCAACTGCGGGGAGCTGGGATGGAATCAACAGTGGTCTGGCATGCATGGGTCATCTCAGCTCCTCATAATCATCAGGATATGCACTGTGTACAGAGCAATCTGACACCTTTGCTGAGAAACTTCCTCCTTTACTAATTGCTGCAAATCTACTAATTGCAGATCTAGTAATGGATTCAAGTCACCTGAGCTAGCTGCAGTTTTATTTCTGTTGTAGGGGCTTAGACTAAGGTGTAGTAAAACCTGTTAGGAACTGAGGTGAAAGTTTAACTCTTTGAGCAACATCCAAAATCCAAGAGTTGGATACTGCTGCATTCTAGCAAATCACGAAAAGCTTTTGAGAGAAGTAATTGCATAGAGAGTAAGAGACAGGAGAGGGAAGCCTTTACTCAGTGCTCTGAGAAATTACACCTTCTCCTTGGAAGCTCTTCCTTTTCTGCCCTATGGACAGAAGCACACATTTTTCTTTCAAAATACCACACAAACTGAATTTAATGTAGCTCTGTCCTGAGAAGCTATGGCTTTAAATCCTTCTGGCAGACAAGGATAACCAATTTAGATCTCCCATTTCCTGCACAAATCCTCTGGCCACTACATTAGTACATGGAAGGAGAGTAGGAGTTCTTCCTTAGGGTGCAAATTAAAGAATGAGCAGCTGGAGCTTGTCTGTGATCCTTTCTTGGTGCACCTTGAGACTCTCCACCAGGAAATCTCTGTAGGGATTTAAACAGGGCACTGGCTGGATTTGCATCTAATCATCCCCAAGAAATGTGAGGCAGTTCTTGATGTGACTGTAGATGTGTGAAAAACCTAATGGGAAGATGTCTGCAGGGTCAGCCATGTCACAGAGTGCAGGATCATGTCTGTGTCATTAAGTACTCTGATTCTGAGTGCCTTTGCCATGAAGTAGGATATGTGTTCCCAAACTGGTCAAAGAACCAAAGTGGAACTTCTGTTTTAACAGACAAACATTTTTATTCAGAAAACTGACTTCTGATGATAATGAATGATAAAACGGAATTTTAAAATGTATCTAATTAATCTCATTGGGTTAAATGAAACTATTAAGATAATTAGCATATAATTTATCAAGACATTATAAACTTAACTACTTTCCACACTCCATATCAGTGTTTCAGTTGCTCATAAGACAGAGTCACATAGGCTAATTTGACACCACCTTTGCTCTTTTGTTTCACTCACAGTAATTAACCTCCCAACATCTGTAGCTGTTTCCTCCTGTGTGGTTAATGCACATCTAAAGTGTCCAACATGCACTCTTTCCCCAAAGTGTTATATATTTCAGTTTGGCCTCCAGCCAACCTTTTAATACCACCTTTACCTTTCATTCAGCTTTTCCAAATGCTGCTGCAAGAGAGCAAAGGTAGTAAGCCTGGGAGAACAATTGAAACAAAAAAAAACAAAAACAAAAACCCTGCCTAGTCCCCTTATGGATATTTGCAAATGTGTTAACAATTGTCCAGGGAAAATCTGGCCCAGCTAAACCTCTAAATACCTTGACCCTTGATGATCTTTAGGATTCACTATTAAACTATTTCAGTTCTTATGTTCAATGCTATAAAAAAATATAGTCTATTCATCAGATGAATACTTTACTTTTCCAAAAAGGGTCTAATCCAAAACCCATGTCAAGACTAAGGGAAGCCTTTTTAATTATTTCTCTATTCTTTGGATCTAGTTCACTTACTTTCAGGAGGATTTTGAAACTGAAATGGATTTTCTTTTTGCCCAGGGGTTAGGTTACATGAGGATGAAGCACAGCATAATAAGTGATTACTAGAACAGTCTAGGAGTGAAATATGAAGTGTTAGCTGAATTAGTTGATGAGTTCTTTATTGCTTCTTTTCTATGTGAAGGAAAAAATTCTTTGTGAAATTATATCCAGTTAGATTCTACAAATGATAATGATGACAAAAGTTTTCAGTGATTTGGGATACCTTAATCATCTCCAGATTAGTCAGGGAATATTTATGTTAAATAAAATAATCTTTAGCAATAAAAGAACAGCCTTCCATTCCCCTCAAAATCTCTACTTACTACCACATCAGCTTTGCTTCCATTTGCAGAGTCAAGAGAGAGAGATAAGGTCTGCTGGCTCCTCTGAAAGCTGAGGGACTTTTCTGTTCAAAAGTTTGAGAAGAGGACTCATGGAATTACTGCATTTAAACATTTGGACTGAGATTTTTCATTCTGGTCTCTCCCATCCCCAGTGTATCACAGCATCGTACCCTTGTCTCAGGGGGATGGAATTTGACAGGCAGCTCTGTGGGGTCTTCCCTACACCAGCCTACCTTGGTGCACAATGACACAGGAGGGGAAGAAAACAGCCAGAAAACAGGATCTAAATAATTCTGCATTCCTGTCTAAGAATCAGTGTAGATGGAGAGTAACAAGGATGCACACAAGTAGAGCTGAGCTTGTAAGCCCAACACACACAAGTGGCACACATTGCTCATGGACCCTACACCATTTTCAAAATTATGCCTGCTCTCTTCACAAATAAAAACGGTAACTCTGTGAAGAAACTCGTGTACAAACACTTCCAGTCACAGCCCTGCTGGCACTGAGTGCAAAGTTTGCATAAATTTAATTAGCACAAGTCCATAGCAGATGAGATTGCCACTATCAAACATAAGCCAATGAACTAGAGGTAAGTACTATCAATTCAGTGTAAGTTTTAGGCATGAAGTGTATAAGCTCTCAGAGCTGCTCTTATTTACGAAATTGGCAATCTAGAGAAAAACAAATGGGTTTTGACTGAAGATCTGCAAGAGCTAGAATACCATCAGTTGGGCAACTTTCCCCTCCATTCTGCACAAATTTGTGAATGGATTCACTTCCAGGAGCAGTGAGCATGGTAAATATTCATCAGAGCCTACACAGAGCTATAGATTTTAAGGAAACCATAAATTCAAGGCCACAGGCAACTACTGTTGTTAGTATTTGACTTCTTACTTAATAGACCATTTAATAGCACCTAGCCATGCCTGCACTGAAGAAAATTCTCTGCAATATGAAGCTGGAGACCTTAAAAGCTAAACCCAAGCCTCTGATGTTGAGATTTTTACACCACCAAATGTGAACATTCCTCATTTTCAAGCATTTGGTTTCATTTTCCATGCAAGAATAGATTAAATTTGAGAGAGAAGTCTGCAAACCTACCCCTAGAGCAACAATTAAGAACAACCTTATGTTCTATTACGTGGTAAAGGACAGAGATATCAAAATTTCATTCCACAGCAAAATACAGTGTGGGGTTGTTGCAAATAAGGACTCAGAATCAATTTTAGATGAATCTAGGCCTTTTAGGCTTAGGTAACAGACTTATTTTGCATTATTTGGAATTGCTATGAAAAAGCTGCCCCAAGGTTACTTTCTCTCCTCATTCTTATTTCTCTTCCTCAAAGAGAATTTTAGGTAGTTTTAAGGCACAAATAGGAGCTCCCGCCAGATCTGTCATCCTGTTATGCCCCCACAAGAACACATCTATATATCCTTCAGTTTGTCACAAATCATAAATCTGAGTAGCTGAAGATGAGATTGCTTTGACAGAAAGCATTGAAGAGGGTATTTGTTGGGGGTGGTAGTGTGTACATATACACATAAATATATACATAGGAATAGGCACACACATATATAAAGAGGTATGGTCAAAGACAGTTTTAGATACAAAATATTCATCCTCTGAGAAGGAATAAATTTGAGTATAACCTTTCATTTTCATCTGACCTTTCAAAAGACATGATTAAACTATCTCCTGGCAGTGCAATTGATTTACCCCAAAGGGCCATTTATCAGAGAATAAACTGGGTTTGTACCTTGAAGTGTATATTTTGTCTCTTTTACATATCAATTGGTATTTTAAAAGAAGGTCTCCATTTTGAAAGCACTTTTGAGAATAGCAGGAAAAAAAATAAACTCAGGAAGAGCCCCTGACTTTTTTATCAATGTATCACTCCAGTAAATCTTGTCAGTTAAAAGACTAACTTTTGAGATGAGCTGTAGTGAAACAACAAACAGAATCAGATGTGACCAGCAAGTTGTTTCAGCAAAAAGGGCTCCAAGAAAAACTTGCTTTAACCAACTTACAAGGACATACCAATTAATGTAAAGTTTGGGCATCAAAAACAAAGGTACAAAACCTCTTCCACCTCTGTTAGGGATGGTGGAACACACAAACAACCCACAAACACCCACTTCCCATGGCAGGCAGGTGCTCAGCCATCCCCAGGACAGCAGGGCTCCATCACCTGTAATGGTGACTTCAGCAGACAAAACACTGTCACTCAAAACGTGCCCCCTTCCTCCTTCTCCCCAGATTTCTATGCTGAGCATGGTGCCATAGGGTCTGGGATATCCCTGGGTCAGCTGGGGTCAGCTGTCCTGGCTGTGTCCCCTCCCAGCCTCTTGCTGGTGGGGTGGGTGAGGAGCCAAAAAGGCTCTGGGTAAGTGCTGCTCAGAAGTCACAAATATCTCTGTAATGGCAACACTATTTTCAACAAAAATACAAACCACATCCCCCTACCAGCTACTTTGAAGAAAATTACTTTTTCCCAGTCAAAATCAACACATAACATAAAGATCAAGTGTTGGATTTTAACTGTTATCTGGGGGTTACAGTGCTCACCATCCTGGGCATGCAGACACGTACATTCCTTCTTAGCCCAGTGTCAGTAACACCCCAAAACTGCTGTGAGAAAAACTCCTTGTGTTTGGAGTGATAGACATCTTGTTTAGGAACAGGCAAAAATGTTCAGAGATTCCAGTCTTGAGCCATAATTCCTTGACTCTGAGTGTTTTAATCCATGCATTTTGACACCATTTTTAAACAGGTCATTTATAGTAGAGGGACTCGAACCATTTTCACAAGCAGTGGAATGTACAGAATCAGACACAGGAGTCACTAGTGCTACAAACAAAACTTAGTACTCTAGATGAATTAAAAGTAATTTTATCACTGCAGCTACAAAGAAATTTAAGTTAACCAGAAAGTAATTACCTGTGTGGTGCAGCAGAGGTAAAGTGATATCTAGATTTAACATTAATGTTAATTGAATTATACATCTGCTGTGGGAGAAAAATAACTTGCTTAAACTCAAATTATGTTCTCCCAAATGTGATTATACATAACACATTTGCTATTCTCAGACAATCATAAAGCAAATATTATTTCATCAGAAGGCAGAGTTACTAGGAATATTTACTCTAATGAAATACAAGAACAAACAGATAAACAAGAGATTGAGAGACAAATATTAACTCTCTGTACTGAGCTTTACTTTAGTTCAAGACTAACAAGAGGACTTGGGAATTAAGCCAACACAGCAATTGAGCACATCCTTAGCCCTGAATTTTGTCAGTCAGGCATTATACAAACTGCACATTCTCCTGGAGATAAGTTATATGAAGGTGTCACCTTGATAAACAGTGTAAGAAGCTCTCAGGGTAATAATAAATACACCTTTGATACATGATCCTCTGGTTTGGAGGGGGCTGCTTAAATCCATTGACTTGTGTCCTGCCAGGACTCCAGATCAGCACTGATGGTTGCCTGTCAGGAGCTGCTCAGAGTTCCTTGCCATCCTCTCAGATCCAGGGTCATGCATACTGAAAAATAAAAGCAGGGTGTAGAAGGAAAAATATAATACAGATGGATTGGAGGAGATGTGAAGCATTCAATTTGTTGAATAAAACTCCAGTTTTCTCTAGATCTCATGGCATGTCAGCTTTGGTACTTTCATTAACAGAAGGCACAGGCAGGTTTCTGGAGCACAAGTGACCTGCTCAGGATTACCCTACAGACCTGGGACAGACACTGGGGGCCTGTGTAACTGCAATAAACTATACTGAATGTCTGACAAGCATATTAAGGGGGCAAGGGTAAAATCTGAGGAGAAAATCTCAAAAGACTACTTACACAATAGCATTAGTTTGAGGTAGAATATTTTCTAAACCACATGGCAACTGAGATGAAAACCACACTTTAAAACTTGCCTTGCTTTCCAAATGAATGATGGGCATAATTTCCTTTCAAATGCACAAGGGAAGGGATTACTTTATTGGGTACACTGCCTGCCACCGTCTGCATTTCACTGGCAGGAGCCCTGGGGCACTGAGCAGAGCTGGGGACAGCTCTGGCTGAGCAGCCACCAACCAGCAGCAGGGACAGCTGCACCAGAGCCATGCTCAGGCACAAATGCTTGTTAAGCTAATTGAGGTTAACTTCTTCTAACTCAATATGCAAAAAGCTCCATCTTGCCTGGCTTCAGCCAGGGGATATCATGACAACAGCCCAATATATCAGAAAAGTTGGCACTGAAACCAAGCAATAGAACTGAATTGGGTGGAAGATGGGAGTTTTTGATCCCTAGAGATGTACAAATAAGTTTGAAAGAATGTTAAAAAATATTGATTTAAAGGGAATATGTTTAAAGAGCCCCTTGTTCTAATAACCTCCAACCTTAACTCTGCTCCTTTGTCTGGTGTAGTAATTTACACGGTGATTTAAGAATTAATGTGCAGATTTTAGGCCATTTAGAAAAGTCAACATTTTGGCATCAACTAACTGTAGAACTGAATTTCTAGTACAATTTAACATCTCTGAGCAAAGTAAGATGCAAACTGACAATTCCAAAGTCATAGTGATATGTGATATCCTCTACATTTTTCTATTTTGAGTAAGAACAGCAATTTTGTCTAGGTACTCTATAGCATAAAACAATCTGGCACCAACAAAGAAGTACTCTTTAAATCACCACTTTCAGTTTTCACTATTCACACCAACAAAAATAGAATTTGAAATCATTTCCAGAAAATGAAAAATTACCATAGAGCTTTGATGAAGGCTCTGTCAAGACACAACACTGTGAATCTCTCATTTTGTCTGAAGTAAGGAACCCAGAAGAAATAGGAGATAATCAATAAAATTTCTGTATTGATATTCATTATGAAAGATTTGGGGTTTCTCATTCTAACAAGACTGCTAAATTCAGTGAGTACCAGTGTGCAAAACTGTACCACTTTCTCAGAGAAAATATAACCAAATTCCACAAGTGCTGGGAGAGAGTAATATCTGAAGAGAGACCACATACTCAGCAGGTTCAGGTTAGTAGAGCCCTGACAGAGTCAGTGCAGCTGCACCAGCTGAGCATCAGTCTCACACCTCCTCTAAAGCAGCACCTTGAACCTTTGCACAGAGCCACAGCATTTTAGCAAGACTGCTGAGATGCTCACCACACCTCAAAGGGTGATCCCCAGAGTGTAAGCACATGATGGTAACAGAGAACTTGGAAATACAAGGCATGGGATGAAGACAAAGACCTTCAGCATCTTAATACAAGGTTAATTATTACAGGAATGTTACCTTGAGAGTTTGCTAGAACTGCCATTAAGGCAATGAGAAAAAAGAAGAGGTATTATATGTAAAATCATTGCATTGTTACATTGCAGTAACACAAGGTGATGACATGAAGGTATAAACATGAATAACAACCTCCATAGGAATAGAAGCATCTCAATATCATCCCCACAGCTTTGGTGGTGAAACTGCTGCTTTTGTTTTTTCAATCACCATATTTTCCTAATTCAGCTTTCCACATGCAATGTATTATATTTATTAAATTATTGGGTAGAGTAAATTAGAATTTCAAAGAGCAGCATGCATTTGGATACATGTGTTTTCTGCTCCAACCTTATCATATGACAGTATGATTAATATCAGCACACCAAGTCAGAATAAACCTTATAAATATTTAAACTTTTTCCTTATAAATGCATTAATATAGTAGCAGTAATAGGTGCAGGAATGCTGCAATGCCATACCTCTCTGCTATTTTTATTTTAGATTTCTTTTTGTATGATCATGTATTGCATACAGTGTTTTTCAGTTGTAAAGACAGCAAATAATGCTAGACATAAGGTGGGAAAATTTAGAGCAACTATCAGCAAATTCATCATCTTATAGGATTCCCCTGCACCAAAGGGCAGGAATCTGAACTCAGTTATCTGTGAAATTATGGATATGCAGGCAATCTTTTACAGTTAGATTTCCAGTTAAACTTCCATTTTATAACCCTTTACAGATTTTATTTTGACTCTTAATTAGATGCTGTTTGACATGTCAGCAAGGATGTTTAACCAGTGGACTGAGGCGAGAGATCACTGCCACCAACAAAAGAACCCTGGACCACAGTGAGACAAATTGGGGTCCAGTCATTTAACTGCAAAGATGTACAGCCAACATCTCCAGAAGTATTTTGTCTGGTAGCTCTTATAGCTGGCTCCAAAGACAGTTGTGCTTCTAAATACTTAATCCCAAAGACAAAACAACAAAAAATCCTTTTTCACTTTGTTTCTAAGTGATTCACTGCAGACATCCAGTACACTAGAAAACCTGTATTTTCAAACTTAAAAACACACTGACTTTGGCTGCTCTATTATCATCTAGCATTGTCACACCTCAGTGCAATTGGTTTGGTCTTACAGAGGCTAATGGGACATAGGGAGCCTGTGGGTTACAATACCAGCAGGTGGATGACAGCAATACAGGCATGATGAATATCCCAAGGAGTTCTTTGGGGCTTGTTCAAGGCATTAACAAGTGGTGCAAGCTAGATGTTCACTGCAGTAATTCAGGATTTGATTTAAAAAAAAAAAAAATCTCGTTCTGCATGAAATACTCTTCTCAGGAGAAGAACACAGGGGAAAAAACCCTGCACACTTTGATATGAAGCAGGAGCAGGGAATTCAGCTTTTCTCATTGCTCACTTGGTTTCACACTCATTTGCCTCCAAAGAGAAAGAGATTCTTCTGTGCTAGAGGATTTGGTAGGTGGTTCTGCACTGCTGCTCTCAGGATAGGGAGGAATGCTTTAAAATCATCAACTAATGTCCAGAGGCAGCTGGGGAGCCATCCTTCCCCTTACAGAGCCTTTGCACATAGATCCCATTTGGAGAAGATGTGTGGCACAACCCTCCAGGCTGCCAGTGTGCATAACCCTCCTGTGACGTGTAATCAAAGCACCAGTGTCCCTCAGCAAATATTACACCCTGCCTGAGTGTCCCAGGCTCCAAAATTCAGCTTTAACTGTGACATCTACTCTCCCCTGAGCTGGCTTGATACAGCACTTGGGTCACACAGAGGCAGACAGAATGACTTTGTGAGTAAAAACCTGCTATGCAAACTTCCTAGTTAGAAAATCTCCACTGCCATTTGCCTCCCAACCCAAACATTGCCCCATAATTTCCCATTGTGGCTGAACATGCACTCAAAGTTCTTTCCCAGGGGGCAGACTGGTCTGCACAGAATTAGAGGGGCAGGGAAGGGATCTGCCTTCATATGATTTTGGTTCCTCTGGCACCATAAAGCAGCAGAAGAGGAGATTTTCCTTCTGACCTTGAGAACTTTGTCCTTGCCCTTATCCTACCTTCATTCTGTTTGCCATAAAATAACCATCCTCACTCTTTGCTGAATCAAACAATAATTCCAGCAGGCATTGTGACTATATTGTCTTTCTGCAAAATATGAGTTAAATGCAATTCTTAAGATGTGAAAAACGGGAAGGCAGGAGACATTCAAAGCATTAAACACAACAAATAGTGCATTTTTAGAGGATTAAGTCTATTCTTCAAGTATGTGTCACATGGGACTGAAGTTCAAGTGCATACAGCCACCTGATCAGCAAAGCAATCCTCCAGAAGTACCTTGTCTGCAGAGACTTCTTATTATTCTGAAGCAGAAATTATTAAGGGAAAAAGAAGAAAAAAAATTAAGAATCCCAACTTTTTCAGAGATTAGTTCTATAAATATAACATCATTCAAACCCCATTAGAAACATAAAATATTTCGGCTATTCTGAATATATTCTACTTTTGAAATTCAGGTATTATTCATATCACTAGGGTAGCCCTTTGGATTTGTTTTAGCTGATTATATTAAATTAATGTTGCTTAAAAATTCAAAAGACTCTAAAAGCCTGCATGTGCCTACAGTCTGTTTGAAGAAGTTTGCAGTCACAAGAGTGCTGAGTGTTGACAGCTCTGTCTGGAAACTGAAAATGCTGTACCATGGCCTGCCTTTCACACCTTTGAGGGATACTGTACAAAATACACTAGATGCAAGTTAAGAAAATGAGAAATCATTTTGTGTATGTGAATCTTGCTCTTGCAAGATCCCTTCTGTATGTCCAAGTTAAAAATCCTTCTTAACTGCACATCTGTGGCACTGCAGCTGCACACATGGAGGAATGGTCCTTCAGGGGAGCTGCCAGCCAGGAGTAACCCCAGCTGTCCTAGAATACCCACACTTGGCAGAGAAACAATTTAGCTTCCAATCAGATCCTCTGTGCAAGTAACAGGTAAA
The DNA here is from genome assembly GCA_030060385.1 of Muscicapa striata striata. NCBI lineage: Eukaryota > Metazoa > Chordata > Aves > Passeriformes > Muscicapidae > Muscicapa > Muscicapa striata. Next base: position 943,427 of record JAREIS010000328.1, on the reverse strand, counting down.
TCAAAGAGGATGCATTGCTCAATGCCTGGTACAAAAATTCCAACAAAATTGCTGTCAGAGCCCCATCATTTTCTATTACATTGCTAAACCCCCACCAAGATCAAAAACATTTGAAAAATTGTGAAGGATGCAACATTCATCTGACACATTTTTTACAGTTCTTAAAAAGCATTTTTTCCCCCTCAGATCACAAATCAAATAAAAGGGGCACTGAATTTTGAGAACATTCACTTAATTTTCTGATTTCCTAAGAACAAAATTGACAAGCAAAGTGGTTGCATCATCCTCTTTGAAACAAGGCAATGAAAAACTGATTCACATTCATGAGTTTCTTCAGAATTTACAGGTAGTCCAGTATGGAGAAGAGAAAACAAACAGAGAATCTGTATATTTGAGCAATTCTCATATCCTCATTGCATTTTTTTAAGAAACTCTTGTCATTACTAGGAGTACAAATACATCAGAAGACTGTATAAAATTACATATTGCAAAGTATAAACAAGGTGATTCAGCTTGAATGGGTTAATATTAACAAACTACTGGCACCAGCTGATGATCAAGTTTAAAATCTAAACACAGAGTTGGTAAAGAATCAGACTGGAAATTACAGTAATTTTACAAAACCTATTTAACACCCCATCAAGTCTGCCAAACAGCAATCCAACTTCCAGAAATATTATTTTTCCTACCTCTGTATTCAGGAATATCCCACAGAATGGGATTTTGCCATCAGAAATGGAAACAGCTTCAGTAAGAGACTCTGCCATCACTGCAAACCAAACCACACCACGCCCAGCTCAGGCAGGTGTGACCTTTTCAAAGGGTACCTGCATGTCACCTCACCATTAAGTACTGTATCCATAATCTGCCCACCACTCTGCAATCTAAAAATATTGCCTAAGGCCTTTGTTTTTTCTAGTCTCATAATTGCAGTCAGTTTCTGCAGCAGATTCTGACATTCTCTTGTGTGCTGGCTGAACTCATTCTGTCATGAAAGGTCAGGACGTAAACAGCTTCAGAATGTCAATAGGTGTTTAAAGTATTCCATCTCAGCCCAAATTGCTTATGTGCTAAACCATCAAGTGTTGATTCAGAGGTCATTAACTTTAAGGTGGGCAACTCGAGCTCATAAAGGGAAAATTTTCTCTTTACTTACCTTCTTCAATAAAAATTTGAGCCCAGGTCACATTGACCATTAGCAGTTATTCAGAGTAAGATGAAGATTATTGCACTTCCTTAATCCTCCTGAGCAGTTCCATGATGTGTATTTAATGAGAGTGATGACATTTAATGTATTTACATTTTGGGAGCTTGGCTTGGTTAAGAAAAGAGGACGTCGTGCTACAGATCCATTTAATCAGACTTTCCCTGATTTACCACAGTCCTGCAAAGGAACTCGATTAAAAGCCAAAATAAATCATACCTAATGCTATATAACATTTTTTTCATATGTGAACTTTCAAAGGCACTTTACAAAAACTGTTTAGGTTCATTATTTCTAGTAAAAAGAAAAACTTATCAAACAGGCCAGTTTGTTAGTGTCAAGCCAGGAATATAATGCAGGTCCCCTGCAGGGGCTTAAACAGACTCAGCTTGCCAAGACCAGACTAATACAGGCCAAACAAATGAGGAACATGCAATTACAACATGGTAGAAAAGAAGTGAATTTGTGAGGAAGTCCCAAGACAAGGAAGTATTGGTGATTCTCAAGGCCATAACCATTTTTTAAATAAAAGACTTCTGCAAATCACTCTTTTCATTATTTGATATGCTAAAAATTAGGAGGAAAATTGATGTTAAATTTAGACCAGAACTGAAATATTATCTATTAAACTATACCCTGCATTCCCCCAAATTTAAATTCTTTGTTGATTAAGAGTTCTGTTTGCATTTTCCATTAGGATTACTTTTTTTCTTTAAAAAGAGAAGAATGATGAGAAGCAATTCTGGTTCTTTTCCCCATAGTTTTATAGTGGTTTTAGTATTGTCTTTAACACTTCTTTGAAGTTCAATAATCTTTGATGAAGTTGAGTTTTAAGAGCTCATTTGGATCCACTCTATTCATCAAAATAGCTGCAAAAAACACATTCCATGTACCAGATCACCGATAAACCACATACATTTTAAAATTCAGTTTGAAAAAGAAGCCTACCAGAAAAATCCCACTGAGAGTATCAGGAGAGACTGGGAGAACAGAATACGTATTATTTTAAAGCTTGTGAGCTTATTTGCTCTAAAAATAGCAATATCCCTACATTGTTTCTTTTCTTCTTTTTCCAGAATAAAAGAATAAAAAAATAAAACATTTGTTTTCGTGTTCTTAATCAGTTAGTGCATGCTTGTTTTGAAACACTACCTTCAAAAAGGCTGAATGAGACCCAGATTTGCAGAAACAAACAAGCACCAAAATGTTATGATCAAATGCAGGGCATTTCAAGTCAAAAGTCCTTCTTGTTTGCAAAGTGAGGAGCAACTGAAAATTGAGTTTACAGAGAGGCTGCATTTCAAGCCCAACTTTCTGTTTGATAGATAAATGATAGATCTCTCAATATACACTACAGCAGTTTAATTGAAAACAAACAAAAAGCCAGCTAGCCCCTGAAAAACAAATCAGAGATGGAATAATGAAATAATACCCTCACACTGCCCCAGTTTGCCAGGCAGTTCTGTTGCTTTTATCCAGAACATGCAATTTAAACATTTTTCTTATTTCTTGCTTTTTTCTTTGCAAGAACAGACAGAACTGACTGGAAGTCTCTTCTATTAATATGCCATATGCATGCTGTGCTCCAGCTGCCATGTTAAAAATACATAAGGCTAAATTAAAAACTGCTGCAAAGCCTTTTGGTGGCAATCAGATAAATCTCTATGTAAAATATGATTTAAAATGATAATATTTTCCACACATTTCGTATCAGTAATATAGCTGAAGGATAAAAGAAGACTACATTTTGAAAATTGTCCTTTATGGACATTCTGTGTCAATGCTATAAATAAACTGTATTTCTAAGTAGCATTTAAAAGTACAAGTACTGAGTCATAGCTTCAGCTGGTACAAACAGTCATGAATCCAGCAATTTTCACCAGTTTAAGTGTCATGAGCAAATGAACAGCTTTTCTCTTTGGAATAAACCCTTGCAGAGTAGTTATCAGACTACTCAATAAACGTGGTGAACTGAACTATGGTGTTCAGCCAAAATCAGACCAAGTAAAAACAGTGAAATAAACCCAGTTTATGGGAGATAATGGTGCCAGGATGTAGTGTTGTTTTGGTCAAAAGAAAGGAGAGCAGAAGGAAAGGGATGCTGGCAAATTTAACATATGCATTATACTTGTTACAGCCATGAACTCCAGAAAGTCTGAAAGTGAGCAGGGTTTGGGGAAGCTGGCCAGCCTCAGGGGGAAGATGAATCTTGCAGTAAAGTGGTGTAACAAGATTTTCCTAGGGGGTTACCCTTCAGAGAAATGTGTTTTAACTGCCTTAGTTCCAGTCTTGCCCAGCCTCGTGCCCTCAGCAGGGGGACAGTGAAAGAATCTTATCTTGCTTTTTGGACTCCTGTGTCCATATCTCCCAAATCTCCTGGGGAGGGCATCTGTGGCTGCCTCACCTTCTGCATGTGGCATTGTCAGAACAACCCTAACACTGCCTTTCAGCTTCCTGCACCCCTGCCTCCCCTCTTCCACAGACAGAATGTGCATAAAGGGATAACCCAGGCTGAAAGCCCAGACAGAGGTCTCTAGCACCAAAAGGGATCCCCTAAGAGTCAACACCTTACTCTGGAGAGCAGATGTGGGAAGAGAAAAAGGAAATATTCTTGACTAAGAGACATTGTTTTACAAAAAGAACACAGTTATCACAAAGGCAGAAGCCTCTGCACGCACACCCTGAAGGTGTGAGGAACTTCATGCAAACCTGTAGTTACTTTCCTGGGATTTGGGGAAAAAGATTTTGATGTGTGCTCCAGCAGCAATTGGATGGTAAGATACACTGAATCCTGAGTTTATACCATTTCTTCACTAGGTGTAACTGGAAAGGGTACCTTATCATGCACTGCATGTTAACCTACTAGTAGTCCTTTTTTCTTTATTTAGTCCTTATTCCTGTGTGGTATATAGTCTGTGTTAAGTGTTATGTCTGCTAGTTTTGTGTCTATTAAATAAATAATTTATTCTATAATAGACCGAATCAGCCATTGTTAAAGAACTTGTGAATGACAGTGGGTATGAGGTGCTGGCTGTCTCAATAAAGTGACAGCCTGCTGCCAGGCCTGGGCAAAAGGCAAGGGCCTACCTAAACCCCCACATCCATGCATAACTCTTCCCTGGGATGCTGTTGGGAACGTGCTGTAGCAGTGTCAGGCACAATTGGGATTATTCTTCCCAGCAACAGAACCCCTGGAGTTCCATCCATCCCTATCCCACAGCCAGCAAAGCCATTTCCCAAGCAGCCCCAAGTCCTGCTGCTCCAAAGCAGGGATGGAGAGCAGTGGGGTGCAGGCTCAGGGTACCCAGCCCCAGCAGGAACTCTCATAGCTGGGCTCTCCAGGATGCTCAGGGTTTGGGCATCAGTGATCTGCAGCAGCACAACTCCAAATCCACTGACTGGCACTGATATTGGTACTGGTACTAACTCTGGTTCCCAAAGTCCAGTGCTGGGCTTGGGACAGCACATCTTATAAAACAGTACTCTGTGAGGGGTTTGGAAAATCCTTCCCTTGCAGATAAGGATACTATAACCTAATCCATCGTCTCAGGCTTTCTTTGGTTTTGTTTTTACACAAGTGAAAGAAACCCATCAAAACTACAGTTCAGCTGTACAGATCTATTTTTCTAAAGCAACAAATTGTTGTTATGGACCATCAGTATATCTGCACAAAGGTTAATAATTCTCAAGACAGAAAATAATGGGCATATCTAGATAATAATTTTAATAAAAAAACCCAATATTGGCATAGCTGCATAGTAAATTCTACCAATTCTTCACTCCAGCTACAGGAAGTAAATTTCTAAATAAATGGTCATTCCATTTATTATGAGAAAAGTATTGGGAATGAAGCAGCTATCAGAACTAAATTAGAATAAAGAAATTCTAGTTCCATACATCATGAAACATTACTATGTAATTTTTAAAAGACATATAAAATTAATTTTTATTTTATATTAGTGTAGCTTCATTATGCATTTATTAGTAACAGATACTAAAATATCTAGCTTGTTTTCAAGCTGCAGTTTCAGGCTCAAGAAAGTAGTTTGCATCATTCTGAGGAACACACATACATAATAATAAAGAGAAACTGAATGATAGGTGCTATAAACATGAAAGTGTAATAAAGCGGGGCTGGAATATTAATCTCTTCTGAGATGCAAATGCACTGATAATGCAAAATTTCTCTCCATCACTGAAGCTGTTCACACCAGAAAACTTTGAGTCAGATTTCATAAATGCAAGAGAAATTGTTGTTGGACATCCCCTGATAATTAAAATTTGTGGTATTTCAACAACACCAGAGCTGTTTGCTGTTGTCATGGCAGGTCTAATCCATGGTACTGGTGCAATGGACTGAACTGAACAATGCACTGCCAAGAAAAATCTATAAAATACCATTATTGCACATAATACCATGGGAATTAGGTTATTGCTGTCCAATGCTGCCATTGACAGCATAAGCCCTAAACTATCCAACTTGAAACAAGGGATTTTTGATGCTTCTGCCTCCCCACTCTTCTCAGACAACAGACAATAGAGAATCACATGAGCTTCCTCAGGATCTGCTTTGCTTTGATCAGAAATGAAATTTTAAACCCTTTTACTAAAATGCATCGATTCCACACGTGGTGATAAGTCCCACAAGTCTCGAATTTAGCCTTCAGTGCCAATGCAGATTGAACAGAAGTGTGTGAATGGGTGCATGGCATACCTGAGGAATGCAGCTAATGTACTGTGAAATTGCACAGCAAATGCAGATGTGAACAACATATAGACTCTGTGGTCATTTAGCAAAGCCTTCAAGACTTCTCAAAAATCACTGGCTCAGCACTGAAAGCAATAGATTATGTCTCTATTGTTAAATCATTAAACATGGTGGCTAAATGGATCTATAATGAAATAGAAGCTCAGCATTTTATAAAAGTATAAAACATTTAAATTTGCCTTGAAAGCAACACAGAGGAGTATGTGGCACAGAAATTGAGTACTCCACACTAATTTTAACCCAAGCAATCGATTTGGACAATCCCAACTCCAACATTCAGACTTAAAAATTCAGATTGGTTTTGATTCGTTTATTTAACCTATTAATTAAAGTAACCCTGCTAAGAGTTTGAAGGAAATATGTGTCTATTATACAGGACAAATTTGCTTCTAAATTATATTAAAATACGTATGTAATTTCCTCGACAAGATTGACTTTGGCAGCCTTTTTTGGAGGATAGGCCAATTCAGGGAAGTCTCCTCAGACTTATGAAGGAGCACAGCTGCTTTGTGCAAGAGGAATTCAGGTGGAATGGGAACATGGCATCAATCTTTCAAGCAAACCTGTCCCTTTCACATCAGTGGCTGACATGACAGTTTCTAAGTCTTGAGGGAGCCTATAATTTTCTTCCTTGTAGTCTAGTGGTTGTTTTTATTTTAGTTTTCGGTGTCTTATTTCTCATTGGTTTGAGGTTTCTTTTGGTAATTTCAATTTACTAGAAAATGAAATCAACCATTGCAATAAAATGCTTCTCTTTTTCTTTTCACTGGGTGCACACCTGTTTCTCTCTGCAACACGTCCTAGAATCATCCTATTATTGTATTTCTAAAAGAAGTTTTGCTTTCTTAGTCCTCTACATAATATAACACACAGCATAACATAACCATCTCCTTTGTACATCTCAGACAGCTCCCAGGAGAGAGGTCTGAGTTGTTCCAGCCCAGGTAAATTTGCCCAGCTACTTTGGCAGATGCTACACTGTGTGCAGTCTCTCAGCTCATTGCTCACCTGGGAACGAAAACCAAACCTCTTCTTTCACATCCATCAAGATTTTATTACTTTTTTCACTGCACAGAAGGGGGGGGGGGGGAAATGGGAATTCTAGGAACAGTGTTCCCTTCTCCTCCTCACCCAGGAATCCACATTTGGCAGGATGACAAGAGCTGGCAGCTGCTGTGCTCTTGGTGGTGAGTCAAGGCATCTGCATCACCACAGAGAGGGAGTTCCCAGAACCTCAAACTGCCTTTCCTGATGGGGAGTAAGGAGGAATTACCTCAAACCAAATTATCAGCAGAAAGAAAAAACTTCAGGATGAATCAATAAAATAAACTGTAACAAATTGCTTTTACTGATTCAGCAGTTCTATTTTCTAAACTCTCCTGAATTCATGGAAGTTGTTACATATGCTGACCCCCTTTCACTTCAGTTCCCTTTTACATCCTGGAACTCTTCTTTCTAAGACAAACATCAGACTTTTTTCCTTACTCCTATCATTCTCTCCAATACTTAGCAACTTAGTTCATTCTTTGAAACTACTAGATATTTTCAGCCTTCAATTACTTATATAAATAGTAGCTGCAACTATTTTATTTGCTTTGCTTGAAAAGACAAATAGTGGAATACAATGATGTTGATTTATCTTTTTTAATTAAAAATAAGAAGCTTGGTAAGCACTGCAGGATTGAAAAATGTAAGTAATTTAATTTTTCCTGCTGTTTTTTCTACTGCTGTTGCAGAGGTACTTTTTACAGCCATCAGCTCTCATATCTAAATTTCAATATCAGTGTTATAATTTGAAATCACAGAGATGCAACAGAATTACTTAATCTCTAGGAGAAGATAAGCAATATGATTGCATTGTATCTATGTATGATTATTAAGCAAATTGTTGTATGGTGTAAGACCAAGAACCAGAAAATTATCCAAAGTATCTCATTATACAGTATAATTTCTCCAGATGCCCAATTCAAAGACCATAAAATGTTCATTATCTAAGTCTTAGAATATGTTTCATATTTAGATTTCTATTAATTGAATAAACAAGATTAGCTGTGTTGCATCTTCAGTGTCTTTGCAATTTTATCTGCAGACTTATTAATATACTCCCTTTAACTTCTAATATTTGTGCTTTTTAAAATGAAGACTCACTTTGCAGATCTTCATTACATCTTGCTTTTTTGCAATATGTCAGAGGATTGCAATTAACCTGTAACTCTCCTGCTTTTTTAAAAATTTAGGCAACATGCAAATAACATATATGCTCATCAACAGAACTTCATGAAGATTTCTAAGAGATCTTACACACTTTTGTACAAAACCAAAAGTTTATATATGGATGGAACAAGTAATAGGAAATATGGGGAATTATCGTATTGGTTGCAAACAAATAAATTAAAATATATTCAACATAGCTTAAAAGGGAAACAGAAAAATAAATACTTTGAGTTTCACAGACCTCTTCAACTACAGTGAGTTTTATGTTTATTAAATATACACAAAATAAATTTTAAAAAAACTATATTCAATTATTTAAGGAAAAAAATGTTTTATGGCAAGTAGCAAGTGTATTGGAAAAAAAATGAAAAACAAAATTTTATATTGTAAAATATAAATGATAAATTGAAATTAAGAGGTCTCATGTGGACATTGCATACTTTGATTTGGGTAACAGCAAATACCATGGCAAACAACAAACAGAAAATTATATTTTAAAAATTATTATCAAATATCAGAAATGGAACAAAATATTTCATTTTGAGGTTCTACTTTATAGAATTCTTCATAATGGCAAAAATATATGACAGATTGTAAAATATTCATGGAGTGCTTAAGCTTCTCAGTGCCAAAAAGATAATCATGGTATCCATGAGATACTGGTGAGAGTATCTGATATCAAAGGTTATGTGTTTTAAATTTGCTGGTAGCAAATTATGTACATTTATCCTAGCTAATGTATCTCATTAATTCATAGTTATGGCAAAGATTTCTTTAGTAAACTTGTGAATTTGGCAGTTCTGGCGTAAACATAAACAAAATACAGGAAGAAAAACAAACTGGATCATACAAATAATTATGATTAGGAAAAATTTTCACCTATTTCCATCATGCTTAAGATACAGGTTTGGTGCTCAGCATTTGATATTGGAATATGAAATTTAACAATTCACAGAGATAAAAGTGCAGTTCACAGTTCCTAGAGCCACCTCCATTATAAACCACCACCACCCCACTTATTTCTGAACACAATCTCTTGTTAAGGTTTGCTACCAACATGAGAGGTATTTATGTCTATCTGAAGACAAATAATGCTCAGCTGACAAAAGTGTGGAGTGCTGCTGAGAGATTCCCCATAAACAGTTATGATTCTGGTAAATGGCACTTATGGCTGTTGTGGACAGCCCAGCAATTCTAATAATTTTATTATTACCAGGTGCTCTTTGCCTTTACACTACCTGAATCACCAAAATTCATTTCCAGCCTTCAGAAGTGACAGAGAGGAAAGTTTCTACTGGCAACTCATAGAAATGGACATAATAATAAAGGTAAATTAATGCATTTTCTAATAAGTGTACTGCTCTTATTGATATGTGACTTTGTGACTTTAAATAACAAGACACATATCATCTTGAGAGCACTGTGAGCATCCAGGACATTAATAAGTACAGACAGAAAGTTACAGAGTTCTGACATTTTAATTTATAACTTTATTTCATGGACTGACATTAGGGTTTGGTTACAGTCATTCATAATCTTATTTGAAAACAGTCCTTCCCTTGAGAACCTACACAGCAGAAGTGGAAAATACTAGTTTATTTAAGCCAAAAATATATAGAGACAGTGAGTATACAGACAGAATTCCAACATGGAAAAAAATACAATAAAAGCTTCGTACTACCTTATAGAGATGTTCTGGCAATTTTTGAGTGTAGTGGCAAATAAAAACGAGTCATTAGATGAGGAGTTGTTTCATACAGACATGAATTTTAGATGGGGTATATAGCAAACACATCTAAGATGGAAATCAGGGCCTGGAAACCACCCTCAGTATGTAGAGAGCAAGTGCATAAAGAAAAGCACCCCTTTTCTTTACTGAAAGACAACAGTAAAATCAGCTCTTCCTGATTGATTGTTGTCACCATGGGACCCTCACTCTAGGCACTCTGTGTGGCTCTTAAATGACAGAAGATATTTTTTGACAGCCACAGCAAGAAAATTTCCTGTTAACTTCAGAAAGCTTCAGATCCAGCCTTGTCTGTAGAGTTCTCCACATTGAGACTCATTGGGATTACTCTTCATTTTATCAAGACTTCAGTTTCCCTCTAATGGGCCCAAGAAGGCCTTGAAGTTAACTTTGACAGGCCAGATCCCCTTTCCATTGAGAGCAGTAAGGAAAAAAAAGCATGATCAGGTACATCTGGTTTGCACCTTTCATCCCACCGACAGCAACAATTTCAAGAGCTGAGGGATCTTTTCCTCGTGTCATGCTGCTCCTTAGAGCACGTGCATAATGTTTTATTTTGGTAATGCTTATTACTAATGTATGTAACATGTGGTAGCCTGTTATAAATTCAATTAAATGTTAATGTAAACATCTGCTTGACTTCATCTGTATACTGATATATCAGGCCAAGAACTAAAAGTTTTTACCCTGTGAGTTGCTTTTACATTATGTGCCTGTCCAAGGAGAAAGACACAAGGGAAAAGAACCCGTTAAATTGACACTGGGCAGCTACAAACTTCTCTAAGTCGTTGACACCGTAAAAGATAACTGTATAAAAACAATTGAGATTAAAGCAGTTAAAATATTTCTGACAGGGCTCAGGGGTACCAGTGACTATTAAGGCATAAATAATAACCTCAAATAGTGGGAGCCAACACAGTGTTTGGAAACAGCAGAGTGAAGCCACTTGTTCAGGCAGGAATAGCTACACTCAGTGGGCATGTTCAACTTGTCAAAAAAATGACACAATTCTCAGACAATCACAGGTCACTCATAAAAGAGTCAGCCTGAGGAAGCAGCCCTTGACAAAGGCACATAAATAATAGTTCCAACTGTTACAGCTCATATAAGAAGAAACAGAGATGGCCAAACAAGCAACAGCAACCTTGGAAAGTGAACCATTACTTAAATACATCCTTGAATCTAAGAACAGCTTGGAATCATTAGAGAAAATGTCCTCTGCCTCTATCATGCAACAAAGCAATTATCACCTTTCTCTTAATGTAATTTCAAAGCTTGATTTCAGACACACCATCTCAAAATTAAACAGAGCTTCAGAAAGCAGAAAAATATTCATATGGACTTGTCTTGGAGGGAAGATAAGAATACCATTAGTCATATCAAAAGAAGAGCCACCCACAAGTTCCTGGCATGCCAGAGAGCAACAAGTGTTTCCCCTACGTGGTGTAGTCTGCAAAGTTGAAAATTCAGTTGCTGGCAGATGAACGAGCGTGTTCTGACTCACCTGAAAACACCTACATGACTCTGTAAAGGCTCACTGATGCACCCCAGCAACATTATATCCATTTGGCCTCTAAAGCTCCAAAAGTCTCAATATCAAAAAGTCATGGGTGTGAGGTTTGTTTCTCCTCTCCACCTTAATATGTGGAGAGTCAGTAATGGCAATAAGAGTCAGCTCAGAAGCTCCATCCTACTTTCCCCTCCTTCTCCAGAACAGTGCCTTTGATTGACAGCCTCATTTAGAAGTGGTGCTATGCAATCCTACTAATTATTGCCCTACCTAATTCTTGTTAAGTCTGAAGGTATTTAAGTTTGGAAGAAGTTGTTGAATAATCAAAAGAACCCACGGGTTGTTTTGGTATCTGCTGACTTATTAACATTGTAGCATGTACACTAACAAGATAAAAAGGTCAGGATGGATAATAAAATAATGCTAATGGACCACTCTAAAAGAAACATTTTAAGTTTGTGGGTTAGAACATTTAGACCACTATTTTAACTAAACTAATTTTCTCACCTTTGGGAAGCAAAAATGGAGCATCAGTGGTCTCTCATGTCAGTGCTACAGAGATTGGTGAAAATGTTGGTGGAATGTCTTGAGGACTTTGAAACTAATTGGATTAGTGCTTATTTAATTAATAGGATTACTCTCACTCTGCACATTAATAGGATTTTTCCTTATCAATTCCAAGCTTAAATGTTATGAAACTGTATGTGTCTGCCTCCCCCAAGAACTCTGAATCACAACAGCTCCCAGTCTCATAACTGCGAAGCACTTTCTCTGGAAGCTCCCCTCTGAATATATTTATCCGGGCTTTGCAACTTTTCTGAATAAAAATAAAAGCTCAACCATATAAACGTTCTCCAATGTCTTCTGTACACCTTTATCTGTTCCAAACTGTACTTTCCAAGCACATACTTACTTTACTGAAACAAGGTTTGCACTGAACACGTAATACCAAGTTCTCTCCAAGGCTGCATTCAAAATAACTTTTTTCCCCCTACAACCAATTTCCAATCCATTAAGCTGCTCTACTTTCCTCTTTTCAGCAGCTATTTAACTTGGACATTAACCTTTGTGGCTGGCCACAATCTCTTCAACACTTTGCTTTGCAATAGACTTTCCCAGGTTGCCAGTTACATTTTTCATAGAAAAATACGATGGGGAAACCATTAAGCCTTAGTATGGTATTTTTGTGGTATTTTTAGCTTTTAACCTCCCAGGAAGCTTTCATATGAAGCCTCTGAGAAACAAAATATTTTGGACACAGTACAGTATTATATCGGTGGAAATTAATCCAATTCGGTTCATGACTGTTTACATCACCTATTTATTTGGCAATTTGCATAGACCAAACAGATCATTGCACACATGCTTGACATGGCACAGTAACTAATTCTGCCTCTATTTTCTCAGCAGAACCATCATCTTCATGATGAAGGCTCATGACTTACTCTGGGAGTTTAAAACTTGAGAATGACTGAACTCACAGACTTCACAAAACCTGTGAAAGCCAAGAAAGGATTGAGAGTGTGCTGCCACTCTTCCTGGTAAAAGAGAGGAGTAGAAGTTATTTCTTAAAAGCTGCTTGACTTCAGCAATAAGACCACTGTAGAAATTGAAGTTAACTTGCTGGCAGACCTGGCAAAAGACAATCTTTGTTAAGCACAGGGTGTTTATATGTTGTGCACTGAGCAGAGATTTTTTTTTCATTACAGTGCATCTGGATGAGTCACAAAAACTCCTAGTTAGAAAAAAACAGTCTCCACAAAAAAGGATAAAGGAAAAAAGAAATACCTTATTCCTTCCTGAGAAAATGAGCTAATGGCCCAACATTCCAGAAAGAAAAAAAAAAATTAGGGTGAATCTTCAGAACTTGTTTTTCTGCAGATGAGCAGGATCACAGTGCACATCCAGTACAAAGAAAACTCCTGAATTGCCCATCCTACAACTTAAGAGTGACACATTGCCCAGTGAAATCCATAAAGGACCTGGCTTGGAAAGTAACCTGTATTCCTTACTGACTGGGCAAGCCCCTTTTTAGAGGCTGCTACCTGTTTTCAGTCATGTTCCATTTCTCAGTGAGTGAAAAAAGGCACATTCTAGCAAGGAAAAAAAGACTTTGCAGGTGTGACTGAGTATAAATTAAAGTGCCTGCAGGAAGATGCTTAGCCTATCCCTACAATTAACTTCTTCTCTCAAACCTTCTCATAATTTTACAATCAGGGTAAAGATAATTTTTCAGGCAACACTGTACAAAAAGAGCATATCATTGAGAGGATGCATCACTGTCATAAAGAATATAACCCCATGTATGAGACAAGACAAAGAGAGCCCTATGTGGGGCTTTCCTCTATCTGCCCCTTAAATTTTTTGTTTTCTCAATCTGTATCTCAATTCTTCTCTCTAGCCACAGATACAACACACCTTGCTTGTATGTGTTTGGAAAAAAAAAAAAAAAAAAAAAGGTAAAAGCCATTTGGTATTTTTTTAATGCATATTTTATTATATTTATGTAAGTAAAGATGTTTTTAAACTAATTTATTGTTCTTCTTATGTGTTTCTGATTGAAAAATATGACTTGAAATTGAGTTTTCCAGTTTATGTTCCAGTTGAACCAAAGTAACTCAGCATGGTTTCATGCATTTTGTCTGCTGAGAAATTAAATTGACTTGAGCAGAACCATGTTAAGAAATAACATGAGAAGATTACAGGAAAATAGGAAAAAATGCTGTGATAATTACCACAGATACAGCCTGGCCCTAATATTAATCTTTGATGTTGCTCACAAGACTGGTTACAATCTCATTAGGAAAACCTAACCTTATTTTTGTTTGCAACAATTATCTTGCAATTGTTTGCAGCAAACAAAGTAACACGGATTTTGTACATCTGTCTTATGATTTATCTGATTAAATCTGGAAAGGCAGTAAACACAGAGAGATTACAAACAGTTATAAAAATAAATATTTGATCTTGTAATAAAATGAAGACTCTAAAATTTGAACCTCAGGTGCTAGCTACATATTTCATCTCAGTGCAGGCTGGAAACAAATCATAGTGTCATCTGGAAAAAGTCCATGCCTTGTAAGTTTGCATAAATTCTGGTTTCATTTTATTACTTCTGGTGCTGCTTCAGAGATAAATATATTTTATTGTAATAGCAGTAAAGTCTTTGGCAAAAATCTATCCCCACAGCCATAGCTCAACTCATTGCCTTGTTCAGGGCAGAATTCAGTTTCTGTTGGAGCACTGAACCATTCAAGAATTTCACCAAATAATTAGGAAGACAAATTACAAGGAAGACAATACACAAAAGTCAGTAGAGAAATTTCTTTTTTCAAACTACCTATTTTTAAAAGTTGCTTGGACAGTCCCTAAGGCAAATTCAGTGTGCAGTTTAAACATCCCCACTGCTGGTTTTATATAGATTACAACATACATATCTTGTAAGTACCACAGGTCACTGGAGTGGTCACAATTTCTATTTTAAATAAGCATATTAAACCCTACTGCTTAGATTAATTAGTTTGGTTAACTTGTACTATCTCCAGCTATAAAAGATTCACAGATCCATAATTCTATCTAATTATGCTGAAAATTGAGTGTGAAAATATTGAACTGAATCACTTGCAAACAAATGTCTCTTTTCAATTGACAGCAACTTATTTTAAAGAGAGCATATTGAAAGTGAACAGTTTCTCCTGGATTGAAGATCCTAGGAATATCACCTAGTGATATGCTTGAAGTAAAAAGAGACTTTATATATTAATCAATTTTTTAAAAAATCTATATATTTGGGGAGATTCAACTTTTAAAATTTAAATAAACATATATGTCAGAGTTCATAATTCTAGATCTGTGCAGGAATAAAAGGTGTTGTATTACTGGGAACCATTTTGTAGAGGTTTGACACAAATTGACATGAGATGTAGAGATCAGCAATATTTTAGAAATATATAAATGTATTAAAAAATTCATAAATATATGTATTATAGCACCTTCATTTCCCATATACTGAGGAAATTCAGATAGATTTACATGGCAATGGGGAATATCTGGATAAAGACTAGAAGTGGAAACATTTTTAAAACTATACTTGTACAAAACAACAGAAATAATTTACAACATGAGGGTTTAATTTTTCTCCTTTAGTCCCTACAAAACAGTGTTCTTGCCACCACTTAAATATGTGATGTGTAGACTCAACATGTTTGACATTTCTAAAAGAGCACAAATGAAAAGATTCCACATCTTTTGTTCTCTACAAATGACAAGACTGCACAGAGTACAGAGAAGCAGGGTTAAAAGCAGCACAAGGACTTTGCTGGAGCAATAAGTAACAAGAAGATGTGCAGTAGTAGAGCTATCATGGAAATAAAATGTTTACATAGGTCAGAAAGAAATGCTGACAGAAAAAAAAAAAGTCCTTCCATATTCCTTGGTACTTTTGTTAACCATTTCTATCCTTGGCATGGAGTAGCAGATGATAATTTGAAAAGCTGCCATATTATTTGCCATAATAAAAACTTAATTATTCCATTTTAGTTTTTTATTGTCAATTTGCCCTTCAGGCCTCCAGGATCACACTTTACTCTAAACTTCATAATAGTTCTTAACAGTTTCATATTACTTTTTTTCCTTTAATTAAATTCAACAGCATTTTAATTAACTTCTCAGAACATAACATACTTACTTTCCTAGCTGGTCATTCATACATTAATAATGAACAACTGTCAGGTGTGATATACTTTTGTTAAGTTCTATTATTTTAGTCTTTCCTTCAATAGCTAAAAATCAAAACATGTTAATCATATAATATCTTTCTGTCCTAGAAACCTTGTGATTAAGGCCAACTTTCAACTTGCAATTTAGTGGGCATGGTGGAAAAAAAACATAGCATAAGGTACTCAAAGTTGTATTACATTCAGCTTTTAAAATACCTTGGAATGTCCCCAAGAAAGAAGGTGAGATATACTGTGATGTAGAAGTGGGGCTGGGAAAGAAAATCCTGACAAATGGAACTCCAAGAAGCTGTCAGTGCTGAGAGGCCACAAGAATCACTCCCAGCTGGACCAGAGGGCGACAGAGGGGGAATGGGGTGGCTGCTATTGGCACATCCCCACCTCCTTATGATGGAATCAGTGCACCAGGTGAGATTATGAACACCTCAGGTTTCAATTTCTATAACCTGTGAACTCAAAAACGTGATTAAATCTTTTCATTTAAGGCTATTTTCTGTGTCAATCACATCATTTTTTCTTGAAATGGTTATGAGATTTTTTTGAGCAGGTTACTGAGAAATCCAGGTCTGGTTCAGATAAAACTGTGTTGCTTCCTGAGCTCCAGCCAGTCTTATGCCTTGGGATTTTTATTTACAGAACCAAACTTTCTTACTTTCCTTAAACTGTATTTTAACCTATCATTCTTCAAACTATATATGAACACCTATGTTTACAAGTGCAGAGCTGTAGCCTGAGGGTTTCTGTTATATTTACCTCATCACAAAATAATGCTGCCAAATAAAGTCAGTATATTCAAAACAATCTATTCAAGGAGAACAACCAATCTGAGCAGTGTTTTTCATCAAGCAAAAACCAGTATTCATCATCAAAAATAGAATGTGTATTTAGTCTGGATAAAACCACCTCCATGCACACCTACACCAGCTAAGTTCCCTTTTTTTTAATTACAATAAACATCTACTGGATGCTGCAGCCAACTGGAAAGATCTGCCTCCTTCTCCTGGCTGTCGGACACCCACTATCTTTGAGAGTGTGCCTATTATGAAATTCAAAGTTATAATTTATGGAGGCTTGCTGCTGTTGGCTTTAAATCCTCTGTCTTTGCTGCAGATGGGAGCGTTGCTATGGCAGCTCCAGAGTGCAGCCCACAAACCCTGCCCAGGTTCAGGGGCTGGTGTCCACTCTGCTCCTGGTTTCCATGGCTGCACTGCTTTAAGAACCAGCTAATTTAACAAGTTATAATCTGGCTCTGTGCATTGCCATCTTTGTTTTAAATTGTTCTGTAAGAGTGGTTCTGGGATTGCCAGGACAAACTCCAGGAAATAGTTCTACTTATTCACCAGTCCTCCTGAATGGCAGGGAAACAAGAATAAGGTGGTATGACCTCCAAAACCATTTTTTAAAAGTCATTCATACAAATAAAATCCTTACATTTTAGAATATTTCTTAATAAAAGTGCCATCTGACCATATGTAAAGAAACCACTGCTGTTTATTTCCCTCAATGCCCATTTTCTCTGGGTTCACACACCCACCATGACAAGTGGTGGACTGTGTCTTCTGACCAGTGCCCAAACTCAGCTGATTTCGGTGAAGTTAGTAGTAAGATTTATTTCATAGGACAATTATTTCCTTTAAATACTCAAATAACTCTACAGCAAAGTCAAGAGCAAGTTATGCCACATTCTGCAGGATTTAAGAGGGAAACAAGGTTAAAGTCTGAAAATTATTTTTGTTTTGTTTGTGTTTAGCCATAAAACCTCCAACTCATCATGTCACTTGATACATGGAATTTTTCATCACGTTTCAGTGTGTTTATCTAAACATCCAGACTGAAATAAATCAGACAAGCTATGTAGCATTTTAGACTGTAGACTACAGGGAAAAAGGGGAAGATTAGAAGAATATCAACATTCTTCCCTACCAGGAAATGATGATGATGATATTCTCCAGACAAGATTCAGTTGTATTGCAAGATATAAGAGCATTAAATTCAGTTAACTTCCCCCAGTTTTTACTTCCCAAATGTTCACAGCACTACTGACACTGTTAGGATGAGTCACTCCCAAGTGTGCTGAGCATCTTTGTTTTTCAGTGGGACAGGAATGGTATTTTCTCTGATACTTTCTAATAAAGTTAGATGAAGCACATTGTGCTTTATAAGTCCTGTATCTGCTTAGGGACTTAATCAATGGCTCTGCTGCTGGAAAAATCATCACGAATAATGAGAGTCTCAGATTTTCTGATTGATGAGTCTTGAGTTTGAAATTAAATTCCTTAATTATCAGAAATTACTCCACTAAAAATAGTTTGTAACCAAATTTTTAATCCTTTTATCTACTCCTTCCTTTCTCTCCCTAAAGGACCATAGTTCAAAATCTGAGGAAAATTGTTCCTTCTATAAATGTTTAAAAATATTTCTTTAAAATAATGCACAGTTGTTTTTAAACATTTCCATTTTACAAATATCAAAGTAACCAACTTTAAAATACATTTTTTCTTAGCATTACTTATGAGATAGAGAATACAAACTCCTCGTACATTTTCTCTTCTTGCTAAAGTTCAGTCAAAAAAATCTGCATGACAAATCACTGCAGAACTGTCACTTCCATTGCTAAGTAAAAATGCAGTGTACAGGAAAAGTCAGGTTAGAAGAAAGCCAATATTTGCTGTCCATGTCACAAATGGACCTATTTCCATTAATTATCTTTCCTCTCTTGCTTAAGCATCATATTTTACAAGATTGCAGTGTCCCTGTAGGGCACCACAAAGGTCTCTTCTCCACCTGCACAGTTCTCTAAGCACTGAGATGTAACATAACACACACAGTAGCTTCTGAAGGCACATCCTGTGAAAAGGAAGACCTCACATTTGACCCAGACCCCCTCTTTGCATTTGAGGGTAAATACCTTTTCTTCTCCAATCTGTCTTTCTGACACCTTGCTCATCTGCAGGAGCATATACTATGACAGAAGTTCATTTGTGTTGCTCTTGAGCAAGAAAAAAATCTGTTTCCTTTTCCTGAGACTGGAGCTCCAAGTCAAGGAAATGTATTCACTGCTGTCTACATTTCTAACAGAATTCTGCAAACTATAACCCTGAAACACTGAAACAAATGAAGCATTGTGAAACATATCTGTTGATTTTTTCCACTAAATAATAAGAGACAGCTTTTTTTTTTTTTGTCCCAACACTGTCCAGTCAAAAATTTACTTAGATGGAACATTCTTGGCTGTACCCACAGAAGCCAAAGAAATCAAGTTGATTTCATTAAACTTGAAATCATTACAGAAAAACAGTGTTTAAAAACAGATAAATGTTTAAAAATAACAGATCTAAAGGGGAGCTTACTTCAAATTTGAGGCAGAAAAATTTAGAAGCTATTGAAAGAGAGAAACTCAGAATAAGGGCACCCATATCTTAATTCATATTCAGCTACTGCTTGAAAAGTTGTAAGAGAAGGCTGATTTTCATATATCTCTCTAATTTGCTGCATGTAATTCTCTTGAATTTCAAAGCTATATCCAAAACACTGACTTCCTAGATAGACTAAGCCTCAAGCTATCTAATAATACAATTTGCAGTATTAAAACAAGATTTCATCATTAGGAATTTCCTAGAATGACAACAAAGAGCTCCCATGTAAGTATGCACTGGAGTCAATGTGACTGCTCCAGATCTAACTGGATGCAGCACACAGACACTGAGCCTACCTGCTAATGAAGAACAATCTCTAAATCTGTCTAATTTTGAAGCAGAAAGGCTTATTCCAGAGAAAAATGAGGCAGTGGGACAGCAAATGCAAAGGTAAACTGTAACTCAGAAACAACTTTCACCCTATTAATATGATTTCTGTTCTGAAAGAGTTACTTAAATTCTTTTCAGAATTCATTATGAGCTTATATTGCATACACATGGAATACTGGATAGAATTAATTTAGCATAAGACAGGCTCCAAACTGGAAAGACAGTCCTTTTTTGTATTTCAGAACTCACAGTGCCAAGCAGGCTGCATCAGAATTTCTACTCAAAATTACGGATTTCACCTTAAATATTCCTCTCAAGATACATCATCGTCTTGTTTTGGGATCCAGAACATAAGCTACTTAAGGTAAGTGGAAAGGTTGCCACCAATGTCAAGATGTGTAAAAAGCCATTGGCAAAGTGGAAAAAAGAGGAAAGTGAAGGGACAGACAGATGTGAAAATTATACTTTGGGAAAAATAATATCTGCATCTATCCAAAGAGCCAAGGCATTTTGTAGAT
Organism: Muscicapa striata striata; assembly: GCA_030060385.1. Classification (NCBI taxonomy): domain Eukaryota; kingdom Metazoa; phylum Chordata; class Aves; order Passeriformes; family Muscicapidae; genus Muscicapa; species Muscicapa striata. Next base: position 922,984 of record JAREIS010000328.1, on the reverse strand, counting down.
CATGTCTAAATTCAATTTAAGAAAGAACTGCTAATGGTGATGGATGCTGATGCTCATTCACATTATCTACCAGAAAGCAAGAAAAATTAAAAAAGAAATGCACTAAGAAAAAAAAAAATTAGTTTTGAAGGGAAGGATCGATACAGTAGAAGGGTCAGAATTACAAAGCACCTTGTGCCCAATGCAATGGTGCAGAGGAGTACAAACCTTGACTGAAAATTCAGATGAGCAGGGATAAACTATGGGATTAAAAAGAGCTTAGTAAAGGTATCTATCTTTGTGAAGAAATTCTTGGGGCTCTAACAATACAGACAATGATGGGAAAAGAAAGCAGCAGGCACAGTCACCACACATCCTTCCATACATTCTAGCAGAAGCTGGGCAGATTTTGTGAGATAAACAGGAATTTTGTGCTCAGGAGCAGTGAAGTCTGTTTGCTTTCTGTCCTGGCCAGCCCAGGAACCAAAAAGCAGCTCCCACGACCCTGCCTGAGGAGCCCCTGGTTGGTGCCACCCTGGTCCCCCTGCCAGGTGTGCAGGTAACCACAGGTAACCAAACCTCCCAGGTGAGGCTGTGAGAACGACCTGCTGAGGTATTGAAGAACCTTATTGCTCCTTCCTGAAAGGGAAAATCAAACCAAATGGGAATCTTGTGCTTCAAGAAAGGGGTGTTCCTAAAGGACAGGCAGATATCTATAGGCACATAACACTGAACATTTTGGGGAATTAAAAAGCTATCTGAATTGGATATTTTTCACCAGTTTATTATCCCCTTTTGCAATTTCAAGTAATAATACCTTAGGATTAAAGCTATCATGCAGAAAGATGTCAATTTCAGTTGCTGCTTCATTTAAAAAAAAAATATTACCATTCAAATTTTTTATAAGCTGTCATGTAACCTGCAAATTAGTATCTTGACTTTTGCCAGAAAACAACAAAGGGCTCATCATCAGTGCCTTTTGCTTCCATAAGTGTTTCTTTCCTGGTAGGCAGCCTATTGTTAGACATGGGTCAAAAGTCACCCTATACAAAGAGATGTACAGGTAAAGGCCTATTTAAACCAGAGCTAATTATGATAAATGTTAGCATTCATTACCTGAAAAACAAAACCCCAATTCACTGTGAATGAACTGGTGCTCTATATTATTAATTTCGGGCAAAGCAAAAAGTAGTTTTTATGAAAAAAACACCTTATCTAAGCTATCTAAGAAGAATCTTGATTAAAAGAAAATACACAACTCCAAGAAAATAGCAACAGTAAAACCTATGTATAAAAAAAATTACCTGAAAAAGTTCAATCAGCAATATGGTTGGCTTTTCATCAGTGACACCTCTGGCCTAATTTCCTCCCTATAGGGCAGGTTCTAGGGTGGTATAGGATATCTTCAACAGCTGCTAGGCAGCAATAACAACCATTAGGCAAATGCAAAGCTTTTCTGAGAGTGTCAGCCCTTATAAAAGACCATTCATTTCTCTTTGCACTCTATTTCCCCATCACTCACTACCTATGGCAGTTGTCATAGACCACCCTGCTCAGTTGAAAATTCATATTCCCATTTTATTGCATATGCTTTGAAAAAGTCTTTCCTCATGACACCTTTGACTATAGTGGTTTCTGGACTTGATCATATTATCAAAGATGCCTGCAAAAGACTCATGACAACATGCATTTCTGGACTTGATCATATTATCATAGTAGATGCCTGCATTTTTAGATAGATAGATAGATAGATAGATAGATAGATATGTGTATGTATTAATATCTCCTGCTTCCTGTAAGAAATCTATTTGTCTACAAGGGCATCTGGTGACAGCACATTTGCTTTTCAAGTGTATTTCCATATTTTTTTTTACATTCTACACCATTACCAAGAAATAGTCAAAGTTCAGTGCATCAGGAACACAAGAAGATGTTCTTTTTATTTATAGGTGTGCAACTGTATACTTTCATTCCAGATATGATCAATCTCTCTCTAAAGGAAGCACACTATGTTTTATTAAAAATTTCTGGAGAACATAATTCTCACAGTAAGTGAAAGTGTAGATAAATATCCTTGCCAGGGATATATAAATTATTCTAAGTCAACAGCAGCATGTCAGTCAGAGCTGATTAGATTCTTTACACCACCACCTTATGAAAAGGAAAACTTTTAGATTTGGCCCAAATAGGGAATTTTTAATAATTTTTAATGACATTTGTGGAACTTTTGGGATCAATGAACCTTCTGTCATAAACTGAAGCAAAACCTTTACTGCAAGACAGCGAACATTTTTTGGAAATTCAGGTTTCCACAATTTATAAATCTGAATTATATTAACACCTGGAGAGCTCAGCTGAAATCAGCCCTCTTTGTACCAGGTATTAATATATAGTGAGAGAGGCACAACTCCATTATCTTACTATCAAAATTGCCTAAGTGCTAATGAGAAGACAAAGTCTAAATGGCAGTCAAGGTCATGTTTTACTCCAGGCTCTGGTGCTGACTTGACACCTGGTTAACAACATTTCCTATACTGTCCTCCAGCCTCTGGCAGCTAAATCCATTTTAAGAGAAATGGCATCACAAAGAAAATTTATGCAAGTGTATGTTCTGCCAGGGAACTCTTCTAACTTCAAGGATGCAGGAAAAAAATACTCTAACACATTACCCTAGAGGCAAACTCAACAATATATGGTCTCCAAAGCATAAAATAGTAAAGAAACACAGTGTTTCCAACTTCCATCCAGATATATTTAAAAGTATATACAGAGCATCTATCTGAAACACACCAGTGAAGGATATCTGAGTACTGCAAGGAAATTACCTCAATTCATTTTCCTTTCCTCTTAAACCCAGTAAAGGAATCGCTTACAGAAATCTCTTACAGAAACAATACTTCCTATTCTTGCCAGTGAAAGTTATGAGTATACACTTTCAAAAAGATTTTTTGGAGAAAGTTTGTTTGCAGCTATAACAATTTACATCCAGAGTTACTCCAATGGTATCTACAGAGTGATTCAAATTTACACAGTTGTCACTAAGAAGAATTTGCTTCTCTGCTCCACATATCCAGATTTAACATTTCCCTTCTGCAGAAGGCAGTTTAGGTGATTACAGGTATTTCAGGGACACTCTGGTATGTTATCCTATCTGGCAATTCTAACTTGAAGTAAATATATTCTAGCATGTTGCTGTAAAATGAATTCCTATTTTGTTGTGAGTAGACCTGCATTTATAGCTAAAGATGAGTTTTCTTTCCTAGCAATGGATCATTTCCAGATTAATTGGTAAATTGCTCTTTCTTGGCAATGACCACAACTTGGTCTACCTCTACAACAACATAAACAATCTCAAACGAAATTGAAATGATTTTATCTTTTCTCTGCCCATTTTTTTCCTGCTTGGGCGGGCAAAAAGAAAAAAAAAAAAATAAATCTTTTAAAGAGGATCTTTAAAGGATACCTGATGTTTCCACATAATCACAGAGTAGAAGCATGACAAAACCAGAGATACAACAAGAATTTTGACAGTAGCTTAAAGTGGTGTCTTGAGAGCTGAGTCTGACCTTAAGTCAGTTGCTGGCCATTTCATCAATCATGGTCATTATTCAGGTAGAGTTTACTTCCACTTCCACTCCCTCACTTCTCTGAAATACATTTTGATATCTTGACAGGAAAACTGCTCCCTAAGTTTTCTGTAATATTAGCAGTACTGAGTAGAAGGGCAGGTCTTATCCTGCTTACAGTTCTTAAACACTATAATTTTATACAGTTTAACATAAGTAAGGATTGTTTATTTAGACAGTAAAATCTGTTTCTCATCAGCTAGTAAAAGGCAATTCCTTTCCTAAATATATTTTTCTTCTCTTATTTAGATTTGCTATGATGTGCCATGGAAACTAGGCATCACTATAGTGTGATATTTGCAAGTTTCTACAGGTTGAACAGAAAAAAAAATGTGACAATTAAAGGGAATCTGAAAATTGCTGTGTTTCTCTGATTTATGGGTTTTATTAAACTAAAATTTCTTGATCATTAAGCAATTAACTTTTTCTGTAGTAAGTGAGAAAATGACTGATGATTTATCTAGTTTTAGAAGCCAGAAGGGAGAGGAGAGAAAGGTTATTTTTAATGTTACCTACAAAATATGACAGTTGGGAATCAATAAGGAAATGACAAAAAGCTCAATGGACCCTGGTATCTCACCAGGACAGGATGATAAACCTTCCCTGGTTTTAAAGCCAGCTACATGCAAGGGTTGTATGTGGGCAGTGACAAGAGGCCACATCTAATCCAGCAATGTCCATAGACAGAGATGGAATGGAAAATAGCACAAGCCCTAAGCAAAACTTAAATCAGTGCTTGTGGACCTAATTGGTCCTAAAGAGCCTGATATTACTATCAACTAACAAAACAATTTATCTCTGTGATTATTTTACCAAGAGACACAGTTAAGCTACTCTCCCCTCCTAATTTCCTGTATTATTCTGCAATTGCCTTGTCATCTGACCTTTCAATATAGATTGATAATATTTAATTGAGGTAACACTATTGCTATATTTTTATTTTTTATAACATTGTAAAATTATTAAAAAATCATACAAATTAAAGAGTGCCAACAAAGGTGCACTACTTTGCTTTTATAAAAAGTCCTTTAGAATGCATAGAACTAGTAAGATATTGCTCTGAAATATGATTTAGATTACCATGCAGACTGATTTTGCTGTGATTTCTTACTAGCTGCAAAATGCCTACAAATTAAAGCAAGCTCAGTCTCATCCTCCAGCACCTGCAGCACAGTTATCCTGTTCTGAGAACCAACAAAACTCAGTGTTTTTCTGCAACCAAAATGTAAGGAAAATATTTTAACCAGTCTTAATATTGATTAAATAAACGAATGAAAGCTGGAATCCAGTATTGGATTTTTTGGGTAACAAAAAGTATACAGGCTATACAACAAATATAGAACTTTCAGGATAGAAGGAAGGTCTGAAATTTATGGAACAAAAATGTATTTGCTTCAATTTTTGCTTTTGATGAGCAATATGCTTACACTGACATAGCTTTTTCAAGGTAGGATCCAATGGCTCATTGTATCTCTAATGCTCAGGAACTGAAAACTGAAAAAGTAGAATTCTCCTCAAGAATTTTCTTCCCTAACTTCTCAAACTAAAGGCTGATGAAGAGCAAGAAGATCCCCCCGATCCTCCTTTTCTCCAGGCTGAAAAATCAAAGTTCCCTAAGCTGCTTCTCATAAGACCTGTCCTCCAGACCTTCTCTGGACACACTCCATGTCTTGTAGTGAGGGGCCCAAAAATTCCCAGGCTTTTGCTTACTTGTTTGTTTGTGTCATCGGTTTGTTTTCAATTTTTATTCCTAGGTATCTTTCTGTATTTCCAAAAGGTTTATAAAACTGTTCTACAATTTTAGGAGACACATTGTTTATCAAAGACTGAGTGAAAACCTTTGTGGTAAATACACTACATATTTACCTCAGAACTGACAAGTTATTATGTAGAAATTTTTATATAAAGATTTGCTTTAAATAAAAGCTCTCTTTAAATGCACGTTATGGTATGCTATGGAAATACAAAATAGTGTCATCCTTTATTATTCCCTCTCCTGTTATAAAATAATGTTTACATTGCAGCTCCTTAAAAGAGGCAAAAGTTTCCTGATCTTCCAACTTATAGCACAGGTCAGTGTTTCCTGAAGTTTTGACCAAAAGCAAATCTAACTCCAGACATCTTTATTTAGGTCATCTATCCAGGCTCTGTAGAAACCTACTCTGTGCAATGAAAGATGAACTGAACCTTTGACATTTCCACAGATATACATCAGTGCCTTAGAGATTTATGTGAACATTTCCATTCCACCAGAGTAAACACATCACTCGTATTGATTTTAACTTATCGTAACGAAGATGGAAAACACTAACTTCATAATGTCTTGTTTAATGGTTGGCTGGGTGATCTCATGAACCACACTTACTGTCCCAGCAATAAACTTGATCCTCTAAAATGCAGGAAAATTTTAAGACATGAAATGAAACTTAATAACCGTCCCAACACAAATAGACGTTATCCCAGCAAATTTCTGGAAGTGCAGATTGCAGAAAAGAAAGAAAACTAAAATACAAAATAAAGTACTCAAGATAATGGTGGTTTCTTTTGATTTACCACTTGAATTCTCATGTTCAAAAAAATTTAAAGAGTAGTGAACCATAGGAATCATGGATGACTGAAATATCAAAGCTCACAAAGGCAAAACCATCACATTTCATGTAAAAAGTAGGATACGTTCTTAAAATTCACTACAAGTTGCACTATTTTTTTTTTAAGTGTTAGTTTTAGTAGATTTTGTTGTTTTGTTTTTTCGGGTTTTTTTAAAGGTGTGGATTGGCCTGACAGAAGGATAAACAACACTTTGCAACATTCAGTACTTGAAAGTAATACCCAGTGAGGAAAAAAAAAGTCAATAGAATTTAGAACTTTCCCACCTAGTTCTGTTCCCAGTGGAATGCATGAAAAAGAGCAGCAGCAAACAAATCATCCTAATAAACTTTGGGTGAAAGGATGGTGGATCGTTTTTAAGAAGCTTGGACTTCAATTAGGGCTTTCAGGCAAATCTCCTCTGCAGGTGTCCTGTGATGCCTGAGGCACAAGGTCATGATGAGTTGCTCCACCATTTCAGTCCAAAAGAACTACACACACTTTAATTCTACAGAATTTTTTGCATCTTTGAGAATGCCTAAAATAAAGTACAGTTTTGCTTTGGTCCTTGTTTAGCCAGGGGAGAGAAACAACAATTTATGAAAAGCAATTCAATTTTTCTTATTCAGTCACTTTCTGGAGTGCATTTTCTGCTTTGTTTCTGTGTCAGTATTTTTTGCCTGACATTATAAGCACTTTGCATAAACACACCTCGGTCTCACAGAGATGGAAATGACTGAAAGCCTCTTGTAACATACTTCCTAATAAATTTTAAATGGCCATTAGAAAATCTCTCCCCTTTTAGAACATATCGTCAAAGCTGAAATGAAACATCTAGAGAGCTCAGAGTTGCTGCAGATGTGCCAGAAGCAGTAACTGAATTTCTTTAGAAGGATATGCAAAGACCTTTCTATCAAGACATCCAGTCCCATCCCATTGCACTGCCTACTTACTTTAAGAGATTAGGCTTAAATATTGCTTTAAAAATCTTTAGCCATGCACTCAGCTACATAATTACCAGCCTTCTTCTCACTGAGGAGAGTGATAACATCTAAACACATAATTCATGAGCCCAAGTGACATCACACCCTTGTGGGGGTTCTTTTACAAGAAAGAATGTTCAGCAGCAGTGAGAAAAGATGAGGCCTGTGCACGATGATGGGCAAGGACACGATCCAGCTCCCACTGAAATCTCTGTGAATGTTACCATTTGCTTCAGCAACTTTGGAAACACAGAATATTCTGCTGGAGTAATGTGAACTCTGAAAATATTCAGCTGACGCTGACGACTGCCAAAGATATCTCATGATAAGGGTGGGAAATGTTGTGAGTTGACTCAAAGTCTTGCAAGCTGACTCCTTATGTGGGTTATGAGGCAAATAAGAAGAAAAGTTTAAATACTTTTCATCTCTAGCATCTTAGTCACCATCCTTCATATGAGAAAAGAGTTGGCCAAATGGGTGTTTTCTCTACTGAGGGAATCTGGCCTGGAAAGTTGGTGGTGGTAGTATTGCCACTGTTTTTATAGAATTTTCCTTACAGAGGCCAAAAACCAGCAAGTATGTTTTACACAGCTTCTTTACCAGTGCAACAGAATATTTTATAAACCAAGCTACTATTGCTGCTGCCAGCATTTTAAAGGAATCACAGTCTGCAGTGGAGATGCAGCGACTCCAATGGTCTAGTCCAACTACAGCTCTGCAGGGTCTTAAATGAGATGGATATTTAAATTAGGTAGTCATCTGTCTGCTGGAGAATCTAATATGCAAAAATGTAATTTCAGGAATTGGCAGGTTCCCCTTGGCTTGCAGTTTTTGCATGTTTTGCTCTCTCATACTTCACAGAAGAGGAAATTCCAAAACTTGGCAGCCAGGAACGCATGAATAGGATGACAATAATTCAGTAATTACTTCAGAAACAGAGCAGGGAGGATTCCTGCTCTGGTCTGTCTTCACTCTCTAGTCAGAAAGCTTAGTATATAGAAATAATATCCTCTGTTTATAAGCTGAAATAGAATACAAAGAAGTAACTGAATTAGAGAGGTAACTGCAGGTCCTAGAGAAGCTAATAACAGCAAATGCATTATCTATATTATAATGCAAGGAAATTCTATGTTATTCAGAATAAAATGTCCATTATCCAAGGAAACACACACCATCAATTGAAATGTCCACAATTTTTTACAAAAACCCTAATGATCTGTTTTACACTCAAATGAATAAAAAATTTTCCCAAATACCTAACAAAAATACTTGCTGCAATTAATTTGGTTTATTGTTTTTCTATCTTTTGATTCCAAGCAAAGTTGGACCCAGATCAGCAGAGGGAGATATATCTTTAATACCCTAAGGAATTGAGTCATAAATTGGCAGTGGCTGTTCTCCTTGAAGAAAATTCTTTTTTTTTTTTTTTTTTTTTTTTTTTTTTTTTTTTTTTTTTGCCATGAAGTTCACAGGATTCAGTTCTACAGTAGTTCTCTTTATTTACTCTCAATAAGTTTACCTGAGAGCATGATTTCAATAGTTTGGAAATTTTTAAGTTTTTACTTATTTTCTGAATATTCTGTGTGAAATAGTGGCCTAAATCATTAATATATATAAGAGTATGGACTGTTAGAAGTTCATATTGTTTTGGAGTGAATATCTCACTATTTTAATCTAGAAAGCACAAATGTCTATTAATGAATGAGTTAGGGAATGGCTATCTCTATTTGGATCCAATGACTACACACAACTCATTTTGCATCAAAAGAGAAGAAAAACAGAAAGAAAAAAGAAAAGAAATTTTAAAAATTTATACATATATACATATTTATTCTGTGGGATAAGAATCATTGCTGATAAGATGGATGAAGGCAATCACATTGCCTATGTTTCAGAAAGGCATTTAAATTTCTTTAATTACTCAAAATTCTTTGTGAACCTCTGATAGCAATTAAGGACAGTGCTGAAGTAAGATAACAGGTATGATAAATTTGACAAAGTGCAATATTTCACTTGAATAAAATAAACAGGGACAACATAATTTAGTCTTCTTATAATTTAGACAAATGCAAGGCAAATTTGAAATAATTACCCTTAAGCTACTATGATGATTTCTAATCACAATGTAACTAGATTATTTTCAAATTTAGAATATGGCTATCCCTAATGTGAGAGGAGAGTACTGCATTATGGAAAGGAATACATTTTGCATTATTACACTGCAAAAGCCTAAGAACCTTCTCTATCTTATTTACTGCATGTACAGCAGTGCTTTTAGACCACCTTAATTGAGTGCTAATTGACTGCCTACTTTGCATGCCTATGAAGAGTGGTTTTCTTCATCACAGACAGCCACATGGAGGGTTTTATTCCAGCAACTGCTGAAGATCTAATTGATCTTCACCAAAATTTCTCAAGCTTTTCCCCTCTGATATTCCTCTCAGCTATTAGCTCCTTTATTCAATTTCATATAAGCGCACACGACTTTGCTTCCTCTCACATAATGTAAAGTCAGGCACAAGAATGCTCACATAAATTTACTTGTTAGATCCAGCAAGAAAAGGCAGAACAGCAGCAGTGAACATGTATTCACCAAATTCAATGTGTGCCAAATCTTAAAACCTGAATAAGATGTTACATAGAACAAACATCTGGGATTCCCTGTGCAACCAACCACTACACTTAGGTCCATGTTGTGGTCCTCTCTTGGCAATGTTACACTGAAAGATCTCACTGAAAATCCTTGAGACAAACAGAATTTTTCAATTATTTTTATTTCTTTTTTCATTCCCAGTCTTCTGGAAGCCTTTTCAAAGTCAGAGAATATTTGTAGCTGAAGAAATAGCTTATTTGCTGAACACTGTTGCTGATGGACACCATCCCTTACACCTTTCCACTGTATTGTGCATTCTGTACAAAACCAGGCTATGCCTTGTTTGTCTTAATGCCAGCAGCTGTTCAAGCCTACTCTGCATCTCCAGAGTAAGGCTCCTTCCTGGACTTGGCTCTTCAGCTGCATTCATTTAACAGCCCCTCATGGGTATATCCTTTAAAATCTTGTCTGCTGCAGGATGTATTTGGCATGGGAAGCAGAGTTCACCCTGCTGTGCTGTGTAAAACACCACATCCCAGTTCAGCTTTTCAGTGGAATCTCTGCAGTGTGGCAGCTGGCACAGGAGCATAAGCAAAAGGAAAAAACATTTTTGTTTCATATTTCAAATCAGTTGGATTATTTTCTTTTTAGACAAGCTACTGAAAAAGTATCTTCATGCTATCCCTGGTTCCTTAGAATGCACCATACGATGTGAATATACAGAAACTTGATGGACAGATTGCTCTGCACAGCAGAACTCACTGTGCAGCAAGGGACCCTGCACCATATTAAGTTATTAATTACATTACAACTGAAAGCTATGCTGCTGTTTAAGTGTTGCCTAAAATCTCCACAAGATACAGATACTCCAGACTTCTGATAGCTACTTGAAGGGCTCTTATATCAGGATTTAAAGGCTAAAAAATTCCACTAGATGTTATTTAGTTTATAATAATAGCTACAGACATTAATATAATTATTCTTCCTGACTGCACAACATAAAACCACTCCCTTTGACAAAGATATCTTTAACTAGAGAAGATAAATGGCTGGGAGAGTAACAGAGAGAGACAAAAAAGAGACTTTTTTGAGTTTACAAGGTAGACTAAATGCAAAAAGCTCAAAATGCTATTTGGGCCACCTGAATCCCTTCCCACTGCTCCATTCACTAGCACACATTAGTCACGCTCATAGTATCACAGATTTTTGGCTTTTATTCTTTTTCTTTTCTTCAAACAATTCGGGTATTATATGAACATAATTTTATTTCCTTACACTGGCACAGATTCCTAGAAAGGTGCTTCAATGTCCCAAGCCTGTCACTGTTTGAGAGGCATTTGGATAATTCAAATTAACAATATGTTTTAATTTAGTCAGCCCTGGATTGGTCAAAGAGTTGGATGAGATGATTGTTTTAAGTCTCTTCTAACTGAAACATTCTATTATTCTATTCTATTTTATTCTATTCTATTCTATTCTATTCTATTCTATTCTATTCTATTCTCACAGCACATTTGCAAAAAAATGTGATGACACTGAGGAAGGAAATGAGACACTTGCCTTGATTTACATAACATGTTTTACAATGTCCACATTTTCTACACCCACCATTCTCAAAGCTCTTCTGTGCTTTACAGGAAGTTCTGTACCCTTGACTTAAATTGAGTAAAAGAATTCTGAAGGACAAAAAACCTCTGCCATAGTTGTGACCCAACCAAAGAATATTTCAGCTCTCTCTTTTACAAGAGCACAAAAGACTAGAAAATGGGAGATCAATAAAACTGCTGTTAAGAACTGACAGAATAATCATCTATTTACTCAGAGCCATTGACAGAGCTGACTAACACAATTTCTTGCAGCTCTTATCTTTACTGTAAGAACAGAGATCAGAGGAAGCACTGTCCCCCAGCTCACCACAACTCTTGGACACACTTTTGGTGAATGCTGTGTGAAGCAATGATAGACATTTTGGCAGGAAGGATATGGTGCTGCAAGGAACATTGATTTGTTCTCATGCAGCAAGAAATGAAGGTACAGACCAACTCATCACACAGGGCTTATGAGTAAATAATTATTTTTTTGTACAAGATAAAACCCTTAAGAGCACCTCCTCATGCAGAATGTTGTAACTTCATATCACCTGTTTCATAATTTCTGTGTGTTTTTGTACATGATTCCAGAAGCATGTCTTGTTGCCCTGCCTACTCCAGTTTTCCTCTCTTTGGGCAAAAAAACCCCATACATATTGTTTCTTCTCCTCTTTTCTCAGTTCAGTCAAGTAATCAACTGTCCTGAGGTTCAAAGAGAGAAGGGCATGAATGCATTTTAATGGTGCAAATTATCTTGGGTCTAACATGACAGAAGCTTAATCTGACAGTCTTTTATGAACTGTTAGAGTCAGATATACAGACAGCAATTTTCATAATACCAAAGATGATTCAAAAGCTATATAGATAAATTATACAGATATCACAGTTTCCAGTATGAAAAACATATACTTTCATTTTCATCTCAGAGTACACCCTAAAAAATATACAGAATTTCCTTTCATTTTGCAGATAAAGCAGATGTTCAAGAAATAAATTTGTGGACCTGTTAGTCCACGCTTTTCACTGACCTGCCACATTGACAACCATTTCAAAAAAAACACTATATGGACAACATTTAATCTATATTTTACCTACATTGACAAACAGGATTGTTCATCGGCCTAAAGTTAAGCACTAGTGGAAGAATGGAAGAATCGTATGTTTACTTAATCTCTTCTGAAAAATCAATGAAAATAAAGTGTCTGGAGAAATAAGTTTATTCACACTGAACTTCCCAGCTACAGCACCAAGACTGACCTCCTAGGAAAAGAAATTAACAAAACACCAAAACTTACAACTGAGTAAAGAAGTGTGAAGGTGTCTCAACTGAGGATCAATATCTATTAGGGAAATTAGACTTTCCTAAAGAGAGAAGTAAAACATCAAGAATTGCTAAAAACTAAGGACAGCCAGTCAGCATCAGCCAACGTAACATAGAAAATTCAAAATCTGCCCAGCCAACCCCATTTGAGAGACAATTGGTGAGCACAATCTTCACCAAGAGCAACAGTTTTAGGCAAAAAGGAGTTACTGTCACATCTCTGTAATCATACCTTCCTGTGAAACAACTCCAAATTATTTTCGGTCATTTTCCATTTTGCTGTCTCTGCAAGAAAAGAAAATGTGCCATCTCACCAAATGCACCATTCTTTGGTTTTAGCTGAGCAGAAACATTTGATAAGGTCTAACAATGAGCTTGGCAAGCAGGCAAGAGCTACCTGAGATCTAAAACTAGCAGGGTTTGGGCAGCAGCCTTTCCTTCCTGCTGCAAGGCCAGAGTGGAGAGTCCCAGTTGGAGGGACTCATGTGCAGCTCACTGTGCCCAAGTTTGTCACACCACTATCAACTCACACTTACTCCCTGGCTGCCCATGCTGAATTACATGGATCTGCTGTGCATTCCCTATTCTCTTTCATCTCCATCTCATGCTCAAAAGCTTTCCTGAACTCTGCAGCATGCAGATATCTTTCATTTCCTCTGAACTACTTTGCTGCTTTAACCTGCCAGGAAGTGACTGAACCCTGTGGACAATCCACTTTCTTGCTGTCCCATCACTGAGCAGCCAAATCCATCACCAGGTTTCCAGGTGCTTTTGAGTTCCCCACTGGAATGCTATCAGATGTAGATAAGGTTGTTTTTAAAAACAACCAAAGCACCAGATGTGGCCAGATGCATGATTCAGATGGGAAAGGCTGCTCTGTGTATGGATTTTACAGGGTGAAGGCATACTGGGCTTATGGCAAATGCTTTTAGCTCGGAATAATCTATAAATGAAGTAACAACATAACATTAGTTACTCTGATCATGTCTGAGATCAAAAGCAGCCATTTCAGCAATCTTTTAAGCTGTCATTATAAGGGAAGTGAGCTCTTACTCTCTATGCTGCTTGAAGACATAAAGGTCCATTAAAGCAATTTTTGCACATAGAGAAGAAAATCTAAAATTTTAACACAATCTTAACTGTTCTATGAAGCCAAATCTTACTAAATCTCCAACATATTCACCAACTAATGGTAGATGAGAAAGCAAAAGTAAGATCAACAGGTGGGGAAAAAATCAGAAACTTCATTAGATTTTATGGTAATATCTTTCAATTTATTAAAATTAGTCTTTTTTTTTTTTTTACTGCCATTGATATTGCACTAGGCTAGGAATATTTTACCAAGGATTTTATTATGAAGTCAAGTATTTACCTACCTTCTACACATGAAATAGTCATTCAGTTAAATTAATTTACAGTTTAAAAAAAATATAGGAAACAAAATTTACCAACAGAAAAGTAGGAGGAATTTCTTATGTTGTCTCTTTTAAATAGCTGAATCTTTGTTTTTTTCTTTTAACCATAAAGGAAACAGCAGAAAATGTGTTGTCATGTTGGATTTAAACCCTGTGAAATGGGAACTTAGATTTAATTTATTACATAGTGCTTTTACTTTATTGTGCAGGTGGACTCAATAAATTAAAATGCTCGTTATATTGAATGGAACTTGTGGCACAATCTAGATTCAGGCTTCCAGCCAAATCCTTCCCTCTGTAAAATTTCCTATGGAACTTCAGCTTCAGGGTGTTTGTATGGTTCAAACAGGGCACAGATGTGCTCAACATGCTATTGATGCTTGTTCTTTATCTCATGGATACATGGTTTTGGGTGGTTTCCTGAAATATTTATCAGATAGGATTTTTCAACCTTGTTTTTTCAACCTAAGAAACTCTTTTTCTTCTCTTCAATGAGGATTCCAAAAAGATAACATGGATAACTATTTCTTTATAAACATCACCAAATATCACTCTGGTGGTGTAGAGTTTATTTTGGGGCTTCACATGGATAGTCCACACTCCATGGCCAGGAGCTGAAACAAGAGTGCACTTATTCTGACCTAGAGCAAGAGCCTGGGTTTGCAGAGGAAACTTTACCACTGAAATCAGAGGTTATGTCAACAGCATGCACTACAGAGATCTTTGTGGGCCAGAAAACGTTTCCTATTAGAGCTCTTATTAGACCTCTGAGGTATCCAGAGCAGTGGCAGGAGAAGGGAGATGGGGGGATCTAAGAAAGGAAATAACAGGTACATCCAGGTCCCACTTCTTGCACCTTTCTGAATTTAAGAGGTTTCCTTCTCTAGATTTTGCAAGTGATAGCAATTTCCTTTTATGTGGCTCACTTGAACTTCCTAGGCTTAGGCTCCCTGCAGGCTCTGCAATTCACCTGAGGACAGCAAGAAATATCTTCAGAGTTGCTTTTTGTGTTGCTTTTTCAGAGGGTAACACCTAGGTAATTTAGTAATTACAGAGCACTACAAGAAACATATCACAGCTTATACAAAGAATTTGGAATATTGATGTAGCTCAGTTTGTCACAATGCTTGCTAAAAATTTGCTTAGTTAATCACCTGAAGTGCATACCTATAGCAAGCAAACATTTCTTCAAAAGATTCTAGATCATTACTCTCTGCTTCTGCCCCCAGTTGCAGCTGCTGTTGCCTTCTGCAGTGTGATCTATATTTATTCCTTCACATCTTCCTTCACTTTCACATCTTGTCCTTCTAGTAATTGAATGAGAGAACCTGTGGAACCAGTGATTTATCCTGCTAGCTTTGATATCACTTTCAAATTCTGTCTCATAGCATAGAAAAATCTGACGTTTTAATGATGCAGCTACTTTAAGGTGCCCAACAACTTTTCTCTGAAAGTTACTCTATTTTGTGCACCTGTGACTCTCTATGTAAGGCAAGAAATTAGAGTCCATTTTAAAGCATTTGTCTGTTTGATTCTAACTAGTCTCCTGCTTATCTCCAAAACCAAAAATAGTGAGAGCTCTCGTGCAAGTTACTGGAAGAGAACTATATAATTTTAGGAAGCCACAGATCTACCTGCTGCCAAACTAAATTTATCTCCCAGAAAGGGCATATCCCCAAGTGCTTTCACTACTTAGACAGGAAAGCCAAGCTTTTAAAAAGTTTATTCCTTTGTTGTACCTTTCTTTTGGCTCAATTACCTGATTACTAAATTGATTTTGTAACAGACCCAAGGTACTACACATTTCTTTTGCATCTGAATATCTCTTTTCTTCTTTGGACTGACAACCTATGTAGGAGCATGCTGTGATCACAAATGATTTTTTCTTTCACTCCTACAACTGTTATTGTTAATGGTTTTCAGTTATTAACCTTGGGACTGCATCAATTTCAGAAGAATGCTGGAAAATTTTTTCTCCAAAAGTCAAGTATAAACCCAGATGAGATCCAACACAAATATTGTTATTGTGGACCTGCATGTTTATTTCACTCTCTACTTACATTAAAAAAGACAGGAATTCAAAAAGCACTTAAAAATCCATACCAAAAATTAAACTGCCTTTTTTGTTTTCTAAAAACCTTCAAGATTTCCAAGTTTTCTGTTAGTGAGTAGTCTTTTCAAAATCCAGAATCAAATTTTCACACCAATACAGGCCTTTCTAAAGATTTACTTGCACCCAATCTATAACCTACATGTTAAGGTGCTTACATATGCACTAATATTTTATTTTCTACATGGCAGATACTATAAAACATTGTTAATAATAATGTACTTTAATGCATGCTGCCATGCATTGAATCTTTCCTTGCAATCCTGAAATTAGGAGCTTAATTGCCTGATAGACCAGGCACTGGGTTTTTGGTTTGTTTTTTGTTTGTTTGTTTGGTTGGTTGTTTGTTGTTTGTTGTTTTTTGGGTTTTTTTGTTTGGTTGGTTGGTTTTTGTTTTGTTTTGTTTTGTTTTGTTTTGTTTTGTTTTGTTTTGTTTTGTTTTTGTTTGTTTTTGGGCGGGGGGGGCAAGTGTGTTTTCCTTTAATTAAGCATCCATTGTGTTTTGATGTATTGGAATTTCATATGTTTTTTAAAACAGTCTTTCATGAATGAGTATGTACTAACTACCACTACTATTTTATATCAAATAGTTGACCTTTGTAATTGGTAATAAAAATACTTCGTTGTAATAAAAATAACACTGATTTTTAAATGGTTTTCATTTTTTTTAATGGTATCCTCAGGCACATTTTTAGTTCATATTTTCCTCTTTTTAAATTATACCTACAAATTTGTTTGCATGACATTAAATGTCATTTCCATTACAAAAATCTTTTTCTTGATTTTGACTTCCATATGCATAAATGTATTGCAATAATAAAACCCAGCTGCCAGTACTTCCACACTTTCAACTTTTTAATGAATAGCCCAATAACTATGTAAATGGCTTCCATATTATTTAAATTTGCAGTAAACATACCAATCTTATTTGAAGCCTAGTCTTATACCCAAAAATTATTCATCTGTATAGGAGAACTCTTTATCTAGGCTGATTACAGTGGTGGCTGTACCCATTTACATTTGTAAAAAATCCTTCTCCAAAACACTTTTATACAAAGCCACTCTTACCAAAACTAAGCTGGTTCATGAAGTTTTGCATTCTCCATCTGTAGTTGACTGAACTTCAGTTTTCAGTCCTTAAATAGCTGAAAACTGTTCCACAATTCATTCTTTGATCAAATATTGCAGTGAGACTCTGCCTTTGGAAAAATACAGGAATGCTAGTAACACATATGGAAATGCATTCACATGATCCAGATGGTCGTGATGGAAGAAGATTTATGAGCATAAAAAGTATCAGCTAGCTCCATACAAAATAGAGGTGAGGAAAACTTACAACTTCATTCTGAAATACTTTGACTTCTCATCTAAAGAACTCTATCTGCACTGGCAAAAGAAAGGTTTTCCTCTGTGTGAAAAAAAGGCCAGTACTTTTTATTCATGAAAGGCAGAAGAAAGTCAGCTAGGTAGCTAAATTTTGTAGTTATATGGACATTTTTTATCTCATAGATACTGGAAAGGTTTTATTGGTCAAATAACATGGTCTACAAGATGCAACATTTATAGTTCTCTGAGAACACATTTTACTCTGAATTGCATAAACAATAGTTATCCTTTCTTAGCTGGAGATGCTACTAAAAAAGTAATTCCCAAAAATATCACAATCTGATAGGTGAAGTACAGCTAAAACCTACAGGGTGCCATCTGATAAGTCTAGAAAACAGAAAGTTTTTTAACTTATTCATGAGAATCCCCACACTGCCAAGAGAAGATTCATACTTGTGCACCACACTCTAATACATAAGAAACATTAACTTAAAGCCATCTGCCAAATTGGCTCTAAATTTTGGTGGGTTGGTTTGTACTCCACTATATATATTTATTAAGTTATATTTTGTTCACTGTAAGTCACATCAGGGTTTCTACAGGAACATAGGCTGCACACTGTTACATTAACATTTATTGTCAGTTTTATTTGCAGTTTTATGTGTGTCATTTCAGATACTTGCTCTATTTCTAATTATTTTCCAACACAATGTTTGTGTGATGGTTCACTTACCAAAACAATTCTTATTCTAAAAATGGGAATTTGTTCTATATGATTTATGCCATGTCAGATATGACTGATGGAGGTTCTAATGGTGAGTAATACTTCATATCATGTGGTGCATCTCTTATAAGCAACAGCACACATTGTTCACATATTATGTACTGTAAAAAGTGCCAAATAAAATTTGCTGGACTTGTCAGTGAAGAATGAAATAAAATTCCTCAGTGATGGAAGCTCAGATGTTCCATTTAAGTAGTAAGCACCACTTTTCTGCGAGCTATTTAACCACATTTGCTTGCAGTATCAAGCAGAAATCAAGAAACTGAAGTTATTCATTACCTTCACAGTAACAGACATAAAGAACATCTAGGAGGTGAAATCAGCAAAGCCCTATTGGAGGTAAACAGCTCAGCCTCTTCCAGCACTCAGGCTGTAGTTTTCCCATTCTCACCAATCAGTAATTATTCTCCAAGCCCAGCAGCAGTTAAGAATTGGCAACAACTAGCACCACATTTATAAATGCTTGACATTCTTTCATTGTGTAGTTACTGAACTGAGTGGGAGCTGGAAGTCTTTAAAACAAGAGGCTAAATACTTGCTAGCATCCTCAAAAAAAACCTGTCCAACATTATATAACCACATTGTATATACTTGAGCAAGAGAGGGATTTGGCCTTGACAGGAACTGGTTTTGTTGAAGAAACTTGAGTGCTGATGTTTGTTTTCTAAGGTTTAAAAATGACAACTGTTTAAACAAAGATGTATTTGATGAGGAGAAAGCATCAAAGAATGAAGAAAAACAGGTAAATAAAGGTGTAGGAGTTTTTGCTGATGATGTTGAAGTATTTTCAAGTGCTAAAAAAGGAGGCCTGACTGAAAAAACACTGCAAGAGAACCTCAAAATACTGAGCAATCAGGTAACAAAACAGCAGGAAAATATGCATGGTGATAAATATTAAAAGCAAAAAAAAGCAATGCACTGAAATGCACAAAGGCGGTGAAAGACTCATGAAAGAGGAAATAGCTGCGTTACCCAGTAATGCTCAAAGCTCCAGTTTAAGGAAAGGATTTTAAAAAGCAAACAAAAAAAATATCCTTGTTATTGTCATGTATGGACCAGCAATCTGCCTGCAATCAAAGTGCTGGAAAGCAAAAACAGATTAGGACTTTCTAGCATCTAAAAGAAATTACTGCAGAGGTATGATGTCTTCATAAGTTATAATGTGAAATAGCTAATCTTAGATGGAAGGTTTAAAGTAAAGAAATGACAGAGCTTAATCACATCTACTGTAGTTAAATGTTATTATTAATTGCCTCGAGATTGGTGCAGATAGCAATACTTCACGTAATTTCAAAAAGTGGCTAGACAAACTCACAGAAGAAAAACATCGCCTTGTGCTTATTAAACTCAAATGTGACAATTCTGGCTGAGACTCTCATTAGCCTGAGGTAAGCCACAGAATTTAATGGTACCTGGGAAAAAAGTGGGAAAAGTCATGCAAAATAATATAATAACTACCAACTTAATGGGAAAACGAAAATTTACATTCAAAAAATGGATACAGGAACACCAAAAGATGATGTGATATAACATATGTCTACAAAACATTAGAATATATTGAAGACATTATAACTGAGCGGCATAGTCAAATTCTTTATCTGTTTTCAAGATGATCAACTCTGTGAAGAAAGTTTTCTTTCTCAAAAAAGCTTTCAGTAGAATTCAGTTAGTGAGATAAGATCTTCATTACCTTAATTTGCTCTGCTTTTAACATCGTAACTGCAGCAACAACGTAATGAAGCATAGATTATACTCTCTAATTTCCTAAAATGGGTAAACAATGGTTACAGCTGAATGTCAGGAATTTTAGAGAAAGCTGTTTGAATTTTGGTTTGTTTTATCATTTCCCACTCATTTAAGCCATTAGGATCCTTAGGAATAGCTACCAGATGTGTTCATCAGTCCATGAAGGTTATCAGAACACCCTCTCAGATGAGCACTTGAAACAGTCAATGAAAACTAAACATCACCTTCTTAAACCCCAATCCTTAGCCTGTTAAAGCCATAGGCAGATATGCCAGACTCTAGGGCATGAAGAGCCAGTACCTAAATAATTTTGGCTCAGCATTTTTGTTTCTTTACTTGGCATTCCTTCTATTAGCTCCTGTCTCAGAGACAGGACACTAAATTAGACTGATCTTTGGTGTGATGCAGCACAGGTGCTCGCATACTGCACAGACAGTTTTCAGTTTTATATTACCTTATTGCATAGTCTTTATGTTAACAAACAAAAAACCACCCCCCCCCACTCCCCACATTTTTGATATCACTTTGTATCTTTTCTTGCAATTCAGGATGTAACCAAAAGTATGCATTCTATCAGGATCTGTTGAAATCAGGTGGGCAGTGATCCTCATATTTTCCATGGCCAACCCTTCCTCCAGGAAGATATCTTCTGTTAATGGGCCATTGAGTCCCACTGCATGAATGATAAAAATTACATCATCCCATTATGAGGTGTTTCACCCAGGGGGAGGAGCCAAGCATTTCCTACCTAGATAAAAACTGAGATTTGGAACACCAGAGCAGCCTTTTTCCACCGGATTCCAGAGGAAAACCAGACCCTTCTACATCATCACTGCACCCTTCTACAGGAGCACTGCTTCAACTGAACTGCATCTGCCACTCCAGGAGGATGCAGCCACCATTAAATTGGACTGTACTGACACCCTGGCTGGCAGGGTGTCAGTGGTTTTTTGGTTTTTTTTGGGGGGGAAGGCATTTGTTTGCTTGTTTGTTTGTTTGTTTGTTTTGTTGGGGTTTTTGTGTGTGCTTTTTTGTTTTTGTTTTTATTTTATTACTGTATTTTAATTTTAATTTTCCTAGTAAAGAACTGTTATTCCTATTCTCATATCTTTGCCTGAGAGCTCATTAATTTCAAAATTATAATAATTTGGAGTGAGGGAGTTTACATTTTCCATTTCAAGAGAGGCTCCTGCCTTTCTTAGCAGATGCCTGTCTTTCAAACCAAGACACTTTTCAAGGAGAAAATTTCTCCACTTAGGGTAAAGAAAATGGACAAGAGAGGAATACAGGCTTTATTTTCCTTAAAACCACACCATAGCTGAAACATTGCCAAGTAACCCTTTATTTTCTTTTACTACTAACATTATGTTCCCTCTTTGTTGCTCCTTTTTCTTTAAATCTTCTTTAAAATCCTGCTTTGGATATCCTAGTGCATAGGGGTATCTCTGAGAGTAGGGTTTCTGTACCTGCTGTGAGCACTGAAGCTGTACCAGGTGACCCATAAAGATACTTTTAATTTCATACCTGAAAGGGGAGGGGTCAGGCTGTTAAAGTCAGGGGATGATACTTTTTCCCTGTGTACAATATGAAAATAGATGAAGATTAATCAGTGCCATGTCACAAGTGCTGACAAGCCTTCATTAATAAAGCCAGCAAACACACCAGAAACATTGTATATTCTAAATGGAGCATAGCAGAGTGTCCAAAGGATACCAAGAGGCCAAGGGACTGTCACTCAATTGTCCTGCATGCAGTATTTTGCACTTACTAGTAAAGAATTGCACTCAAAATCCCCAACTCTATATTGGAATTCAATATTTCCAACTTACCATTTTGTCTACAGGCATGTGTGGTTATTGTAAACAGAGAATCAGAGAGAACTCTGAGATTGGTTTCCCTAATGGGGAAGGCAGGGTAGCAAAATTTTCCAGTGGTAGAGATTATATTTTCAAAAATAATACAGTTATGTATTCTGGTGTTCTGCATCAGGTCCAAATACACACACTCATTGAAATTAAAGTAATTCATCACATTGATCTAAATGACAGTGATGAATCAAAGAAAAAAGAAATCCTTACATCTTCCTGGAAATAGCAACAAAACAAAACAGAAACCACTTCTATATATAAAGCATTGATCAATATGATTTGTGGGAGATTAATATACCTGACTGCCTAGTCTAGATTTCCATTTGTATTAGAGGAAACTTTTCTGGCCTGCACATACACAAACTGCAATTATAGGCCAAAGGCTGTCATCATACTTTTTAGAGCAAAGAATGTTAGCATTCAGGTACCTGTAGAAGTGAAAAAACAATTTAAACAATATATTCCCTGGGAAAAAAAAAAAAAAAGAGAGGCAGGTCATGGATCCAGTCTGATAACAGCCAATAAATATTGTTTATCCTTTATATTTAGATGATATTCTTGACTCTTCTGAAACCTGCTTTTCAGGAACCTTCTCGCCCTCCTTCTCACAGAGCAGACACAGACAGTGACATGAAACATTTTGATCTAAGACATACGAGTTCCATCAATGTCCCATGCATTTCTTTGTGGTGAATTTATTTCTTTCAGTGATAAAAAATTGAGTAACAAATGTCTTCTTTTTGGTACACATTTACATACAAAATATGTGTAGACACTTCTTTGGCCAGCATGGATATCTAAGCATCCATGGCGCTGTTAGTCCACAGAACAGATGATTACTGTGACAGGAATGAAGTATCTCAGTGCTGTATGGATGGAGTTATGACACAGAGAGGCATAATCAGCAGATGACAACAGATTTTCATCAAATCCCATTCTGCAGCCCACTGAAATTCCCCCATTTTCAATAGAAAGGAAGGCAATTATTCATTACATATTGGGGAAGGTAATTTTATACGTAGATGACATTTGATGAAACATTAATTCCTTCTGCCTAATTGAAATAATGCTACCAATACATGGGAAAATTGTGCCTGATAAATCTAAGACAAAAATCTTCCTTTGCATTTAAGAAGAGTGAAGAAAAAAAAAGCCCATTTTACTGTGAATCAAATCTCATTTAAGAGGTATTAAGCTCTTTACATTTGGAAAATAAATATATATTTTTTATACATGTAGCTCATAGTATAGCTTCATCACTTAATTACTTATTACAGTTTGGATGCAGATTACGTGAGTTTTGCCAAAAATTTGCAGATGACCCTTATTACCACCATCTCTACCTCAGTTCTGTAAGGAAAGAACTTAGCCCAGTAATTCCCAACAAGAAGTTTTAGCTCATTTTTGGAAAGCTTGAGTCATCCAGTTGTTGCCCTCTCAGTTTTTTGGGGCTTTTAGAAATTACAAATTAGCTAGAAGGCAAATGTATGTGTGTGATTTAAGGAAACTTCACTGGCAATGCACACAATACAAAAGATTTTGCAACATCCAGTGTTAGTTTTCAGCAATGTATTCGTTTCAGAACTGCCTGTAACACTGGAAGGCTATTTTTAAATTAATTTTGGCAGTGTCCTACATTGCAACTGAGAAGTAAAACAAAGTTTTTGCCTTGGAAAATTTGCATCTCTAACTAGTAAGGAAAGAACTAAATGAGGTAGTTATACAAAACATCTTTTATTCCTCCAATTTAAAATATCTAATTAAGTGTTCATTCTCTGGCAGACCAAGATTCAATCATTAATAATAAAACACAAAAAAATTAGAATTTTCTTATAATCTCATAGCTTTAATTTGACTTGGGGTTTCCTGGAATCTCATTGGGCCCTGTATCTTGCCTTATAAGGAGCTGATTTTTATTCACTGCCTCATCAGAAGTAAATATTCCTGGGCTTGCTCTTTCACTTTTAAATATTTATACATATGTTTCTTCTTGCAAACTTGGGATATTTCTATCAGTGACAGCAGTGAGACTACCAACATATGGTTAGATAACAGAAGCTTACTTTTTTAACTCAAGGTATTATCTGGTCAAATGGTTTTAGTTATAAATGATTTACAGGGATGTTACCATCAGCAGATTGCTCTACCACATCTTCCTGGGAATACCCTGTACAGTGACATCCACATACTTTGTAAGCTCCAGAAGGATGCTGTGCCATAACCTTGGTGCTGTGAATAATGCAGAGGATTTATTGGCTCTCTGTGAATTCCCAGGTGAATTGTAGGCCAGTGACCTGTGAGGAGATCATCACCCTGTGCCTCTCAGTTCCTTTAGAGCAGAAACTGTCAAAAAGACTCTTCCTCTTACAGAATGCTACGTGTGACACCGAGGAAATGCTAAGGGAATTGACTTGCTGATCCATTAAAAAATTATCATTTATCACAATTCTATTTCTTGCAGTGCTTTTTCTGTTTCAAAGAACCCCCCAAAGAAGCTTAGGTTTTTCAAATCCCTGTGCTGTGCTGTGCTTACTGGAGAATAGAACTTTCTACCCTTGTATTGAGGCAAAGAAGGAGATAATCACATTGTCCTTCCCAGTGAAGCTATTAACAGCTATATTTGACAACCCATATTCTAAAAACACCCCTCCAAAGCAAAGGTTCAAGCATAACCTTTAATTCTCCCTGTGTCAGGAGCAAAAGACCTTTCCAGAAATATTTAGCCCAATGGCACTCATTTTGTATTAGCCCTTGTTCATTCAAGCTTCTGGAATACATCTGGAGGGTCCTTAAACAAGTTTTTTGACACTATTGATGGAACCTTTCCGACAGCTCATTAGGAAAATTCATGAGCTTTCCCAAACATGCCTAGAGACTCGTGTTCATTCAGAGTTCAGAGTTAGCTAACAGATTGCTGCAGCTCTAATTAAAATGTAAAGCCATTCTAAGCACACAACCTTTGGCAAATCAAATGTGCCAGTTGATTAAAAAAAAATGGTTTCAATTGTAAGAATAGTTTGCCAAAATATTATGTTTGCTCCTAATGGAAATGAGCAACAAATTTATATCACACAGCAGCTAAAAGCTGAGTGGAAAAAAGGCTGTTTTAGCTAGTGACAGCTTATGAAAGACACTCCTTGTTGTGGTGAAGTGATTATTAAAACACATTTTTAACACAAACTGCCATGATCTCTGGATGGAATTTCTAATGAAGCACTTTTGCCTTCTGATAATGTTATTGCTCTTCAGGCAAGCGTTTCAATGAAATCCCAAAATACGGCAATAACTGCAATGGTTCACAGGGAAGTGATTTCCAGTCCCAAAATTGAGGTCAAAGGCCAACAATATTCCCACTAGTACCAAAAATTTCTCTTCATATGATTTCAATATAACCTATAGCTGTACATCTCATATCCACTCCAAGCAGGGGGAGTAATTTCACTATCTATTAGCTTCAATTGGAAGGGTAGTTTTTACAAATGCTTATTGCCCTAAAGAGGTCAAAAGAAACAAAGAGAATAGAAACAAAGAGTTTTCAGGAAAGGTTTATTCATTGTAGAACAGAGCAGCGTGGTTGTTACTATTGAGACCAAGCTCATGTTCACTCCTTGAATACCAAGCTCACATGCATTTCCAGATATACTGGGAGACACATGTGGCAAAAATACATAATTGTGTAGAATTCTATATGAGTACTTCCCTATGACAAAACATATTAAGAGCATTTACATTAAAAATAATCTATATAAAAATACATGCATAATAGAGAAAAAAAATATGAGCAGTGAACAAAAATATTGGAAGATTTTCTTCAGAGGCTCTATAGAAATCCACAGAAACTCACCTGTCTCAAGGGCTACCTTTAAAACAGCATGAACTTAAAATCTGTTTCATACACTGACTTAGCTGCTGAGGAAACACATGCACATGACTGATTCATTCTTGCAAAGTGCAAGTCCTATTAAGAAAGCAGGTACATCACTGCAAACTTCCACATTTTATAGAAAAAGTGCAAAAAACATGCCACATATTTTAGAACACCCAACATTTTATTTCTAGCATAAGAATAATTTATAGTTTATGATCTTCCTTCATTTTTTCTCTGCTTCTTTTCGCTTCCTCCAACAACAGAAGAGACTAATGAGATTGGAGCTGTCAGAAAGCAGCAGAATTTAGTCACTTCTGCACCACTGGCTCCCTCTCTTGAGGACTCAATGAATTAGGGTCTCATCAGCTCACAAATATGAGGATGCAGAGGATGACCAAGGATGCATCACCCAAGGCCTGCAGCAGCATTCATTAGTAGCTCATGTGGAGAAGAGTTTTGCTGTATTCCAGCAGTTATGAAATCTGCAGGTTTAGATTTGTGTGTGTCTTGCTTGCAAAGCTTCATAGCCAAAGTTCTCTCTCTTATGTGTTAATGAATACAATGTAAAGCACATTTTCCCTTCCAAAAGCTCATATTACAGCAACTTCCAGATGAGCACTGCTCTTACACAGCTAATGCATGGCACAAACACCAGCTGTTGAGCAGTACATGCTGCAAATAACTCATGATATCCATATTTTAGTCTTACATCCAGTGAACAAGCTGACAAAGAAATTTTCTTTGATTTAAGGGTTTCACTCTCTCTGAATTGATGGCTTGAAACACATTGATCCTCAGACTTTTAAGCAGATGTAAATTTCAGTATTACACTAAAATACATCGACTTCAATGGGACGTAACCGAGGCTGCTGCCAGGAAAAGTGCTCTGAGTGAGCAGGGAGAATCAGTCCTGGAAGAAATGAGGGCAACAGCATTCACCAGTGTGGGCACAACACAAACTGCATTTCTACCTGCACTCTCAAGCTGGTGACTCCTTTGCTATCTGACTTGTTAAAGTAAGATGAGGGAGAAGTTACTTTGCTCATGAAAAAAACTGTAAATCAGAATTTCTGCTTGGAGAAAAACAGGTTTGAGAGGTTACATGACTAATTGTCAGCAGGTAAATGAGTTACTGGTGGCCTGGTCCAATCTAACTACTATCAGTGCCCTTCACAGATAGCTATTACTCTGTCGTTTGCATTAGTTTGTAAAATAAATGAATAAATGCTTCACTTAAAAATTAAACAAAAAACAAAACTCATTAAATTTTCTAGTCAATAGTGTTAACACTCTTCTCTGTCTGCCTTCCCTCCTCTTTAAGATGTTCTATGAAAATGCAAATCCATGTACAACTGTGTATACTGAAAATATGCTCCACTGGGTGTTTAACCATCTTGCCTTTGCAGCCCTGAAACTGTGTGACTCGTCAGCATATTCTTTCAGCATTGAACTCAGTGATGTTCTTCAGTTCAGCAAATATTTTATTTTTCTCCAGTGCAAGAAAATAACAATAATTTTAAAATATTTTCAGTACAAGTGGCCTTTTATCTCTCACCTCTTTTCTTGTATTCTTTTACATGTGTTATATAATCAGGAGACAAAGCATTTTCTCCCATAAATAAACATTTCTGCATTATTTTTCTAAAGGTACTTTTCAGGGTCTCACATTTGTTTTTCTGGAGAGATATTTCAATTAATCTTTGTGAACACTAGGGAAAATGAAACTTGGGTTTGAGATGTTTGGTTTCTTTTCATCCCTGTCCTTCACTTCCTGTGGGCTTTCATACATTCACGCAGAATGGAGAGGGGCTCCAAGGATAAAATTTCATTCAGGCAGATGCTGATGAGCTGCATGACAATGAAATTGCTGTACCCTCCCTGCACACCTCTCAAGGCTTTCCTTGCATTGCTCTTACATAATCCTTGTCTTTCTTTTCTGAAATATTTGACTTGGATTCTGTATCTGGTGAACCACAGGGATGGGAAGGCAGTAAGGACTCGGATTCAGATTTGTTTCACCTACCACAGGAGACAATTCTCCATTATTGGCAAAAAGGCTTTGTTCAGATCTCAGGTGTGAAAGACAAGAGGGAAACAGAACTCCAGTGCATGTCACTGTGAATGAGTATTCAGTTCTGGGAGGAACTGGATGGATTTGAGGGAAAGTTTGGATAACATATGGAAGGACCATGTTTAACTCCAGCTCATGTCTGTGACAGGGCCCAACTGAGAGTTTGGATGTCCTCATGCATTCAAAATATTTGGGACTACAGACCTTCTTGAAGCTACTTCATCCCAGATTCAGAAGCAGCTGAGTTCCTCAGCATTTCTGTTTCTGAGCCTTTACAAGCATAAAATCCTGGTCCCATGGTCCAAGTGAGTGAACTCCTGGTGGTGGCACCAGTTCTGCAAACATTCACCAGACTGGACAGGCCCTTTCAAACCCATTTATTTTGCCTGGGAGGACTGATGAAAATGCTGCCTGCTTCCAGATTCTCTGCTCTTCAGAGCATTGCCTGGGCCTGTCTAACCTTACTTTAGGGTGAGAGTTGGGCCAGGGAATCCGATAAACTACATCTAATAGGGTACGTGACCCTTAGAGCTGCAAATTCTTTCCTCCCCTTTCCCTCTTTCTTTTATTTTTAAAAAGTTCACAGGAACATTTAGTCCAGCCTCTGAACATAATCACTGAGTTTCATAAAGAACATGATTCCCACAAGGCCTTATAAAAGTTATTCTCGGTATTGCAGTGCTACTTCAAACGGGAAAAAAAGCCATTTTACAATAACCTTGCTGTCACAAAATGCTTGCAGCCAGGGTGTTCACTGGGAATAATCCATAATAAAAATCCCTTTGGGACTGTCTGTCCAATTGCCACATATAAAACAAAGCAGAAAATAAGGTGTTGGATGTTTAGCTGTACCACCAACTACTGACACCCGCAGTGTCAAAAAAAAGGGAAGGAATAAAAAGATAGTAATTAGACAGCAGTATCTGAAATTCTGCCCTTAGCTTTACATCACACCTTTTAGTTCCAATTTCTTCTCTTTTTTGTGCCTTTTTTTTTGTTTGTTTTGTGGACTTTTTTGTTTGTATGTTTAGAGGGGGTTGGTCTCAAGCTATCCCTAAATGCACTCTGAACAACTTTGCACTAATACAGACCCTTTGTAATCTATGTGGAATTTAGCATGTGCAAGTATTGGGCAGGTGGTGGGGAGCAGGGGAAAGGGACTTTGAGCACCAAAGTGTAAGAGTCCAAATTAACCCCTGCATTTCTAATCCTCTCAACCTTTATGGCTGTATTACGCCTGAAGAGAAATATCACTTTACTTCAATTCTGTGTTTTTTTAAAGCAAGTATATATGTAAAGACATGGGCAGCTAAGACATGAATCTCCAAGAGCCAAATCCATAGAGGTACAAAGAAAAAAATCTCTAAAGCAATATTTTCTTTTTTTTTCACATCAGCTGGCAGCTTCATCTTAGGTCCATCTCATTCTGACACTACCTTTTGCTCTTAATATCAGGTGTTCTTATTAATTTACATAATGGGAAGGCTCCTTCCTGTTAGAGAAAATCTGCTCTGCCTCCTGTGAACACTTATGGCTTGCCCTCTTATACCTTCTCTGTGAGCACATCAATAGTGAGTAGCTATTGTGGTGTCTGGCTAAACCACATTCTATTAATTATCACATTCCACAAACTTCTTCCAGTGCTAAATGCATTTTGTGTGCACATTCAGAAACCTCTGTGCTCTAAGAACTTCTCAGCAAGCACCTGATCTATAGAGGAACCACCTGATGCCAGCATAACTTGCACTGAACCTGAGATTTTTCTTCCTCACACACTCTAAAGTCATGAGAGCAAGCCTTGGATATGCAATTCAATAGGGATTTCATTCTTCTTATTAGGAAAGATCAGGATGGTACTGCTAGCAAGACAAGAAAAAGTATGAGCCTAAAGCAAGCCTTTGTAAAGTTGTGAAATGCACATATTTTTAACTCTTAAAACATCTATATTTCTTATATGGAGGGGCTGTTTCACCACTTCATTGTGAAAAAAAAACATCAAAAAGAGGCATTTTGTGCAATATATTGATTAAATGAAAGATGGAGATTGTTTATTTAGTTATACAATTACCACAGATCAAATTTAGAGTGCATATAGTCAGTTTACATGTTTTTTTATCCCAAGCAGATTCAGATAAGTCAAAAATATATGGCTTTTTCTTCCTATTTGAATAAAGATCCTTACCCCTTTCTAAATATGTAGTTTTTAAGCATTTATAAGAAATCTTTAATGCCTTCCTTCTCTCCCCCCTCCTTGAACACCAAAATTAGAATGCTAACTACTTGTTTCACCTTTATTGGCAACTAAATTCTTTAAAGTGATATCAGTTTCAGTGAAACCACTGTGACAGGGATTTTCTTCTGATTATTCAAAGTTTGACCACAAATTCTGCACATTAAGCACAGCACCTGGAGTCAGAATACCTGTATCAAAAAGGTGGAGTAGAGCTTTCCCTCCAAGATAATATATGTAACTGCAGCTCTCTCTCTCTAAGACAGCAATCTCTCTTAGTTTTGTCCACTTTTATCAAGGAGTCCTAATTACAGCCCAAGTGTAAAACTACATTGTTTCACTGGCTGCAGGAAAGTTACTTCTTGTTTATACCCATGTGCTTGCTCTGTCACCACTACAGTTATTACTCAAATACAAGAAGAAAACTCTCCACTTAAAATCTTTATTCCTCTCATAAAGAAGTGCAAAATCCTATACACCAATAATGACCATCATCAAATGCTCTAAGGCCACGAATTTAATAGAGACCTTTTTTCCTTGACATTTTCCAGGCTCTGTAGTCAATCTTCCTTTAGCTTCTTTCAATATCTCTCCTGGATACACCTTCATTTTAGCACAGGTCAGCTTGAAGTTGACAGTTGTGTTAACTACTTGTGTCTACCAAGTAGAATAAAAGAAGTCACCAGTATTTCCCACACTTATTTTTTAGGTTCTTCCTGATGTAGGACTGAGTTAGCACCTATTTCAAACGGGAGGAATTTTAGCTTCCTTGGAATCATTTGGAAAATATTTTGAACCTTTCAACATAGCAAATGCACAGTAGACACACTACTACTTAAACCAGAGGGAGGATGATTAAATTTTCATTCATCTCTCAGGCAAAAGTATCAAGATCGAGATGCACAAAGAAGCAAAAAGGAATAATTGTTTTATTGTCCTTGAGCCTATTTATTTATTTCTACTAGTGAAACTCTACTAAAATTTAAAAAATATATCTCCAAAATTCTAATTTTTGTTCAAATTCTGAATATTTATCTCATCCATTCTATTAGAAATAGCTGGACAAACTTTGTCTAAATGGAAAATACCCATGTGAGATGATGATTTCCAGAAATACAGAAATTCTTCAAGCACTGTGTAATTTAATCTTCAGAATAAAAATTACCTTTATTTCCATATTGCAAGATGGTATAATGGAATGCATATTTCCATGAGCATTATGCTTTAAAAAGAAATTAAATACATTGATGAATATGCTTTTCATTCTTTTTAATAATCAGATTATGATCACACAAGCAGCTTCATAGTTTGAATGACAATATAATAATTCATCCATGGCACTGAAAATGACACTTGGCTTTTGGCCTCATGCTTAAACCATGTTAGCTATAAATTACTATTTTATAATTCATGCCTTGTTGCATAATAAAGAAATTATTAGAGCATAATAACTGTAAAATTGTATTAACTACTGGTTTTATTCACTCAGTTAAGTATTTTCAGCACCCTTCCAATTAATGCTTGGATCAAAAAATGAAGTAAGGAGATAATATGTACTTGAGAATTTAGGATTTTCACTATCACTGTGTTCTTAACAGACCACAGAACCATACAATAGAGAGAAATACAAGACAGGATTTATGGCAGTTCTACAGAAAAAAAAAATCACTGCCTATAATAGACATTTCTAGCACTAAATAAACATCAGCTAAAAGATATTTAACAGTCCATTACAGCTTTTTATAGAAAGACTTTCCTGCTGCTTGAGAAATGAAGGCTGTCAGAAAACTGTTAACTTCACAATATGTCTGACCATATCAAGTAAGTAAACAAAAAATCAAACTTTCTGTGAAAACATTTACATTAGAGCAGCCTTGTAAAGTAACTTGGGTTGCTTAGTTTGAGTAAACTATTTCAAATCATGATCAGCATTGTTCTCTACCTGTAGGACATGCTGTCCTAGTGGGTCATATCTGCCATTGGGAGAATTTCTACTCTAGAAGCAACATTCCACAGCAAATGTGGAATGATTAAATATTAGCAGAAAGAGCTTATATCTGTACAGATAGACAAGGAAATAGAAATTACACCTGAACCCATTTTTAAAGGATATGCCTACAAAAGCGAGCTTAGAGTGTGAGGGTGATGTGAAACCAGCTTTCTGCAAGTACCTGTTCAGAATTCAAAAACTCTTCAGCTAAGGAGCACAGAATAGAGAGGATCTTTTCCAGACATGGATGAACAGAGTGTTCTGCTCTTCTTGGCCTCTCACTTCAGGAATTCAGCACAAGAGACCAGCAAATTGCCTTCAAACTTCTACACTTCAGTGAATTTTTCCTCCTGGAAGACATAATGCTGCTTATGGATTTTTTGTTTTTCATAGCATGCCACTGTTCTTTTCTCTTTCAGCAGGAGCTAAAAAAGTTTAACATTATTTCAAGCTGTCTGACTCTTTCTTCCTCAATTATGTTATCAAATTATTGCCGCTATCAGCACAGAAACTGTGAAATAAAAATGGTTTAAATGTCCTGCACACAATGTTTTCAAAAGACAGTTTGCAGCAGTATTTCTACCATATTTTGCACTTCTGCCTAGGAAATCTCGCTATTGCAGGTGACAGTGACATATAAACCTGAGAATTTGCTAAGATCAGAATGAAAATGAAGAGGAAGACATGGCAGAGCAGCAATTGCAAGCAAACAGAAATAATTTGTCCAGTGTTTGACAAAGTCTTCATGCTCTCCAACCACATTAACATGATCTGGCAATACAGGTGCACACTCAGGTTTAGACTCTGTAGAACAAGGCACATCCTTTACATTCAGAGGGTTTGGATTAATGAACATCTTTCTCCAAAGCTGAACTGGAATAAATCCTCAGCAAAATAAAGTGATTCTGTATAAAAGCACGTTGTGTTGCTTCAGTGGCAAAGGAGAATTTCAAATCTGAATAATAAGTTATTTACTAGAAAATTGCAATTTAATAGCAATTAAACAAATATCAGAAGCACACAGTACAGATAGAAGGAGTAGAACCATCCTTCTGTGTGTGTGAGGCTGATCACAAACTCATCCAAACAAATTCCCAAGTACACCATATTTCATTCCAAACTTTTTACAGGTTTCGATACACCTCTACAGATGTTCATCTTTATTCCTTACAGTGTTGATCTATTATCAAACAGAAGTCATAGAAAAATATAAACCCATTTTTTAAAACTTTTCCATTTAGCACTTAAGCAAAAGAAAACTTCCCTCTCCAAAAAAACCCCAAACCAAACAAAATAAAACAAGCAACTTCCCCCTAAATAAAACTGAACACCACCCACAAAAACTAAACAACAACAAATCAAAAATAACTCCACAAATTTTGTATCCTGGAGAATACAAAAGGCCTTCTCTTAAAACAATTATGCATTTTTTTTCTCTGAGAATTTAAGTAAAATTTTCTTTTAAGCTAGGCTTGAAGATTTAGGTAGGAAATATCCATATAGGAGCTATACAGTCCTATAATTAATGTAACTAGACTCATGGAATTGTTTCATGTCTCAGATGATGATATATCAAATAATATCCTATTATTGCAGCATCACTTCTTATTCTGCAGAATGCTGGGGTTTTATTAATTGTGTTGAAGTGCAGCAATTATTTTTGAAATGTCTCCTGTGCAGTAAAACTGTTTTTCACTCTATCTTGCTATTTTTTCTCTTATGCTTAAACTGTTTTCTATTTTCACAGTTGCAGCTTTTGCCTTCATTTTCATAGCCTTTGCCAGTTTTTGTTCACAAAGGCAAAGCAGGCTCATCATTTCCCCTGTTACAGCTCTGACACGGAGTGATCATTCATGTCACAGCATATTGAGTTTATTTACTCATAATTGTACCACGTCAAGCTTTCCATTTTCCTACAACACTGATCTCAACACAATCACAGCAGTTGATAATGATGATATCCAGAGAGTTTCCCCTCTATTTCACAGAACAAACCTTCTTTTGGAAGCTTACTGTGACCATTCAGGGCAATATCAAGGTTTCTGCCTCGCACATAAGTAGTGTCTTGATTCCTCTTCTCATAAAAGCACGACAGAAAATTCTGTCTATGCAACCTGTCACCCCTGAGGTGCTTGCAGCTGACTCATAAGTGATCCTGCTGAAATGTGAATATGACAAATATCAGACAGTTGCCAGGAAATGACCTTCATTATAGCACAAGGATATCAGTCCTACATGCGCAGCCAGACCACTGACTTCACTCAGGGTCTCTTTTCTCTTCTCGCTCTATTCATTCAATTCACCTGACAGTGTGATGAGAACTGACTCACAAAACTACTTTGGGGAAAATTGGAAGGCTGAATTGAGCAGCAGTTCCACATCAGAAGAGATCAAGTGCTATGCTGGCTGTAGGGGGCTGTGCTGGTTATGTAGAAAAATGCAGGCAGCAAAGGTTTTGAATTGGAACAGGCAAGAGGAGAATCCCAGCTCCTGAGTTTGCAGATCAAGGTCATTGTGGCACAGCACACTGTAGGGTAGAAAACATGTAAAAATTTGAGTTCAACTCAATTGGTTTATAGATTTTCCCAGGGTTGATCTCTACCACTACATCTACTCCCTCTGGACTATCTGGATTCGGGGACACAGATAATTTTTTAGTTTTGTAAATTTAAGGGAGCTTGAATGATTGTATCATGAATTAACACTAACCTCCCCAGCACCAGTCTCACCAAAGCAATCTGATTAAAGCAAACACAGTCCAATTATCCATGCAAGAGAGCATCACATGACAATAGCATAAGAAGTATTTGAGTCTCAATGGCATTTTAAATTTACCTGGTCCTTTGAAGCCTTAAAATGCCAGTAGAGGAGTGAACAAAAAAAAAAAAGGTAAAAGAAAAATTTACCGTGTCACTGTGAGCTCACTGAAACTCTATGTACCTCCTGAACACTGAACCAGCAATTATATTTTCATTATTATTATTACTAATATTATTATTATTATTATTATTATGCATATCTCATTACCATTTCTGACTTCTTAATGAATTAGCTTGCTAACATATTACAGAATTTTCAAACACAAGGAACTGTCCTTCCTTACACAATAACAAATCCAGTCACAGTTTCTGCCTGGGACAGGAATCTTTGGTGTATGTTTTACATTGATTCAACAAATGAGACAATAATCAGAATATTATCTCACTAAATACATCCATAATTACTGTTTGGTGATTTACTGTATCATTCTTCTCAGTGTCTTGTGCTTTCCAAATAACACATAATTTGGCAATTACAGGAATCCAAGTCCTTTTTGCTTTTCCAAATTATCAGATATAAAGACTGCAATTTAAAAATCACCAAATTTATGCAGATATTAAATTTCAAGTACATTCACTAACCCAAAAATGTGAAAAAAATACAAATCTGACAAATCAGAAGCCAGTAACAAATGAAAATCAGGATTGGCCATTGATGTATAGAGTGTGAGGATGTAATGTTTGTTTGATGTTCCTCAGGTAAAAATGTATCTGAGCAAACAGAATTATGAGTTGAGGGGTAAAGGAAAAGGCTTCAAAATTGTATTAGTGTAACTGTATTGAAAAGAGTGATTGTGTGTGGCAGTCAGCCTGACCAGTATTCCAGGTCAGGAAACCATCACTAATAAAGAATTGGACCCCAACCCTAGGCCTTGGGAGGCATTTGTTTGAGTTGTGGTGATCCCAGAAGGGAAAGTTCCAAGGAGTGATGGGACTGCCCATGTTGATGCCTCATACATATTCCCAACCCTCATTTTCCAGTTATCATCACCACTCCCAGCCCCCAGAATGTTCTCCCTTCCTTGTATCCCCATTGGCCCTCAACTGATGCAGTGTCCCACCCAGCCTGCCCCATGGGACCCCACCTTCCCTCACCCCACCTCTGCACCACTGTCCCCTATACCCATTGGACCCTAACCTCAACTCCATCCGCTCTCCTACCCCACATTTATACCCTGGACCTCCCTGCATCTTGGTCTTCAACCACCAGCTCCTACAAAGACCTTGTCCCCTTGGTTAGTGTATTTGGATTTTGGGCCTCATCCCACATTTGCTGTCACTATTAAAGTATTTTATGTTGCTAAGTTGTGGTCGTCACACCGCTCTTCTTTTATTTCTGCCACTATTGCCCTGATATCAGAGAACCCTAAAAAGTATTGTCAGGGGCCACCCCTGCCCCTGATACTTGTGTTGGAGAATGTAGAGATATTTCTTCAGTAAGATGAAAAGGAAGTTATGGGATAAGGTATTTCAGTGTTGCTCAGTACTGGTGGCAGCCCAGCAGCTCTGATATAGTCAGGGTTGTATCTCTGCACCACCTGCTCTGAATGCTGCAGTGATACACACCAAATTCACTCATGCCCCATGCATACATTCTTGTCCTTTTGTAAAGTACCAAATACATTTTGAGTTCTACTTCATAATTTTCTCCCCATGTAACAATAGCTAAAAGTCCAAAAAGTACTCAGAGATATTAAACAAATCTTTAAAAGTATGTCAAGAAGGGAAGTAACCATTATTTTGCTCTTTTTCCAGTGCATCACAATTTCCTCCTCCTCTGATAATTCCACTGCCTTTTTAAAAAATCGTACATTGCCAAAGAAATCAAGATGCACCATTGCAGACTGACTGAAGTTAGTTACAGAAGACTTTTTGCAGTATTGTATTTATGTCATTATTCCAAAAATCATTGACCCAGGAATTCTCTGCTCCCTCTTTTTTTTTTTTTTTTTTTGGCTTATCTACATGCCAGAGTGCAGATTAAGCCAGCTCTCGGTCTTGTGTGACCAAAGTGCAATAAAAAGCAACAACTGAATTTGAAATATTTATTAGAAGTGTCAAGAATGAGAAGAGAAAAGCAACTGAGGGAAAAGAAGCAGCAAAAGAGCATTGGACAAGGTTACTTAAACTGCCAATTAATGTTCAAAAATAACCTCATCAATAAGCACAAGCATGACAGGCCTGACAAAGAGTAAGGCTGCAGTGTTAAGGAATACTTAATATCAAGTGCAGCAGCCAGAAGTAGCTTTATTCCCCAGGATTTCCTACATGGAACAATGCATTTTTCCTCACTTTTCCTGAGCAGACACTGAACATCCCAGGAAAAGGCTCCAAGTTCAAAGGAGGCACCAATTTTGGGTGGGCAGCCGGGGCAGTGGGAGGCAGGCTGTGCTGGAGGGTGGAGCAGGGCAGACAAGGCAGTGCCTCCTCCTTGGGGACCCAGCGACAGGAGAGTCTCTGCAGCCTCCCCTGCACAGCTCTGTCCTTGCTCTGCTGCATCCCTGTGTCCCGTCAACACCTCTGTCTGCTTAGACAAAAAGGTCTTGTGTAGGCATTGTACAAACGTGCAACAATGAAAAGTACCCAGCCCAACAGGGCCTGTGGGACTCGAGGCAGAAAATTCTGGAAAAAATGCAGGAACAGAACATCAGCCCTTTGTGAGACTTTCTTTGGCCCTGCTGTGTGGAGCTGTTCTGAAATCAGTGGCTGGTTCATCCCGTGGTTTTCACACACCCCACTCCTCTCCAGCTGGAATAGGAAGGAGCCACTGCTACAGTGACAAACTTTTACAGATCAACTTTAGGTCTGGTTTTCTCTTAATTGTCTGCCTGATTAATTACACGCCTTTTCCCCCACCAGCATCATGTGTTTGAACACTGGGCTGAAATGTGACTTTATCTAATGAGCCATAAATTCTGTCTTTTATAATATATCAATTTCTGCCTCTGGGTTTCTGTTACCTGACACAAACTTGTCCTATTATTATTTCTGTGAAATCCTTCACAGTTTATAGTGCACTTTCAGCAACATTTTAGTAACTGTCTCCTATTTTAAATAGCTGTCTTCCTTAACAGTATCATTCATAATTTAAATTCTATTTTTTAAAGAATTTCAATTACCACTCTGTTAAAATACTTTCTATACAAAAAGAGAAAATACTTAATAAGCAAAACGAGCTAATTATAATATAGTTGTGCTTCATTTTGGAAAAGTAACAAGTGATTTCAGATCTCTGCATTAACTTTTAAAAAGAGACTTAAATTAATGTTTTCCAAGTTCTTTTTCACCTGAAGATATAGCAAGAATTTCAAAAAGCTCAGAGACTTGTCTCTCTTTGAAATCAAATCAGGGAAAATCTTGCCCTGGGGCTCCTAAGTCACTTTTAAAAATGTGACAGTGTTGAAAAGAATACAAATTGTTTTTTAAAGACCTTGAAGCTGTTGATGGATATATAGTTGGAATGAAAGACAAAGAGGTTAATGAAACAACGATTATTTATTAATTTGTTGCTTGGCAAACATAAAATTCCTTGGTTAAGGATCTTTCTAAAAGCACTCAAGTAAATGGATGGAGGGGACAGGAACAACTGAGGAGCACACTTCATGGGAAACACAATTTCTTGTGTATGAGCCTCTCACTCAGAAAGACACTGTTGGATCACTTTGATAACGCTTGAACTTTCACAGTGGAGTTGGGCAATAATTCTTATTCTTGCTCTTCACATATATAACTCTTCCAAGATGTTTATATAGGAGAGATGTGCTAAAATTGCTGTGGATCCTCAAAAGCTGCTCCCCTTTGCTTTCTGCCCAGATGAAAATAATTTTCTAATTTTCAAAAAGTACTGGGAGCTTTCCAGAGTTTCATGTCCTTCAAACTTTGTTCTAAGGGAAATTTAAAACTGTTCAATATTCATTATGCGGTGTATAATTGATATATTAGATATATTAAGAATATTAAATTTTGTGGGTTTTGCTTATGGATAAGAAAATACTTTTTTCTCCCCCTGGGCTCACGTCTATCACAATTGTATATAAATTAAATCTAAAGCCATTTCCACATTTTTGTGACACCCCTGGATCATTCCAAGACCTGTCTGTCCCAACAGCACAGTTGTGCAATTGCAGTGAGGTGTGAAAAAAGAGAGCTCCTCCAGGTGATCACACTCAAATCATTTTTGGATACTTTGTGAATAAAAGGAGTGTTAAATATAGGCATTTCAATTTAAAAAAAAAAATTATTTGTGAAATAAAAGATAATTTTAAAAAATTAAATGAAACATAGCCACAATATCTAAACTTGAAATTATATTCTGCATAAAGCTATCTTATTATAGTTTTTTTACTCTACATTTTCCCTTACAAAAAGGCACAGCAGCCCTATTCCTGACATCTCATCCAACAATATTGCACATAATCAGTGTGGCAGAATGAGTCCAACACTTACAGTCACTCATGTTCCATATTCAAGAACAAACTTTTAATTAGTTGAGAAGGGTGAACATTCTCTTTGTCTTAGTGTAAAACAAAATTTTCATAAACTGAAATTTATTCATTCTCTTCTATTGATTTTTTTTTAACAAAGTAATCTAATTTTATAAAAGACAACAGTAAGGGAAAGATAGAGAAATATATTATTTGATCTAATAGCACAAATTCTCATATTTCAGTAAAAGCTGGTGTCTAGTTATAAAAAAAGAAAATAACATTTAAAAAAAAAAAAAAAAAAAAAAAAAAAAAAAAAAAAAGGTCAATCTTGATGGATGGACTTAGGAGAAGGATTCTATTTTCTCTTCCTATGTGTCCCTAAACTCTATATTTATAGCAGCCATTATGTTTTTCAGGGGAAATATTCCTAAATATTATGGACAGGCTTGTTGTATGTACAAACACCAAGTACCTGCCATTGGTCTCATGTATTAATATTTATTTCCACTCCATCTGATTTTCAGAAGATAAAGGTGAAAGCAGAACTGACAAGGAGATTATGTCAAGAAGAATTTAACCTAATTGTTTTTCTAAGTGTGCAATGTTAAACAAAAGTCTCAGCGTTGCACATGAACCAATGATAACACAAAATGGCTCCTCCAAGTTTTGAGGATAAAAAAAAATCATAAAAGCAAAGGAGATCCATCAAAAAAATAAGAGTTTTAGGCAACTCTATTTCTATTGTCATTCAAACACTTCTATGCTTTACATCCTGATTAACAAATCTCTTCACATTTTCTGACTCCTCAATACCCCTCTTAACACTCATGACATCCATGACTATTTCGTGTGGATTTGATACACAGCTTATATTTTGCATATAAAAGGCAAGGTAAACCTGTAATTTTTACTACTGCTACACTGGAAATGAACAGCATGGCAACTGTGGGGAAAAGTGGATTCTTTAATGGACTACAGAGTGATAACCGGTTTTTCAAAAAACCTTCTGCTCATTTTTCAGAGAGTAGGTAGGAGAATATGAAGGGCTCTACCTCCAGGAAGACTAAGTTCAAGAAACTGCAAGCAGATAATGACAC
This sequence comes from Muscicapa striata striata, assembly GCA_030060385.1. NCBI lineage: Eukaryota > Metazoa > Chordata > Aves > Passeriformes > Muscicapidae > Muscicapa > Muscicapa striata. The sequence continues at coordinate 882,556 of JAREIS010000328.1, read as the reverse complement.
AATGAGAGCCAAGGCTACAATTTTCAGAAGCACATTGAACCAAAAGCAAGGTGAAAATATCCTATATTTAGATCTGCCATGCTGCAGGTTGGATCTGCATTCCCACTATGCAGAACATAAGTGAATTGATCTTTAGAAGTACACAGACATTAAAAGGAATGTGAGAATATGTTTCCATGGACAGACACTTTCCCCATCTAGAAAAATGAAGGAAACCACTGCATATGAAATTTAAAATGCCCTTAGTGATATGTCACTTAAGACAACTGTGCCATCTATCAGCTTCCAAGTACAACTCACCTTTTAAGCAGAAGATTAAATTAAAAATTTAAATGTCAGAATTTACAGGAAAATTGTTTTAGCCTACCATACTATTATTTCAACAAGAATTCAGATATTCATTCTCTCCCTCTCTTCGGAAACACATCCCTAAACTTTTGGGATTCTCAATATTTTAGAGGTCTCTATCTCAGTCCTTAAACATTCAAAACTGCCTGTGAGACTTGTGAATTTGTAAAGCAGGCTGCAGTCACAGCCTGACACAGGCTGCAGTATCTCATCAGCTGTTCAGTGCTTTTACAGCTGGAATCTCCAACAAAATGAAGGACTGCTGACAAATAAGAAGAAAATACTGACAGAACCATTTCTGCCATGGGGACATTTCACCAGAGCTGCAATATTTCTATTTCAATAGCACATATTGATTGCCAGGCAAAAATGTGTGAAAGACACTATAAAAGATAAAACTTATCCTAGGCTGGGTGAAAGCCAAGCTCAGGTTCCTTACTTAGAATGATTTAGAATCACATGGATTAAATACCCTGCTGTATCTCAGCCACAATATCATACTCCAGATATTTCTTAGTCAAGACAAATCTGCATCTCTCACATCCACAAGCAGTCAGGACCCACAGTTTTCTCCAGCCAGTCACCACTTGCAGACCAAAATGCTCAATTTTTTCCTAGTTTTATCTAGGGAAAATAAAACTACAAAGTTCCAGAATATGATGCAAAGCAGAATGACCCAGCTTTCTCAGGAAGACCCCATCCTGACATGATCAGCTAGAAATGCAAAAGCTGAATAGATGTACCAGATGAAGAGAGTTGTTTCCTGGCACAGAGAGCTCAGGCTAAGAAAAAGCCTTTGCTGGGTCAGATTACAGAACACAGAGTGTGTGGGGAAAGTGGCAAGATGAGTGTTCACAGTCAGGTATGATTCCAGAAAAATATACAGAACTTTAATTCAGAAATGTGTTATAGATACTGAGGTGTGATGGCTGATCTCTCTGTTTTAATCTAAATAGTTGTTAATCACTAGAGTCCTTCAAAACGCTTGGGAGAATTTTCCTTCATAAATGTTACTGCTAAACCTGGCAATATTATCATTATTCTTTCTGCAGCTTGGGCAATGTGTTGCTGTTGAGTTTTTTACCAGTGAAAGACAAAATGCAGTAAGGGAAGAGATGTTTCCACTCCTTTCCCTTTGCAGGGGCCTTTCTGGGCCACAATAAACAGATATTTTTTCAAAAAATTACACTTCACAGCTACTCCAGAGTAAATTCAGAGAAAGAAACTTTTACCTATGAACACACAAGCATTACTTTTAGATCTGTTCCCAGAGTAATGAGGTTTAAATTCACACATGGATTCTGCTTTCTAGACTGTGTACCCATATAGAAAATTTTAGAGAACACCACGAAGCCATAGATAATCTCTCCAAATTATGTTGCCTTTGAAAGCCACTGTACTCAAAATAAACAGTGATTACATGTAGTTTTAAAAGATGCCTTGAACTCTGCTGAGTCAGTATTGGCTGCACACAAATTGTCCTTGAGGATTTTGATTGTTCCATAAAGTATCTCTGGGACTCAGGAACACTGCACACTCTCCTTGCTACCATTAAGAGAAATGATGCATTGCATACTGGATGAGAAATTCTGAAAAACTGGCTTGAGTTGGAGGGGGAGATTCTTGCACAAGCCTGGAAAATTGAGCAATTTTGAAAATCCATAGTAACAAACATTTTGTCTAAATTGAGCAGTAGAGAATGCATCTGAATTGGAGACCCACACAGAGATAAAAATCCCTTCTGCATATAGAAAATGAAAAAAAAAAAAAAAAATCCCACAAGACAGCACATTACAAAGTTTATTTCCATTATTTGCTCTTCCAAAGCAAAAGCTGTCCCAAAATTTTAAAACCTCTGTACATACTGCTTGGATATCTTTTTTCAAAAATATGCACAATAAAGATAAAGATACAATTAAAGTTTAAATTAAAACAGTCAAAATTTTACTTAACTTCAAGGAGAATCCATCTTTAAAATTTACAGAAATTGACAGAATCAGACTTGGAAAATAAATTGGGTTTTGATTAGAAAAAACACATGTTCAGAATTAAACTTACTTTTCATTTACTGCTGGAAAGGTTTTGGGGATGGAAGGTTTATCCTCTCTTCACTTGTATCTCTGCTTAAGATGTATTGTCATCTGCTATTAGATCACAGACAGATTTTGGTAACTGTGATTTCCCCAGTAATGCAATTTTCTTGTTTCTGCATGTAACTGTATGATTTGAAAATAATTTAAATGCCTTGTAAAGCTCATCTTGAAGTTTTAAGTGGGATGAACATTAATAAAATGAAAGGGGTTGTACATGTACAATAATGTTTATAATACATGCATGCAAACTTTTAAAAGAGTATATCAGTCATTAGTTTAAAAAATTCTGTACATTAGAGCAGAATTGATGATGAATAGGTCAGAGTGTTATGCTTAATAGGAAAAAAAAAAAAAAAAAAAAAAAAAGCTGTGAAAAATATTTGAATTAAATGCATCCAAGTTGACAGGACCTGATTCAGTTCACCCAGGGGTACCCAGGAAATCAGCCAATACAGTCTGTGAGTCATTAAAGCTTATTTTCAAGAATTTGCTGAAGATATAAAGGGAAGTTTCTAAAGGACTGATGAAGGGCAAACTTCATGGGTATTTCCAAAATGAGGGAAAGGGCCTAGAAAATTATAGATCAGCCAGTATAACTTCAATGTTCAGAGAGATACCAGAACAAATCACTTAAGAGTCAATTTAAAAGCACCTACAGGATAGTAAACATGATAAAAAGCAGCTAACATGGATCTGTCAAGAACAAATCTCATCAAAACGATCCAATTTCCTTTCATGACAGGATAATGGGTCTGGCAGATAAGGGGGAGGCATTAGAGACAATCTGCCTTGACTTCAGCACTGCACTTGATGCCATCCCTTGGGACACTCATGAGTAAACTAGGAAGTTTGGGGTTGATGAAGACAAAAGATGAGCACAAAACTTCATGTATGTACAGTAAGCAACAGTTTGCTGTCAGCCAGGAAAGCATTTTAAGCAGAGTTCTAGACGAGTCAGTCCTGGGCCCACTTCTACACGTATTTTCAATTAGTGCTTCAGAGGTAGGCTGGAGCAAATACAATGTTCACTCACAAACCAAGAGACTACATATAATGGATTAAGTGGATAGAATCCAAAATGGATTAAAAAAAAAATTAAAAATCAGTTTTAGTAATTTCACAAACTACTACATTTAGGAAGATGCCCAGAACTTTTTTTTTTTTTTTTTTTTGCAGCAAAATAATAGTGTAGAATAATTTTCCACAACCTTTGAAGAATGCAGGGCTGCTCTGGGGATCCCAGGTACTGCTTTATGCCTCCAGGCAGAAGTCTGCTTAAAACCTTGTACTCTTTCTTGCATGTTCATCTAAAATTAACCAATTTTGTTTAAAGTTAATTAAATGTTTTACTGTCCTAAAATAGTAGCACAGGAAACAGAGAGGGAGAAAAACTTGCTTTATTTTAAAACCCTGCAATAAGTTTCTTTTCCTTGTTTCTTTCCTTCTTCTTCTTAGACTGAAATAGAGTTAGATTTTTCTGAACTCTATTTTTTTAAAGTAGTGGTTGTATCATACTGAATGATAAAGATGATAGTTTTCAACACAATGAAAGCAAAAAATAGAATAAATCAATTAATATGTTATTATTCATACAATCAGACTTTGTTGGCACAGCCTAAACTTCCTTCATACCAAAGTGAATTAAGTCTATCCAGTAATTTCTGCATTAGGTGTTCACAGTTTAATTATAGAAAACATTTGTGCTTCAGAGGTGCTCAGCTGAAACAGCACTGATATTGTAATGAGAAATACATTTATCAAGACTACCTTGATATAGTAAACTGCTAAAATACACAGTCTCCAAAAGCATTATAAGCTGATTTCTCAAAAAATACAAAAAGTTGTAAGACCTCTACCTACGGCTACACCAACTCATTGCAGAACTTGAGCAAGTCACTTCATCTTTCATTCTATTTAAAAAAACAAATGATAATTCTTCCTTAATTTACCCCCTGTGCTGAATAATTAATCTCGGTGTAATTATTTCAAATTGTATAAATATTGTTATTAGCATAACCCAAGCTGGGTAAGATACAGAAAAAATACCACTGTGTATATTCTATCACATCAAGTTGCTAGGCCTGGCAGTAAATAAAATAATAGTTGGCCTAAAGTGAGATCGGAAAGGAGAAACTGAATTAAGCTCAAAAAAGGAAACCAGAGAGGGTCTAAATAGAGACTAGAAATATCAGCACAGAACTGATAGGTTGTGAGGGCAGAGGGCAAAGTAGGCAGGACCCAGGGAGCAAGACAACCACACCTCTGAGCCAAAGGCAGCTCATTGGGAAGAGACCAAAACTTAGAACAAGTGTTCAGAGTGGTCTCAGTCATTGATTGAAATTGGAAATCCCTAAATTCACAAGTTTGTAGCAAATAAGAAACTTTTTAAAATTTTTAATTTGCAGGACTGCCGGGATTCCTTTAGAGCTGCTGCAGAGTGCACAGTGTTTGAAGTATTAAAGCAAAACCCATGCACCACAGTGTAAAGGTAGAATAAACATCATATTTCTGCATCTAACATTGTTCTTTGTGAGGCTCTCAGGTCACTGCCTTGGCCATTCTTTAATTTTCACTGCCAAAGATGAGCAGAAAGACAGGGAGAGAGACAAAAGCAAATTAAATATCAAATATTTCTGAAAATGGAAAATGCTACAGATTTGGGCACAACTTTAAAATCCCTTTCCTTTTAAAGGTTGTGCCACATATCTATTACTGGAGTGCATTGGAGGGTGAATGGTGACAGATAAATTACATATGCACTCCCCATGTTTGTTGTCATGGATTATCTTTCTCTGTAATGGCACTTACAAACATGGGGCTCTTGTGTTCAGGGAGCTAGGTAACATATTTTTTGATTTACAAAGGCATGGTAATGTGTTCTGCTACAAAGTCCTACAGCCCCAGATACAGCAAGGAAAGCATCCTGCTGACCAAATGAAAAAGATCATTAAATGTTCAGCCAGCTATGGATGGAGAATGATCAATCACCAGAGGAGGATAGGGATTTGGAGATTGCATTGTACTACAGCAAATAATTTTTTTAACCATTAGTGAAAACTTCCTGTTTAGCATTGCCAAAGGTCTTTCTTTTTTTTTTTTTTTTCCCATTTTGCAATCAATAAAATGCTAGTTGTCTTTTTTTAGCACCTTAAGTAAGCTTGTTCTAAGGTACTTGTTAATAATAAACAATTAAAGTTTCTTTAGAGATTTTGTAGACTGTTTATTTCTTGATTCATCCCTTTGACAACTTGTGCAGGGAGAATCAGTAGGGAGAAATCAGGGAGAAAGTTAAAAAATCCTGTTCTCTGAGGGCATGCATGACTGACAGCAGCAGAGATTTAGAAAAAATCAACTGAAAGGGGCCTGTGGGGGACCCAGAAATAGATCAACCTTCAGTTAGCTCATCCAGCTATATGGGCACTGTATTCACCCCAGGCCAGGGCTCTAAAAGACCTCAGCAGACCAAGATAATGAGAGTTTAAACAGATTTAGGTTTTGAATATCCATGGAGAGTCTACTAGGGCTTATTTCTGCATTCCTGCTTCTCCTTCCTCTGGTGGCTTTGCCATTTCCACCTGTCCATTCTATTAAGAGGACTTGAACAGAACTATAATCTAAGCTGTTTATCATTGCACTCAAGTGAATAACCAGTCTCCATTAAGAGGAAAAACTGTATACAAAAGTATAAAATCAGTACAGTCTACAGATGTACATTATATCTTTTTTGTCCTCATAGCATGAGTTACACAGTCAAACCTCAACTTATCCTCTCTACAGCACCCTCCAAAATGGGAAAACAAATGAGTTTTTTTTTTGCTACCTAGTTAGTCACTGAAAGCACTTTCACCCACTCACTTCTGCTAACCTAAAGTGGTTTTTTTAGGTGTGGTTATCGTGACTGTAATTGTCTTCAAAGCCAATTAAATCTCATTTCTAACTAATTCTTAGCCTAAACAACCAGACTTCAGAAAGAAAAGCCTCCATGAACAGAACTTTAATCCTTTCCTGCATGGAAACACCTGTGAGGTTTTGTTTCCCTGGGCACAGGCCTGTGTGGGAAGGCACTCCAGCAGTCATGGGGTTAATAGGATGGGTTGACATGCAGAGCATCACTGACTGAGTAGCTGCAGCCAGAAAGGGACCAGTGATTCATGCCAGTCACAATGTGTATAGGAGAAAAGACAGGAAAGAGGTGAAAAACCTTTCACTTTGCTCAATCAATGCTGATGCTAAAAAATCCTAAGAATCACTTTTCAGATCAGACATGCAGGTTTTCTCTTAAATTTTCTGATAAATACCAGTGCACGTTTCATCTAAATACAACAGGTTGCTATAATAAAATGTGTGTGATACCAAGCGAGGCAGCATGATAGCTCCTCATCTGGGACAGCCAGTAATTTGTTCCTAAACCATTTAGGGATGCACACTAATTAGCTAAAATGCAGCTGGTTAAATCCACAGGATCGAGTGATCTTTCCCTACAGCAGAATTCCAAGCTGGTTTACACTGATTCTATGCAAGTGATATCAGAATCAGATGTTCATCTCCAGTATACAAGTTACTCTTAAGCAACAATCTATTGTTAAAAATAAGAGTATAAACTGCCTAATAAATTGAGAAATAAGAATATCAATATTTTAAAAAATAGGTACAAGAAGAATCAAAACCAAACCTGCTTATCCCTGCAATGTTTGTTTTTTTTTTTTTCATGAGGTTGACTCATAGAATATCCTGAGCTGGAAAGGGACTACAAGGACCATCAGCCCTGCAGAAAACACACCCAAGAATCTCACATTGTGCCTGCTTGTGTAGCTGGACCTAAATGTTTGGGGCTACTATAAATTTCTGTTAAACATAAATAATAATGTTAGAAGAGAAAGGGGGATCAAAATTCTGGGCATGGTAATCTAAATTTTTTAAATTTCTTATTAAAAAGTGCAGATTCAATGAATTTCCACTACATTAAAAAAAAAACAAAAAAAACCAAAAACATAAAAAAGTGGGGGAGAAGCTTAATTCTACCAGCCTATTGAGTTTCTAGTTCAGTACATCTACTGGATATCATGTTGTACTGGTGAAGTACAAAACTATAAGGCAAGTAAGATTTTAAAAAGGCTATTTTTGAGTATGAAAAGAAAAAAGTTTTATGTCTTTAAGTACAAGCTCCTCTACTTACATCAACAATATATCAAGTTCCAATTAGCTCTGTGTTTGCTTTCCAGGAAAATTAAACATTTGGTGTCTTGTTGTTCTTGCTGTTGCTTTGTAATGAATTGCACACATCTAAGTGTTACTTAAATATGCAGCAGAGCTCTGCTCCCCTAAGAGTTAATTTTCTGTCTGTGAAACCTGCTGCTATTTAACAAAGTACCAGCTCTTAATCAGCCTTCAAGTGTTAATGGCTAGCTGGGGTATGAGAACAAATTCATTGCAAAGTTCATCAAAACACCAATGTTTCTAACATACAAATATCTTAATACTGAAACAGTGCAATATTTGTCTCTATAAATTAAAAAGATTAAGCGACATATCAATTAATCATTTTTGCTCTTGAACATGAGCAGTTAAGTGATGAAAATTGATTGGGAAGGTCTTAATATGTGCCAATGGAGTTGAATGGAGAGACTCTCATATTTTAGGATTGTCTTGTTAATAAATATAAAAGAATAGGGATCCAGATAAATTTTTGTCATGGTTTTCTTTTTGTTGTTGTTTTTTTGTTGTTGTTGTTTTGTTTTGTTTTTTTAACTATAGAGAACTAAGCATAATTTATAGACATAGAACATTTTCCCTCCCTCTCCCTCTCCCTCTCCCTCTCCTCTCCCTCTCCCTCCCTCTCCCTCTCCTCTCCTCTCCTCTCCCCTCTCCCTCTCCTCTCCTCTCCTCTCTCCCTCTCCTCTCCTCTCCTCTCCTCTCCTCCTCTCCTCTCCTCTCCCTCTCCTCCCTCTCCCTCTCCCTCTCCTCTGCCTTCTGCTTCTCAGGTATCATTTATTAAATAAGTATTTCTTCCCTCAGTGGGATAAGATTGGGTTTTCTATCTGTTCTGCAGGAAATCTTCCTTTTTTTTTTCTTCCATGACATGGGAAATGGGAGCAACAATGTAGGAGTGATGAGGGTTGGGGGGGGGGGTGGATTTAATGGGGATGATGATAGATGGAGGTTTTTGGTTGGTTTTGGTTTATTTGAGGGGGTTTTGAAGGGTTCTTTTTACAAGATAATTGGATTTAATTGTCTCTCTGCCCTCATCCACAGGAAATCTCTTTTCTCACCTGGTGCTGTTCTCATCTCTTCAGAGTATCAACACTAAAATCCCTGCACAATCAAAAGGTCCCAGATTGTATCTTCCAATGCATTAGTCACAGGAGCTGAGAACAACAGAACTCAGATTATCTCAGACTGGCTCAGTGTGTGATTGACACAGTTCAAGTGCCTCTTTAAGTAAATCAAATCAAAAGACTTCTAAAATAAAAGTGGAGTAGGAAACAAAGATCTTTACAGGCATTACACCCTAATCTTAATTATTTTAATTAATATTTTATGGGTTGCAAATGCAAGGGATTTTATGCTTTGCCACTTTTGTGTAATTAAATTTCTTTCACTATTAGCTCATTAATCTCTGTTTTCTCTTTTAGATGATTGCATTTGTTCAGTTTAGCTCAAAATGGCACATTGTAAGAATAACCTACTGAAAAAAACTAATCCTTGTTGATAATTAGCTGTAATGTCTTCTAAAGGAAAAAGAAACAGCAAGAATAGGGGGGAAAAAAAGGTTATTCTTTTCCCCTCCTCAGTATTTATCTCTTACTGCACTAACTCCAAATGTTGCTGGCTCATTTGTTAAATCACAGGTGATTTGTTGTCAATTTGAGACTTAAAATATTGAACATTTTATCACTTGTGACATCTGAATTCCTGAAATTATGAAACTGTATTTAAATTTTCTCATTTAAGTTTGATTGCTGCTCTGCCCACCAAATCTATTTGACAGATACTTCAGTGCACACAAAAACTTATACCCACAGATATATGTTTGTACACACACATACCCTCAAAATTTCTTCTACTTTACCTTGAACTAAATGCAAGCAGGACTGTGGAGTAGGAGGGGAAAAAAAAAAAAGTAATGCAACACTGCCATTATCTCACACCTCTCTGTTAATTTTCCAGGTATTGTGAGAGGCTCTCTCTCCCAGGTTGAAATATTCTCTGTGGAATAAGAAGAGTTTCTTCAGAAAGAGAAGTACCAAATACATCATCAGGATGAAGGAAGAAAAACTGGGATTCCACAGTAAAAAGGGTATAAAGATTATATTATTTCTTCCTCCAGTCCTTGGGAAACTGTGTAACCAAAAGTAAAGGGCTGTTATAGACAAAGTGCTTGCTCTTGGTTATTGAGTTTAACCACACCACATCCTCAGAACAATAAATGAGGAACCTTTTGGAAAATGGAAGAACAACAGATAAGGGGTAAGAGATTCTTCATCCATTTGACAGATTTACAGAGAGGAAAAAAGGAGGAGGAAAATAATGATCACTGCTATGTGAGATCAGAAGAAAACTAACTGCAAAGAACAGTAAAAGAGGCTTGTTTGAAGCTCTCAGATCTCCTATCAGTAAGTTTTTAAAACTGAAAGGAAGCCTCTCTTTATTCTCCTCCCTCCCTTCTGGATCAAAATGAGGGCTCTTTGAACAAGAAGTAAAACAGAACTCATAGACATAGAAGTGTAACAAAGTGATAAAAGAGCTGGGGCCAGAATGAAAGCATGAAGGGGATCAGAGGATAAAGGAAGAGTAATTTGAAAAGTATCAGGGGAAAAATAAAAAAAACAAAGATGATCAAATAAGATGGATAAAGTTTAATGTTAAAACCAGACCTTTTGTGTCTATTCCTAGAATAATTGTTGCTTAAAATATCAAGGAACATATTTAGTCCTGATTCTGCTGTCATTAATATTCTCAGTAATAAAAAACCTTCCAGCATTCCTGCATTCAGAGAGAAAACAGTTGTTTTCAGAAGATTTTAACATGTATTTAGTGTCTTTTGGTACTTTCATCTCAATGTGCAACCATATGCTGCCTTTTGGTACCATGATAAACATCTGCATAATTGGCTTACCTTTAAGTGAAATACTCAACATATTTTAATGCAACTATATGTGTAAACAGTTCCTGACTGAAAGTCAATAAAAATAAATGGAACAATTCCTATCATGTCTTCCTTTTCTCAGTATTTTCATTTAATTAACAAGGCTAACATTTTAAGGCAGTATTAATGCATCTTTACAAAGTATTTTTGGGTTTGTTTGGGTATTTTTTCACATTTTCAGATATAAATATTTCCACAGTATTTTACTACAGAAGACAGTTCTGCTAATCAAATAAGAAATGAGAAAGTGAGCCACTCAGAATTTGTTGTCTAATAGAGAATGATACCTATGAGAAAAGGAGAAAGAAAACAAACATACAGATACCCAGAAAACAAAAAGATCACTTAAGGAAATAGGCTGATATGTGCTGAGGATGGGGGAAAAGGAAAAATCAGTGGTCTTTCTGTTGTTAATATAGCTCAATGGGGAGGGAAATCCTAAACCCTAACATAAACCTTTCCTCTCTCAAATATCTCAGTCACGGCAGAAAACTCACCCATTTTACACTTTTTTTCCCCAAAAATTCCAGTCTGCATTGTTAACTTCTACTCATTCAAGTCTCTGCAAAAGATTCACATCCTTTATAATTTCACACAGAAATCTTATTTCTCCCTAAAAGAATACATTAAGTTCAGATACTTTTGAACTTCTGAAGGAAAATTGCTTTTAAATGCAGCAGGGGTAGCCTGGCCAGTTCAGTTCTACTGGTCCACCATGACAAACAACAGTGTTAGATGACTAATATCTGGTATCTCATGCCAGAAAAATGAGGTAATTTTTAGTGTTGTCCTGGCTTCAACTGGGATACAATTAATTTTCTTCCTAGTAGTTGGTACAGTGCTGTGTTATAGACTCAGGATAAGAATAATGTTGAAAACATGCTGATGTTTAATTGTTGCTAATCAGTTCTTGCTCTCAATCAAGGATTTTGAGTTCCCCTGCTCTGGCAGGGAGCAGGTGCACCAGAAACCAGGAGGAAGCATGGACAGGACAACTGACCTGCACTGGCCAAAGGGGGATTCCACACCATGGCACACAAATGTCCAGTCTACAAACTGGTCAGGGACAGGCTGGGCTTTGGTCAGTGGATGCTGAGCAATTGTATCACTTCCCTTTCTTAGGATTTACTTTTCTCTCTTTTTGTTGTCTCCCTTTTCATCACATCTAATATTATTATATTTTTTGTTTTATTTCGGCTAATAAGCTGTTTTTACCTCAACCCAAGGAGTTTACCTGTTTTCCCAATTCTCCTCCACGTCCCCCAGGGTTGCAGGATCTGCTGTGTGGCACTGAGTGGTCACCAGGGTTTAAACCATGCCAGCTGCCAATGCTCACAGCCAAGGAACATCTAAATATACAACAGAAACATGGGGGGAAAAGATGACTGGGTCATAAAAATCATTAATTTTACATTGCCTATATAAATAGCTTTTCAGAAAGCTTTCCTAATGAAGTCTGAACTTATACTTGAAATTCAGTTATACCTCAGGTGATTTGACAACAGGAAATGAATACATTTAACTCTTCAGACATTTGGTGTTCAAGATCACCTGTTTAAATCAGTTTTTACTGTCTGTAGAAGAACAAAATGACAGGGTGACAGGACAGAATGAGTTACACAGAGCATATTAGTGAATAATGAATTATTTTAGTAGTTGATAAAATTATTTTCAATTATGTAAGCAACATCACATAAAACTAGAAATTTGGTTTCACGTTTCTTAAATGACATGTTCTCTCCTGATATATGCCTTTTAAGAAAATGATGCAAGTAGAAGACAAAATATTTTGTATGATTTTGGCTGTTGGTTTCTGGTTGTTGTGTGGTTTCTGTTGTGTTGGCTTGATTTGATTCTGTTTTTTTAAGCTGGGATTAACAAATACCAAGACAAACACTTTGGTGTTGTTCATGGTGAATGTTATAGAAAGATACTTAAATTCTATCTAAGATGTGTTAAGAATGAAACTTGAATGGCTACTATTTCACCAGTTTAAAGTAACATGCAAAGGACAGAAAAAAAAATTTAAATAATTAGGGAAGGAAACAGAGGTAGTACAGTACAACAGGATTTCATGAACATTTGCTCCAGACACATTGTGCCTTAAAGAGCAGATGCTGTAAGGTAAGAATTTAGAGTTAAAAGCCTCAAATATTCATGTTTCAGCGAGCTTTATTCGTACTACAGAAAGCTTTTATCCAATCTTTTAGCTTTCTGCAATCAACAGGTAGCAAGAAATTCCTCAAAAAATATTCCATTTTAAATTCTTTAGCCATTCAGACTTCTAGCAGTGTATACAAAGCTTCTGTCATGGATCATGGATTCCCAGAGCCTCTGGCCTACCTCCCAACACCAAAATTGAATTTTCAGAGTGCTCAGAAATGGTTTGTCTTTACCCACAACAATTATCACTTCCACATTAATTTCTATCAGGAACCTACTTTAGAAGTCATCAGGGCCTCCAGTTTTATCAGAACTAGATAGCAGATATGTCCAGCTTTGGTCTGATTTTTGTCCTGAATGTGTATTGTTAGAGGGCATATGGGTCTAGTGGGGAAAAAAAGGGATTTTTCTTGTTTTAGATCATGGAAAGAAATATATTTATTAGACTCTTTTTTTAAAAAATGTTTTATTTCACAAATCTCTCATTTTAATGTATAAAGACTATCCTATTTCAAATAGTCAACTATGCTCAAATGGAATAAACAAGGAGATCATGTAAAAGGGAAAAAATATTTATTTTTAACAGCCACTGAATCTCTTGCAGTAAGATTTTTTATTTACTTTTACACTATATTACCATCTATAGGATAGCACTTAAATATAACTTCCAAAAATTAAGCTATGATCATTTTCTTTACAGCACTTCCTTGCAATTTGCAGACAGAAAAAAAAGTAGTGTGGTTCTATGATTCTGTGCAAATAACTGATGGCTATTACATCATTCCAGCACAGCCACTGCACAAACAACTGCAAAAGTCTGGTTAGGTAAACACAAGTATATAAAGATAGTTCCATTTGCTGGGACCAGAGGAGACAGCACACACACCACCACAATCATCAGAGGTCTTTGAAGTAATGACCATATAATGCAATATTTAATGAGATATTATATGCTCAAAAATAGTCAAGAGTATCTTTTGCTTGGCTCTCAGGCAGATTTTATCATTTGAGCTAGTTGCACTACATGCTCCACCTGAAGGACCTGCTGCATTCAGATTATTGAAGCATGAATCTTGAAAACATCATTGAGACTGATCCTCATGTTGTATTTTCATCCCTACAGGATTTATTCTCCACCTTATGCAGCATGCATTAGTAAATCATATCTGGTACTGATGCCTGATGATGAATAATCAAAATTAAAGCCATTCTTTACATGTTTCCTACTCTGAACTTCTTTGTTGTTCATCTTTTGGGTTTTTGCTTTGCCTTAGGGTTTTCAGCTTTTTAGTTATTCTGACTAGGTTATTCAGTGAATTTCTGAGTTTCCCATTTTACCAGGTATCATTCATCTTTCTTTGCAGTCAGATTTGCCTAGATAGGCAATTGTTCACAGTCCAGACATGCTGTTACTTGAGTCCTTGCATCCCAATTCAATTTCTGTGCATCATGATGGAAGCATAGCACAGGAAGCAGAAATTATATGTTGCTTTACACTCTTTTGTAGTAATGTTGTAAAACTCTCTTTCTTAGTAGCTTTTTTTATGCCTTTCTTCCTATTTTCACTAAAAAAATAACCTGTGTTGTTCAAAATCTTGCTGTGAAGCAAAAGAAGATATTACAGCAAGCAGAGAGTAACACATTGGGCCAGTCTCTTCACACAACTACCTCTACCCACTTTCAATACATTTGGTTCTGCACATTGCTTGAAAAGAAATAAAATGCTGCATGTGACACTAAATTTAACCTAGAAGGGATTTTTATGTCTTTGTAGTAAAAACCCAGATTTCTCTGTAATCAGAGAGAGGGAAGTCGGGAAGAAAAAAATAAAGCTGGGAAACCCAGGTTTATGGAAACTAGAAGGAGCTTCTGCTCGTTTCACTTTCCACTGCAGAAACAGAATAATTTGCAGCAGATCTTTATTATTTTCTATCTATGACCCTGAAGTTCAGTCTCTTTTTTTTGGCATTTTGCTCTTGCTTTTGCTGGTCCAGCTCCACAGGTTTGAACTTCTAGAAATACAAGCCTGAGAAGGCACTAGGAAGAGCAATATCCAGGCAGTGACAGATGATATGACACTTGTAATAGCAGCAGAGAACCTGTCTTAGGAAGCCAAATCTGCAGTAGAATAAACAAAAACTGAATAGGTCCATGATTCTTACCATACTAAAGATACACAGCAAGCCTGAGATTGGTCAGGCAAAATTATGCAGTTATCCCCCAGCATTAATGGTTTTGTTTCTTGTCTTGTAGTCTGACAGATACAATTTTAGCTCTGTAAGCAGATGTCTTGTGCTGTGCATTCAGGTATATTGCCAATAATATAAAGATCCACAGCAAGTGTTTCATCAGAATTCCAAAATACATGAGTTCACCATACCTGAGAGATCCAGATGGCAACTTTTAAGTGAAAGTAAATGGGAAAAAAACTCTCTACTTTAATACAATATTAGAGGTGAGCTTTGTTTAATAACTACTTTATAATTAAAGATTTAGTAATGGATTCTAAGAACCTTCCCTAATGATGGCTGGTCCATGTCCAGAAAAATTTTCTTGTTATTCCATGACTGAATGTGACTCAGAAAAGAAGAAATATCTCATGTCCACAAGGGTGAGCCAGTCTTTTGGGTTTATCCTGCAATTCATGCAAGGGCTCAGCTGATTTTTCAAAATGTGTAAAAGGCAATTATATGGGATGAGATGCTATAGAGCTCCCACTGACCTACTTCTTTTTTCCAGCAACATTCAGAAATATTTAGAGGGATAATTTTTCCCTTCTACTGAACAAGAAAGATATTACCTATCCTTACCAGGTCTTGTTTCACTGAATTCACAGCAGCTTTCGATGAAAGAATTATTACATGAATGCAGGTGCTTAACAGACACATAACTTCTATCCACATTAACAAAATTTCAGCACTCCCATTTGTGAAGCCACCTCAAACTCACACTGAGAAATGTGGTGCCTGTAGTACTTGTTACATCATCCCATCATTCCCTAGCTCTGAGGTAGACTAAATTAAATTATTAAATATCAAACTATTAAAATTTCCATACATAATTTTAAGCAGACAATATGGAAGAGGAGTTTATATAACTTAAAATGGTCAATAATGCCAGGGAGAAGAATATTTCAGTTTCTCTCTAGCACTTAAGAAAAAGTCACTGCATTTTTGTGCTTTTCTCTCTGATGTCAAGTAAATGAACATATTGCCAGGCTCCCACAAACAGGTATTGTCAGGTTTGCAAGGCTTTGTTATTTCAAAACCAATTGCTTCAAACAAGGCAAAGTGAAGATTACTCATACTCCTGCCTCCTGCTGAGCCTGATGCTTTAAGAGAGGCTTTTAGTTTTATGTAACAGAAAAAAATGCCAACATATTCTGAAGAGCAGAAAATACATTTTTCCTCACATTCTTATGCAGTAAGTCATGGAGTTAGCTGATGCTTCTTATGGAACTTTCCAAAACAAAGGCAAGTTTAGACCAAGTAGATGAAAGTTCAGAAAATCAAAAGAGAGTAAAAAATAGGCTATTTGGAGAGTAAGGTCTTAGAAACTGAGCCTTGCTATTGCAGGAGCAGGCACTCCTGTGTGCCATACACAAAGTATGGATACTTTGGTTCCATACTGAATTACCAATCTGAATGCTTAAATTTTCACTTTGCACACAAAACTGAACTGAAAATTTTATTTTTTTAAGATTCCATCAGGAAGAACATTGGTCCTATCAGAAAGGACTGCCCAAAACTATGTAAAAAGACTGAATACACCCAAATGTGTGCTTTGGATTACATTTACATCTAAAGCTAGAAGCTGAGCAACATTAGCAGTTTAGAAGATCAAAGCATCCAAAGTCTTTATTTTTTACTTGAATCTATAAATTTGTTTTTCTTACAAGCAATGTTAATTAAAAATGCTGCAATTATTTTCATTGAAACCTGTCTTATGAAAGTATTATGTTTAGTACACAGGAGAGAAAAATGCCATCTTTTAGGCTTAGTAGTATGAAAATACAAAGAGAAATATCTAATGGAGACTCATTTTCTCCTCTTTCACTTTACTTTTTTTCCTTATGTCAGTATAAATTCACCATGAAATATTACCAAAATTTAAACTGCTAGTTGAACTTTACACAAACTTTCAAAAAAATTATGAAACAGTAGATTTGGCCAAATAAGATTGTGTTTGCCTCTAAGTTACCTCACAGCCCTGATGACATTTTGCAGAAAGCTAAAGCAGTCAACACATGTTAAGCGCCCTGAATTCCTTTTAATTTCAAAAGTTGTCTTCAGTATTTCCCTTTCTCTGAATTTACTTTACTTTCTAATATCCCATTTCATTCAGCCAGAAGTTAAAGGCAAAGTCTTTAAGTATTCCAATTAAATCATTAATGAAGATAGAGCTTCTGTATCCCAGCAGAGTGAAAGCATTTATAACAGAGCTTCTGGCTCATGGCAGCTGCACAAAACTCCATCTGCTCATCTTCATTCTCAATCAGTGGCTAGAAATGCCAAAGAATAATTCTGCCTCTGCATTTAGTTGTGCAGTTTTGTCCACTTAACCAGCCAGGTTGCCACCTAAGAAAATCAGAAACCCTAAGTCCAAATCCCACTGAGTGGTTTGGTAGAATCAGTGCCCACCCCCAAGCACCTCAGGGATGCCAAATGTGTGAGATCCAGCCCAGATTAGTGCTGTGAATCATCAAGCACATACCTGTGCTTAGTCAGCACAGTAACGACATAAATGATATTTCAATTGCAATGAAGTCAGAATGACTGAAATTTTACTGTTGTACTGCAACACAAATTTTGAAAGAGAAGCTGCTAAAATAAGCAAATGATAAAATTATCCATAATAGCTGCCTTTGAATCATATCCACAATTCCATCAGTCAGGCAAAACCAAACTGCAGCACGTGACGAGCTGGCTTTGTCACTGGCACACAGCTGGGGTGTGCTGGGCCTCTGGCTGGATCCCTAAGTTCCCCAGTAATTAACACACACTCAGCTGCCTACTTTGGAAGATAGGATATAGTAATATGGAATTTAAACAACTTCAAATGATGCAAGTAAGATATTTTAATTTTATATAAGAAATGGGCTGTGCACACCTCTCACACTGGCATTTCTAGATTTTGAAGGTAGATTTCTTTTTCTCCACCATCTTAGACTGCACAGAACAGACTGGCCACAGGTCAGTGTATTCCAGCCTTAGTGGAAACTCTTTCAGACACAATGGTCAATGTAGTTGCTGTGCAATTTCACCCCTTATTGGTTGCTTTAGATGCCCAAAAAAAACAAACAACCCATCAATTTGTCTAGCTGCAGCTTCATAATCACTGTAGAAAAGGAAAAACTAATCCATCAGAAGATAAAATAGGAATATGCAAAGGCAGCATTTTGGATAGGGTTAGCAGATTCCATTTTTAATTTAAATTATCATAACTCAAAGCCATAAGGGAAAGGCAGTGAAGGAATCTCAGAGCAGAATCTAAATGGAGTATTGACAGGGCAGCTATCCACAGCACCTTTCCTAATGCAGAGAAATGCTACTAATTTACCTTTCACTTAAAAAATCTACATCTCTACCTGGGCTTAGTGTCCTTTCATAGATTTTTTTCAGTCCCAGGTGTCTGTGGGATTCCATTTATGCTACCTATAGTTATTCAATTACTATATAAACATATAAATATTATTACCCTTTCTTTAGAGAATTGCAAAAATAAATACCAAAAATCATCCACATTTTTCAAATTTCTGTGTAAATATATATATCAGGAAAACAAATAAACAAATCCTCAGCCAGAACACTAAACCATCAAGAGATTTTGAGAAATTTATCATTGTGTTGTCCTCAGCTTCTAGAGAATATTCACTTATGGGTTTCTTGCATCAAGCCTGGGTGATGAAGCTCCTCCAGCATCCACGACTAACATACATTAGTAGAACCTGAATGAAGTGTTGCCCAAAGCCCATATATATATATAACCTGGCCAGAGAAGAGGCCTTACTCAAGGGGAAAAAAACAAACAAACAAACAAACAAAAAACCAAAAAAAACAACAAAACCAACTTTGATTTAATTTAACAAAAAAATGCTATCCTACTAAAACAAACAGAAGTTGCACATAAATTTGTTGGTGTTCTTCAATTGCACATGATTAATATAAATGTCCTTTTCCTGATTTACAAGGTCTGAAGTAGATAAATCATTTCAAGTAATAGTTGGATCAAAATACCTCAGCACTATATTTTGATGTTGATATTACTTTCTTTAATTGTGTAATATCCTGAGCTGTATATCCAGCAGATGTCCAAAATCAGGCTCTTTCCCCACTGCCATGGCATTCCTCTTACTTAAAATAAACAACCTCCCAGCCCCTCTCCCCTCTAGGAGAACCCCCAAGATCAAAAGTCACAAAATCTTATCTTTCCTAGCTGAAGTCAAGCTTTCACTTGACACACCATGGTGGAACAGCACCATCTTCCTACCTGACAATTCTGGGGGTATAGAAGTACAGAACCTAGGACTGCTTTGCCATCTAAATCCTGTTGTTTCAGCTGGTTAGGCTGAATCTCTATTGCTCAGTAGAAACATCAGGCCCATATACAGCATATACAGTCCTAACTCATCTGAAAGGCAGAGGGTGGGTCATGTTACACCCTCCAAAGGCAAAAATCCATTACATGCACTATCCAGGGCGTTCTCACCTATCACAGAAATTTTAACTGGCTGAGGGAAGTTTTTTAAAAACAGGCAGGAAATCAAAAGTGGAAAAATAAAGAGTGATTTCTAGCTCAGCGTGGGTAAAAACATTTGCACACCAGAACTTCTAGTGCAAACAATTTTAGGTCTGCAGGCACATTTTCTCTGCTAATGCTATAACTAAATGCAGCTCCTGCATATACACAGGGGATGTCAGAGTGAAAACACTGAAAATTTCCAATAAGAAAAACTGCACAAGAGGCTGGGTTTTTTACACTCCCAAGGAAAAGCTGTAATGTACAATATGAATCTTCAGTTTTGGGATCAGTATAAGGTCTCTTAGTGAGCTCATTTAGCAGGTTTTATAGGGTTCACACAATAGTTTGCCAGTAATTCCCATTTCAGTGACAATGGTAACAGTGTGGTGATCTGATTAAGAGACAGAAATTAAAACAATTTATTGTATTAATTAGCATCTTCTCTTCTATACTGAGATACTTACTTCAAGTAATCTGACAACTTAATTGAGGACATCATTGATTTTAATTAACATTTTTCTTAAGAGAAAGGCTGTTACTGTTGGATGGTGCTGGAAATTAACAGTAGGGGGAAAAAAGAACCCAAGTCAAAGAACATTCATTTCTGGCCCCACTGCAGAGTTTTGAAATTCACAGCCTATAGATACATCAGAAATATAGGTGGAGAAGTTCTAATATGTTCTAACATCATTTCAGTGACAGGACGTGATCAAAATTGAGTCAACATGCACAATATCACTTCAATTGGTCTGTGTTCAGATCTAGAACAACAACTGGTTTCTTGCAATACTCACCAATTTACTTTTCTTTCATAGACTAGCTTTTCACAGTATTTGAAATCCTGATATTGAGCTTAACCTTCAGATTGAAATTATTCCTTACTCTGACCCATATGCTAATGTAAGCAAAAATTTGGGCCTTCACTATTTAAATAACATGTTCAATTTTTATTTATAAAACCATCCAAAATTTGTTGGACAGTAACCATTAGCTTTGAAAAAAGGAGAAATTTTTATTCAAAAATTGAAGATAAAACTCATATTTGGAGGGGCAGGAAGTGTCTTTCAGGTTTTGTAACAGAACAATATATAGACTAAATCCAAGATGTCAGGAGCAGGGAAGGATCCCTTTATAGGCAATGAAATATTTTGAAAACACAGAGTGGAATAGTTCAATTGCTGTTTATCAAGTGCAAGGGGCCCTATCAATTCAAAGGAGTTCAGTACCAGATGAACCAGAACCAGTCTATTAAACACTTCATAGTCAAACAGTTTTTCACCCCATTCATTACAAAACCAGAGGAAAGGGCTAAGAAACACCCAAAGGACTCAATCTCCACCATTATTTTTGTAGTTTTTGTACAGATATCTAAATACATTCAGGAAGAACAACTAGAAGACCATCTCAAATTCTTTATATTCATTTAACCAATCCATTTAACCAATTCATATAATATAATCTCCCTTTTCAAACCTACTTTTTTCAAGCCTAAGTTCACTGCTACTTGCCACTACATAATTGAAGTCAATGAGATTTGGTACTAAATTTATTCCAAGCACAAATTGTCCCAATTCATGGGCAGAGACCCACAGTTCCAATTAGCTTTAGCCAGCACATGTAAGTATTCAGCACTTCACATTCAAAGTTGACTGCTTTACCTTTTCTATTATTATTTGAAGTAATAATTACTGACAGCAGGTTTCCCTGTATATCACCCAAAGCAAACTCACTGCCCTTTAGCTATTTTCATCTGTCTTTGTGAATGAGAGACTTCAAGACAGAGTTTGTTTTTAAAGGTGAGAACAAAAAGCCTTTTGGGCATTTGAGATTGCAGGTGGAATGCAGAAGAACTGTCTCAGGGGTCTCGTGCAGACACTGGGCAGAAAACAACAAACCAAAACTGGATGCCTTCAAATTATAATTCCCCTCCACCTTGTCCCCCATTTTCTCCTTCTTTCCAACATTTTAAAATCATTGGAAAAAGTTTGAAGGATTTTTCTTTCACTTCCATTCTATCCACAGTGAGAAATTTAAAATTTTTTCTTGATTTTAAAGCATTAGATGCAAGGTAAGAACTCCACAATGCTTCACAGCAGGTAGATGCTGATTATTGTGATAACAACATTGATTATTTTACTGTTGACTCAGGTTATTGTTCTTAAAGGACATTTTCAAGGAACCAAATCTGAGGCTAATTTCATCTTAATTACACATAAATTTAGGAGCATGAAAAGCCTCTCCAGACCACTTGCTTGCTTCATGTTATAAACCAGTTTAAGTGCTTCTCTGGACAGGTGCATACATGAAGATATGGGAAATTATTCAGCCATTAAGAAGTTAAAAAGATCTAAGGACTGTCCCATAGCTTCTTTAAAGACTATTGTTACTCTGAACCAAAAATGCAGCATGGCCCAACCCTTAAATTTTCATTAAAGTCTGTGTGGTCTTATCAGAATCCACAAATTCTTTATCTGAATTAATGGTGTAGTGAGGCTGCAGAATACTGGCAGCACCTCTCATAATTACAACAACTTTAGGATTTCAGAGATGGGGATGTGGACACAATAAAAATTGTTGTCTTGAAACACAAACTGGAACAATCATTTTGTTAAAGAAATATGTTTGACCATATCTATTGTTATTGATAAATTTAGCCAGTGTAAAAAAATCTCTCAGGATGTTTATATGAAGAAGCATAATTGGGTTATTTATTGTGCAGTAAAATTATGTCTTTTTCTTCTAGAATTCATTAATAATTTTTAAAAGTCACTGGAGGAGAGTACAAGCAGTAAGATATTGTTTCCATCTCTACTTCCCACAGCTTTGAAAACAAAGATCTCCTGTTGGGGTCTTCTTGTGTTTGGGTGGTCTTTTTAGATTTGGTTCACACAAACTCCTTTACTCCTTCACACAAACTGTCATGTATTAGAATTCTACATAACCTGTGGAAGAAACAGATTCAGGATTTTGCATGACCTGAGTTCAAATTATAACATGTTACACAGTGAAATTATCCCACCATTTATAAACTGTATTTAAAGAAACTCTTTATTGAGCCTGAAATGAGAAATATACCTGAGATGCAAATCTGAACTAACAGACTTGATCTTGGACAAATCAGTTAAAGTCCTAGAGCATTTAATCTCAAGAGGCAGTGACACTTGTAGACCCTGGAAGCTTAAGTTAGATTTGAACTAGTCCAAATGACAATATTCACTTACAAGTCAACCTGCATGTCTTCTGTAAAATACTTGCATTACCTGCACATGATGCAAACAGGCTCTTTGATTTTTAATTTTTCTTTTTTAAGTTTTAAAAATAACCAAATAGGAAATCTTTCCACTGAGGGAAAAAAAAAAAAAAAAAAAAAAAAAAATTTATGCAGGAAGAGTAAACTCCTGCTTTCCCAAAGCAGATAAAAGCCAGCTCCACTAAAAGTGAGTCACCAGCAATCTCTGTTAGGATTCAGCAAAGGCAGACACCCCAAACTCCAAAACTGTGCAGCAGAATTTCACAAGTTTCAGTGATGCCAACAGTTCATGAGTCAGCCTCCTCCTCCTCACTGGAGTCCCCCATCTCTCCTGTCACAAAAAGTGCCATGGCAAACTGTCACCTGTGCCTTCCCTGCTACACATTTCTGAAGCTCAGTGAGGTTTAGTGAAGAATTTCTGAAAAATGCATCCACACAAAGTTTAGCAGTCTGCACATTTGATGCCATGACACACCACAGGAATCCTGCAGCCTTTCTGACAGCAAACCTTGAGGGCAGCTCTCTGAAAGCCACTGCAAGAAAATGTGAGATGCAAAAACCCACGTCCTGGAGGTGACACTTGCTGGGATTAAGTGGTGAAGCATTTAAACTTAGGGTTAATTCTAATCAGCTTTAATATCACCACTAGACCAGACAGGAAACAGGTTATATCCTGTAGAGAAAGGCTTTGATGTGGCTTTCTGAAGGAATTTGGAAATATATCATGGCCTGGTTCCACAATATCTGGGATCAAGAAGCTGGATCTCAACTTGATTTGGTTCCTAACAGGACTCTCAGCATTCTGTTTATTTCTAAACAAGCTCTGCAAGCTTCCTAACTTCACCTCTAAAATAGAGACACCCTCAACATCTTATCCATCCTTTCTGCTTTGTTTGTAATCCTTTTCAACAGGTATTTTTTTCTTATTCTTTGTCCAGTCCTTTGTCACACTTGGTATGCAGGAATTTTTTATAATGTTTCAGAGTATTACACATGTTCTATCACCCTGCCAGGAGAAATCTCACTGTAGGCTCTTTATTAAGAGTAGTGAATGATATTGACCTAAAACCTAACCCAGACCAAGGGACCCTACTGTCTGTGGGATAGGCACAGTGTATACTGAGCTGTGCCTATGACTCACTGGTTCATCTATTGCAGGTTTTCTTAAGTTCTTGAGAAGAAACCATCAGGCAAAAGCTGCATTCAGAGCAGAGTGTGCAGATGGCCAATGCCCCTTCTAGCCACATCCAACTTTCTGGAAGAGGAATACATGAACATCATGATGATTTGGGTCACTAGGGTTTGACCAGAAATGAGCTGGCAGCAGTGACCAAGTTTTCAGAGCAGTCTCATCCCAAATTGGAACCTGCACAGTGTTTCCTCTGTGCCTGAAGCAGTACAGTATCAGAGGATCTCAAGTGCTATACAGTTTATTTAAAGATGATTTTATTCCTAACTGAATCTTGAGAGAGTCATCAATCACTCAGCTATTCTCTGCTGGTTTTCCTCTACTGCAATCTAACATTAAACTTTGTCTAACTACTTAAGACAGTTTTTCAAACATTTTTGAAATGCAGCCCCTTTTGCCTCATCTGTCTTCCTGCCACTCTTCCATTCCCTCCAGCTCTCCTCCTTGCCTGGCATCACCACTTCCATTTCTCCTCCACAGAGGAACAAAACCAGACTGTAATTACTGTCTGCAAGTATTTACCCACTCCCACATCTTAATGGAACCAAATTGCTGATCTCTCCACAGCCCCGAAATGGGTCTAAATACTCAGATGGAAAAAAAAAAAAATGCCAGTACTATCCTACACAACTTACCTCTGTGCTAACTTAAATATATTTCAAAACTTACTACCTTTACTACCACTGTAGCTTTTTTTTTTTTTTTGGTGTTTCCTTAGTCATAACACTTATATCACATCCCATTAGGCCCTCCACAGGTAACCATGTTCAAGACAACTTAAGGAAATGCTCATTAAAAAGCTTCTCATTTTGAAGAAAAACATACTATAAATATATAAAATATCAAAACTACCAACAGAAGTGGGAACTAAAGAAAATTTAGAGATAGATACCCGTCTTCCAGATCTAGGCAACTGGGTGGAAGTTGTAATAGTTATCCACTTGACAATATTTTCCAGTGGGGAGGACACTCATGACCTTCTGGCAGATTCTGCTGTGAAAGAGCTTTCAGATTCACCAAATGCAGTCAAGAAACTAGTGAGCTAAATCAGCCCACCAATTTCAACAGCTTAAACCTACACATTTAAGGAGTTTTAGAATATTCATGTGAATAGCTCCTTTAGCAAACACCCTTAGAGAGGTGAGGACAGGTCATAGTAACTTCTTCCTGTGAGACAGAAGTCCTGTCTATGACCTGATTTACCCAGACATTAAGTATCTTAATTTGTATCTACAGTATGAATTTACTTCATTAGACCAATTTAATTTATGTCATTTTCAACTAACTTAGAAATTAATCCAGCTTTTTGATTCAAAAGAGGTCTGCCAGAAAAGTCAGTTATACATGAAAACAAAGATCTATTTTCCTGTAAATTTTCCTTAAACAAAACCAAACTAACCCTTTCACCTGAGCAGATCACACAGCTAGATAACCAAATTCTTCATGTGTAAGACAAAGTATCTTCTCTGTTGGTGGGTTATGCAAACATTTGTACCAGTACATTGCTCATGGAGAGGAAGTAATCATATCTCTTTAAAGAATTAAACTTCCATAAGAGCAACAGCTGCTCATATGGTGGAATCAGTACAAAAAAAGTCTCCCCCAGTACCTCTCAAGTGATATTTGGGCCCCAGGACAGGGTTCTGTTCATGCACATGCTGGGCCCTGTCTCCTGAACAAGCTCCCAGTCACAGTACAAGGCAGAGCCCCCAGGTAGGATCATCCTGCCTCCATTATCCATAAGGACAGAAATCTGCTGATCAAAATGCCCAAGTGAACCCAGTAAGTGGACTGAAATGTATTCTGGAGAGAAAAGCAAAATAGAAGCCAACACATCATCACCAAGCTGGCTGGAGAGAAATTCCTTCCACATGCCACACCTGGCAACTGATTAAGATCTGTTAAAATTTACCAATGAAATTTATTTGTATATACACTCCTAAAATTTTTCTAGAACTTTTAGAAGTGAGTATATATACAATTACAGAACAGACTGTGCAGAGTTTCTTCTCTTCCCAGGAAGTTTTTGTTTTGTCAAAATTGCAGGCAGGCTTACTACAAAGTAAGACTGCAATTCAGAGGCAGACAATTCTGAAGAGTTATTATATGTGTATTTAATATGTACAAGACAAACATTTATTTCAATCATTTTTTTCTTTCCCTTGTACAGAATGCATAGCTTTTTTTTTTTACTTCAGCATGTGGCTCTATTAATCTCATTTTAACATTTTCATCTTCTGTGGTTCCAATTCCTACATCAGTGCAAGGCTGCATCTCATCACACACATCTAATGCATCATTTTAGTTTGAGTCATTAATCTTTGCTTTCCATTCAAAAGATAAGTCACGTTTAATAGCTATATCATATAATCTGCATCAAGGTTCTGGAAGGACAATTTGCAAACTTCAGGAAAACATTGTAGCTATACCAAATTTAGTTACACATCCAAATATCATTTTTAAGAGGCCAAAAGTTCTCTCTGCAATATCAAGAGCTAGGAATACATTTTAAACAATTTCTGCTTGAGTCTTAGGAGAAATAAAAGAACACAATCAGTTCCCTCATGTCCCTCTCCCCCGGGCTAGTAAATGTTATCTTTGTACAATAAAGATAAGGATACAGTTTTAAAAAGACGTTAGCATTGATAAATATTTAGTAACCCAAAAGCACCCTCCCTGAAGAGGCAGAACATTTATAGAAGATTAGATTGCCAAAAGAATAAATGAGTGCTATGCTGATATGCCACACCTTGAGGCAGGATTTAACCTGTGACAACACCATGGCTTCAAACACTTCTCAAGTTGTTTGCCCCCACTTGCTAATCCCATAATTAGTGACAGCACAGCCTAAGCACTACCAAGCACATACAGGACACTAAGGCATAACATCCAAAATCAGGTTACTTCTATACATTGACATATTTGACAACTTTGTGTTAAACCTTAGTAAATATTTTCTGAAGTGCTCCAACAGCATTGGATCTCTTCCACCCAATGTTTTAACTCACCATCACCAATCACATTCCAGATTTCTCCAAACAGAATTAAAGCACAGGAAGTGGCACAGAGCTCTTTACTTCTCGCCTTGACTCACTAGAGTGTTGTGATGTAACTGGTGATTAAATTGAGGTTGTAGAGACTGAAGATTTTGTCAGTTACTGCAATCAGGTATTTGTGGTGCTGCATCCTGCTTGACCTTTTCCCCTATGAGAAGGAAGTGGTGGCAATTTTTACAATGATCATCCAGCCTTTCAGCAAAAATAAGTCACACACTGGAGTTAAAATAAGGGTAACAGGGTAAGATTAAAGGAGTGAACCAACTGGTCAACCAGTCCTTATCTGAGGGAACACATCTAATGATATTCAAAAGACTCCATTAAGCTTTGAAAGGAACTCTTTGCTTCTTAATTTTAGTGGAATAAGAACTATAAATAGAATCACTCGCTAAATTAATAGTGCAGGCTCCTTGCAAGTAGAGGATAATATGAGAGATCATCATAGCACTTCACATCACAACCAGGGTTTCAGATAAAAGCAGATTTTAAAAATGCCTCATTTCCTGAAGTAAAATGGCCTATTTTTTAGGAGAACTGGTGGTCTTAGCTAGCTGTGCATGACCTTTGAGGCTTCTTAGAGCAGTACCATTTCAATAAACTGTTTAATGTTCTGTATGAACAGAAGACACATATAATATAAATCAAAACTAAGGAACACAGCACTTCAAAGTTCATTGGGACTCCCATAAGTATATACAAGTAATCAGCTTCAGGAAATCATTATGCTAAATAAAGTCACATTCCAAGCCACGCAGCTGCTTCTCTGATTCCTGAAATCATAAGCCCAAGATGTTTTCACAGCTTTTACTTAATGAATGTTCCTCTTATAGTTAGACTTAACATATAGTTAGACCTAAAGGCTCAAAAATAAGAAGACAAATAAAAGCAGTAAAAATTCTTTGATTTTGTTGTTGCTTTGTTTTGTTTTTTAATCTCATTATGTTTTTAGCCAACCTTATGAGCTGGAGAAGTAAATAGTGAGTTTTGACCTCCTAAGGTTCCTGAAAGCAAAACAGCTTCTAGGAAGAAAACTAGAAACACAATAATACACAAATGTATTTAGATGGTCTTCTCCTTTAGTCTTTCCCACTGGCAGTAAACTTAATAAACATGTTTATTGCCAGCAACTGAAACACATCAATTCAGGAAGACCTCAATTCCACCCTTTCATTCCTTTCCTTTACTGTATCTAATCAGACAATAAATAAACATTATTACATTCTCCAGAGCCAGATGGGTCCCTGAATTTGATTTCTCCTTAGGACTGGATCCACTTTTTCTGACATTTTTGTTCCTAACTCCCTTTCTCAAGTCTTTCCTCATCTCCCAATGCCAACACTACATGGACTCAAAACCTTCTCCCCGGAAATACCTGCAAAATTTCCATGTGAAAAAAGTGACATCTTTTCCCCTTAAAAAGCTGTATTTTCAACCAACTCCATCATTCCTCTTCATGATTCGACTGGTTCATTTAAGCCAGATTGAGACTGGCTGATTTAACTCCTGTGCCCTAAACCTTCGAGCTCCAGACAGTATTGGCATCCCCAAAACTTCAGATCAGCTCTTGCTGCAAATCCACCCACATTGTTTATCTTGGTGTGTTCTGTGCACAGCAGAGCATTCAGCAGCTCAGCAGCATTAAGACCATGTCAATTCCAGAATTTCTTAGCAAAGCAGGGATTTCATAGGTAACAGCAAACATGTCTTTGGTGCCAGGTGTAGATGAGCATGGGTGTTACAATCAGGTGTATAACTCTCTAGGGCTGCCTGATTTTCCTACACCCACACTCTGCTTACGCTGCAGGGCAGCTCATGGAACCACATGTGGCAAAGCCCTGGGTTCTGTGGACACTGCTCTGTGTCCCCTCAACATCCCAGTGCTCCCTGGAACACTCACTGACCTCTTAATGCAAACTGCCAACTGCAGAGAGGTTCTGAACTTCTAAGGAAACATGATGAAACACATCCATATAATGGATTAAGTGATCCAAGACAGGGAAAGGAGGGCAAGGTATCACAGTAATACCCTGTGCAGTGGTGCTGTGTGTGTTCTACTGGTGTTCAGTACCGTGAAGAGTACTTACTGCATTATGGCTAAAGAGCCTCAGGCCTTTGGAATATTCATTCTGTGAAACAAACAAAATCCTATTAAATGCATTTGTACTGGTAATCTCCCTATATTATAGTAAAATAATCTGTGAAGAAATTATGTACTGATTGTGAGCAAGGCATCCAAAATGAACTACGGGACAAAACAGAGAGCTGGAATTTTTTCATTTAAAGAGTTTTATATAGAGGACCTCTGCTTTATCAGCAGGTACCATCAAAAAAAACCCAAAAAACCTGCAAATTTATACAGATCTTAAGAGACACTGAAGTTGTTTAAGAAAACTCAGCTTATTTTCTCTAAATTAATTTATCCCAAATTGCTGGAGTGCATTGAACTCCATTATGAATCCATAATGAACAAGCATTATTCCATTCTGTTCTGACACCTCCTGCCAGCAGTTGACTTTCCATATAGTAAAAGCCACAGTCTACTTGGAAAAAACATAGCTAGAATCAAACTGAAGTATTTCTATCCTGCTACAAATCTGGCTTCTTTTAGAATTACAATGTGCAGCTTTCCAGCTCTTATCCACAATGAATAACTTTCCTCAGTCATTAAAAAATACATTTTCTAAGCTGTTTCAATGTGATTTCTCCGCTCAGAAACACTGGTGAAGATTTTATTTTATGCCTTGGCATAAAGCCTTCAATAGACAGGCATTATAACAACCTCTTAATAATTCCATGCTGATCTTGAAAATTCCAAGCCTATTCCCTCTGTTTCTGAAGAATTGTTTAGAAGTACAGCTGCGATTCACTTGATCCCAGTTACAGAGATGCTGCAAGCACATAACTGTAAAACTGCAAAAGCACACAATTCCTTTTCCTCTCTGTTTTCTTCCCCTCACAATCTCATGCTTAAAAATATTTTTTGACACCAAATAACTCTTAACACTTGTGAATGGAATGCTTGAAATCTGCAGAAAATTGTTTGCTTACACTTAACCATCCCTCAGCTCAAAGGGCTTCTCCAGCTACTCCAATATTCTTTGTGCTGTGTGCTTACCTTGCAATAACCACTTGGCTCACATACAGCTGGGAATCGGCATTTTATTAATGGTAGTTCCAATGTGAATTTACTAAAATTCCACACAAACCTAAATCATAATAGATTATAAAGAAGTGCATATTGGGTTTTCCATTCATTTGTACTGCAGCTAGTAAAAGTTTGCTAGTTTCTAGTAGGATAAATCATGATAGCCTCAACAAGGGAAAGAGCAACTCCCTGCAACAGTTGCCAAAACAAACATATCACAAGGATCCCAACAGTTCCTTCCAGGATTATAAACCATAAAACAAAACAATTAACCTAAGGCCAAAGTTTGGCTGCTGGAACTTGATTACTTCAGGGCACTTAAATCTCAACATGCAGGTCATTTGATCAAGGTCACATTTTTTCATAGGAAAATATTAACTCTGATATAGCCTGGATCTATGTCATAGATATGCTGTTATTGAGCAGTAGCAGAATTCTGCATACACACGCAATTACTGTTATAATCATAGCAGTTTTTTTGCATGATATACAAAATTAAAGTTGCTTTTTATGAGGTGAGGTTCTCACAGAAGACCAAGAAAGCCCAAAGAGTTGCCCACTGACTGTTGCAGCTTCTAATCCCCTCCTGATTTATTCCCAGAATGTGCTTAAACATGTCCCAACATAATATTTTTAGCACTGCCAAGCACAAAGATTTTTTTAAAAAGTCTAATTCTGTGCCCTTCAAAGATCATAGAAACTGCCTTAAAAGCCATGAAATTTTGTTTGAAGAAAGTTTCTTCCCTGCTTCCTATTTTTCTGATGCTCTTAGGTGTCCTTGCTTCAGGTTTTCAAGGCTTTCTCCAAACAATGGTCAGAAACAATTCCATTGAAACTGAAAGCAAAGATTTTCATAAACTGTTGACCACAGAAAACAAAGTGTGAAGAGAAGTATCACAAAACCATGACAAAGCCTGGCAGCTTTTCAGTTCTTTTTTTTTTTTCTTCTAATTTCTGGTACACTTCAGCAGCAAATGCTTTTGTCCTGGAAACACATCTCTTTTGTGTGTGTGTTCACCTGAGTCCATCACCTGATGGATTTGAGCATTATATACTTGAGGCTAGGTTAACTCACTCTAAAGAGAACTGTTATTCTTTCAGGAAAACAAGGTCACCTATCAATGTGTAAGACAAGGACAGAAAAGATACAAAGCTTTTATGATGAAATAACAAGACTACAATATAGGACATTATTTAAGTTAAAACGTTCCTCACCTGCCCATTTCAGCAACAACAGTAAGCACTGTTACTCAATTTTAGAAATAAGAATAAACATAGTATTTTGATCTTATTAAATGGCAATGAAGTAAATCTGTTGGAATTCTCAAAATGTAAGGAATTCTCAAAACATTGAGCCTGTAAATCAAAGTCTGGAAAAGAACACAGGATTTGACCTGAGGCCTTGGGAAAGGCTTCCAAGTTTAGGTGCTAGAAGTCAGAATGTAGATTTAGAGCTTAAAGCAGAGACATGTTAAGTAGAGAACAGCTTAGCTATAAAGTTTAAAATATAGAAAGAATAAAGTAGTTATAAAGGTTACAAAAGTCTTAGAATAGGTCTGTGTGTCAGAACAGGATTGCCTGAGAAAAGTCACACTGTAATTAGATGTAATTCCTTAGTATTGGATTAGAAACATAAATACCTTTGTTGGCAATGTTTCATTGGTAATAAATTCTTAAAATAACTTGTAACTTTAAGTCTTGTAACTTCTAGCCATGCTTTCAACACCTGTAACAAGAACTCACATTTTCTGTAGAAGACAAGAAAAATAAATCTCACTTTCTAAAGCAATTAGAAGTCCCATCTCTCTACCTCATTTGGAAAAAGAAAGAATCCCTGTGAAATGTGATAATGTGGGAGCAATAAGCCCAGAGAAAAGATATAAAACCTTCATGATGAAATAACAAGACTTCAATATAGGACATTATTTAAGTTAAAACGTTCCTCACTTCCACCATTCCAGCAACTGTAAGCACTGTTACTTAATTTCAGAAATAAGAACAGAGTATTTTGATCTTAGTAAGTGGCACTGAAGTATATCTATTCTCATGCAACTATAGGACACAGGAACAAACACATATTCTGAAATCACTTATGCCTTAAAAATCGAACCATGCTGATATAAGGCTTTACCTGCATGAGAGATAGAAGAGGTTGCCAGTGACTTCACTTCAGATTCATTATGTCCTTTTACTATAAATCACACAAGACAGAGGCAATCACAGAATCAGCACCGACTTCCCTCCCAAAGAGGTGATTTTAAGAATGATGGGACAACTGAAAAATAAGCCCCTTGATTTCAGGATCTCTTTACATTTCTAAATGCCATATGGCATAAAAGCACACATACCAGATGCATTCTATATTCTTTCCAGAGTATTTTTTGTTGTTATACTAGGAAAAAAAAAAAATTTGGAAATACTCCTTCAAACTCTCAAGACTAGAGAATTAAATACTATAATATGTTTAAAGAATATTCTCAAAGCATCTAAATATCTGGGTTTCACCCATTCATACTAATATAAATCTTCTTGCTAAGGAGAGCACTGAAGCATAACAAAAAGATCCAAAATCTTATGGTCAGCATCTCCCTGACAGGTAATACACCAGGGTGGAGGGACACTAGCAATAAATGTTGCATATTTCAGTAAGATACCCAAACCATTTTCAGCAATAACTCAAGAGTGAAATAAAATATACATTAGGTGGTGGCTTTACTACTTGAAATGCATTTTTTCTGTGTATATACCTTTGTTTATAATATTATATTGAAAGAATCACTAGATTTACATGGATTCCTACATGTGCAATGCAATGGGCATGGAATGAGAGAGAGGAAAAATTATTAAATTCTTGTCAACTTGCCAGAAATGGTTTCTAAATGTTGTTATTTACCTTTTGAACCTAAGAAAGATCTTGTATTAATACAGAACACAGCTGATTCTTCAACTGATAAATAATCTATTATTTCCTGGTATCTAGATTACAAAGCAAAATATTTATGACATCTGTGTGATGTAGAGGCATTTAATATGTCTGAAAAAAATCCATCACAAAAGCATAGTAAATGCATAAAGAACATACAATTTTTTTTATAGGGAATTCCATAAGCAGCTAAGGTAGGAAAAATCTGTGGTAACTCACCCATTTCCAAAGAGAAAAAAGAAAAAAACAATTACTGCAGAAGACTGGATTTTCAGAGCTGTATGTGAGCATTTTATTTTCAAACACTAATATATAAAGAACTAGGTACTATTTCTTTTTTCCTTCAGTTTTCCCTCAGAGTCAAATGAAAATCAAGAAAACCTTAGATGTTTTCATTGGTATAAAACAATGAGCAAAGAATTCCACGGCAGAGGGCTTTATAAGTTACTAAAATGCAAGAGAAGCTATCTTTGTTTGGCTGCATCTCCTAAAGAGGGGTTAATGTGCAAAATGTAACTTTTCACTGGATAAGTATCAGCAGCCACTTCTTGCTTAGCTGTTGAAATACAATAATGCACTTACAGAAGTAAGAAAACACTTTTCATTAAATGTGTCCCAAAGAACTCGTCTGCAGAAGTCTCAGAGTATGCAGTGACATGAAGATGATACCAAACATTTCTCCAGAAACTCCCCAGCTTTGAAACCAAGTGAAGCTCCCCACAGGAGTGATGTGACAAGCACCAAGACCCAAGCATGTGGCTTCTTGGTTTGACTTTATTTTGCATGTTACTTCTTCCAAGCTACTTTTGCTAGCACACCATAGTTAATGCACTGCCTTCCACAGCTCTTTTTTTTACTGCATTTTATGTTCTGCACTGCTGTCACTTCCTCATAAAGAGTCAGATTGTGCACAGAGCAGAAAAAAAAATTTATTTTATTACTAAACCCAAAAGCCAATTATCAGAAGATAATACAGTCATGCAGACAGGGCAGAAACATAATTTCCTTCTCTCCATGGGACTGAACAGGTCTTAAGAATTTTACATTTCATTGATTTGTTTAAAGCTTTAAAAGGAATCATCAGGCACAGATCCTTTCTGCAGCACCAGAAGTCTCCTGCTGCAGTAAGTGATGCAGGGCTGTTACAGGACACAGCTGTGATTTCCAAGAGAATTGAAAGCCCTTACTTGGAGCAAGACACAGGGCTTTGCCCCCAAGGATTTCTTTTATTGTGCTTGCTTAAATCCTTATGCAAGGGGGGTTCAGACTCTCCATGATAAGAGATGTCCAGATTTGGCTTTGACTCATATCCAAAAAATGTTAGAATTTCATTATTTTTGTCTCTTAATAGAACACAGTTAAAAATTAAATCCCATATTTGGCTTAAGGGACACCAAATCAGCCAAATTAGGACTGTCTTCCAAAAAGAGTTCTGATGATGTCACCATTTAAAGAACAAGATGGTGTTCAATTTCAGTTTGTAAAAATACCTCATAATTTACATAAACACAAAGTCAGTCTTTTACACAGAAATATCTGAAAGGTGTTGCAAAACAAGACTTCTCAACTCACATTACAGTTATAAAAGATCAAATTGAAATAAACAAAATATAGTTTGTGACATTCCTTTAAATATATCTCCAAAATATAAAAATGCATTTTATTTTTTGAAGCTTCCATCAGCATGACAACTTCAAAATAGTTTTCATCTTTTTGAAATAGTTTGGTAAGAAATAGCTAGACACTCTTGTATTGCCCTTTTTTATTTTTCTCCTCTATCAAAACTAAAATGTTTCTAGTACTGATGAGCCTTATGGCAATTGTAAATCACATTGAAATCTATCCATTAAATTATTCCAGCAGTAATGTAGAACATAAATATGCCTTTGTTTCAAATGTGGAAACATTGTTTCACCAGGCCTGGAAAGGGAGAACTCAACAACAACTTTGTTTATTATAGCTATCGTTTCTATTCTAGACTGAACACTAGAACAATAATTTAGTGGTAAATTGGTTGCATTTCCAGTATATAAACTATATTACCAGATGAAGTAGAAAGAACACCCTTTATTATGGGATTCTGTTTTTTTCTAAACCAGATTCAGCATGGCATTAAAAAGCAGAATAAACTAACATTCAGCTATGTAACACTGTATTCTCATTTACACTACTCAGATTGTCTTAACTGGGTTTTTACTGTCATGAATTCAGAAATCAATTTCTAACACCATCTATAAACTTTGGGTTTTTATGTAAGTTTACACAGCACTGACATACATGTGTGTGACACACTGAAAGAAGAAACAATCATCACCTTACCAGACCTCTTCTACCCTGGATTTGTGCTACAATTGCTCCAAAAATAAAAGAGAGGGGAAAAAAAATTCAGAAGGAAAACCAATCATTATCCACTGTTATCCACTACTAGGTTTCCAATATACCAATCCATTAGTGATGTTATGTAAGAAATATTGGTATCAGAAGACCTGACCTTAACCTTTCAATTCTGGGGCAATATCTCCAGAGCAATTCAATGTAAATGACATCTATAAACACAGAAGTGTTTACACAGAAAGCTGTGAAGTCTTCTCTGTGTTTCCATGACCGTTCACAAATTTTTTACTCTTTACAAGAACAAATATTTTTCTCTTCAATGGTATTAAGTTCAATGTCATAAGTAGAAATCACACTAAATATTCAGATGATATCTGACTTGAACACTTCCCTAGGATTTACATTCTTTATTAGAATTTATAAATTACATAATGTGTACATTTAAAAATGCATGAAATAGAGTACAAAGTACAAATTAATACTTCAGAGTACTATCAGAGACATTTTACCTGTCTAACCACACAGCAAAAATGCACAAATGTAGGCCAGAGGCAAAAATACACTTAATTTCACAACTGAAAAAAAATCCCAAGAGGGCAGGAGGGCTTGTTTTCTATTTTGCCATTTCCACCAGCTGTCTGATCTTTTTGCTGACAATCACCCTTCCCATCACTTTGTGGTACTCAGAGGAGGTCATCTCACCTTCTCACTGGTGCTGAATTCTTGAATTCTGCTTCAGCAAACTGCAGCTGATTGCCTACATGGCATCAGCTACCGTATTATACTGCAACACACACCTTTAGTTCTTCTAACCATAGCACTTGCCTGAATGACAGGTCATCAGAAACAGAAAAAATAACATTCCAAAACATAGA
The DNA here is from genome assembly GCA_030060385.1 of Muscicapa striata striata. NCBI lineage: Eukaryota > Metazoa > Chordata > Aves > Passeriformes > Muscicapidae > Muscicapa > Muscicapa striata. Next base: position 846,293 of record JAREIS010000328.1, on the reverse strand, counting down.
TTTCATTAAACGAGAGCAAAGAGGAAAAAGAGTGCACTCAGATTTAGGAAGGAATTTTATGGGATCAGACAATCTCTTTCTGCTGCCAGTCCATAATTTTTACATGACTCACACTGTTTCACGTGTGCCCTCAGGGACCCACAGCTGGCCATAAGATCTACTCCCTGGCTCCCCTCAGTCCTGACCAGCTGTGAATCACATCTCTTCACACTGGGCGCTCTTAAATCTGCCAGCATTATCCACTTTACCCTACAGCCTATTCTGCAGCTACAGATTGTTAATCTCTTGATATCAAGACAGAAAACATTTGCTGTGTCCAGCTTTCAGATTTGAATTATTTTACTGCTTGCAAAAGCTGTATGCCTTATGCAGTTGATTGCAGTAATTGATTCAAATATCTCATTTAAATACACAAGTATAGTCTAACAAGCTGATTTGTACCATCTTCCAGCAATCTGGTCTAGTGGAAGGTGCCCTGCCCATTGCAGGGGGTTGGAACTAGAGGAGGTTTAAGGTCCCTTCCAATCCAAATTTTTCTACAGTTCTATGATTTTGAGTTCTGGAAGGTACCCTTCCCTTTCTTTACTAGTGTTTTCTTTCTTGGAACATGGACAGAGTCATTGTTACATAAATAAAGGCCTCAGTTCTCAAGTTTTATATTCAACAAAATAAGTCACTACCAGGAAGAGGGGTCTTAGCTTGGGTAGAATAGTTCTGATCCAGCCATGCCTGTGTATCCTCCCATAAAATGAGAATGTCATTAGCTAGAAGAACCACCCTCCTAAGAAAACAACAGCAGACTTAAGACAACCAAATAATAATAATAAAAAAACTAAGTTAGAGGTGTAAATAGTTTGCATCTGAAGTCTGTAAATAAAAATGCAAGGGTAGGTTCTACAACTTAGAGCTTTACAACTTAGAGCAGGGAGACAGAAGAGAAACAGAAACCAAAATTCTATTGATAATTCTACTGATTCTATTGATTGGGAAAGATCTTTGGGCTCCCCTTACATCCTTAACCAACTGCAATGTAAATTCCTTAGCTACTGTCCTAGCAGCATTTCGAGTGTGTTTTCCTATACAAGTGTCTCTCAAATAACAACTCTGAGGGCCAGAATTCCCCTGCTGTTCTTCAGCTGTCGACTCTCCCTTTCTGTACTTTTTGGCTCTAAAAATATTTAAACAATAGCCCGATTCTCAACAGGGCTTTGCTTGGCTAATTGAGCACAGTAATGTACATGAGCAGCTTTTTTGTTCACAGCATTCCCAGGTGAACTGGGTCAGCTCTAATTACCAGCTAAAACATTTCCATAAGTACAGAATTAAATGGTATCTGGGCAAGCCTGATCTGCTTATCCTGTTACTCCTTCAGACATGGACAGGAAAGGTTTTGAACATCTATGGTGCAAATATCTACATCTGATCTGGAAATCCAGACTTCACAGCCAGCACAAAGCCTGAGTCAGCAACCCTTTTCCAGTGTGCACCTTCAGCTGAGGTGGCCTGCATGACAGAAACCCCTTCTTCTCTGCTGGCTGGCAACTGAGTGCCCACAGCAGCTTTTAGTACATTCTTGCCATCCTCAGCTGCACAAAACCTGCCCCATCACGAGCAGCCTTGCACTGGCTTTCACGAAGCTCAGTGACAGCTCTACACAGGGCACTTTAATTATCTAATAAATGACAAATTCATTTCAAAAACTGTTTTGGGTTGCTTGGCTTAAGAGAAGCTTCCCTCAGAGACTGGTGGATATGAGCTGAGCAAACCTCACTGTTTCCTTAGCACCACCACCCTGGTGCTCCTAAACAGCAAATCTCAAAGAACATGTGAGTCATGTCTTTATAAAACTCTAGGCCTGGGGCTGTACTTAAGTGGTACTCAAAGAGAATGGTGGGACAAGAACAGAAACCTAGCAAGCTTGTGGCAAAAAAATTGTACCAGCAAAGAGAGACTATTATTTCTAAAAGCCCAAACAAAACATAGGTTCTTGCAACTCCTGATACAGTGGAGAGAGATAGCAAAAAATTTAAAATGTTATTCTTACTCTCTCCTGAAAGATTTTCTTCATACTCAGTGATACATGAGTGTCCAAATGTCAAGGGCTGCTTCATACCTTCTTCCTTTTCTCCTAGCTAACAGCTGATAGAAACAAACCCACTTGAATCAAACTTTTATCTTCATTTTAGCTTCTCAAAGCAAACAGTCATTTCTTCATGAAGACAGAAAGAAGGTACAATGAAAGACAAATGAAAAACACACACAGCAATGGACTGAGGCACAGAAAAGATACTTGGCCTGCAACAAATATTCCACATACATGCTTGATTGTGGTTGCAATTTGCAATCCTAACATGGTATTGCACACTCCTGTATGATTCAACACAAATGATCAAAGATGTCTTTAAAATGCAGTATATATATCCAACAGAGTGAAATAAGGGAGGATAGAATGAATCCCTTTTAAATCTTAACATGATAATCTGTCTTGTCATTTATCAGAATACTCTGTGCAATGCCAGAGTTGATTATAATTTTTTGAATCCACAGAAGCCACACTAAAACTGCCTTTCTCAAACTTTTAATAAGCAACTGTAAGTAGCACAACAGCCACAGTGTACTGCAGGAGCCAGTGAGCTCCTGTGCATCAGCACTCCCCACAAGTCTGCAGTGCTTGGGGGTGGTGGTGTGCTATAAAATATGTTCTGACTCAAGCAAGAACGTTCCAAGTCATTACATGCCAGATCTTCCATGCACAAATAAAAGGCTTCTGAATTCTCCTCCTTAGGATAATGGTATTGATATCCTTTCATGGCTGTTTAGAGTAATAGATGCTAAACAGTAAAATCACTGAGTAATCCTGTGCTTTATTCTGCAGTGCCTGTGCAGAAGGGTGGGTATGTACTGAAACTCCTCATTAGCTCCTGTTTATTCTGGTGACTTTTGGATCAGACTTTGTAGCCCCATATTCCACAAACTGTTTCCAGGCATGAATCAGTGCAGATCAGACTGGATCTCTCTTCAATCCTTATGTCAGCCAGGATAGGGACATCAAATCAGACTAAAACTGAGGGACTAAACCAGAGAAACACGTGGAGGTCTTTTTATTCCCTAGCAAAACAAGCTCTTTTCTCTTACATAATTTTCACAGTTCCCTTTGTGTTATAAGATCATTAAAACAAATAAAAGCCCCAGCCTTATCAATTGAGTTGTAAATGTTGCCCACACAGGCGTGTCCTCAAGCCTCTGTCTGAGCTCATCTGTTCTATGTTGATGAATCTCAGAAAAACTGTTCTTGTTCAGCAATTCCTACAGATGTACTTTCATTCCTAAGTAACTTCATAAATGGTTTCTGGGATTTGTGTTTGCTTTTTGTTGCTTCCATCAGACTCTGATCATCATTATTGCTAAATCAATAAGTATCACATTTCTAGGCCAATCACTATCTAAAACAAATGAAATTAAAATTGCATACATTTCCCACAAGATCCTTGTTTCCTTCTCACAGCTTACTGATTCCATTAGCTGTGCCTGCTCAGCTTTCAAACTTTTATCTAAATCACTCTGTCCATTATTAAACTGAGATACTAATTCAATATTCCCTGCATCTTTAACAAGATTTTTTATTTGCACATAATTTAAATTATGACCATGACATTTTTCTCAGAATAATTAAGATGTTCCAAACCAGTATCCATCCTCACCATCATTTAGACAACTTTAGTTAGTAATTCCTGGAAAAATATATGGGATTTTTGTTGCAGTCTGGAGACCTATTGCTCAAAGTGCCAGGAGACAAAAAAAAAAAAAAAATAAATAAATAAATGAATAAATAAATAAAGGACACGAAAATCAATGTCATCATTACGTGAGCCTATTTTTGACAAACAACTAAAAACACAGACTCAGTTAAGTCAGAGCTGCCATTGACTCTCTCACCCCTGAAAAATATTATTTTCTTTCAACTTCCTCCCAGGATTTTTCCACAGCCAGTACCTGAAGTAGGAGGTTATCTATAGGAGAGTCTTTGAAGCTGAGTTCCTCAGGCAAGACTTCTGCTTTGGGAAGGATATGAGCTCTAACTCCCATCATCCTTCCTCCTCAGAAGTCTTCCTCTCCCTTCCAAGCCTCCTGGGGAGCTCGTGCAGCTCCTCACTCAGCACGTTCATTTGGCCATGAATTTCCCTTTGGACTGAGGCAGGTTTCTTGCTAAAATCCCTGAGATTTCAGAATGTCCTTGTTCTGTGCTGGATGGAATCCAAAACCTTTGATGTTTTTTCAGCTAATTAAAAGACAGACAGCCTGCCCCAGAATAACTATCTTTGATAAAAATATAAATTGATCAAAAGAGATTGCTCTCTGGTAAAGGACAGACTGTTTCACAGATAGATTTCTTAGATAAGAGACCTGAAATCATAGAAGAGAGCAGCTCTATTATCATCATTATTACAGAGAAGTACAAAAGAATATTTATTTTGTGACAGGATCACCAGACACCCAGTACCCCTTGGCCACCACGAGTTTTCATCCTAATGCCTCCTTTACTTCAATTAACTGAGTTAGAAAGAGATTGTATCTCCCAAGAGCAATAAAGAGTTGGAGTCAGGATCCTTGTTAAGAGAGTTGAACAAATATAATGAGTTTTTGTGTTGCTGGGTCAGCTGCAGGTTGCCAGAACCAACCCATCTTCAGTGGGGTCCCTCTTCTGAGAGGCATTTCACTGCCCTGAGGACATGGAATCCTGTTTGCTGGAGAGAGCATAAAATACAAAGTTAAACACAGGGAAGCCTAGAAGGGAAACTCCAATGTTTAATAAAAATTCAGAGGGATAAGGCACAAAACCTGAGTTAGTTGGATAGTTGGCTCCACAGCATATATGTGATGTGGCAGATTTGAGAGAAGCAAATCAAACCTTGGTGCTGCACACATCTACTGACCAGCCACAGGGAAATGATGTGAATCTTGCTTGGGAACTGCCAGATTAGTGTACTAATGAAGCAAAATGTAACATCTTAGTGAATTATCAGGTGTAAAATTGTTACAAATAAAACATTATTAACATATCTGGGGCAGTTCCCAACAAAGACTGAGGCAGACAGCACAATGCTCCTGTATTTTATTAAGGAGAGGGAAACTGTTAAACTGGCTCATTCATAAAAAAAGGAATATTGAAAAAGTATTTTTTTATTTAGATGCCAGACTGTGCAGTTTAAGAAATAACAATAGTGGATTAATTGAGTCAATGAGAGACACGAGGAGGATGGCTTCTAAAAAGCCAAGACAAAATTTCAAGATGTCATTTCTCCATGAGCAGTTGCTCACTGCTGCTCATAAGGACTAAAGGAGTTGGGAAGAGGAATGACAGCCTCTGACCACATCACAAAGCCTTCTCCAAAAGCATCTGGTAGAAGATGAGTGTAGTAAAATTATCTGAATCAGGCTCACTCCTCACTTTCCTGTGTCATTGACAGCCGATTATGGACTGTGGTTTTCCCCTGATGTCTGGGAAATGTGCAGCAAATATTACAGCTGCAGGAAGGTTGAAGTGAAGATTTGGGATCTGGGAGTTATTCTGATCCCTGCTGGGAGCAGAACTTGGTAAGGTGTTAACTGGTTCAAATGTATGAAGGAGAAAGAAGTTAAAGCACTAATGAAAGTACATTCAAGGACACTTCATTTTGCCAGACAGAGAAGGACATTGGCAGCCAATTTTCAAGCTTCCTTTAAAAAAAAAAAAACAACTTTTTTTTTTAAAAAAAGTTCCCTCTGTTTTATCTGAGGAAATCAAGAAAAGTATCAGAGCTAAAAACTACAATTATGGGAAGAAATCAAATTTGTCTTTTCTGATTTAGGATTATATTATCACAACTGCATCTCAAAATATTGTCTCTAATCCAGGTCTTTAATCCAGGCTGTTTGAAATGGGGGCAGTGGAACTTGACTTCTGCAGTGTCCACAGAAATATAAACCAAAGGCAGTCCAATAGATCATGATACAGAACCTTATGACAGCAAAGTTTGCATCCATACCAATTTCTTTCTTTTTTCCTTTCTGTCTTCTCTTGCCTCCATGTTCCTCTATGACATGTATTTCTTTAAAATTCTTTTAATTTCAGGTTTTGTAGATATTTTATCAGGAGCTTTGGGAGACAAGACATGTTAATTTCTGTTTCTGCTCTTATGCTAAGGATAAAGATACAACTACAAATACACTGAGCTGTGTTTGTATTGTATTCCATGTTCACATAATGCAATTATTTTCTAACACAGAATTGTCAATGAGCAAGTAAGAGATCTGGCCACAATTTTTGCTGTGACCCTTACCTAAAAATCTCTCTCTGGGCTGGTTATCAGACAATGAAAGATTTGGTGTGTAATATTTATGTTTGTCAATCTTCTTTTCATTCTTGATGCCAATATTATTAAGTTATCCTTAATATGCAACAAACAGAAGGCTTAGAAACTTATCAAGGTTTTCACTTTTTTAACTTACCAATTTATAAATTAACTAAATCATTTTAAAAACTTTGTTTATCTAGTTCTCTGTAGCCAAATCATAGGTTATGCACATTAGTATGTGCAGACTCTGACTTTCAATTTCATCATTCCTAAGAGTATGTCCAGGTAGGAGACTTTATGCCAGGCACTCTTAATGCCATTATTTCTATACTCAAGAGTCACCACATCAGAATCTTACATTTTGTCACTCCATTTTTACCACAAGGTAAAATTATTTTTCATCTTGTCCTGCTTCACAATATATTTCAGCTATGAAAAAGCTTTTCAAATTAAAGACAAAATAGCCTCTCTTAAAATTAGTAACTCCAGTGGCTCACAAAGGAATTCTTCTATGAATGAAAGCTACTTACATAAAGATGTGAAAAACATGTGCCTTAAACTGTGTATAGGAACCTGCCACAAGAAGGTGGAAAAATGAATAGAAAAGTCACATTTATTTCTTCTTTTCTGATTCTGTGCAGAACTTACAGCAGGTGAGCTTTGTCTCACTCTAAAATGTACTTTTATAAAAAGGACATACTGACAGTATTTTTCTTATAACTTTGTGATCTTTTTATTAAAGCATTCAACCACGCTGTTTCATTCTCAAGAACTTCAATTAATATGTCTAAATCCTCAGGATTTTTCAACTGAAACTTGTGGATTAGGAAAGCACCTTGGGCAGAGCCTCAAAAAACTGTATTTCTATTCAAACACATTAAAGTAAATTCATTATGTACTTCAAGAAGGTTTAGTTTCCATCAAAGGAAAAGAAAAAAATTTTTTAAAGATTCATCAAAACCAATGCCTTATTCTGATATTTGACAAATATTTGCCAATTAAATCTTTTAGGATATTGCATCCAAATATTGGTCAATTAAATATTTTAGGATATTGCATCTTCACCTCCAAAAATTGTATTTATTTTGCAACAATCATGGTGGTAAATAGAGGCATGGTATCATGATCTTAAGTTTGGTTTAGATGTATTTATATAGTTTGAAATATAAGACTGTATCACTTATCACTATATATTAACTCAGAATATACTTTGGCTGTAGTTCAATATAGGAGTGTAACCACAGAAAAATGCTGGATTCTCTAACTCCAGTAATACAGTGGTCATACACCTAGGATTTGGAAGATTCAATCAGATTTGAATGGCAGCAACAATGAGCACCACATCAGCTGTTTTACAGCTGAGTTGGAACATTTCTGTACTGTTGAGCATAAAAAAATCTGATGATGTTTGAGGAACAGTGCAAGAGCAACAGGCTCTTCACTGTTTTACTGAAGAGAATAGAAGGTTCACTATGGTTGTCTCTGCATAGAAACAGTGATTTTAGTGTCATATTCAATAAGCTAATGAAGAACAAAGTTGCTCTTTCATTCTTTGGATTTTGTTGAAGAAGAAAACAAAATAAAGGGCACCTTATTAGTCACATTTTGCAGTTTGCAAGACACAGTCAAGGTCATTTGCAATTGCCTGTAATTTCCATGCAATAGGTTGAGCACACTGGGACTCCAAAGTATTTCCCAGATATCAGAATATATTCTCTAATTTTTCCCAAGTATAAATTAGAAAATAATTTCAGCAGATAACTAAAATAATTTTAGGAGGTCATACATCAAGTCACCTTAGGCAATTTAAGTCAATTGGATGAAATAACACTAAAACAAATTCTTCTAGATAAAGAAGCCAATGAAAATCCCTTTTATAATGTGAAGATAATCTACATCAAAACAATTAATTAATCTAATTTAAATTAAATTAGTCCAGTCAATGGCCTTTTTCTTATGTGAAAATAAGCATCAGCTTGAAAGTTGAATACTCAATTTTTTTTTCCAACAGACAGACCAGTTTAAAAAGGAGTAAGTGGAATTTCCAGCAGGATGAAAGAACATCTTGCACCTGTCATTAGTTGTTTTTCCCCTTTATTACCTGTTTCTGCTTTTAAGATTGAGTCACAGTTGTCACTTTGCTTTCCTGATGAACACACTATTAAGAATGTTTCTTCATGTGCAATGTAATAAGCATCCCTTTAGTTTGACTCATGAGCTGTCAATGCACATTTCATTTACACAACTGTAAGCTCACAGTACATGTTCTCAAAAAAAAAATGGAAAGAAAAGGTAAAAATAAATTCTAAGGTTGTTTGAATGTTAAGATGTCTTTGGAACAGTAATTGTGAGATGTCTTAACTATTGTATTATTTTCCAATGTCTTCTAATGTCTAATATACTCTACATGTATAGAATCACTTTCTGTTTTGTTAGATGCCACACTGAACTCCTAATGTGGCCTTAGCACCGTAACTATTTCAAACTGGTAAAATATGTCTGAATTAGAAATTCTTTCCCATAAGTGTTGTAGGGGTGGAGGAGCTGCACTTAAATGGGTCCTATTAAAAATTCTTCTCTTTATCAGTTTCTACTGATTAGCTCCACAGCAACTGCCTCTGAACTAATTATGAAATAATAAATATTTATAGGATGACCCTAGGAACAAGATACTGTTACCTCAGTGCTAAAGCAACTGCTGAACTTATTCCATCCCTGAGGGGAAGAGTCCTGCAATTTATCTGCATCACCTGCTTGATCTACTACTCAGGATTACACAGAGGCCTTCAAGCAAAACATTGCAAAGTTCACATACACACAAGAATAGTTGTGTTTTATGCAAAGTTACCAAATGAGGAACTTCCTCCTTCCATCACACCATTATTGTAGCTACCAAGCCTGTGCAACCAGAATTCTTACATTTTCACTTGCCTTGATCCATCTGCCTCCTAATTTGCACAGCAGACTGACACAGTGCCCTGGCTCATTATCTTATAGGATAAAAATTTCTCTCTCCACCTCTCCCTAAGAAAAGTGTGTTTGAAAAGGCATAGTTTTAAGGTAATGGAAAACCATCTGTAGAGTCAAACTGAATTTTGTAAATTATTCGGCCCGGTGAAATAATCAGACAGTGTAGAATGATCAAATGATAGTCACTGTACCATGGAGGCTCTCTGAGCTGTTACAGCAGGCAACAGACACTCGGGTTATGTGGCTCTTCACAGGGTGACAACATCATATTTCATAATGCTCTTGTGTCCTCAAGACAGAGCTACCCTTGTTCAGCTCCATTTACCACTTCCAGACTGACACACAAAGGAATTTTTCTGATTCTCAAAACCTCAGTCACTGCAGACCTTTATGCTTTCATATCCCTAGAAGAGCCTGGGGATTCTTTTATCCCTCCTAACTTTTAAAAAATACTTCACTTTAACTTTTGTCTGCACCAACAGAAAAACAGACATTTGTGAGCAGTATCAAGGCACAACAGGGAACAACTGTAACCTAACTTCAAATCATGCTTTTGCAGAGAAGTCTTAGAAGCTTAATGCAGAGAATTTCCATCCCTTTGCAAGCTTGAGTCGCACCAGGAAAATTTAATGTAGCTTTTGACTGAAAAACTAGGCAGGTATTCACCTTACACACACACACACACCATACAAAGAGTCTGAACCCATATCACTAAGGCAGTAGGATCTTTGACTGAATGAATGCAGAATCAGAACAGTAAAAAAATTGGCCTATGTCTACGAAATCTAGCTAAAAGAAGATATATTGCAGGCTCTAAATTCCTAGAACACTTAACAGATATTAAATATTAACAGTATTAGGATAATCAAATTAATGTGATGGAGATGGTCTCTCAAAAGAGGGGCAAAACAACCTTTTCTTGTCCCTTAGTAATGTGGAAAATTACCTATAAAACAGAAGTCTTGCTTTTATCCTGAAAGTTTTCCCAGATGTAGACTATTTCAGACTGTTAAGGACTGTTTCATCAATTCAACTGTCAATGATTACAAAGAAAGAAATTGCCAAAATTACAAAATTACATCTCGTCTTCATGGAAAATTATTTCGATAGATTGTCACTTGAGTCCAAGTCACCCTGAAGACTAACATGAATAATAAATGTTATGGTTTAAGAAAATAATTTCTACCTATTGTTAATTTCACAACTATTGTACCTGAGTGGGGATTGACACGCTTTCAGCCCTGTTCCCCTCCTTGCACAGAGGTGATAATAATTGTGATTAGCATCACAGGGGGTGAGCATAGTTACTGCATCCCTTTTCTGCTCTGGAGACTTTTGGGGAAGGACCTGTTATGAAAGCAGGCATATAAATCCCTTGGTTTTAGTTTAAAACCATTCCCCCTTGCCCTATCACTACCTGCCTGTGTAAAAGGTCACCCTGTCTTTTTCATGAGCCCTTTATGGGCTGAATGGTCCTGTAAGGTCCCCCCAGAGCTTACTCTTCTCCAGGCTGAACAACACTCTCAGCTATCTTTGTAGGAGAGGTGCTCCAGCCCTCTGAGCAGGAGCACCTTCCTCAGCCTATAAAAAGACTAGATTTACACTGCATAAAATCAATCTATTATTATTTTCTTTTATTAAAGGAAGTTTATGAGCCTATCATAAAAACTGATTATTTAGAAAAAACCTTTTCCGCTAAGAAAGGGATCTGCTTGCTCATGGCAAAATAGATCATGAAGCTTATCCATGATCTATTCACTACCTGAACATAAGGTTGAGGCATTTAACATATTCATAATATTTAAATCTATGTCATACTTGATAGAAAAGAAGGATATCCTCAGATATTTATGCCCTGCAGAGTATGTACCTGTATTAGCATAACAAGATTTATTGAATGAATAAAGGGTATATATATATTACATGAAGGGTATATTTGATCTACATGCATTTGTTATTCTTTTAATTTATAAGGCCTTATTCACAAAGTCATTAGTCAATTTTGATTATTTCATCACACAAAAGCAAAATCAGAGCTAGTATCAGAATAAAAGTGCACTGCATGGAACAGAATAATTATTTCAGTACTAGTATATCATGATGATTGTTTCTCATTTCATGTTGATTGAACAGTGATGGAAGAATAAAATCTGAAGCTTGCATTCAGTCTAAAACACAGCATAGACCTGGCTGAAGTGTTTGTGCTTTGACATTAGATCTTCATCCACACAAATTATTTCATTTGGTCAAGAAATTTCCATTTTTAAATGACTGTGGAAAGGGTATATATGAAAGTGTTCTGACTCCATTATGGGAGTAGCATTCTCTACTTAAACTACAGTCATCCTTACTTTGCCTTCAAATACTCAAATTCTTTGTTTTCAAGTCTTCCCTGTTCCATAAAACTGCAGCATGAGCTTCTTCAAGTCAGCCCCTTGGTCACCTTTGTCATGTCTAAAATCTGTTTCAGAAAAATTCAAGTGACAGAACAAACTTTAACGGTAAGGCTGCACTGTAGCTAAAGAAAGTGGTTCCTGGATCCAAATGTTTGCTGAAGTTACTTTTGTTTCCATGTGGGAAGCAAAAATCAGGAGTGCACTGTCTGGTTTATTTTGTATTTTATCAAACTTTATTTTCATACAAAGGCAAGTCAAATATTTGAGCCAGGGGGAACTTGTAGATGATGAAAGCACAAAAGCTATGAAGTAATTTGCAGAGTTCAGCTGTTCCATAGAATAATCATGGCCTACATGAATATGGATGATAACTATTCAACATAAAATCAGTAAATTCAAACAAAGTTAAACCCATATGGTAGGGCTAAATAATTTCTATAGACCTATTTGCTGGCTGATGACTGAGGTATAGATATTCATTTCCTTCAACTATTAGGTCATCAAAAGTCATAATTCTAAAAGCTGAACACATATCACCTGGCTAATTTATATATTCTATCAATATAGATAATTGTTATGTTATTATTTTTTTCATTTCAAGTCATTTCCCACACTAACAAGCATCATTATTAGTCAGATCTTCCTTTTATAATATAGGCCTATCTACATAAAAATGCAAACTTGGGAAGAACAATACATTTAGACCTATCATCAGAAGTTATTTGCAAAAAATATTTTAATAAAAATTAAGTGGTAGGGGAATAAAGGAACCTCCTAAAGAATGAGATGACAACTTTGGCAAGCAGGTGAGCACAGGCCATTGTATTGCTTCATGAAACAAATAAAGTGATATTAGTGCCTAACTAATATTAGCACCACCAGAATTAGCTGTTAAACATTAAATCCCTTCATGACCTCACACAAGCCAGGTTGCAGGTTGCTCTGCCCAAGGGCTGAGACTCTTTTGTCCTGGGTTCCCATATGAGTGTCACGCTGAGTGTTTGATGCTTGCTGCCTGAACTCATTCTGCCAGCAGAGCAGCTGGGATTTCACACTGGAATTCTGACTGTACTTCAAGGACAAGTCATCTGATCAAAGGGTGCCACAAATCTTCACAGTGGATGACAGATAGGAAATGGTAAAGTATTATTTATCTGAATGACCATTACGAATTTGAGATGCTTTTCTAAGCCATTTCATCATTACCCATTCACATTTTAAATAACCCCCAATTCCTGGCATTGCAATTATCCTTCAACTGCATAATATTATAGCTGAATAGTCTGTGAGACCAGCATGAAGGAGAGAGTAATGAAACAGAACAATCAGGGAAGAAAATTAATCCTTTGCTAAGGTCTGTTCTCTGGGTTCAAAGTTTGTGTTCTTGGGAGAGAACATGACACTGATCAAGAACTATGGTTGATGTGTGTCCTCCATGTAAACAATCATGCTGCTGTGTTCAGCTGTGCACACCAAACATGCATGTAAATCAGTAATGCTCTTTTATTAAGAGGAAAGTCATATGTAAAATATGACTGATTAAAACCCCCACCAGAATCACAGTAAATTGGTTAAAGAAAATGAGCATGAAAAGTCAGATGTAATACAGTACAAATAAATTTATCTGTGAAATATTTTTCTTAGACAATGTTTCTTCACAATCCTGAAATTTGTTTAATCACTCAGTACTATCTGAGGAAAATTTCATGAACAGCTGAAAATGACATTTATATAAACTAAGTAAAACAAAGTAATAGCTTAGAGATCAAGTTTTTGTGTTCATAACATCCCCAGAGCAGAATTTCCATGCTTCAAAAACAGATCAATAGTTATGAAAATGTTGAGGGCTTAAAAACTTTTACCAATAATGTAATTTACTGAACCATTCAGTAAAGCAATGAGAAAGGCTTTTTCTACCACTCTGGTAGATCCCTCCAATTAACTAAACTGAAGGAACAGAGCTATTTATAGTGTACTACACAACAATCTTTACCTAAGATAATATATGCAACAGTGTAAACTAGCAATTTAAATTATTAGTTGTCATAAAAGCAATGTGCTCAAATGCAGAGAAATTATGAAGATACTCTGAGTTCTGGCCCAAAACTTCTGAATGTCACAGGAAGGATTGGCAGTGGTCTTAGTGAGAGCTGGATCAGACTGGCAGAGGCTAATAAAGAAAATATCCTGCCATACCTGCTTGGTTTCAGAGAGAGACCACATCTTTTGCTTGGTAGCATCCCAATGGCACAGCAGTGTCCCCTTGATTTATGTTCCTTGTCCTTGCTCTGATTTCAGTAAGGCTGCACCTCAGAATTTGGCTGAGGCCCGGCAGAGTCAAAGCAAAATGGCAACAGCTCCAGATGAAATTTCTAAATAATCCCACTGGATTATATCTGTGGCACCATTCTGCAAATTACTCACCACTAGAAATCAACAGATTTGTTTGCACTGACTCTTCATAATTAAGGATTTTTAAAAATCTAATCTAATCTAATGCTAATCTGAAGAGACAAATGCCTCCACTGAAAAAAACTCAAATTGTGTTGATATAAGTGAATGGGATAACAATAACCAATCTTTCAATTTTCACATCTTTTAGACTAACTCCAATTTGGAAGAGATATCATAACCCATTTCTATCTATGGAACCTTAGAAGTGGTAAAGAACCTGTGTATTTTAGTCTAGCTGTTAGGATGTTTGAGAGAATGGGATCACATTGACTGGTATCAACATTGAGTTTCTGGTTCAAAACAGGAACAAACTGAAGCTGAAACAAATTAAAGATACATACAAACTGACTGAAAAATAATTGCAATAAAACACATCTAATTGACTGAACCAAGCTTTTATTAGACCATTTTTCCTTTGAATCTTTCTGGTTTTGAACTTACTATTTTTCAGAAAATATCTGAAATTATCGGTTTTGCAATAGAGAAATTCACATAAGGTGTAAAAAATTTTTAATACATCCAAATATAAAGGAATAATATCTTGGACTCTGAGCAGCCAGAGTGAGGAATATATTCATACATCAAAGTTAAAGGGAAAAAAAGCTCAGATGCTGAGACTGTGTGGAAGTATTAATGGGAAAAGGCAGATCTGTGGAAGAGCTGCAGCTTAGTTTTAAGATCTGCAGGTTGCTTGCTAACTAACATATCCAATCCCTGTGCCAGATTTGCACAGCTATAAACAACTGCTGATTAATTTCCATTTCTGAATACATTATAAGGCAGGCAGGTTGAGAAGGGTACCTTTCAAGTTTACCCTACAAATAAGGAACCAGGTTTTTGTACCATTCTCACATCTTCCTTTTCATCTTTGTTGTTACTCATGTTCCTGCAGTTATTTTCATCTTTTTCCCATTATAGCTGTTTAATGTTAATGAGACAACACTTGATCCAACCCTAAGTACATAGATGTGCTTTTTTTGTGTGAATATCAAATTCCTGCACTTACACTACAGAAATACATGGCCCAGGTAACCATGAAAAGACACTTAATTCTTTGATAGTAAAGGTGACTTACATTTTTGCTGTTTGTCACCCCAGAAAAGAACAATGAGAGAGGAGAAAGAAGGTTACAGAGTCCAGGAGAAAATTCTTTTCTTCTAGAATGACTAAGCTAGGTGGGAAGGAAAGGATATAAATACTGAATCAAAGAGAATCACTATCAGGTATAACACAGGGACTCATAACCAGACCAGTGCATGGCTTTATGTGTGGCATAACTGACTGCATTTAATTCAGAGTCATTTGAGGTCAAAGTCTTGACAAACTTCCCAGCATTCAGAGAAAGTTGTGATTCTGGAAGAAACCACAGTGCCACTGTTTGCACTTTTTCAATGGTAGGTTCATGGGAGGTGTGCATATGTAATGTAGAACACCTGTCAAAGCTGACAGCTGAAGTCATATCAGGACTCGACAGAGCCTGAGCCAGTTCACAGAGAAACCAACAATCAAACTCACACTTCCAGTGGAGCTGGGGGACTTCTAAGGAGACTTTGTTTAGGTCCCTGAATTTTTTCTGTAATTTACAGCAACAAGGAGCCTTCTGAGAAAGAGTGGAACACCCTGATGAGAAGATGAACTCACAAGAGTCACTTATGGTAAAAGCTCAAAGAGGATTTAAGTCCATGAAATAATCTTCATGGTAGAAGCTCTCAATGACTGACTTCTTAAAGTTTGGTATTTCAATTACAGCTGTGTAAAATGCTTATCTCCAGCCTCAGCCAGTTAAAAAGTAGAATTGCTCTCAACTTGACCTGACTTCCTGAATTAGTAGTGGACTGCTTGATATACTTTTAATATCTGCAGACTATTCACTTGCACTGGAGAGGAACAGTCTTGGTCGACTGGCTTATCCTGAAATGTTCTGAACCTGCCATGCATTTAGAGTTCAAATTAAGGTCATTTGAGAAGCTCACATGCTACTTTGGCCCTCACTTGGTTAACTCAATGCCTGGACACAGGAAACTGAGCTTAATGATCTGTTTTTCTAGGTGTTTCTCATACTGGTATACCAAATGATGCTTAAAAAGAGAGTGCAAACATTTTTCATTTGTAATATATTTATATATTGTTATCTGTCAGGTCAAAGCACTAAACTCAGGCCAAATAAATCTGTGCTGTAGAGTTGTAAGCAGGGAGGAATGTTCTTTCAGCCTCCAGGAAGCAGGGATGTTAAAAAACTGACCTAATCTATTTTCTGAATTGTTTTGGTTTTTCCCCCTTAGTGAGAATCATGAAGAGGTCAGTTTTTTAATAGCATGCAAAGGAACAAAATGTATTGTCCACAGCAGGCAGAAGAGATGGCCAGAAACACAAACTGGGGCTTGCTGAAAACTCTCTATCAGAAATGCTTCACTTCACCAGTAGGACATTAAGACCAGAAACCTTGAGGAGGAAATCAGCACCAAACTCTTTGCAGTACACAGCAATATTCCTCTGGCCCCAAGAACCTCACCTTTTCCCCTGGTTGGAACCATCACTCTGGCTGATGCTGAGGACTGCAAGTGCTTCCACAAGAACACTGTCAAATTTGACTCATGAGTCTGATGGCAGTGAATTAAACTCAAAAATATCACATCACACCAGGGACATTAAATCATAATCAATAAAATTTGGCCTCTCATTATTATTTGCTTAATCCTGAAATATAACATGCAGATTAAGCACAAATGGATCCTCTGTCATCTCTTCTTTACAAGGCCAAACACTGAAAAGCCTCACTCTGCTTCCTGTCAACAGACCTTTTATGCTCTAACTTCCAAATTACTTCAAACTTATTGAGTTAATTTTGTTGAAAAAATTCTACCTAGTTCACAGAACCCTATACAACATGTAGTTTGGAAAGCCTCCACTTCCAAATTATAGACCACCATGCAAATGAGAAAAATGACTAATTTTTTACTCAGATTCTTGTGAAATCTCCTTGAAATGTCATACCAGAATGAGAAAACAGTGATCACACTTTTCCCCTCCATGTCTATTACAAGTATCAACTTGATCGTGACTTCTCTGAAATAAATGAAATTTACCCTGCATAATAACATGGTCAGGAGTCCAGCTTGTCAGAACCCCAGGCATTTTCAGGTGTACAAACTGTCAGGTCTCCTAGCAAGCCAGAAGAGTGTGTAAGGAGGAAATCATACAGGTCAGATCTCTAAGACAAAAATCCATGAGCTTTTTGTCATCATTTGTTATCATCTTTCAGTCAGCCCCTGCTCTGAGCTCCCTGGTGAGAGAATCTCTCTTGCTCACCCATCTTTTGGGTCTATCATAACCCCAGGGAGATCTGTCTCACGACATAACAAACTAAATTTGGCAGTGTATGTTCTTCATGCCTCCCCCAATTATTCACAGCTCTACTGACTGCTCATTTATCAGATCTTTTGACTTACTTAAAGATGTTCATTTTGATTTTACTTATCTTTCAACATTGAACAAATAAACTTTCACTGGCATCTGCTGGGTGAGGGGGAAGGAAATGAAATATGGTTGTTTTTATTGCCTATACATAAACTTTACTGGTACTAATCAATAAACCTTTTACTTGCAGCACTCAGGAGTACAGAGTTTAACTATAACAAGTGGCAAAAGGAACACAGAGAAGTGGGATTATTTCTGAAGCTGAAGGTAAGATCACATGAAATTGTTTTCTTAGGACTATTTTTGCCAAGCTACCATGTACAGGGGATATAACTCTCAGTCATGAAAGACATGTATATCTGATTATAATTGAACTACTTTGAGCTTTTTAAGTCAATCCAGGCACACAGTTTGCAGTACATAACTGATTGACTTGGTCTCACTGTGTTACCTGCTACCCTAGATCATGAGTTTGAGAAATTATAACAGAAATAATTGTCTTTCCAAAGCAGTGTTCCTGCAGGTGAAATGACAAGGTAAAAAATGTGAAAAAAAAAAAAAAAAAAACAAGGGAAAGTTTCTAAATAACCAAGTTTGCAGATCTTTCAGAATTAAACTTTGCTATCACAAAATAATCCAACTAAAGCCTAGAGTGAAAATAAACAAAATTTTCAAAAGAGAATGTAGTGTGTGGGTGTGGCACCCATCCCCATTGTAATGATAGCAGAGGCACAGATTTATAATTTTGTTTTCATCTGTTGAATTTAAATATACATTTCAAAAATTGAAGCATCTTAACATGTTTTATAAATGGAGAAGTGAGATAGTGGTATTATACACTTCAAGTTAAAGAGATCATGGATGAAGTTCATTGGAGCAAATAGAAACTGCCAATGTGTAGCCATTAATCATTGTACCAGTGCAAAATTTCTTTGGAACCTATGAATTTCACCTGTATCTCTGGATAAGATGGGGAAACCTTCCTTTCCTACACCACATTGAAAGCCTGTGCTGGAATAAAGCTGAAGAGAAAATGAATTATATAGATCTTTAACTGCACTATGGGACATAATAAACTGAGTCCAATGGAGTTTTCATTAAGCCAGAAAAAAAAATAGAAGTACCACTATTTCTTTTGCAGCAGTATCAGCAGAATACAGCATGAAATACTCTTCAGACACCACGAAAAAGAATCCAAAGAATTTATGCTGAGTGCACTAAATGCTATGAAATGCAACTACTGTGGTACAGAGACACTATGGCAATTCATGACTTCAGTTGTGAGAGTTGCCTAAAACAAGCTAAAGCATTTAGTACCAGTACAGTAAAGGTGCAGGGAATGTTGGGGGTACTCATTATTATATGATCAGGAAAACTGATGACCAGAGTGAGACATTTGTCCCTAAGAACTTTTTGGGTTTTGATAATGAATGATGCTTTATCCACCAGATTCCTAGCAGCTTTGACAACAAAGCAGGATAAAAAAATTGAATACCAAAAACAGACTAGAACACAGGAGAAATTCCAGAGGGGAAAAAATACTACTCTAACATATCTTTTCTTCTTCTAATAAATCAGCTATGAAAAGTATCACTGCAGTTGCTGAAGAGACTTGCACTGGTAAAAAGGCAAAAAGAGTCACCCAGTCAAATCCAGAGTCTGAAATATGACTGTAAAAGATTGCTCCTATTAGAAACTGAAGATTTTGTGCAGTCAAATTTAGGTCATCTGCCCCTCAGGAACAAAGATAAGATCTCTAATTTGATCCCAGAGTAACCTGCTGGTTTGTTACCCTTCCATCAGAGAGGAAAAAGATTAATTTGATCTCTGCTGTGAAAGGGTCAGAGGAACCTAACTTTGCAGTGTTTATTTGCCTGAGCAGCAAACAAAATAAATACAACATTGTTATTTTGACACAAACCTCAGATTCCTACTTACAGTCAAACCAAAAGCTGTATTTAGAGAGATAATTAAATTAGGTTCATTCCTCTCCAATTGCAGGCCAGATTAGTATCACTCTGCCATAATGTGATGCTGAGAAGACAGTTAGTTTGCAAAAATCACTGCCTTGATGTGTTTTGGGATGTGGTATTATTATAATTAAATTATGCCGACTTTAATTTATTAAGAGCTCTATTTTCTGCACATCTATGGTTTTTTTTTAATGCAAAAAGTTCTAAATAGTACTGTGTTACACTGCAGGACAAATTATTAACACATGAGTTCCTGATTGTTTCAGGTGCTGTTTAGAAGGCATTTGTCTAACTTCACTTCTTTTCATGTTTTGTTAAGGACATGGCTCAATTTCTGAGGGTCAGACTCATTTTCAGTAAGCCATAAGCAGTTCACAATCATTTTCCTACTGTGAGGAACTGAGAGGTATAATGGCAGATACAGCTTTGGCTTCTATTATTCATGCTTATTTGTCTTACATTAATATCCAAGATAAATATCAAGATTTATGCACTATACCAAAGATCACAGTGAAGCTGCACAGAAAGAAATCCATCCTCAAAGTGGAATTTACAGTCTAAATACAGTTTGTATCCTCTTAACCTTTGCAGTGTCTCTATCTTATTGCAGGCATGAGGAACAATCTGCAAGACCCACATTAATCTGTTAAGTACTTCTTGAAGCAATTGTTATCTTTGCTAGACCTGTCTGGACATGGTGGGATTGCTAAGAGGGCATTTAAAAGGACTCTCCTCCTTGTTCCATATTTGAAAGAGTCACTCAGGCCAAGTCATTTCCTTTTGTTTGATGGACATGAGAATGAAATATTTTTGCACATCACAGAAGCTTAATTCTACTGAACTGCTTTCAAGATGTATTTAAATCACTAAGCATTCTCTACCTAAGCCTAATCCCTCAGCCTTCTGAAAAAACTTGATTCTTGGCAAATGGATATAATTACTTCACCTTTTTTCTCTGTGAAAATATAAGTCCACAATTAGCTCACATGAAGAGGCACAGATCAGAAGAGCTTTTAAGTGTGATTTTCTTACAAATCTTTAGAATAAAAGTCATCACATGTTGCCAAGCTTTCCTGGATAATTTTGTAAAGAAGCTGATGTGAAAGTCAGATTGCCTCACTGGGCTACAGCCTATTTGTTTTTCCATCTCTGCAGGACTAGAGAAAATACTGTCCACTTGAGAGCACAGTTCAAGAGTTCATGTGCCAGATACTGATGCCCCAGGAATTTCCTGTCCCACCTCATTCCCTGGCACAGGTTCCTCTCATTTTCAGAAATCAAACAAGGTTTTAGTAGATATTTCTGATCCAATCCATTGATGGATACATCAATGCCATAAGAATCAACCAAGTCTTCACCCCATAGACAAGATTAGTAAACCATGAATTAGAGCAGAGGTTTGATTTAAAACAAATCCTCTTTATTATTAGAAGTATTTTATTTGTATGGCATCCTACAGGGATCTCTGAGATTGGGCAGCTGCTCTGCTTGGTTTACTCTTGTATGGCTGTTATTGCACAGCTCTTCTCTGGTGCCCTGGTTCAACACAAAAACATGCATGGTTAATTATCCAGATCATTCCACTATCAAAAAGAATAAAAGATGGTTATGTAAAGTGTGTCGGAGTACTGCTTGTATATGCTTTAAAGCCTACCATCCCTTCAGAAAATTTTTCCTATTGCCTTTTTCTTGCAGAATTTCAGGAATAGCTTGCCAAAATTACACACAAGCTGCCATGAAGTTCAGAATATGAAAATAAAGTGATTTTTTTCTTTGATTGATGGCCAAAGTGCTCTCCCAAGATGTGACTAATGCAGCTACAGAGCAGTGGGGGAAGGCCATTAAGGCTTGTATTGATTTCCTCTGAATTCTGAATAATATATCAACAATCTTTGCTACTTCACTTGAAATTTTTAATTTAAACAACCGGAACCAAGCGGTCAATCACTGGCTTCCCTTGGAGCTGAGGCCATTTTGCATTGATATTTCAGGTGGAATAGACACCATAAAGCTGCACTGTGTTATGCATGCTATTAATATCATTTAGACTGTGAAGATATGGCAAAGGTAAACAATGATAATCATGGAAGATTTTTTAATGGTTCATCTGCTGCCAGACAGCTTTTGGGCACCACAATATCAGAAGGATTTAAAGCTGTTTGAAAGCCTCCATTTTGCTTCTCCAGTTGAGAAGCAGCTGGGGTCACTTGGCTTCTTCAGCTGAAGAGGAGACAGAGAGGAGACCTCACTGGGGTCTGCAGCTTCCTCACGAGGAGCAGAGGAGGGGCAGACACTGATCCCTTCTCTGTGGTGACCCATGCCAGGAGCAGAGGGAATGGCCTGAAGCTGTGTCAGGAGAGGTTTAGGTTGGATATGAGGAACAGCTCTTCACCCAGAGGGTGGTGGGGCACTGCAACAGGCTGCCCAGGGCAGTGGTCACACACCAGGCTGACAGAGCTCAGGAGTTTGGACAATGCTCTCATGGTGTGATTTTGGAGTCTTGTGCAGGGACAGAAGTTTAACTTCAATGATCCCTGTGCATCCTTTCCAATTTAGGATATTCTATGATTCCAGATCAAGAAACTGAGTACCATAAAATGCAATTCATCTGCAAGGATGAATATACTGTGGGGCCAATATCACGTAAATGCTGTGAAAGATGAATTTCACTCTGATGAGTGTTGTACTCTCATTTGAATCCTACAACTTCCACAAGAAGACCAAAAAGACAAAAGCAATACTGTACCCATTTATAAGAGTGTCTCCAGGACACAGAATTTCTAAAGCTAAGTGCTACTTCTTTCCCTGTGCCACTTTCAAAGCTGATATGTTTGTTATCCCTGCTGTACCAAAACAGAAAATGAAACTATATCTCTTAAAATAATAAAATTGAACAAATCTATTTTTTATTCAAATGTTGTATGAGAATGTGCACGTCCTTGACATTTATTTTGGCATGATAATCTGCCATTTGCACAGTATTATACTCAGTCACACATAATGTTCATGATGAAGGATGGGTACTCTTATTAACCTCAAAGTGCTTACAAATTGCAGCTGGTTTTTTTATTAGTTTGTTCAAATCCATTTGAAAAGGCTGCTGAAGGGTGACCTACAGAAACATCAGCAGCAACCAGCATCCTTTGAGGCACTGATGGTTTCTTTCCTGTAACACTCTCCTCCCCAGGTTTCCATTGAATGCATCCTAACACTCCTGACTTTCTTGCCTCCTTCCTAATAAGTCAACTACTAATTAATCAAATGCTGATTTTAATTGGAAACATTTTCTCATTAATTTGAAAGATGATTGAAAGAGACTTAACTCAAACACCACCTTCTGTTCTTCCAAAAAAGACTGTGCTACAATACTCTTGTTTCAAATAAAATACCCTATTAAGCTCACAGATCTGCTCATATATGGAAGAAAAAACAAACAAACAAACAAACAAAAACAAAGAAAAACCCTCCAGATCTGTATTTTTGTAATACTTCACCAAATCAACAAAAAGGCAATAAAACTGCAACCTGAAGATCACTCAAAGTTAAGAACTGCTTGCCAAATTTAATTCTGTGTTTGCTGGCTTTCTCACAAGTCTGACACAAGCATACGCTCACTGACAACGTTTGCAAATGTGCAAGTGCAGAATAACCTCAGGGTTACCACACTGTGCTACTAGGTGCATAAAAAACTGCATTGTGAAGCAGCTTAGTCTGACACTCATGGAATGCACAGCCTTTGTTTCGTTTTTAATCAGAAGTTCAAGAATTTTTTTCCAATTCCCTGAACTCTAATCTAGCTAAGGGCTCCTGCTAGCACAGAGCTGGAGCTGATTGTCATCACACACCAAGCATCAGTAGGGCATTTAAGGACTGGCAGCAAAAATTACAGTAATTCCCCCTGCCTGCAAAGAAAAGGCATTAAAACCAATCTGTAGCAAATGAAATGTTGGGTTTCTTTGTAACAAACAAGCAAAATCAAAAATCCCAACTGAAAGTTCGTAAAACTTATGAAAATATTGAACTCATTGAGGCCAAAAGATAAGATCTATGCTTAAAATCAGTCAAGTAATTATTAAAAATCAAGCCAATTAGTTCAGACAAAAAATAGCCACTTTCTCTTTTTTCTTTCTGCAGTACCAAACACATCACGTGAAATCTCAAGCTTGCTGAACACAATCTCACATTTTAAAGTGATGATTTACAAAACACCTGCAAATGTTGAGTGCAGCAGGCTCCCTCTGACCTCCCTTGAGATTACACCATCTAAGTTTTAGGACCTACATGTGTTGAATTTAAACACCTGTAATATTACCAGTGTGAACCACAAAGATGTTGAAAGAAAACCCTCTAAACCGCCACTCCTGAAAAAAAAAATAATAATCCAGACTGGAAAAGCATTTAAAGGACTCTCTTACTGCAAATTTTTTATGCTCTCATGAAGCTTTCTAAGCCTATGCAAATTATCTACATAACTGAAAGAACTAATTGACATTCTGATTTATGGGAATATGCTTTTTGGCAGAACAGATGTTAAGAGCTTTGTTTCATAATTTGTCAACTTTACTAAATGTCACCGAATTTGCTGTAAAACTGAGTTTTCTTATTGTGATCCAGAGTCTATTCCCTGAGCAAACCTTAATTTGTTGAATGTGTCCCAGGTTTTAAAGCCCATCTCCTTCTGTAACTGAAAAATTAAAATATCTGGAGTCATGGTCAGACTACAACAAATGCAACAAGGTGGTGGTTTGGGTTTCATATTTTCTTCCTTCAATGGTCATAAGTCAAGATTTGCTCCAGCACTGGAAATATTCAGGCACAGTTGAGCAATGACATCATTTTGAGAGCAGACTGGACTCTAGGGATTTAAATAGAAAACTACTAAAGCTTTCAGTAAGATAATTACAAATTTATATTCAAATTAGGTCTTTTGAACTACATCATTCTTCTGATTGCTGGATTCAAGGTAAAGGACATTAAAAAAATAATCTTTATTATTTTCCCTTTATGGCTGGTGGCTTTCTAGGTAAACATACTGACTGCAGCATAAAGCCAAATTTCTTTGTTAAAATGTGAAATGCTATTCTTCCCTAAATTTCTCTGAACAACAAAGAAGGTTTTAGAAGAAATATCTGACCATCAAATGGATTTCCAATCATTAAATAAGCAAACTGATGAAAAAGAGTGCTGAAGAGGAATACTGTACTGCACTGCAGTTTTCTTTCCCTTTCCTAAAACTGATGGTTGTTCAGTGGTCATAAAATAGCATCCACAGACAAAAAGGCACCAATTCCATAAAATGCATTTATTGAAATAATAAAAATATTTGAATCAAAGGCTACATTGTTACTAAAATGAGAAAATACACAGTACTAACAGCCTCATAATTTTGTGCAGTACTTTGCCAAGCCTAAAACAGAACAGGCACCCTTTCCACAAACATGAATGAAATTCAACAGAAAAGATAGGTGAAAATATAAAAATCTAGAAAAAAAAAAATAAAGTGAATGAGTGAAATCACAATTCTATCAGCATTCATACAAAAGCCTCCCAGCACAGTAAATGAGGCTGTGATATTCACCTTCATAAACTGCAAGTAGCTTTTTTTTGTTATTTGCTTTATTTTAGAATATGTTTTCCTGACTGAATAAAAAAAGACAGGGCCAAGCAGGGCATGTCCAGTAGACAGAACTGTGCACTGCAGAGTATCTTTGTTACCCTCTCCATTGTGTGCACAGGGAATCCTTCAATGCAATGAGACTTGTCACCCAAGTCAGACTGCCCAAGCTGTTCCCATGACATGAGAAGGGCATGGAGAACACCATGGAGAAAGAAATCATCCAGGTCCCTTTCAATTGCCATGTGAACACAGAGGTAACAAGGAAAAGGAAATTTGATAGTTTTTACCTCCATAAAAATTTCCTCCATAAAAATGTATTTTTATTTCTGAAGTTATATCAATGTGAATCACAACAGGGAAGAAGAGAAGCATGTTCTTCCACTACAGCTAGTGAAGGATCTGCCTCAGACCTGGATGCAGGAGGATGAATCAGATGTTACTACTGACCTTTACTTGCCAAAAATTTATAGATTAAGACCAATGAAAAGAAATTTTTTAGAATTTTAAATTTAGAATTTTAAAGGATTTTTTTTTTAAGGAATATCAGAGTGTTCTGTTGAAAGGATACAATTCCTATCAACAAAAAAGCTATGTGGATACTGTGAGAGCTAGGGGAAAAGCAGCTTGAGTCTTTCTCAAGATACTCTAAGGAAAATAGAAGGGAAAGAATTAATAACAGAGATTAGCACCTGCTGTTGGCACAGGAGAATGTGTGAAAAGTGTGTTTTGGTGAGAGCATGGTTGCAAGGGGTGTTACCTTCCTTGGACCAATCAGTTTAATTCTATCCTGAGTTCTACAATCTATTCTATAGAAGTGTGATTGCTTCTTTAATAAATTGTATTCCTCTGCCTTGGAAGGAAGTCTTGTGTTGCTATATCCTTTCGCTACTTCTTGCTCTCTAGTGAAAAGCTGCCCAATCAGTTAGAATTAATATTTTTTCCTACAAATGTCAGAATCCTCATTAGTCTCACTAATCAATTAAAAAACACCAAAACCCCACAAAAAACTCATAGGTGTTAGAATTTCCTTTTATTTTCAGAAGTTGTATAGAACAAAATAGACTCATTAACATTCATATTTTCCTTAACTGAAGTGATAATGGACCATCTAGCTTGTCAATCTGGTGTGTAACAATATTTTTCAACTGACTACCCCAAATTAATTTATGCTGAGAATGGAGCTCAATGCACCTCATTATAATAGGCTGTGCCATGCAATTCAAAGATAAATACACACATTTTTATCTCTGAGTAGGATAAACCTGGAATAAGCCTCCTAAAATTAATTGAGGTTACTGCAGTCTTACTCTGATGTCACTCAGATCTGTGTGTGGTCTGGAATTAATACAGAGTATTTGCACAATGGTAAATGGATTCTACTGCAGGAAGGGATTCAGATATTTGTGAACAGCATGAAAGTTGCTCACCTAAGAAAGAGATTAAGCAATCACCACCTAAGAAGTGAGGCCCACTGGCTGGGTATATACATTTAATTGTCCCTGCAGAGGAGTCACTGTTGGCTGTGTTGGTCTCCACAGTTTCCATTATGCTCCAGAATAAAAAGACTGACTTTGAATCAGCATTTCACTCTTCCTAGAAGAATCATAATTGGATGTTCTAGACCTTGAATTTACAAAAACAAACAAGTGAATTATCCCATTCTTACACATTAGCCCACAGAGGGCTGCATTCTTCACTTTTTCAGCACTATCAACGATGAAAGCTTTCAAATGCATAGACTTAAAACCAGTTTACCAAAGCTTACCTATATTACAGGCTACATCTGAAGAGAAAGTAGTTGCTCTATTTTACAAAAAAAAAAAAAAATTTAAAAAAATTTACCATTAATTAAAACAAACCAGAACAGCTGATTAGAAATAAGGAAGAGCGATAACAACATAATATGTATTCTGTGTAAATGTTAGAATAACTGTTTGTCTCTTCCTGTTCTGCTTAGAAGACAACTATGTAAAACTCAATTAATAGCCCTGGCAGGAGGAGTCTCACTTTGTATTTCAGGAATGAGTGACTTTATGCAGAGTCTGCTCAGCAATATGTGTGGTACACCAGAGGAGCACAGAAATAACAAGCAGCTGGGACCAGTACAAGTTCCATTGATGCTGACGGTTCCCTTTTCATATGGCTGACAATTTTAATAAAAAAGATTAAATCCCAGAGTGGGTTTAACTTTATCATTCAATATAACTGACACTGCAGGAAGTGCAATATGCAGTTAGAAGGAAAATTAACTGTGTTCTAGATAGCATATCCATCATGCATGAGCAGTGTAACAGCTTGGGGTAATCACTACAGCTTTTTTCATTTAGCTAAAAATAAATATTGAAAACAGAATTTAATCAACCATACTGTGGAAAAAAATATATTCTTTCCATCTTGAATCATACTGACATTCATCTAACTATCAAGGTGCTCATGGGCAAGTCTCCCCATCAAGGATGGAAGTAGAAGACTGCTGGCTACTCCAAATGACCAAGTCATTATAGGAAGGGCTCTTTTAGGGAGATTCTCTGTGTCTGTGAAAGCTTTCCTGATGGAGGTAAGCAAATAATTTCAGTCTGTTCCAATCTTAACTATTAGCTATATTAGCTGTAGCATTCTGACAGTGTCCCTGCCTGTGCACACAGACACTTCTGCCTCCAGGAGCAGGGGCAGCACAGCTCACACGGGAAACATTCCCTCATGTGAATGCAGCTGCAGCACTGACCCACACAAATGTGCTCCTGGTGTGCCACATCCACCCCACAGCTGAGCTGCCACAAGGATTTACCCACATGGCTCAGCACATTACCAGGAAGAATGGGCAGCAGAAACATTTGCATTTCTAAATGTATCAGCTATTGTGCTTCAGTTTCCAATCGAATATTACAGCTTCTGGCATTCACCTTCCCATACTGGGACAATAGGAAAATATATTTTTTCAGTCAATTACCAAACTAATATATTGAAATGCTTTGCTTGCACATAAAGAAAAACTAACTAGAAACAATACATTTCAAAAACCTCAACAATTACAAGTTAGAGACTGCACCCACTGTGTGTTGCAGTAACCTAACAGTTCCTTGGAGAAGTTTCACTGATTAAATGAATATCTAATATATAAAGGAAAAGTTCACCACAAGATCTAATAAAAACAGCTTAAGACTTTCAAGTGAACTAAGATTAGAGTTACAGGTTACCCTGGTTACAGCTGCTGGTGAATTTCAAAAGCAGTTTGAATTAGCCTGAATCATTCATTGCATGCCTTAGCTAACATATGAAAGAAAAAAAAAAAACCTGACAATGAATTACCACTTGGGAAGGCAATTCTGATTTGAAGTGCTGTTACTAAATGTAAACAAAGTTTTAATTAGTTTTTTTCAATGACTTCAGGTTGTCCTATTATTGATAGTACCTCAAATGTTATTTGCAAAAAAGCAGAGGCTTTGCTAAATAAGTTATAGAAGTCTTTGTAATTAATTTTGATGTGATCTACTCCTCTTGATAAATCCACTGGGAAATTAACTCAGCTGGATACTACCACAATTATTTGTATTAAACTCTCTCTAATCATCTACAGATAAATTTACTGTGATAAAATATATGGACTAGGAAGAATTCACAAAGCTGTATTTCAGCTAACCATTAAAAATTCAATGAAATACCATGAAACCTACTCAAAAAACTAAGTATTAATACTTAAGAAATTGTGAAGGAATGTAGCAATTGTTCAATTAAAAGAGAACAAAGAGAGGGGAACAGTCATTTTCCCAGCAGACAGAGCAAAAAATATCCCTCTTTTGAAATATGCTACATATTTATCCAGATAATAAATGTTTTTTTTTCCTAGAGCTAACTCATCTTCAATATTACTGTTTTATGGGAGAGGTCCTGACAAAGAGATTTAATGCTGGGAAAAAAAAATTAAGAGAGACATTTAAATAGTCTAGAAGAATTGCATAGGGAGGTTTACCTAATGTCAATCTTCAGTGTGCCCTGAGCTTAAACCACTCTGAGGATGAAGCTCTCAGTTTCACAATATATTTTGGCCATAATTCATGAGATAATATTATAAATTACTTTCCTTGGCAAAAAATGAAATCAAACACAGTGTTCTTTCTATGTGGAAGCCCCAAAATGAAAGCAATCTGAAGATCAATCACTGACAATTCTAGCTCCTACTAAAAGCCAGCAATTTTATGAATAGCAACATTTCCTCAGTCAGGACCTAACCAACTCCTATCCTGCAGTCTTTCAAACATCTGTTATCAATAATAATTTTGCCTACTGTTTATATCATTTTCCAAGAAGAAAAGAAACAACCATGGGTTCACTGACAATTGAGGCCAGATTTGGATGCATTTGAATTTTCCTCTAGTTGTCAATAGCTCATTAAATGTAATAGCTTCAAAACCAAGACATAGAAATGAAATATGTAAATTAAGGCATTTTAATATTTAAGCATGAATTAAAAGTCTAAGAGTCTTCTAAATGCCAGATTATTGACAAAGGTAAATGATTTTCAGTCCAGTTTCTCAAAGTGACACAGGAGGTTTAACATCTGTGTGCCAGAACACAATGCTGAAGTTCTTTGAGAGTCCCATGAGAATCCAGGACTCTTAACTTAGTAAGCTTTTTACTTGTGGCTGTGGCACCTTTTAAAGATATTTGATGTTTTCTTATGCTTCTTCAAGTCTGTATTTCCCACTCTCCTAGATATCCTACAGTCAAAATCTAAGATTAATTTACATCCTTTCTGTTGAAGCAGAGCAAGTATGAATTTAGTGTAAGATTCTGAGTTAGTGAAACTAAGGTTAAATACAACAGCTTCTAGAATAGGGCACTTCTTGAGTCTGTTTCCAGCTTAAAGAATTACCACATTTCATTAACCAATTATCTAACACCTCCTTATGAAAACCCAGTTTGTTCTCACTTCAACACTTCCATTTCAACAACTCTTTCCTCCTGCTACTCAGTCTTCTCTTTGTAGAGATTTCTGGACTGTAGTTGTAGGATTTGCATTCCATCTCTCTCCCTCATTTAGTCCCTCCTGACTTCAATATATTACAATAAAACCTTTCCCCTCTCTCTTCTGGTAATTAGATTTTGGAATTTCCTGTTAAGGAAACTTCCCAGTTTGACCATTCAGCTCTGTCTCTGGAGGCTCTCAAAGCAAAACTGGCTTTTACCCTCACAGTTCCACAGGTGCCCTCTGAGTGCTTTCCAAAGGGTCAGCTCTCCAAAGGGTCAGCAATTCACAGCCCTTTGACTCGGCCAGAGTCACCTGCAGGGAATGGATTCCCCAGCACTGCTCTCTCTTGGACTCCCCAAAGATCCATTCTTCCCACTCAGATGGGGTAGTTTTTACATCTATGTAATTTTACTCCAAACAAACAAATAAACAGAAACCGAGTCAAAAGAGCAGCCTATACTTTCCAGAGGCAATCCAACTGCTCAATAACCTAAAGCTTAGTCACAAAACATCCTCTAGCAAATGGAAAGCTCCTTTTAAGTGGTAAATCAGCAAAGAGACTCAACCAATACCCTCGTACAAGTGTGACAGACCCACCTGTACCTGATAGGCAGTCTGCAGTTCAAAGATAACACTTTATGCTAAGCAAGGGTTTTGAGACATTATCTTCTTCTATCTGTAAATACAATTGGGAAAAGCTAATGGACACATCAGGGAGCAGCAGAAACAGTTGTTCCACAAGGGCAGACAGAGCAGGAGCTGAGGCTGACCAAGCAGCAGTCTTACCTGTCAGGTGCAGTGCAACAGCATCCAGGCAGAGCTGGGCTGAGGATGCTCTGGTGGCCACCCAGTGATCCTCTGACAAGATCCAACAACAAAGCAAGCCCAAGGTAAATTCTGAAACCCCATTTGGCAAGTTGGGAAAGAAGGAAACAGGGCTAGCTACCACATAGCTCAAAGAAGGAGTAGGGACCTTGACTACAGCTCCTGAAGAGGAAAAAAGAAGAGGGGGTGTGGGTGGTGACCCCAGGTGAGGCTGCTCCAGACAGTCAAGGCTTGTTAATGTACTCAGGGCCCTGGAGAAATACTGTCCTGCAGAGAGCAGTGTCCTGCACCAGCAAATGGGGTCAGCTCCCTCTTAGCAGGAACCTTTAGGAGGGGATGAGGATGATTTCTGCCTTGGAAGATGTGCCTGTTCCATGCACACACACCAGCACCTTCCCAAAGGTGTGCCAGGAGCACAAGGATCTAACCAGCACCTTCCCAAAGCTGTGCCAGGAGCACAAGGATCTAACCAGCACCTTCCCAAAGCTGTGCCAGGAGCACAAGGAGCTGCCAGCACCTTCCCAAAGGTGTGCCAGGAGCACAAGGGGCTAACCAGCACCTTCCCAAAGGTGTGCCAGGAGCACAAGGAGCTGCCAGCACCTTCCCAAAGGTGTGCCAGGAGCACAAGGATCTAACCAGCACCTTCCCAAAGGTGTGCCAGGAGCACAAGGAGCTGCCAGCACCTTCCCAAAGGTGCCCCAGGCAGGGGCTTAAAAAGTGGCACTGTTGATCCTGTCTGAACATTCCCTGCACAGCTTTACATTGTTAGCAAACCTTATTGATCCTTTAGCAGAGTAACCTTCTTATGAACTAATGGTTAGGACGAACAGTTCCTAGACAAATAACTTCTACATACAGAATTATGTGCTCACAGCAATTCATCTTTCTTTTGCTCTTATGAAACATTCTTTGCCTGGTACCTCGTTGAAATAACCTAACCTTTCACTTTTGTGAAGCTAAAAAAGATTTATAGTTGCTGAAATCTGTCTGTAGACCACATTTTAGCTCCCAAAACAATTTAAATACTTTGCTATACTGGAGGGTTTTCATCTAGAGACAGAATATCTTTAAAAGAAAATAAAATCTGACAAAAATAAAGGTTCTAACCAATACAGTCTGGCCTGATAAATATAGGCAGGGAAAGAAATTTACTAATGTTCTGCACCATAGCTAAGTGAACTTGGAGTAAAAGATTATTTTCCACTATAGGTTTATTCTGAATCTCATTTTGTTCCTGGGTGAAAAAGAAAGGCCAAAAGAAAATAGAAGTGAGGAACTTGGACATATAATTTTGATAGAGGAATGTAATCATTTTCATCAGAAATATATCTATAGTAAAAGAAAGTTTTTAGAAGTCATTAGTTCTGCCTGAGATGCAATATGAAGTTTATTTAAAAGTATTTTTAATGTTTTCCATTTTCTGAGCAAGTATGTTAAAAGCTATTAGATGAAAGGAAAAGCAAATCACGGACCACTGTAAAGTATTCTTTGAATCAGTTTTTCAGAGTAAAGAGCATTGAAAAGTTTAATTTAGTTCTGGGCCTTTAGAATTTCCTAACAAAAGGACCATTATTATGATTTTTTAAAATCAATCAACAATCACAAATAAATAGTTCACTTGATTTATGCCAGTGAATTTACAAAAAGGTGAACAATTTGCAAAGATAAATTTCTCTAAATAAAGTTTTCATATACAGTTTTAAGGCCTCAAAATTTATTGCTACAAAATTATTGACACAGAGGGTTTAATGAGCAAATTAATTCTCTTAAATCTGTGGGGGGAAGAAAATCAAAGGTATTTAGCATGTTTCTGAGACCTTTTCCTGACCTAAAAAGACCAGAAAGTGCCCAGTGTTGTGCAGTCACTTGTCCCAAAGTGAATCCATAGACACACAGCAAACACAGGTGCTGGGAATTTCCAGTGCCTCTAAGTTTAAGTGGCAAATGCCAGAATTGCAAACATCTAAGATTCCTTTGGCACCTGATGTTCAGATCCAGTTTTTGTTAGCTAAGCTCACTTTGGGAATTAGCTTTTATTACTCCATTATTACAGCATGAGAAGTGTATAATTTCATTTCTGTATTTTAATATTTTGTCTTTATGAGTTTTCTTTTTTAATTCCTTTAGCTACACTTCCTCCTAACTACAAAAAGAATTCACCAATTTTCATCAAAATTCCGGCATTTAAAGGCAGCTTGATATGTCAACAAAGCTGTATTGTTTTTATTTTCTGAAAAGAGGGAAAACATTGCCCTCTAATAGAAACAAAGGAGAGAAAATTACTTGACACATTAAAATGTGTCTGCAGCAAACCATTTAAATGACAATAGCAAGAGGGAGCTTTACTGAAAGGATAATGAGAAAATCACTTAACAGTTGATACAAAGAGTGTTTATATGTGAAGACTTTCCCTCCTAGCTTTATGGTTTCCAGAAAACCAGCAACACTGGAGGATACAGACAAGGGAAAGCAACTCAGCCAAGGAGCTCTTTACAATTTAAGGTGATCCTGGTGTAATTTGCCATGTCTTCACATGTCCTGGTGTAAAGCAATATATGCTAACATTTGTCTTCAGAGTTTTCCTTCCCACAGACCTTGAGCTAAATATAGGTATATACAATGGTAATGTGCAAACCCTCTGTTGATAACCAGCATATTTTTAACTGCTGTAAATATCTATTTCACTTACCCTGCAACCATCAGCATCACACTGTAGATATGAGTTGGTTTGAAAATGTTTCTGGTCACATTTTGCCAAGGTTTTCCTCATTTGCTTTGCCCTTGGACCTCTGTTTCACCAAATACTATTCAGAGGATGCAAGATATGATTTGGAAAGGATTTAAGGGGGCCTTCCATGAAACTTTGTGCAAACTGTACTGATAATAATAAAATCTAAAAACAAAGAGTGGGATTAAATAGAATAAACTTGGGGCAAATAGTTTTCATAATGGAAGAAATATTCTGCTCTTCAGCCTCAAGTTCCTCAAGTTCCTCTAACTACTTTTTCAGTCTTTTTAAAGTAAGGAAATGCCATTTTCTCCATTTTATAGAGGAAAAAAGAATACACTACATGGGAAGCTTACTTGGATGCATCAACATCACTCTGGAGTATTTACTTGAACCTGTGACTCCCACATTGAACTAAATTATAAAAATAAATATCATAGTTAGTTTCCTTTAAGCTTCATTTCTGGTTGTTGAATAATTTGAAAGATTGAATTCTCTGCTCCATGCACAAGAGTCCCCTTTCCTCATAGTAATATTCCTTTGTCTTTTTCTGAGGACAGACAAGATGTGGGAGCTGCATGAAAAATTTACTTAGGAAGTTAGTCCAACAGGCCAGAAGTAGCAAAAATAGTTTTGTGTGCCTACACAAAAACAGAGCATGTGAGCTTAAAGAAACAACATCTGAACACTTTCCATTGCCATGAAATTCATGTCTCAAACAGACAAGAATTTCAGTGGGGTAAAACGCCCTCTCTTGACTAACATCTTCATTCCAGGGAGCCATTCAGCTCAGAAGAGAACAGTCTGTTGCTGTTGGTTTCTAATGGGTGTTTATTATCCCCAGGCATGCTGCAGTGGGAGAGTACTGCAGGTGATTAATGATTTTACCTGCTGCAAAAGAGAAACGGCAGAAATGTCTATTCTCATTTTTTTTATCAGATACACCACTAAAGAGCAAATATCCAAGTATTTGTAGAGGAGGACACTTTGGAATCAATAAGGAATAAACTCAGTCACCTAAAGAGCCATATAATTTGGAGTTTAGAAGTTATACCTTTTATGAACTGACAGACTTCTCCCTACTGGTAATTTGAGTTACAGAATAGCTTCATCTTTGAGATGAGTTGTTTTGGAAACATCTTGTCACAGAAAGAACTATTCTCTCTGTGCTGAAAATAGACCACCCAGTCTGGGCTAAGTATGCCACATGTATTACAAATTGTGGCTCATTTAGTCCTGCAATAACTCCAGCTTTAGAATCACACTGATTTAAAATTGTTTTGGCTGAGATGACATGACTCAGGTCTATGTAATTCAGTGCATTTTGGGTGAGACCACTTTTCTGCAGGTGAGGTCCAGCTTCCTCTTTCAGCTCTGCCAGTGTTTTTGCACCTGCAGAGACCTGCAGCTGCCAAGGAGTTTCCATGCTGTTAACAAAATCATGTGTGTCAAAGATAAAATTCTCATTTCCAATGAAGGAGGGAAGGAATAACTACAAAGCCCAGAGCTCAGACACCATGGCATTCATCTTGCACATTAAAAATACAGGTTCAGTCTATTAATCTGGAGCAGCAATTAAAATGTGAGCCTCCTGGATGAGGAATTCTAAGTATTTTAAGTGCTGGGTGCCTGGCTGTTCTCGGGTAGACAATTTTCTGTCTCCTTTTCTTTGTTGATAATGGCCATTTTGTGAATGTCTTTTCCTATCTCTCATTTTGACCCGGTCTTCCATTCTGCATCTGTCCCAGGTTTGGGATCAGGAAAGATTCAGTTTAGGGGATTCAGCAATTTTCAAACAGAAAACCTCTAAATCTTTTACAGAACATTCCCAGGTGATTCTACTTGTGAACATTTATTACCCTGAAGGCTTCCACTTCACTGAATTTCAAAAGTCTTTTGCAAGCAGATGAGGTGCTGAAAACATTCAGATAAAGGTTACAAGAACCCTCTATTATATGAAGTGGCAGGCAGCCTAAGAATAAGAATTGCTACTTCTTCTTGCAACAAAAATTACCTAGGATAGCACTGCAATAATTATGGCATTAGAGAACATGAATGTCTTCAATTCCCAGATGGACTGTTTTCCTGTAACCCACAGATTTTTCTGGGATAATTCCCCCTTTTGCTGTATCCCAGTGCCCTAGCAACTATCCTTTCAGCCCTGAGAATATCAGAAAACAGCTCTAGGCAGAGGCTCCCTGACCCAGCTGCTGCTTTGTCACATATCACAAACTAATATCAGTTAAACCAGCTCAACTCATAAAGCACAACCTCATTAATTATCGATGCTGCAGAATGGCTTTGTGAAGGTTTCAGGTCATCATCATAATAGTCAGGAAAAGAATATTGTACAGCCAATCCTGAGACATCCACAGCACTATTTCCAAGTGTGACTCATCATTCCTCTTTAAATTCAAATCCCGGGGTTGTGATTTCACTCAGGACATTTCTTTTCAACCAGGAGTCAAAAGTCCTAACCCCCCCACCAGTTTTAAGCTGTGAAATTCCTCTGACTCCTGTGGAGCAGTTTCTGCCATTAACTGGTGTGAATGATATCAGAATTAGACCCCACCTCTCTGAACACTCATACCTGCTTCTCTCCTGTATCTCTGCTGCTGGTGCTCTGCCAGTGCCTTCAGGACCTGCTGATTGCCTGAGCAGCAATCCCCTCACAGCAATTCAGTACCTACTGAAAAACCATGTTGCTTTGCCACCACATTTCTTTTCCCTTATTTTGTCCCTCTTTAACGAAATCATTAATTTTCCTGAGAGATTACTTTTTCAGTATTAAAAAATGAACATAAAAAGCCCTGCCTAATTAATCTTCCAACCTTCCTTCCTCATTTTACCAATCACAGGTTTTTTTTGAGCCACATTTTCTTAAGCAGCTTATGTAAACCAAATCATCACAATGTTTGTACCTCCTTCCTCTCAAAAATCTTGTCATACAACCTCCATAACACTCCCTATCTCATCTCTTTCTTCCATATTTCTATCTTAATAAAGCAATTGATGAAACAAAGTTACTAGCAAATAAAGACAACAATGTATTCACAGCCTCTGATAGCCTCAAATTGCCAGCTGGATCTCTTTTTCAGTTCTGGATATCTACGTGTTTCTTCCCAGACTTGACCTTCCACCTAACATTTGATCTGTGAAAACATGTAGAAGGACATGGAAAATAACCTGGATTTTCACCTCGGGCTCCTGTGGTGTTTCAGCAGCCTCTGGCAAAAATTGATAAATCCACAACATTCTAAGAGTACATTTCCTACTTGTTTCTAAAATACTGCAATGCAATGTTTTGCTCTGCACTTTTGCTTGGTGAGAGAAACTATTTGTACAGCTTTTCCTTTCATCTCAACCAAAGAAAATCATGAGTCTAGTACGTGTCATATGTACACGGCCATACTGGCAGGAAACTTGCATAAAACACATTTGATTATTTTAGCTAAATAATCCCGTTACCTGCCAGCAAATAGTGTAAACAATGCAATGCATGAAACAGATATCAAACTGGATTTGAGTCAGTAAGCTAGGGAGGAAATCACTAACTTATGTCTCAGAGTATAGGAAATATAATCCTACTAGGTATGTTTAAGTCTTATTTTGTTCACATCAAAGCCTGGTTGCAGAGACAGCTCATTTCATTTCCCTGGGAACCAATCTAAGGATGGGATATTCAAAGAAAAACAGGTGGCTGACAGCTGGCAAAGACTAAACACCCAGCTTTAAGGCAACTTAAGCATAATTACGTGAATCCTCCAATTTCTAATTTTGTAGCTTGCTTTTCAACAAATACTTTAAATTCAGAATTTTAAAGAGAGGCAGGTTAGAAGGCTGAAGTGCCTCTGAGCCAGTAACACCTACTCAACTGGACCACTATGGAAGGAAAGCAGCCAGTAGCTTTCCAGTCTTGTTCAAATCTGTCTAGATTTGGCTTTTCAAACCATTTTACAAGTTGATCTTCAAGCCAAATATCCTATTCTCCAAAACTTCCCCTTCCCCCTGTCGCTGCCTGGGGTGTCTCTTGAGCCTGAGTTCACCCACAGCAGGACATTTGGTGGTTTAAGGGTTCTTGTTTTCCCAGCTCAAGCACTGAAGAAGCAGTCACAGGCTGTTTTCTGAGGTTTTCAAGGTTGTGTATTCTTTCTTATCTAAGGAATTCTTTCTCTAACTTACAGAGGTCTGTCTAGCAGTTCAATTCAAGGCACACTTCCCACCCAGAGGGCAGGTCTTATATCTTTTATACTATAAATTATGTACCTAATGTTTACAATTACTTTCCAATACATAATACCTTTATTACACGTTCCAACTTTCTCCCAAACCAATCCAGTGGTGCCATCCTGACCCAAAGATGGATGGCACAAAGAAGAAGGAAGAAAAGACATACCATGCCCAAAATCCTCCATCTTAGCTCTAAACTTCTTACCATAAACAATTCTAAAAATTCACTTCTCTATCTTCTACCAATCTAATTTATGCTCTACTTATTTTTTGTGACTTGTAATTCTTCCTGCAATGTTGCTAATTTTTCCCAGGGGCTAAAATCCATTCCACAGGGGTCCAGGACACTCTGCCAAGGCCTCTGAGACCCCTGCCCAGAGGGTCTCAAGGCATCCAGGGAAGCCAGGGGAACACCCACACCCCCAGCCCTGTCTTGGGAGGAAATCACAGAACCACAGAATATGCTGAGTTGGAAGGAACTCATCAGGATCATGGAGTCCAGCTGCTGGCCCTGGACAGGAGAGACCCAGCAATCCCACCCTGTGTCTGAAAGCATTCCCCAGTTACAAACACAAACAGGGCTGTCCTGTCCCAGTGTCCTGGTTTGAAGGACAGGTGTCTGCCAATAAAGGCAGGAGCATCTCTTTGAAATGGAGAATGTAAACCCCCTCCCTCCAAATTATTATAATTTTGAAATTAAGGGGCTCTCAGGCTAAGATATGGGAATTAGGAATAACAGTTCTTTACTAGGAAAATTAAAATAGAAATGCAGTATTACAAAGAACAATCCCAAAACATTGACAGAGTCAGAATACAACCTGACACCCTGTTAGTCAGGGTGTTGGCACAGTCCCATTCAATGGTGGCTGCATCCTCCTGCAGTGGCAGATGTGGTTCAGCTGGAGCAGTGCTCCTGTAGAAGGTGCAGTTTTCCTCTGAAAGTCCAGGGATGATGTGGAAAGGTCTGGCTTTCCTCTGGAATCCAGTGAAAAGAAGGTACTTTGTTGTTCAAAATCTCAGTTTTTATCTGGGTAGGAAAGGCTGGAGCATTCCCCAGTGGGATGATGTAATTTTATCAGTCATGCACTGGGACTCAATGGGCCAGCAGCAGATGATATCTTCCTGGAGGGAGGATGGGCTGTGGAAAAGATAAAGATGATTTCCCCTGGTTTTAAAGATGGCCCATTAGCAGATAGTATGTGCCACTGCCCCACCCGGCTTCCACAGATGGTGATAAAATACACATTTCTGGCCACATCCTGTATTGCAACCCAAGACACTCAGGGGCAGAATCTGGCACTGGTCCTTGTTAGATTCACCCAGCTGATGATCTCCAGGCCTCTCCTCCGGACCTCTCTGCCCCTGAGGGAGTCAACAGCCCCTCCCAAATTAGTCTTGTCACAAACTTAGTGTTCCTTTGAGTCCTGTGTCAATGTCACTAAAGAAATTATTGCTGACTTCAAACACAGTGAGGCAAAGAGGAACAGGGGATCTGTAGACATCTCAGAGTGAGAGGTGAAACCAAAGGAAGAGAGACAAGAGGATAAAAAAAGTGTAAAGAACAAAGGAAAGAGAATGTGGAAGGGAGAACCAATAGAGACCTTCAATAACTGAATAAAAACCGGGCCATGTAGACTGGGAGATAGATTAGTCTGGTGAAAATTAACCTGAAGATCTGTGCCACTTCCTACTACTTATTACCTAGTCTTTGTTTGTACAGCATGTTTGTGGATCCAGGTTTGTTGCAGACTAGCACTTAGTGACAACAGGTTTAAGAGACAAACCTGCACGGTTACAGGAGACACACAGCTGTACATGAGAGAAACTGAAATGGCACCACTGTACTTCTGGGGAAGGATGTAACTTGTGGCAGTGAAAAAATCCCTCTGGCCAAACAGCTTTCACTGAAACTTTGCTAAAAAAAATCTTGGTGCTTCTTAAGGGTTCAATTTATTAAAATGAGATTATATGTAAGTTGCAGGCAACATTCAACATACTCTAAGCCCAGAACTCAGGAACAAAGATGTTAAATAGCTTACTATGTGAACCAAGTTTTAATTATATTTAAATTCTCCACATTATTTAGAGACAAAAAACAACATAATGAGTCCATCCCAGAGCTGAGATAAAAACTGTAGTCCCCAAACAGCCTGAGCATGAGGCTGAGATAGTCATAGGAGCAACGCAGACTTGGCACAATAAACTGTTATGGGTTTCACACCTGAAACACTTCCATGGATCCCATTAGACTACTATGAATGGAGACAAACATTAAAATGTATTCACTGTCCTTCTGTAATTTTAATTCAATTCAGGCACGAGTTGAATATGAATTTGTGAAAATCAGTTTTCACCTTGTGTTATAGGAGTGAATTGTGAAAAAGGCCTTTTTGTGAAAGGCCCCATGCTTGCAGAAAAACTGTGAAATAGAGGGTGAACACAAAGGTGAATGGATAATAGAAATGCATTTGAGACAGCAAAGAATGAACAAAAGGAGCTAATATTCTGTAAATAGTGTCTTTGAGTTTTGCACAGCATTTCAAATGGAAGAAAAAAAGCTATACTTCTGTGTAGTCCTAGCTATCATTACCAGTTCTTTCCTACCTCTCACGTAGGAAATTCTACCTCACTGTAGGTAAAACCAAATGAACCCAAGACAGAATTTTCCTTTCCCAGGAACAACTCCTAAAGCCACCTCAGAGGTGTGCACCTCGGGGTGTACTGGGACTGTTACTGGTGGCCTGAACAAGCAGTGTTAAAACTGATATAGCAGCCCACTGACTTAATGATGCTTCTCACTGGGAGCAGAATGCAGATGTGGTTTGTCACCTGTGTATGCTCCCAGGCACTTGGCACACTCTAAATTTTACCATCAAGTGGTTTGAAACTTTCTCACACTGGCCAGGAACGTAAAACTCCAAGACAAACTGGAGTCTCGCTGAACTGTAATGAGTTTCCTTAAACAGGAGTGAGAACAACAAAAGGACATTCTGCTGGATCTTAAGCAGAGGGAGTTTTAGGGCTCCAGGACCTATCAGAAGTGGAAAACAAGTCCTGTTGTGAGGATGGACAACAAGGGGTAAACAGGGAAGAGCTGACTGGCATTCTTTAAGGATGGCATTCTTTAAGGAAGTCAGTACTAGGTGGGAGACATTGAGTTTCATGGGAAACAGACCTTTAGCTTTTCCCATATCCTAGAGCAAGAATCATCATGCTTGTTGATCATATACCACCCAAATCGCTGTATGCTGCCACTTTACTACACAATTTGAAAAACATTTCAGCACCTCAAACAATGAGAAGGAAGATGTTAATAGAAATAGTGATGTCAGGAAGAAATCCCTGGGCATTGTGGCAATGTGAAGGGATTTTATCAGTACATCTGTTAATCCAATTTAGCTGGTTATTCCTGCAAAAGTAATCCAATTTATCTGCTTGTTCCTGACAAAAAATATGAAAGAAAAAAACTCTTCCAATTGAAAAAATATATTCTATAATACTGTAAGCTTCCTGGAAAGTTCCAGAGTAAGGGGTTTTTAAAGACTGCTTTCCAGAGTAGTTCCTAGTTGCACAGAAACTTCTGAGATAAGTTGAGATAAATTACATTTTTTTAATATAAATGTAAACTGTGACTTCCCATTCGGAGAGACAGTAAATGCTACAGGGAAATGTAGTATCAGAATTTTTATTATGTTACAGGAGTTTATTTCTGCTCACACCTCCAACTGACCCTGAGAGTAGATTAATGACATAGGCTTCTGACCAAAACAAATCAGTGATTTTTTTGTTTGTTTGTTTTCTCTCAATATACACCACAGCTTTATAAAAGATTTTGTCAACAACAACAACAACAAAGTTTTTATCTGCTAGCTTATTTTTCACACCAAAAAAGCCAATTTTGTAAAGCAATTCCTGAGATCTCAGAGTGCCATTTGGTGTTTTAAAAAGTGCAGAGTAAAATTTCTAGAGCCAGTGCAGACAGAAGGGATTTTCTCCCCCTTCCCATCTCTGCTGGCTCATTAAAAGCTGATGTTACCTGCTGTTCTCTATGCCTGTGCAACACAGTATTGCTGTCATAGAGATGCTTGTATCAATGCTTATAGAGAGGATATGTAGAGATGCTGTTAAATCAATTTGCATGGATGTTGAAGGTGATGCCTCCCTGTCAGCCCAGCACCCTGTCCCAGCTCAGGAGCTCTGGTGAGAGAGTTGGAAATCACCACAGGCAGGGGATGCTAAAATGACTCCACAGACTCCCAGTGCTGGGGCTGGTGGATCTTTTGCTGATCAAGATAGATTATCCACCCCTGTTTGAATAAACCCAAGCAATGGGTTTGTTTAAACATCTCTGGCTTAATGCAGAAGACAAGTAAACATCAGTAGTTGTTTCCTCCTTATTTTCATTGCTGTGGTTGCAACTCCTAATTCTACACAGGAGATAATATCTTACAGATAATTCTTCCTTGCCCTTCCCCACTCTTTCCCCCTTGAAAGTCAGTTATTAAAATAAACATATATAGAAAGAGGCAGGCAGGTAGGAAAAGAGGAAAACAGTGTCTGGAAAACATGAACATTCTGTCTTTATATCTTTGGGGGAAAAAGGATGGCGTAGTTCCAGTCGTAAGCACGTTGTATGGAACACTACAAATATACAGCCAACAGTTTTATTGTAAATCTTCAAAACAGCTGGTTTTTTATCTTGAAGAATTTATTTTTGAGGCTCATAAGGACTGTGCAAAAAACTTTTTATTTCTTTTAAGAGAAAAATGTTGAATTCTTACAAGACAGTGTTTGAAAAATTAAATCCTGGCTGTTCAAACACCTATCCTCTAATCCACTCAAGCTCAAAACAGAACATTTGAAACTGTCATAAATTGTGAGAGACAGAGTTAACAGTAGAATAATAAATTCACAATAATTTTACCCTTAAGAATCTGAGTTCAATTTATTGTCAAATGTAGAACACCCAGAGGAAGAAGCCTGAAGACTTCTCAGAATGAGAGAAAATGTCTGAACATTCTTAGCATCCTCTGAATTAAGAAGAGTTTTTAAGGTTTTTGCACAGATCTTAAGGAAAGAAAACACTTGGTAAGATAAACTTCATTTTGCTTCTCATTACTGACAATTGTAACAAAATATATCTTCATAAGACACCATAAATGAGGTTGGGCCTCATTTATTGTCAGTTTTCTAAATCTCGGGTCAAATTCAGCCCTTGAATTATTTCCATCTACTTACAAGCAACTGAAATTTTCCTTACACAGTCTCTCCCTTACCACCAGAAATTACTCTGAAGACCTTCCAGCAGTTTTTCAGTCGAGCTCAGTGTTATCTTGCCTAAAGTTTACTGTGGAACTTTTGCAGTCCCCACCCACCAAATCTCCAGAAATTAATGTATATGAGTGTATATGAGTATATATGAGTATGGATCACTTGGCTTGTGAAATGGATACCTACATTCTGTGGTGTCTGAAATCTGGTTTGAGATCATGAAAATTAAACCAAAACACATAAAATATATTTCTATGTGTTCTCCTGACAGATTTATACATTACCCAATCTCCTCTGTAAGCAGCAACCTCTGCCCTTCTCATCAGGATAGAAATTATTGACAGACCACATAGATGTGAGTC
This sequence comes from Muscicapa striata striata, assembly GCA_030060385.1. Classification (NCBI taxonomy): domain Eukaryota; kingdom Metazoa; phylum Chordata; class Aves; order Passeriformes; family Muscicapidae; genus Muscicapa; species Muscicapa striata. Next base: position 802,746 of record JAREIS010000328.1, on the reverse strand, counting down.
ATGCTGCTTCTTAAGCATTTGTAATAATCCAATCTTGAACAAGCAGGTCAGCATTGTCTGGTCATGCTGGTTGCAACATCAGCATCCAGGCTGATGGGTGCAGAGTTTTTCTGGGAGAAATCTGCAGCTGATGGCTGTCCTGGTATTCTCTGACTGCTGAGCTGTGAAATCACAGGAATCTTCTCCTCTCACTCTATGGCACAAGGGACAGTAAAACCAGCCACAACACCCTGTACAATTCACACCAGGACACAGGCTAAGGAATACCCATGCAAAAGTTTATGAAATTTTTTTCTTCCTACTTGTTTTGTCCCTACCTTTATTCTTTTAGTACTTTATCATGACTCCATTACTCCAGTACTTTAGTTGGACTCCATTAAAATTCAGTGGCAGGCTACAGAGGGCTTAAATGTGAATTTGAATACTAACTCAGAAATATCAAAGACATATTCAACTAATCTCTGAAGGGAAGAACTTCTGATTCTACTTGATATTTGCTAAAAAAATATGAACAAACTACCAATTATAATGGATTCCTGACTGACAGATAAAATCAGTCTGCTTGTAAGTAATTTAAGCATGTCTAATCTCAAGGAATAACTTGTATGACATTAAATTTCATTGCATTAGCTAGTATGACATTAAATTTCATTGCATTAGCTAAATGAAGATAAACTTTTAAAATTGTCCAACCTGATTCTGTCCTGACAAGAGTGATGAAATTGAGGCAGAACTTACATACACCTGTCCCCTCCACCAGCTAGACCATCATGTGTGGATATATTCTGAATGTGGAACAAAACAATCTCCTTTCCTTTCAATTGACAATGTGTAAGACTCTCATCTCAAGAGGCAGCTGGCCTGTCTCCTGTTTTGATAGCTCATACAGCTCATGGGCACAGTGTTTTTCACCTGTTCTGGGGTGAGTTTTACCGAGACTAAACATTTCCTTTCTCCTTTTATCCATTCCCTTTCCACTCTTTGTTAATATTTAAAATATTGCATTTACCACTGTAATTAGAGAGCCTGTCTTGTCCAACATTTTACTCTTGCAGTTGCTGTACCATTTAAACCTTTCAGGTTTGAATCAGGTGGCATCATCCACTGGGCACCAGTAACAGCACAAGCAGTCCCAGAAATGCACTTGTTAGGCAGACACTGAACAGTTCCCTTTATGCTTCCATGAAAAACTGACAGAATATGAAATGTGCAGTGAAACAGGAGCTGAGTTTTGTGTCTGAATGCCCAATTACAGCTATGTGGAGAGACCCTTACCAAGCAGCTCGTGCAGTGCTCCTCAGCTCATGGAGAGCCCTTGGTGGTTCAAATCCCATTGTTCCCAGTACTCAGCAGGGGGATCCAGCCAGCAGCACCAGCACAGCCCTTGGGAAGCTCTGTGGGAGGCTCACTGGCACCTTCCTGCTCTCCTCCACTGCTCTGGATCGTGCAGGTTTAGTCTAAGCTCCCCCTGTTGTGCCACCCAAGCGTGCAGGTTCCAAACCAACTGCTTGAAAATGGGGAGATGAAAACTACAGAGTATTCTTTTGAAATAACAGACCTTGCTGGCTGGCAGTCATTTGAAGAGAGGAAATCTCACAGGCTGTGCAATTCCTGTGTTACAAAGTTTGGACAGGCACAGAAATGCTATGGGTGCTGGAATAAAAAGCCCCAAACTCAGAAAGGAAGGCATTGCTCTGCACTCAGTTACAGTTTGGGATTCCTCAGTAAGATGTGAAGCCTGTCTGCCACTGCATGTGGCTTAGAATGTTCTCCCATCTCAAAGCTTAACAGACACACATTGTGGCACAGTCACAAACAACAATATGTCAAATAAAAGAAAGAAAAAAATTATGGCATCAACACCTCAATCAGCAAAATTCAGCATCATATATACATGCGGAAATATTAAACTAAATTTGTTCATTACTTAGTTTTCCCTCCTGTTCACATTAGTTCTTTATCGAGTGGTGTAAAGCCACAAGTAATATCCCTTACATTTGGCATTTTGTTTTATTTCCTCTTGTCTGAGCACTGTACCTTCAGGTATTTCAATTATATATGAAAGATGGGTCTCTTCCCTTTGCTTCACTGTAGATGTTTTTCATTTGCCATTTGAACTCTGTAAATGCATGTTGTCAGCTTCACTTAACATCAAAAGCTACTGCTGATCTGTCTTTCTAGACCTTTTGGGTTTTAACCAGATAAATTTTTTAATCTGTATGCCTGGTATTTGTTAGTTTATTTGAGATAAAATAATTTAGGATTCCATTAACCTCAGTTAAAAATCATGTTCCATCCATGGAGTGATTTGAAACACTCAATGAGATGCCCAAAGTGAGCATTATGTTTCTCTTCATAGATTTTTTGTCCCTCCCTTTGTCATCTGTAATAAGTAGCGCATTGTGGAGTAAGCTCTAAGGTTCATTTCTTACATACCCTAAACAATTCTATAAGAGCATCTCAGTTTCACCTCAGCTAAACCTCTGCTCACTGAACAAAATCAGTTTTTTCTATGCAGCTCATCAAATGTTTCCTTGGTTTCAATTTAAGGAGTTTGCAATTCTTTATGCTTCTCCTGAATTATTCCTCTTTTGAAATTTTGTCATAAATATTTTTGCCTCAGTATCTTTGTGACAAATTTTTCGCTGCTGTATTATGTCTCCCAGCTTATTGTAAAAATGACTCTGTACCCTTTATGGGTATGAATTTTGCAGAATTCTCCTCTCCATGCACACTGACTCTGTGTGAATAGACACAAGCAGGAGCATGGAGTGCATCTGTTTTCAGTAAGAGGTGAGTTAAGAGACCACTGGCAATCATGATCACTCAGCTCCACTAGAGCTGAAGCATTAAGAGTTTCATCTCTAACTGGCCTGTCAGTGTATTCCTTCTACAACAACAGAGACTGCCTTACTTCTGTGAGGTGTATGCTCCATATTTCACTCCTTTCATTACCCTTTGAATTTCTGCTCTGCCCTTTACCTGTCTCATTATCAGAGTGTCTATCACAAGAGGGTGATGACACCTGAAACTGAGCAGCAAAACCTGACACAAAGGTGTATTTGGAGAAAATTCACTGTGGCAGATGGCTATTACAATGAACCTGGCTGAAAATTGGCCTCGTGTCCAGGGGCATGGCAGAGGCCAAGGCTCAGGGTAAGTGATGCCACATGTGTGAAATGTGAAACAGAATAGAACCAAACAGAATAGAACCAAACAGAACAGAACCAAACAGAACAGAACCAAACAGAATAGAGCTAAAGGAAAAGCAGGCACAAAACTCACTGTTGCTGTGATCATTCCCCCTCCAACGCTCCCCATGGAAAGGCATTTTATTGAACTGTCTTCTCCTGGGTATCTGCTGCTATGGAATGAGCAAAGTGAAAGCTCAGCTATGAAAAGTACTTTATTCACCCCTGAGATATGCTGAGCCTGGAACAGGCACAGTTGTCCAGGAGGCCTGCTATGTCTCAGTTTTCAGACAGATAAGGTTATTTCTGTTCCACTGGCCATACACCAGCAGTTGGTTTGTGCTTGATTTTTCCTAATGGAGTTCATTATTTTTCTAAAGAATTGTAATCCTGCCATATCAGTAGGCTAAAACAGAGTTCCAAATTCCTGAAACCACTCTGTGGGCCCTCACAGATTCTCCTTTCCCAGACTCCTTTGCCATATGCATTTCTCAAATCATTGCAGGGTAGCATCAGAATGGTGGAAAGCCACAGCACTGTGCTAATTTCAGCTCCCACAGCTGCACAGCCACAGGGGTGGGCTCTAAGTCAGGATCACAGGGTAATGCACAACCTTGAGCACTTCTTTAGTTACCAAGGTGTTGGATTTCTACACATTCTATGTCACAGTATTCAGGTGTCTTTACAGATACAGCTGTAAAGAAAGATTTTGGGGCTGAGAGTCCATTCTCCCCCTTACATGTCAGAGGCCACCTAAAGAGGCAACTGAGCACACAGACAACCTGGACAGGATGGTTCTCTTTGAAACTCCTCCAGAGGAAGCTACATCTGCTCCCACCCATGCTACAGCTCTAAGGTATTCATTGAATAAACAGAGAAGTTAATATTTTCACCACATTTTCCAAAGTATAGTAATAAAAATAGGTGATGATGAAATGTTGAATAAAAAACAAGTTCTGTTTGATAAGAAAAATGTCCCCTTGAGAGAAAATGTAATCCTGTGATCATAAATCTGCAGCTGGAGCTGAGTGAAAATAAGCAACCTCAGGTCAGAGAACTACACAGAGGTGGAGGTGGTGTAGATCATCTTATAATTTAGAGGCAATGGTTGCAAAGTGCTTTGCTCTGATGGGGAGAATTATTTACAGCAAATGCATAGAATAATCTAGTGATATGTGAGGCTCTGCAGTTACATAAAAGAGAGAGATTACCCTTTGATCCAAATATCTGTGCTCTCTTACAGCCCTCATTACAGACGTTGATCAACCAAGCCTGCTGCATTGCTGCCAGATGAAAAGAGATGAGAGAGATGCTCTCTTGCCTCCCCAGCAGCTTATCTATGGGAGCTGTGGAATTACTTGAGTGACAGAACATAGGGCTGTACAAAAAAAATGGAGGTGGTAGTGATTGCTGTTTCTTGGTGATTCCTCCCTGGAGAATGAATGCAGGCAGTTCTGCTATGGAAAGCCACAACCACTGTAGAGCAATTTTTCATCCTGAAGTAAGAAACCTCTCAAATAAGTCTGAATATACAGATGTGCTTTTCACTTAATGCATTATGCTTATTTTGTTCACAAATCACTGCTAGTCAAATACTTTTCTTAAATAGATCACTTTCCTATCACCAGTATAACCAGAGTCATGAACAGGCATCTGTGGGACAAGGTCTCCATTGACTCACTATTCTCAGTCTCAATAAATACACACTACATAACTGAGATCTAAATATTAACTCTAAGGATACTGCATGATAAGGAATATGAAAAAGAACCAAAAAACAAAACCACATCAAAATCTGAAGACCTAACTCTGCAGAATATACACTACCAGAGGAGCAGGTTGTATTCACTTCCAGATCTGACTACTCTGTAGCAGTTTTCTTGTAGAGTTTAGCCAGTGCCATTCCACCATTTGGGGGTTGAATTCTCTCTTGCCTGACTTTGTTTCTCCTTCTAAATAAAGTGGCATCAAGTGAGGTGGAGTTTTCCAGGGCAGTTTCCTTCCACAGTCAATGGCATCAGCTCCCCTGAGGTCTCCCTTGTGACCCTGAGCACACCAACCTCCCCACTTGGTCTCTGTTATGGTTGATAATCTGAAATTTATGTGCTTTTACTCATAATGAGGAAGCTTTTCTGAAACTTGCTATTACTGCAGTAATGTGATTTTTATGATGGCAGGCAAACAATTCAGTATAACTGAACAGGAAATGGATGGATAGGGACAGCTTTCCCTGGGAACACTCTGGATTTTCTAATTTGTGTTGATTCACATACTGCTCATACAAAAAAAAAGAGCAACCTTCTGAATTCTCAGTATAAAGGTGGAGAGCTACTGATTTCTTTTTTACAGGAACTGCAGCTGCAGAGAAAATTGCCATCAATAAAATGATATATGATCATTTATGCAGCAGAAATAACTAATAGAGCTGAGACTGCACAAAAGTGCAATATTCATCTTACAGAAAACATTTTTCAGTGAGACTATATGCAAATCAGGTTTTATGTTGCTGAAGATTCTGATTAAACTTATAATTTAGAATTTTAATTGAACTTTTTATTGGATTTTTCACAATAATTCTGCCTCATTTATATAAATAATTAACTGCTGTAAAATAAGTTGCCAAAATAAATTCATAAATTTTATGACAATTTTTTTTTTCTTTTCTTTTTTTTTAAATTCAGGTGAATTTCTGCAGCATACAAAAACTGAGCACCCTATGGCTGGCTTTTCCTGTGTTACATACAGGTAATCCTCACAAATCTGTACACAAAGACAGGATTTAACAAAATGCATCTTAAAAGGTGCAAATTATTTCTAATTTTTTTTTAAAAAAGATGAGCAGATACAGACATTTAAAAAATTACAGAACAATAGAGCCATAAAGATGATTGTTGTCCTGCAGAATAGGTAGCTTTGATAGTGAGGCACATGTGCCTGCTTTACTGTCCAGTCCTGAAGTATAAAGTTAGTGCCACTTTACACTAGGCTTTGGAAAGCAAAAAGGTAGCACTGCTGTACAAAACTGAGATTCAGACTTCTTTTTTTTTTTTTTTTTTTTTTTTTTTTCTTTTTAAGAAGAAGATGGCTCCGAGTTAACTGCTTACCTAGAAATACTGAATTTATTTACAGTTCTTTAATTCCAGAAAATCCCATTAGCTTCAATGAAGTAATTATAGTTTTATGCTGGTGTGATTTAGGTCAAATTCTGAATCACTGACTTCAAAATTCCAACTTTAAGGAACTTAATATTTCTCTACATCCAGCAAAATCCTGCTTTACTCACAACTGTATCCAGTATTTTTACAGATCTGGATTTTAAGGACTCTATTATGCTCCCTGGCATTCCTAATGTTGTGTATCCTTTCTGTAGTAAGACAGATATCCAGCTGCTCGTTCATCACTTATTTACATTATCAAAATTAAAATACAGTCCATGCACTGCCAAATGAAATTTTCAGTAAAGCTGAGATACAAAGTGCTGTGGTTCAGTAAGTTGCAGGACAGCAGAATGCAGGGAAGAATCAGTGGGTTTAATATTGCACCCCACAAAATGTCTCTGATTTCCAACAAATTCAGTGTTTTCTAGAAGGAGGCACACAACAAACAACTGAGCTCTGTTACTCTGCACAGACAAAAGAAGAGGGGAAAAACTATCCCAACTCCAAAGGAAGTTTTTCTTTCCCATTAACTGTTTCAAGCCTCCTGGGTGGAATCACCACAACAAGTTTTGAATGATGGATGAAATGAAAAGTTCCTGCCCAGCCAGCTGAGAGAAAATTCACAGACAGTGCTTTGCCATGGTTTATATGCTCTGCTGTTTGATGTAGTGCTTAGCCAAGTTAGACCCACAAAAGCCTGGCAGCTTTTTTATAGATGGGGAATGAGCCTTTCTGAGCACTGAAAGTGTAAAAGCAAAGTCTGCTCTGCAGTCTATGCAGGCAGTGCAGAACTTCAAAATTTAATCTGCATTTGTACAAAACAAAACTGATAAGCAAGCAAAATATATTTAATCTAAAAGTAGACAAAATATTCATATAATTCAAGTAACACTAAAAATTAATAAATAGCCCACATTTCATGTAATTTTTAGAGTCTGATTGTATTACATTTACTTGGCCAATGTAAACAAATGCAGTCTTTCAGATATAAAAAATGGAGACATACTCATTTAGGAGTGAAAGAATTCATTATTTACAAAAGAGAGAGTGCATTTTCCTTGATTCCTTAGTCTTTTATCCATACAAGTGCTGTTCAATAAGCACACAACTGACCTCATTTTGACTTAGAGACTTTTAATTTAAAACATATTCAAGCATACTTCAAAGTTCTCTCATTGAACTGTTCCAGGACTTCTAAGGATCAGAAACCTGTTATATAACCCTAACAATTTCAAGCAAATCTTTTTATTCTTTTAATTTTTTATTCTTTAATTTTCTAACTGTGATTCAAAAAGTTTAAAAAAATGGGTTTAGTGAAGACCAATTCCAAAACTACTAATAAATGATGTATGAAAGAGATATTACCACTGCGCAACATTATTAATAATTAACCACAATATTATTTTCACAGAAAATATAATTATCTGAGCTCATCAGACAGTAAGAAAACTTCCACAGAGATATTCTAGCAATGACCAAAATCACAAGATCCAGACCTGCTCACCCCCAGCAGAGGCTCCCTTTACTCCCTGGACAAAAAGCAGGGTGAGGTCTTGCTTTCCTTGGTAGTTTTTCCACCAAATTCACTGTGATCATCATTTCAATTGACATGTGCAAAGGCAAACCCATGAATTAAAAACTCATCTCATTATGAAATTTCATGATCCACTTTCTAAGATATACAGTAAATATCAGAATTAAAACTGCACAAATTGACTCACACTCAATTTGTTCTCTCTATGGCAGAAAGAAATAATTTCTACAGAAAAATTCTTTCTGAAGAATATTTGTAATTAATATTAAAGGTGTTACTTGTGTCTTTACTTTTTCCTAAATAAATCATAAAGAAGTATTTCAATTTCTTTGCCAGAAACTTGGAAATTTGAAATGAATATTTTTGCCTATGAGATGTGAACTCGATCTATATAGGTTCCTCTTAAAAATAAAAAAAAAAATTATCCCCAACTCCCACTGGAAGAAATTAAATCATCTCTAGACTATACAGACAGCATTTTTATTTAGCAGGTCATAACTGAGATGAACTGAAAGGGCAGCTACTATTAAATGGTACTTATATAAACTTCCAAAAAAAAAGCCTATTATTTCAATTGATATTTCTGTTATGGAATGATTTCATCTTCTCCTCTCTTGACCTCCTACATGTTCAAGTGCAATAGTCTTTCAAATAGCTGTAGTGACACATTTAAAAAGGCAGAGCTGCCCAGCATTATTAGAACTCAGTGAAGCACATAAATATAGTTTCAGAAGCTTTTATTTCACACTCTCACAGTCGACAGAAATGCTTAGAAATAATAATTTCGAGCTGTTTTATCAATGTGTTAGTTGTCTGGGACCCAGTGAAAGGGAGATATATTTGAAATGACAGTGGATTATTGCAAGGTGAGCAAAATATTTGGAAAAAGGTTCCATAGGACATTCACTGCAGTCCATGTGGTTTAAACATGACTGTCAGTTATTCAAAATGTCATCTGTACAACCAGAGTGCCTCCAGCACTGGATTAGCAGCTGATTCATTCATTGTAATTTCTATAAATGCCAGAAGCCATTCATGATCTTTGTTATCCAAATACATTTTGTCATAGCAAATCCCAGCAAATAACTAATATTTTATGTTCTCTTTAATGGAGCTTTACTTTCATGTTAGCATACCTCATTTTAACTTCAATTAATTGTTCTAGTGTAATTTTTTCAGTTATTGAAAGGTGCCATATTTCAAAAGTATATTTATAAAATAATTTCTTTCTTCATTGCTTTCAAGCTGCTTCCAAATTAAAGCCCTTTGGAGGTAGTTTCTCTGGACCTCTACAAAAGACCTTTTTTGTGTAGGTCTGAACCAAATTATGAGAGATACATGTGTCATGTAATGAAACTGCTATTACTGAGACATAATGGCATTTAAATGCATTCTGCATTTATGCCACAATCTTTATGATGAGCTCAGAATTATTAAAAAACACTTTAATGCTGCCCTGTGCTGGCAGTATGGATATTAGAGCCAGAGTGGATTTGTTTTCTGCTCCATGGAGCATTCCCAGCCATTCAGCAGGAGAGCTGCAAGGTCCATGCAGCCATGAACTGATCAGGCCCAGAGCTGCTGTGCTGGAGGGAAGAGAATGCATCCTGTCAGCAAGAATCACAATTACTCCAGGATGGAAAAATAAAAGATACCCCTTTGCAGAGATGTCAGTTAGGTGAGATGGGATGGGTAACCTCCATTCAATATTGTAACTTTCAACAATATTGATAACTCTTAGAAAATTAGAAAAAGAAACTATACAACACACATTTACCTGCCAGTCTCCCTGTGAGTAAAGGATCTGAGGCCCAAGTGTGACAAAATAAAGTAAATCTAGCACCTATTTTGTGACACCACAGGTCTTAAAATACAGACCAGGTTTAGCACCAGGCATTCAGAATCTAAGCATTGCTCCAATATGTTTCTCAGTAACATCAAAAGAACTTATGAGCTACTCATCATCCAAGTGAACAAAACCAAGTAAAAGATGCCAAGCCAGCATTCAGTTTCAAATATCAAATAATTACAACAAGTCCTCCCTTCCAATTTTTTTTTAAAAATGGTCTCAGATACCCCAAAATATATATATATAATAAAAATAAATATATATAAATATAGATATATATAGATATATATCTCCTAGACATTTACAGTGAGAAGAGTTAACTGATTAGGAAGAGGTGCCTGCATAGAAGTGAGAGGTACCCTGTCATAAAAATCAGCTGGACTGTAACAACTGACAATAGTACCCCAAGTGTAGCATTTCAGAACCTAACTTCTTATGAAGGACTGATCCCAGGGTATGTGCAGCTTTTCTCACTCACCAGAAGCAGCAGAACCTTCAAGCACAGGCCAATATCCCTGCTGGCAATGACAAAAATGTCCAATTCTGCCCATCAGTTTACCCCAACTTCCAAGGAATCAGTCCAGGTGCACACAGGGTTGTACATTGCAACCATAAAATCTCCATTTGTCCTCAATCTGAGGACATTCACATGCAAATATTATTTAAGACAGAGTGGTTTTGTTCCTTTCTGCAAAACTTTCTCCTCTGGTTATCATCTGAAATTGATTCTAATGTTTCAAAGAACACAAATATTCGTAGATTTACTTGGGAGCTATCACATCACAGATATCCTGAAAATATAAAGGAAAGCTTAAATCAAAAGGGAGAGCTAGGACTGGAAACTTGGTCAAAAGATGTTTTTCCAGCAATTTAGCAGAACCTGCTGTTGTTCAAAGGGTGTAGCACCAAAACACAAATTACCTCTTCTGAAGAGAGCTGGCAGAAATGCTCAATTGTCTGTAACTCAAGAAATGGAAGTGCAAGTATCAAAAAAGTGAGACAAGTGTTCAAAAATATGTGGGCTTGTAAAGAACAATTCATGCCTCATGATGGATTTCTAATTCTTCAGTTCTTTCAAATAAATTGAGAACCAAATGGTCTTGTTTACCTTTTATTTAAGAGTAAACTATTCCTCTACCTGCATGGATCAACTTAGAGAAAACCTTGGGAAAGCACTCTAGTTGATTTCAGCACTGTCACCCATCTGCACAGTCTAGTTCTTAAACAGAAACTTTTCAAATCAGTGTGTAGGGTACACAAAGATACTCCTGAAGCAATTCCTGTGAGAATATGCACTTAATATCTGTTCATCAAAGAATGATTGTTCTTAGTGAGCTCTAGGCACAGTACATTCCTTTCCTGGAATGCATTACAAAAACATACATAAATATTGCATCAGTATGTGAATCAAAATCTCTACATCTAAGAAATATAAGAAAAGCCATCTTACAGTTCAAGGAAACACCATGTATTGCAAGCATTCTCAAAAGAAAGACAACTATATTTGAAATTTTCCAGAATCTAGGGCAAAGGAATTCACTCACCCAGCTGCTGCCTCTTCTCTCAAATTTCTTCATGAAATAATTTATTTGATAACGATGACACAAAGAGAACTGGTGACAACATGACTCCTAACAGTTTGGCCCCACACTTCGTGCTTGACAAGTCTGCATTAGCTCTGTTGAATTCAGTGCAGCAGCACCAACATCTGGTCCTTTCCTCTTTTGGGAATTACCACATGGGGACACCTGCTGAAGAGGCACAAGATTGTTAAACTGAGGATAAATGAGATAAAGGTGCTTCCAAATGACTCCTTCTGATATAAACAGTTTCACTGTGACCCCATGCAGCATTCTCTGGTTCAAAAGATTAGCTGATTGTCTTACAAAGACTGAATTTCATAAAGCTCACCAGAAGAAATGCAAAATCACAGTCTGGTTTAATGCACTCTCTCCACCACTCTTCTCCTTGTACTATCTTCATGAGGTGACAAGCATCAAAATATCCAACCAAGCTGTGGGAAGGATAGAAAGTCCTTGAGAGCAGCTGGAGAGCTTCTGGAGACAAACACCTGGACATCAACCTTCTGAACAGTGCATGTGAACATATGATTTGTATCATACAATTTGTACCTTTGCTTTTCTTTTACTTAGTAATCCATTTATTGTTTGAACAGATGGTAAGGACAAAGGCAGCAAGCATCAGAAACACAGGACTAAATAAAATACATCCCTGCAAACTATTTTCACTGAAATCCTTTCATCCTTACAGAGGATGATACGATAAAGGGAACCTCTTTTCAAATATGGACAATTAAAGATACTGCAACAACTCAAGGTCTCATTCCTGTCCTGCTTTGTGTCACCTTCAGCCCTGTGTCCCAGCTCTCAAGGAAACGCAGGGAGAGGAGCCAGCCTGGCATTCATAAGGTTGCATTTTTTTTCTACTGTAGTGCTGCTGCAATGCCCAGGGCCTGCTTGGCTCTTGCAGCATCACAGGCAGAGAATTCTTGGTGTGGTTCTGGAGGTTTTGCTTGGCACACTGTACTTTTTAATCAGAGCTAGTTTATTTAGTCCTTAGAAAATTAATTAAATTAAAAACGCCATGCTTGAATGTGTCATGTATCAATTTTGAAGACTTAATTATAAGAGGGAATTGAGCTTTGATTAAGCTTTTCTTCTGAGAGCAGTAGCTGTCATTCTCCTTTGTCTTAAAATAAGAGAATCTTTTTAGCTCAGTCTACAAAAATGTCAGTCTAGTATTTATTCCTGACAACACTGTCTAGATGTCAGCCTTGTCTGAAGACAAACACTGCAGGTACCATGGTCATTTTCTGCTTTCTGCATCCTCAGAGGGCCATGGCATTACAGTCTCCTTGTAAAAACTGGGAGAAAAAAACAGGATAACGTGGCAATAACAAAACATTTAGAACATATAGTTTGGATCAATTTGTTGAGGAAAGGTGACATTTGAAAAGAAAATCTTTTGTTGTGTTACCAGAAAATTCCTATTGGGCTTTGAGCTTTCAGGTGTGATAAGAGTGTGGGCAAGTTGTGGAGACTTGTACTTAAATTGATAGAGAAAAATCTAATAAAACTGAGTTAATGAAAAAATAAATCAGGAAATTTCAGAATCAGAACTCTGAAAAACAAAACACTAACTAACTCCAGCTAGAATGGGGGCTATGTGTACTTCTGAACTCAACCTGCTTCACTCGTTTGATGTATGAGAGCAAAGCATATACAGGCAGGCAATATGCTCTTGAAAACCCCCAACACCCAGCACCCAGTCACAAAAATTAGAATGCTGCAGCAATAGGGGCTTAGTTTGAACAGTGGCTGAAGGCTGCTTTACAGGGAGGGAAGCAACACCCACGGAACAGGACCAATTCCATGTAATGCACATGCCAATCATCCTCCTGGACAGATTCCTATCACTCAGAGTCCTGCCAGGGGTTTACATTAACTTTAATCTGGAAATAAGGTGCTACATTTAATTCCAAAATCATTAACAGCTGCCCCTGTGTTAATGTAAATTAGATTGCCTCTTTAGGTTGGCAGAGGAAATGAAATCTGACTGGCGCAAAGCAGAAACAGGGAGAGCTTCTGTTATTATTTGTATTATTACAGCAACAAAAGGACCCAACTGCTGAACTGAGAAAATGGAAATCAAGGCTGCATTTGAATAGACCTGTGCTGCTGCAGACAATACTTGTCTGAGAGAGTAACTAGGAGGAGAAAAGAGGAGAAAAAGCAAGCACTCTTCATTTTACAGATAGGAGCAAAAGCAAAGAACTCAGTGGTTTCATCCCACACAAATATAGACAAACTAACTGAAACACCTTAGCTGAGAGAACAGAAGCTGGAAGCTTTTTCTTTATTCAAGGGGAAGAGCTCTGTACAGCTTTGTGGAAATGCCACATTTGTCCATTCAGGAAGCCTCAGACAGCAGCATGACTACTTTGTGTCTCATTAAATATTAGAAGTTAGATGGGATAAATCCAACCCAGAGAGGTTTGGAGACTTGCCCAGGGTCAGACAGGGTGATTCAGCAAAGCAAGGAATGGACTCAAAAACTGAGAGTCCCATAGCACTTCCAAGGCATGGTCTAAAGGCATTTCTAACACCATTAATGAGATACATAAAACTGAATTCTGAAATGCCCTTGCCTAAATGAAGCCTCAGACAGTTTGGTGAAACATGGACATGCTGAGAATTCCAAAAATACAACACCTTTCTGAAAAATTCCCACAGGGAGCAATTGCAATAGAATATGGTTCCTGTGGTCTTGTAGCCCCCAGGTAATTACAAAGTGCCTCAGAGCACAGACACAGTTAGCATCCATTCTTACATTTGTGTATTGCCACGTATAAAGCCTCAGGGCTCAGCTTACCAAAGAGAGGTTGCTGCCAAGGAGGCAGGTCAAGCCCTCAGGAAGGGTGCAAATGTCCATTTGGACTCTGTTATTTCTGCTTGGACTTGTTTAACCAGGGGAAACTCCACAGAAAGTGAAGAAAATAATGAAGAGCTACTGCTCACCCAAAGCCTGCTGTCTCTGAGGTACTTGGAACAGATGATTGATGTCTGAAAGAAGGAGTTGACACTGTCTGTCACTGATGCCTGTCTTATTTCTCCTGCATTACTTTTCCTTGGAGTGAACATAGGAAAAGTTAACTCTACAATTGCACAGAGATTATGGAAACACAGGAGAAGGAAGTGATAAACAAAAATAAACCCATCATAAGCATAAAAAAAAATTATCTGAATGCAACCTAGCTAAATGCTGACTTATTTACTTCAGTGTCCAACTTATTTGGATTGTTACCTTCTGAGAACAATGGACAAACACTGAATCTGCTCAGGAACTACCACATGACATTCACTGTCTCATTGGACCATACATATATTAATAACAATATTTCAAATTCACACTAAACTCGTAATTCTAGGAATCACTAAAATTAGAAGATGCTTCATCTAAAGCCACCAAATGCAACTCATAAACAATTTCACTTTATATACCAACTCTTTAGTACTTCAGAGAAAGGTGACAGACAATTCTCATTAATCTCCACAAGTGTTTGCTTGTGGCTGAAGGAGGGAATTAACCAGATGAAGGTCAGGTCTGTATCTAACTAAACAGCCACTGCAAATGACCTACAATACTTCAAACACTTAATATTCCAGTCAAGCAGAGGAAATGATTACAGTATAGAAAGCTTATGACAGAAATGGCTTTGCAGTATTTATATTTAACAACCCCAAATAAAAAATAACATACAAAGTACAACGCTTCATTTGCCATTCTGTTCATGCCCTCCCCAGAGCAGCCCACAATAACACAGGAATGCAGGATGCACCATATCAGAGCACAAGATTGTTCTGTCAAGAGCAGTGTCCTGCCTGCATTTCAATGATGGGGGAAGTATGCCTTGGTGTAGTTTGTATTATAATTTTTCAAGGTTATTGAGTACTTCTGGATCCTTCTGAATGAGAAGTGCTATGCAAACACTGATAAATAATTTTGCTATATATATGCAGTTGTAATTTAGTACTAGAGGGAGATAGGCCATGGAGTCCAGTTAAAAGTCTTGGAATTCAGAAGCAAATGATTTTAAATTTTTTTTCTTTGAGCAAATAAACCAAGTGGCAGAGCAATGAAATCATTAAATCATTCTAATGTTTTTTGGTTTTTTTAGAAATATATTATTCCTGAATTAAGGCTTTGAGGAACACTTACTTGGATACAGTGAGTTACATTGCTTTTTAAAATACATAAATAAGCACAAAATTTAAAATAACCCATGCTATCAGTGGTTACTCAATCTTCTTAGGTAAATTCCAAATTGTTTTGATATGTGCACATTTTCAAGCAACTTTTGGGTTTCCCAACATGCTGTCACACATAGAGCACAGTTCAGATCCTCCACACTGAAATCAATTCTGAGTTGAAGGGTACAGCCTACATGGTAGAAAGAGGAATGAATTATGTACCTGTTTAGTCTCACTTCTGCTTTTGGCTTTATGTTTGTAAATCTATACTAAACACATTAAATGAAATGTGTTTCAAAATGCCAGGTGGAATCAGATGGAGCAATGCCTTGGGCAGGCTTTGGAAATATTTATTGAATGGAAAATGAGAATAAGTATAGTGGTTCACCTTAATCCAGTTATTCCAGCATGCTGTCAACAGAAGCCATCTCTATATGCCCCAGCAGAAAGTAAAAAAACCCAACTCTGTCAAAGATGCAACTAGAACTTCAGGATCATTAGCAAGCAGAGATGTGCACTCTGAAAGGCAAAGGCCAAGGCTAGCAATGGTACCTGGAGTCTCTGCACCTTGTCTTTTGTTTTCAGGGATCATGGGCAAATTTCCTACTCTGTGACTCTGTTTCCCCATCCACTCAAATGGAGAGCTTTATTTAAGACTTTGTTGAAAATACCTCTAAATCAACCCAAATCTAGTATCATACAAATATTTTAATATTCCAATAAACTTTTGCTGAATATAATTGCTGTAATTTCAAACCCTGTTTTTTCCCTGCCTTGAAAGAAATACACCACCATTTTCTTTTGAAAGACATTTAATATATTTTTCTCACTTTCTTGGCTTCTTCAAGGTACTACATTATTCATTTCAGTATTTATCTATTTTGCTTTCTCATTTTTATACTGTCCTTCACTCCCTCCAGTCATATGGGACTCACATTTATCAGGTTCTCACATACACATTTAAATCTTAATCAAACAATCAGATGCATAATGCCCTAAATACATCCAAATTCCTCCTATGAGCACAGTTTTAACACAAAGTTTATGTGAAACCTTATTGTAGCACTGGGGGTAACACTGCTCTTATTTTAACCATGAACATTTTTGTTCTCCAATCCAGTTATCCTGGGGAATTATAATGCCTCCCCTCACCTTCCCAACTTTGTTTAGATGTGATGAGACACCATTTTGCAGGCAGGCATTATGTATTCCACTGGCTCCAGTATTAATTTTTCTTGCTGTCAATGAGACCTCTACAAATTAAAGAGCTATGCAGAAACTAAGCCACAACAGCAGATGCAGGCATGACTTTCAGATACCACAAAGAAAATAAATGAAACCATCTAGCAGTTCTGACAACTTGATAACACAACACACCCACGCTGACCAAGGTATGGAACTTGAAATTACTTTATGCAGCAGTAACCTCAGTGCTTTTTCATGCAAAGTCAGGCACATCACACCTATACACTGTGCTGATGACAGGTCATTGCTAATTAAACCATAACCCATTAACAGTCATAAACACAACAGCAATAGATTTGGAGTTCAGTGACACTTGCTGGAATATACAACATATTTTCAAAGGTGGAGCCCATCACAAATTAAATGTTTTAAGCCACAGAAACAGAAAACATCTATTTGTTCAACACAGAAAAAAAAAATATTCAAAGAAAAGTGAAAACACTTATTTTCCTGTAAGGAGATATTCTGAAAAGTAAGGGCCTTTGTGTGAACTTTTTGTCACTGAATTGACACTGTGGCTCACTCAAAGAAGCAGAGGTGGTTTTAGAGATCTTGGCCACTTCTGCTTTTTCTCTGTGGCCACCTGCAGTTCCTGATGTCAGAACAGGAGACATTCATGGGTCTGACATTTTGTTCATTGAAAAAGAATAATGAAATAAAAGTCACCTCAGTTTTTATTATGGAATGCCAGTTCATGATAATGCCCATTCCTTGTGACTTGAACTCTGCATTTTCCCAAGGGATTTGTTTTAAGCATACTCATAGCTTTTTCTAGCAAAAGGAAACATTATGGTATGTAAGAAAAGCATATGTAATGTGTTACTGACCTTTATCTTAACCTTTCTATGCTCTGTTTTCCTCACTGTTTTTTATTCTGACTCTGCAGCACTTCAGCTCACACCATCCCTGAGTTTTTCCTCTTTACCATGGAGGTTTGAGTTTAAATAAAATATTTAAACATTTGAAATGAGATATAGCAACCTTATTCAGTCTCTCTGTAAAAATGGTAGATTTATCACACAAAAAAACATGACAATGGAAGCCAGAAAGCCTCAGCTACATTCAGACAGAGAACTAAAACTTCTTGGCATTTGGCAATAGAGGAAAAGTAATGGCATTGTAACATGGAAGCTGAGCACTGTAGTACTATGCAACAATATATTAATCATCTGTTATGGAGTAGAGAATGAGAACTGCATTTGATTTTTCAATACTTAAATATGACAAGTTCTCTTTTTAGTCAAACACAAAAAAAACCCCAACCTATCTAGAGCTCAGAAAGGAGAATGGTCTTCAAGTAAATGCTTTTCATTTTTTTATATCTCTAGTAAACTCTACCAAACCAAAAGAAGGATGTTTTAAATGTTCCTATATTACAATATATGAAAATATAATAGAATGCATCCTTTATTCCAATGTTGTTTCATGGTTCTAGAAAAGAAGATTTTTATTATTGAGGGAAAGGACCAACAAATCCCAACTCTAGCTGAAGAGGTCAAAACCTCATACTGACTCTATTTGAATATTTTTAACCTGTGAAGTAGGCAATGGTCCCAGCTGCCTCTCACCTTCATTTGCTAAACATGTGAAGAGAAAGTTAATTGTCTTTTAAGATGCACCCTTTTCTGCTACAGTGGGTAAGGGTTTGCAAACCTGTTTAGGAAAGCAGAATAAACACATAGAGAAGAGTTGTACTATTTATCCAGGACAGCTGAAAATCTCAGCTACCTATTACCAGCTGTGGTTTTCAGATATGCAAGCCTAATTTGGGAATATTTACCAAAACTTTTCTTCCCTGTGGGGTGCCATTAATAGTTAGTTTTACGGGCAGGACTCAAAACTAAACTCATTTTTCATTTTTATTACAAATATTATTCACTAAACACCCATGTTCAGTTTTCATTAGGACTGGGAACTATAGAGAGAGGGGAATGAAATCCAGAACAGTTGTCTCACAGTCCAGTGCCTTTTCTAGAACTCTGTAGATTTAGGTTCACATGTGAACAGCACCTCTCTTCTCCCATGACCCTGTGTTTGGCTGGTGTTCTCTGATCTGTCCTTCTCCCATGTGGAACATATGAAGTGACTGATGTCTCTAAACACTATGCTTCCATATGGCTGAACACAGCTTAAACATTTAGGGTGCTGTTCTAAATAAAAACAATTATTTAAGTCTTACTGATTAACAGATTAAGGCTGCTGTTGTACAAGGGTCTGAAAACAGATTGCATTTTTCAGGGAATAAATCTGTTTGAGTCCTTGGCCTTTAGGGACCTTTTCATTTCTGTTTTTTTTAATCAGCACCATTTAGCATTTTCTCAGCTTTTAATGCTCAGTTGTTTAGCCATGCATGACACGCTTCCAATGGTAAGTTAGCATAACAGAACATGTTTTTCCTGTTCAATTGGATTGTAAATATTTGTACTGCTTGCTAGCAACAGCTTTGCAATTCTGTACCAGGCTGCACATATATATTTTTAAAGATGCTATAAATAGAACTAGGTACCACATTTATAAATAAATATATTTAAATAAAAATGGCAAAAAAAAAATCCATGTATAATAAGGAATAGTTTAATTTTCAGGCATGGGTTAGTCTTGAAATTGAAAGATTTAGAATGTTTGTGGTTCAGATGCCCACATTAAAACATTAACTTTCATTGACAGTGGCAGAGGCTGGCAGATGTTATTTTGCTTGTGCTAACTCAATAAACGCAGGTCAAATCCAGTTAATAAATCAGCCATCACAAAGTGTCAAGCAGTTCTGTTACTCAGAGAGGAGACAGGTGAAGATCCAGGCTTGTGCTTATCTGTCACTCAGACACATATCTCCACCTGCCATCCTCAGAACACAGAGGGGAAATAGGGTTTCTTTCCTCTTTTGATCTCACCCAGGAAGAGACACTCCAGCTCATGCCCTGTCTCTCACATCACAACAGTATTGAGTCAGCCCATTTTTAGGGAGAGTCAGCTTGTTCAGAAAACTGGCACCCTGGGCATGCTCTGAAGCAAAACTCCTTGGGCAGCACAGGGGAATCTCCTTAAAACATGTACTTTTTAAAACATGTACTTCTTCTTCTTAAAACATGTACTTACACAAATATTTGTATTAACAACTAATGCATTTATTACCCATCTCCCTCATGTTCAGTAGCCATCTCCCATGGTGGACAAGTGATAACACTGATGCAGAGACTAATTCACCTTCTCAAGGGCACATTTTGCCTACATGACCATGCTGACTTCTGGGAATACTGATTGGTGTAGGATTTACGATGACTTTTGCTGACTTCCTAATTATCCCTCCTCATTACTCATGTTTGGTTTTCCTCAACTGAAGTGAGGCATGATGGATTTCCCCACGGTTAAATATGGAAACTCTGTGGTCCTGACCTCACATGTAAGATTCACATCTGGCCCTTTTTCTCATGATTTACTGGGAGTGGAATCAGACTGGGTAGCTGCTGATCACCACCCCACTGATGGCTACATCATTATGGTAGAAGTATATGCTGAGTCTTAAATTTGAATAAATGTTTTGGCAAGAAATCAGAGAATACTCTGATCAGTGACCTGCATTACTGCAATTAGCTCTACTGATGGCACTGGTTCTTTCATGTGTCTGGATTTCTATCTAATAATATTTATAATGGACAGATTTGGAGGACATAATCATACCTACAGTTACTAGCACTGCTGAGGCCAAGGCACAGAAAACAAAGGCATCCTCTGGACAATAAAATGACGGTGATGAAGAAGGGCACAAAAATATTAAATCAGTGTTACTTTACAGGTTCAGAAATGGACTTCCCAATGGAGATGAGTGGGAAGTTAATCCCTCCCAAGCTGTTTGGGATTTTTTTTTTTTTTTTTTTTTGCTAATCATCAGCTGCATAAAGTATCACTTTATTAGCTATGAGCTTCCCTCAGGTTTCATGACTATTTTTCATTAAAAGCCAACTTTACATTGATGTTATGACTGAAACTTTAAACAGTATCAAACTTCACTGTTTGATATAGCAATGAAGAACTCACAGCAAAAAAATGTGAGGGGAAAAAAACCCAGAAACATCATGATGGTCTCTAAATTTGTATTTAGTCTCTCAAATAGCAAGAATGTTTTTTAACAGATTTTTACAGCTCTTAACAGAATGGCAGGTTTCCATTAACAACTCTTCCAGCACCAGGGACCAGCACTGCTGCCTGATGGAACTGTGCAGTGTACTGCAGCAGCCATGAGGTTACATTCCTAATGCTTGGCTTGCACCAGAATTTCCCTTTTTAAGCTACAAATTACTTTTTTTCTGTTCCCTGAAGTCCTAGACAGACTATAAAACAGGTATGTGCCATGCTCCACAAAACCAAATCACAGAAGTCTAGGTGTCACCTCTGACCACAGACCTGGGAGCCTGCCCATTAGGTGATGAGTACAGCAAGGAGGGAATGCAACAGGAGGGGTTGGGAATTCCACCCATGCATGGCACAGAAAATCACCTGCATAGCCACAGACAAAGAACTCTGCCACATGTAACTGCTTGTAGACATTCTACAGCAAATCGTATCCCTCTGCTCTCCTTCTTCTCAGGATCAAATTTGTATGTGCAGGAGGGGTGCAAATCCAGCAGAGATGCTCAGCAAGGAGCAGTAGTGGTTTGAGATGAGAGGCATTAAACAGCTTTTAGATGGTTCAAAATCCTAGTTCAGCTCTTATCCTAAGTATTAAAAAGAAATGACCCAAACCTATCTGACTACTCTTTGAAAGTACCTGGAGGTCCAAGCCCAGAAATACACATTTGCTTACTACATAGAAAAAGGCTGTGGTTTACTACAGGTTATACTAATTAATCCCCACATAGACTTACAGCTCTGGCTACGAGCACAGAAGCATCTAGGGTGTGAGAACATGGGAATCATGCTGAGATAGAGACACCCAAACAAGCTGCCAGCTTTTACTGCAGCAGAGTGCAGCCCCTGAGGAGAACAGGCTGTTCCCCACCTGAATTAGCCCAGGACTGCACTGTAAGGGCCCATCCTGGGGCAGTTCCCCAGAGCCAAGGGCAGAACTGCACACACTGCCAGGATTGTACGTGCTCCAAACAGCTGGGGAGCTGCCTGGAGGACAGACTAGTTGAGATAAAGTCTGAGGTAATTAAAAGACAAATCTTTTCAAATAGTTGAAAAGAAAAGAACATTTTCAGGCAATTTTGTTTGCTTGTTTTTCTGAAATAGATTTTTAGCATGGCAGTGCTGTCCTTCACATGTTAGCTCAGCCTCCTTTCCTGCACCATTCCCTGGAAGCTTTGCTATTCCCTTAGGATGGCATAGCAGGTCCTCAAATCCCACAAACATTGTTTGTGACTGCCAAATGGGACTTGCTCTGTCATAGACTAAGTCTCTGAGATTCTTTTTGAAGTCTACAGTGCTTTGAGTTCATTTTTAAATGCAGGCATCCCAGAGGAAAATCTTCAAATTGTTGTCAGGACAGTGACAGTCCTTTGTGATGCTACAAAGTCCTAAACTTTGCCTATCAGGGGTAAGATGTTTCATGTGTGTACATACTGCTTCTGCCATCCCAGTCTCATTCTGCATCAATGAAGAGAGAATACACAGGTAACAGTATGAAATTTTTTTTTCTCTTTCTTCCTTCATATATTTTCAACAAAAGTTAAGTGCAGTTCTTATTCCAAGTTAAAGTGGCTTTAAAAGTTAGTAACAATAACTAATTACTTAAAGAAATGCATAACATGCCCAAGGAAAAAAAAGCAAAAGGAAAAAATACCCTGTTATGTGTTCTTCATTCAGTAACAACACAGGTTTTACGAAATGCTGTCAGGAAACAACAAGGGCCTTTCACCTTTCTTATAGCCTGAAACAGTTTACAGCAAATATAGTGTAGTAATATGCTAAATATAGGAAGAGAAGATATCATCATATGGTTGTTTTAATTGGGACCTTGAAAGCCCAAGTAGTGGAATTTTAAGACTATGTACTGACATTTTAGGCCTATGCATAATGAATATTTAAACAATTCTTTGAATTACCTGCCTAGAATTAGAATTACAGCCTTTATTATGACCAGTGATATTAGCATGGGTTTAGACAGTGCAATTTCCAACAGCTTTATGCTATAAAAGGCTGCTCTGTTATGTGTGAGTGAGCCTCAATTCAACATGAAGAATCACAGATATTTAAGAAATTATCTCATAGCATTTATCACTTCATGTGAGATTGCAGCAACATCTCCTCTGTGTTCCTAAAGACACCAGAGAGGCGAAATTTGTTCAAAAATCACACCTTAAGGATAGACAGATGCAGAGAGAAAATGCACACATTAAAAGGGAATTAGTGCACATAAAACATTCAAATGGCACCTTGACAACAGCCAGGCAAATAAATACCTGCAGTGAATCATGCATAGCCCACATCCCTCTGTCTGTGTAAGGCCATGTCAAATGAGGTCCTGAAGTAAGAAAGTGAAAAGTGTGCTGTTACTACACTAATTAATATGTAGTCAGCTATATTCTGCTGTCCATCTTGCAGCCTGTGAAGTGCCTGTCCTTGTTTCCCAGGACATCCTGGACTACATGGTGGATTAATAAACCGGGAAATGCTTACTAGTGTTAATTGTAGTATTCATCAATATATTGGAGCCCAGCATTGATTGCTGATTTTGTTTCTGCTGGATATAGAGGCTCAAATTCTTTGAAAAGCCCACTAAAAAGACAGAATTCAGAATAAGTTCCAAGACAAGAGACAGCAGTTGTTACACAGATTTACATTGTAAGAGAAATTAATGTTGCAGCTAAATATATCAATTAAAGAAGAATATTTTTTTATTCCCAGCTTTCTCTAGGAACACTGCTGTCTTTTCCTTTCTCCTCTTTGACAAATCTATTCAAGCTGAGATTTACTGCTTCAGACCCAGAAAACATGAAGTCAGAAGAATACTTTTTATTTCTGTGTCTCATATTCAAGTTTAATATATAATTCTGGGCAATGACAGCAGCTCTTGAGCTTTAGCCTTAAGATTTTGGCAGTACTTTTATTAGTAAAATTCCTGCTTCCTCTTCTGAATATAAACTTCTGCTAGTGCAGTTTCTTACTAGTAAAGCAGTAACTTTTCTCTGAGCACATATTTACAAAGCCGTGGCTAAGTCTGTCCAAGTCTATCCATTTACACCACAGTCTCCACAGCAGTCTCTCACCTCAGTCTTAAGGATTTTAAAATATGTTTAATATCACTTTTTATCACCTTATTCTCCAAGCTTTAACACAATGGCTGAGGAAGGGTGATTCTCAGAACAAAATGAAGCCGAATCATCCATTTATGAAAAGCAAAATTATGCCAGCCATACTTCAATACTGGCAATTAAGCATAATTTCTGGTGCCAGAAATAGGAGCAAAGAGATTTAAAGGCAGACAAGAGAACTGGCTTCATCTCTTAGGCAGATACAGTACACTTTGAAAAATTTACTTTTAAAATTACAAGCTCTTTGCCTGAATAGTTAGTTACCTGAGTCCAGAAACACAAACCCAGATAGGATTTCAAAGTACTGTCCTTAACCTCTCCTTTGCTTTGAAGGTTGCTGCTTCTATCTAACATGTAAAACAGAGTAGGTATCTTGCAGGTGGAAAAAAGTTACTTTTTCCATAATTTACTCTAAAATCCTTTTGTCTGTTACTGGATCTTGTTTGTCATCTATTCTTGTCCATTAAAAACACTCCAACACTCCTATAGGAAGGCACAGCCCTCACAGCTCATGGAGCTGTCCAAAAGCAGTAGCTCAGACTGCTCTGAAATACTCCAGTCCTAATGGCTTAGCCCCTTTTAGCACCAAAAATAAAACAAAACAAAA
Organism: Muscicapa striata striata; assembly: GCA_030060385.1. Taxonomy (NCBI): domain Eukaryota; kingdom Metazoa; phylum Chordata; class Aves; order Passeriformes; family Muscicapidae; genus Muscicapa; species Muscicapa striata. The sequence continues at coordinate 778,141 of JAREIS010000328.1, read as the reverse complement.
TAAAATAAAAATAAAATGCAGGCATAGCACATTTCCTATCACTTGCAATCAAGCAGTTCATGTAATGTTCTCACTGAAGAGCACAAAGTTAAAATGAAATCTTCCTTAACAGACACTCTGGCCTCCATCAGCACTGGAGTGGCAGCAAGCAGCACTCGGAGCGCTCTGAGTGTGCACCTAATGGTAAAACCCTGAGGCATGAAATGAAGTCACACACTGTGGGCTGTCTTGCTAAGTGGTGCTTCACATGCCCACTGGAATCAGATCGTTTGGGGAAATGGCAGGAACTTTGGGAGCTGCTGAAGCAGAGAATCTCTAAGGCTACAACCTCTGTCCCAGCTGAAAAATGTGCTCATTCCAACTGCACTCTAATGCCAGAGTGGGAGTTACCACATGAAATCCATTACTTAACACCTGGTCAATATGCCTCTGAATTCAACATGTTCATGCTTCAAAACATTCATTGGGCATTGACAAGCATAAAGCTAATGAAGCAAAGGTGGCCAAAAGAAAGGAACAAATGGCAGGAAGAATATTGCTATTCCTACTTATTGCATTTCACTGCTGCCAGTCACTGAGAACTTTGGAAGTGGAGTCTGAGAAATAATCACATTCTTGACCATGTTGTTCCACCAACAATATATTTAGAAATATTAGGGAAGGTCAATTTGCAATATATTCCAGTGTATGTAATTACATAGAAGAGTGGCTAGTTTTAACAGAAACCTGAGATGGCAGAAGGGTGGGAAATATCACTCCAAACTGACACAGGCTCTACTTGACCTTGAGAAATTATAATAATTAGTGTGCATACACATATGTCAGCATAAGCTTTGCTCGTCTGTGTTTGAAATATAAATAGCAATACTGAAAAATTAACATACCATTCTCAGAAACCTGAATGTGCCTTCTGCTTAACTGTGACAACAGGGAACATAAAGATGCACAAATTTAGACCACCATCTGGAAAAATCCCATTAAATATTCTTAGATGTTAAGTCCTTAGGAAGAAATTAAAATACTAATAAAAAGTATAAAATTATTATTGTATATAAGTAAATAGAGCATATTCAGAAAGACTTGTTAAAGGACCTTGACAGGGACAAAATAATTAATATGAATTAGTAGTTTGTAATCTCTTTGTGTCATAATCATGGTTCCAATTTACAGCATTTCTGCTTCTTTAGGCAGCACATAACTTATGATCTGATTTTTTCCCAGTTCTTTGTGTCTTGCTCTTTTCCTGACAACTTCTGGACTTCAGGTATTTATTAACTAATTGAGTTATTTCATTTACTAATATCTTTGTCCATATCTTGTTCCAGAACTGAAATACATTCACCATGGATAAGAAGTTTGCAAAACAAAAGAACATGCTGCAGCTATGTATTTTTTTGAAATCTGTGGTCGAATAACACCTTTATAGTTACCTATCAAGGACAGGTACAACCACTTTTGAAAGAAATAGATTTCTTTTTCCTGAAAATGGAATGCACTGTCAAGAGTGTACAATGACTCCATACAATATACAATACATACAATACATACCTGACTCCACAGGAAATATTAATATGTTTGATATATCAAGGATTTGTTTTCAAGGAGACTTGTTTCTGGGTTCCTGAGGATTTGTTTAGATTCCAAACAAACTTTTAAATCCAGCTGGTTTTTTATATGATTTACTTAATATTGAGGCATTGAGGTGACTGAATTTTCTTTTAAGTACTGGTATGATTAGTTTCTTAGGCTTCTTATTTGAATTTTTAATATGATTGGGGCTTGGGTTGTTTGGGTTTTTTATGACATGCTTTTATATTTGATGCTTGATGTTCTCCATTTGGTGAATGATTTTTAAAAGGCTTTTTGTGCAAAAAAGAGTCATCTAAGGTAAACAACTGGTAAGGTTATCTTGTAACTTAGATGACAATCATAAACCCTTAACAGAATATATGAAAAAACAAAGTAGGTGAAATGAAAGGTGTTTAACCAGCCCCAGCAGTGAGATTTCTTTAAAATACATGGCATAAATCTATGAAAATTGAGTACAGCACCAGAAATTAATATCAACTAAGAACAGACAAAAGGGCTCCATTCATCAACTAATCCAGACTCCTAGATTAATCTAGCTACCTCTCATCTCATCTGACTTTAATTAAATACCTCTCTCTAGTTTCTTGAGTTGGTAAATCTTTTAAAATTAATTCCACACTCCTGTTTGCAAGACTGTTTTAGTTCTAACCCTGGCTAGGATGGCTGAGAGCCTGGCACCTAGTATATCTCCTCATTTGCTTCCATATTTAAACAGGCTGTTAAAAATGTTCTTCATGGCCAAGAACAGAGTTTAAATATATTTCTAAATCCAGTAATAGAGGACTGCTATCAGACCAGTCACTCTGAAAAGACCATGTCCAGTAAGCTGTTTAATTATCCTATAAGAATGCAAACTATTAAAATGTTCCCACCCCAAAACAATCCTGTAAATCATTTCACAATGCTTTATTACATTTAAGCACTCTCCAGTTTCCCTCCAAGCATGTAAACCATCTCCATCCATTATTCTTCTGCTTTATGGGACTCTGTAATTTCTTTTAAAGAAGTTGGTTGAATTTCAAATTGGAGCCAACATAAATCTGTCACGTGTTTATATTAGTTGGGAAAGCATAGAAAATTCCCAATGCAGTGGTTGTCATCTGGCCATAGTAAATGTCAACTCTGCCTCTACACTTTGGTTTATTCCCCTTGTCCTGTGCTTCCTTTTGTACAACACAAGAGGGAAGTTCTTACAGGCTGGGCTGCCCTTGGCATTTTTTCCTGACATGCAGTTGAGCCACTGACCTCATGTCAAAATCATCAAGTTCAGACAGGTAAGGCTGAATCTCTCTCGGTAGGTCTGAGCATTACACCTCCATAAATAAATGGAACAACCCAGCAGCTTTTAGGCAGCAGCAGCCCCCATGAAAGGCTGCAGTGCATCCCCAAAGGCAGGTGCAGGCAATGCTGAAGTGCCTCTGCCGTGTGAGCCTGCAGACACTGCACAGACATTTCAAGTGCTGTGATCAACTTCCCAGCAGCTCCTTCTGAGCACTAAACAGAAGGCAGAAGCATGCAATACGTCATTAGGAAATTGTCCTGCTGGCAGAACAAAATCACCTCTTGCTGTGAGTGCCTTGCTCCAGCTCACCGCTCTCCTCGGCTTCCCTCGATGTGTCAGGAGGAGGCACGTACTGTGAGCTTTCCAAGGCTATTGATTCTGACATGCCTGCCATTTCCTTAGCTAAATAACTCGACTGCTTTCTACATAGAACCCTGGCAAGGGAACATTTACCATCTGGCTCTCAAACAAGGGGCAAGGAGCAATGCCAAGACATATTGTTCTGCTCAAATATGTCAGTGATCCTTTTATCTTTGGATGGTATTTGGTAAGTTGCCTTGACTAGCAGAACAGCATCTCTGCTGTTTCTCTCTCTGCCTTTGAAACAGCAAAACTGAAAGCCCTGTGTCCTATATTGCACCCTCTTAAATCAGTCAAGGTAAATAAATATCCTGCCATCTGCACCTTCAAGAGCAAAATAAAATAAAAAAATTAAACAACAACAACAAAATTAAACAAAAACAAAAACCAAAAACCAACACAGCCTGGCATACTTCCAGGCAGCTAAAACATTGATAGTCTTGGTGAAAGGGGAGAGGATACAGACTTCAGTGGGCAAGGTTTCAAGATTAACTAACAGTGAATGAGCAGTAACACTGAGACCTTCCAAATGTTCCAGTTTTGTCCCACTTGTGGCACTGTCCTACAGAAATGTAGGATCTCCACAGACAGTAAGCAGTGCTCACCACAGGTACCTGCACATTCCCAAATCACCTGGCACAGCCAGGCTGGCACAAGTCAGTTCCCTGAGTTCATCACTCAGACATGGCAGCTTTGTGATGGAATCAAAAAGTGATCAACAAAAAGGAGAGGGGGATTTTCCAAAGCTCTTCCCATGGAGACAAAAATCAGCCACTAACCTGACTACACCTGCTCCATCTGCTGATGATCACAGCTATTTCACATCAGCACCAGCAGCTATTTTGTGTCAGCGTCTGGTGATGTCAGACAAGAACCATTAGTAAAAGAGGAGGTCTTGGAATAACTATAATTATAAGGGTTGACATAAGACTTAACATGGTAGTAATTAAAAGGCCAGAGAAGGTGGTAGTGTTGCTTGAAAAGGGACACAAGTAATTGTGTGGTTATGATAATTAAAGCTAAGATAATTATTGAGATACAATAAATATTTGTTTATTAATTTACTTTTAAGATTGATGCCTCAGGCAAAGAAGAGTGAATATCTTCTGAAAGGATCCCTGCTGAATAGCACTGCAAGATGTGAAGTGAGGATGCTCTTTCATAGTACTTCTTCAAAATTATAGCTATCCCCTGCTGTGAAGAACAAATTATATGAGCTGAACCAAAATCAGCAAAATCACATCCTCACAGGTTGTACAATAAAGACTTCCACAGGGAAAACATCTTAAGTAAAAGGCTACCAGAAATGTCAGTTTCTTGCAAAACTGTATTAATAGAAGAATAGGGTTTAAATTATTTATGCAGTAACCTCTCATTTTCTACACTTCTATCAAATTTTAAAATTCTGAAGAAAGATTTGCTCATTTTGACTTAGTTGCCTGGAGGACACAGTGGACACAGTGGAGGCACTTTTATCAGGAAACAGCATGCTTACATATGTGGCTCATTAAGACTGAAAGAGTGATTCAGCAAATCCAAGTTAGAAATATTGGAGCCAGAAACACCTGAAGCTCTAAATGAGAGACAGATACTCACTGTTGAGACTTTGGTACTATTTAGCTTCACCAGGACAGGTAAGTGTATACACACACTTTTGTTTTCCAAATTGTCACTGACATAACAACGGGGGGACTCAAGTGGTACCATTAAAAAGAAAAACAAACTTTAAATTTTGGCTCAGACAAAATGGTGTGCTAGTTCTGAAGATGGAAAATGTGGAAACTATTTGAATGAGAGCATACTCCTGAAATGCAATTCCCTCTGTTTTGTTAGGCATCTGAAGGAACCAAGTGGAACAAGTCTGTTCACATCTTCTAAGCCACAAAATGGTTAGAAGACAGAAATCATTTTATTTCAGGTAAAGGCTTGGGACATGTTCCTCTACTCAGAGTCCATTCTAAGAAAAAAGGTCAGTTTGGAGTATTCTTCAGTCAATTTGACTCCCATTTGTTTCCTACTCACATCTTTTGTCACCACCTGGTATCACATGGAACACTGTGTGCATTTGTTCCAGAAGGTGAAAATATTCAGCATTGACCCAGAAGCTCTGCAACACAACAGGAATTTCTAAGAGAGGAGGAACTGTTCAAATCTCATGCTGAGAATATAACAGCCACATCTTTTTCCCAAGGAAAAGAGCCAGCTCTAATGGAAGAGAACTTAGTTAAAGCAAGAAGAAAAAAAAACAAAGAAAAAACCAAAAACAAACAAACAAACAAAAAAAACAAAAAAAAAAAAAAACAAAAACAAAAAAAAAAAAAAAAAAAAAAAAAAAACAAAAACAACCAAAAAAACCACAGACATTCCATCTGGTTTCCCAGCTGCTTCTGTAAAGAAAAATGTCTCCCCATTGAAAATTGCAAAATTTTTGTTGTAGTGCAGCTCTTTCAGAAAAAAAACCCAAAAGAATTCTTGACTGACAAGGCCTTTCAATAATGGGAGAAGTCAAGTTTTGTTTTGCACTTGCTACATTATTTGCATGTGAGAGATTTTCCTAAATTACACATGAGAGATTAAATAAGACTGAAGGAATTGTAAGAATACACTATAAGCAAAATCATAACTTAAAGTAAAAAAACAAAGGAATACAAGCCAAAGAGCTGTTTCTCTAAAGAAAAAATTATTTTATTTCCTTGAGTTTAAAATCTGTGAAGGAATTTCAGCTGCCCATGAGCTTAAAGCAGGGAAAGATCTGGGAATATAACAATTTTGACTGGTGAAAAAACGGTTTTATTTTTTAAAATCTTGTTTTAATAAAGATATTTAATATTGTGGCTTTACTCAGCAGTCAGAGGAAAGCTGCACTCCTCACAGAGAGGGGACAAAGCAAGGTGTGAGGGTGCTGCCCACAGGCTGCTCCTCGTGTGAGCTCCATCCAAATCTTCCTGCACTGCTTCTGCCCCTCCCTGGTCTCCTCCTGGGAGAAACTGCTGGAGGCCACTGCCCTTCAGCCACCAGCCCAAGCCCTCCCTGCCCTGGACCCCGTGTCCCAAGCTGCACACAGCACCCAAGGAGGATGCAGAAATTCTTTTTACTCACTGCTGTGACCCCACAGCCTCGTCCCATCACAGGCAGGGCCTGCCTTGCATGAGAAGCTGAGCACAGACCACACCTGATCCCTGATCCCTGATCCCTGATCCCTGATCCCACAACATCCCTTCCACACTCCATTACTGCCAAAGGGCCTTTGGAAATGCCTTGTGACAGCTCATTCTGCCCTCTTGGGAAGGATAAGAATTTGAGAGGAAGGTCTCACAGAGATGTATGTATAACAGAAAGATCTTTGAATGTAGAATCTGAAGAAGGTATAGAAATGATAGAAAGTTTTGATGTAGAAGAAAAGAATTGCTGAGCCAGCTTTACTGGGTAACTAAGAAAGCGAAGAGCAAGTGAGTTGGAAGGGGCTTTTATGACTTAGAGCAAAGGATAAATCCACCTCAAACAAAAAATGTTTTTACCAAGCAGAAAGATTTTCACAGACAAACAAAAATGCCATGTTGCAAGTAAAGAAAAGATCTCAGAATTTTCTACTGCAAGAAAACTGAAAAACAACTTCTAGCTTAAACTGTAACATGCTAACTTTTTGTGATAGGAAAATAGTAACATGAGTATGGTAATATTAGTAGTTATGATAGGCTATAGGTAGTAGTAAAGGTATTAATTGGTTGTCATGTTTTAAAATGCTCTGTAATGAAAAGTATATAATGCATTGTAACCAGAACTAGAAGGAGCTTTCAGAGGAACGCACAGCTGTAGCTGAAAAGGCTGTGGGTTGGGCTCTTGTCACCCACAACCCCTGAATTGCTGCATCATTTGGATACAATAAACAGCATTTTAAAGAGCCCACCTGGAGTTCTGCATCCCTCATTTTAGTCCCTTACACTTCCCTTTTGGAGACAGGGTTCTTTGTACTGGCTGGCAAATGCTGGGATTAGTTAATCTGTAAATTCCACAATGCATTCCTTATTTCCAAAAGCTCATTCTTATCTAAATGAAAGCTGCTTTGACTATTTTTGTTTTCCCTTTTCTCGCCTCTCAGGCCTTTGGGAGCTGGTTGTTGCACCACAGCTCTGGGGAGGTGGTTACTGAGGGTAAAGTTCAATTATTTGAAGCTGGGCAAAAGAAGTGTTGATAGACCCCCACACATCATAAAACCAAAGTATAGAAACTGTCCACAGGGTATTCTGAGTATTTGTACTTCTCAAATTCTTTGCTGTGTCAGTAGTCTCAAGGCTGATGACTTTTCACAAAGAACTGAAATTAATGAAGTACTGCTAATAGTCCCTCAACTTCATAAGAAATGTAAAGCAAAATTCCTAATTCTACTCAGCCAACTCCTTGAATTTCAAATGTAATTTTGGATTGTTTTGGTTAAAGAAGCAAGCTCTGTCAGAGCAAGTCAACACAGTCAGTCCTGAAGATGAAACTTGGCTAAAAAAGTATCTTCTATGTGATATTTTACTGCCTTGGATATTTTTTAGAAATGTAATAAAAGCTTTTTTCAATATCACCTCTTATTAATAAAGTATTTTCCTATTAACGAGCAGGAGAAGTGGAGAAAAACAGTCAAGGAATCATAAAATAGAAACATATACAGAAAGAGAAGACATAGAAGAATTGAGATTATAGCAAATAAAAAAGATTGATATATTTGCTTTTATGCTTTGTGAAAATGTGTGAGACTAATGCTGACTATCAAAATGCCACATAGCAACATTGGCATCAAAGGTTCTTCAAAGAATTTATGTTAACTAACCCCATGTAAATGCATTTTAAACACATTGTAACAGCTCTTGATGTGCCAGAAACGACAGGTAAAATGAAATTTCTCTACTCTCTGTAGAAGTCTGATTGCAAATGTTGCTCTTCTGTAGAGCATAAGAATCCTTTAATTTTTTGTTTGGCAATTTCAGAAAGCACATGAAAAACAGGTTCCTGAATTACTAAACTCTCCTTTTATGTAAAATAAACAAGAGCCACAAAAAGTCCTCCAGACTAAACCTTACAGACTTTAATAGAGATGAAACTTGTAAGACTCTATAGGAAGTTTCATATAAGATTCTCTAAAGGGAGCAATATGTCCTTCCTATAGGTCTTTAGAATCATTATTTTAGACTCTGAGTGCAGGACTGTAATTTTCTATTAACTTTTATGATGTTGAAAACAAAATCTAGGGAAAATTAATTTCTTATTAAGTTCCACGATTATTTCTTGAGGCATATTGTAGTAGTATTATGAATAATGTATCATTTGTATAGCACATTTCACCTTCAAAGAACTTTACAACTATAAGGAAATATTTAATCTTTTCTGACTGAGTGGAAACATCAGTGCTTTCCAGAGAAACAATATGAGCTCTATCATCACCTCAGAAGTGCATTTAGAATAATGTCTGGCTTTTCTGAATTTCAGCATTTCAATTTCCTGGGGCTAAAAACATGGCAGGAATCTAAACTTTGTCCAAAATTCAGAACTTTCAGACATGGAACATTAAAGGTGTGCATTCAGCTACATACAAGCTACTGAGAATAGATGATGTTTCCAAGAGATGGAGAGAGGCAGAAAAGTTACAGGGCTTGCTCAAAGCCCCTGATCCAAGTGTTGGAAGCTCAGAGTTGTTAGTATGAAGCAAGGAAATGCAAAAAAGTGCAGACACTGCTGAAGGTTCGTGGGGAAACCTAATCTGGCTTTTCCCAGGCTGGGAATCTTTCTCAGAGACAAAACAAGGAGAGGTAGAAGGAAAATACAGACAGACACCTGGTGTTGACCACTGAGTTGTGTGAGTGTCTCATGATATTTTACAGAAAGCATGATTTCAGAGGTGTTGCCTTCTTTGACCAATGAGTCTTTTCTACTTTGTTTTTTGCAATCTCCCTTATGTATATGCCATGGCTTTTCAATAAATTGCTCCTTCTTGCTGCTTGGAAGAGGAGTGGTGCTGCTGTATTCTTCTGCCACTTCCTAGCCTTACAGCAACAAAAAGTGTTGACAAAAATTGTCTATGTCTCAGAGAGCTCTCATTTAAATCAAAGGCAAAACTGACTTCAGAGGAAGAGGGAGCACACAAATAGTGTACATAAAAATAAGAAACATCTCTCTTATGAAGACTGCTAATACTTTAGAACTGTAACTGTTGTGCCTGAAGCTTATTTCTCCCTGCAGAATGTATTCCCCAATATTTATATCCATTTATATATACAAGGATTAAGAACAGTGGAGCTGTCTCAACTAGTTAGTAAAATCTCCCATGCAAAAGCTGTTATCCTGAACATTACTGGAGCTCAATTATGGACCACAACCCCCAAAATCCACAGAGAGCAGCTCTCCCAAAGGCACTTCCCCACAGCCAACCTGGAGTAAGCCAGCTCCAAAGGGAAACCACTTCCAAGTAAACAATTCAAAACATGCTGGTTCTAATCAATGACTGGCTAACTGCCACCAACTTAGCTCAGGGATAAATTATCCCATTTTGTCTAAATTAATTTGCTCTTATGTCTTGAGGTTACATGTTTTTATGTATGCTTTTATGAAACTCTGCATATAATCTTCACTAATCAAAAAATGCTTAAAATACAGCATATTGAGAAGAGTCAAAGTTCAAAACTTTTTCTGCTTTTATAATAATCTCAAATCATAAGCAAAGTATCTAAATACCCAAATTTAAAGCATATTTTGAAATTTAATTCTATATAGATCAGCACCTGTTTTGTTAATACTTTACTGCTTAGTTATACTAATTCCTGCCATGAAAAATTGTTGGGCTTTATAACAGACATGATTTAAAACCAACTGTGACATGAATACAAGGAAAATAAAGTGCCATTAATCTAAATTAAATTCAATCAGAAAGTATGAGATAAAAACACCAGACTCTCCTTTTTAACATTATTATGTAATGTCATGAGTTTGGTATTTGTGTGTATACATTTGTAAATGTAAATTCTATGGGCTGGGTACTGCCATAGCTGACTGATCTGAGCCTAGGGAGAGGAGTTCCCTTTTCAAATCAGTAGGAGTTTTGTTATAGACTTCTTTGGAAACAGGTTTCCTTCCTATATTATTCATAACAATTGATACACTAATGCCCAGAAAAAGCGAGAGGGATCTGACATGATGTGCAAGTATTACTTTTGTACTCCAGAAGGTGATACAAGGCTTTGAAAGGAAAATATATCTTTGTTGCTTCAAAACCTATTTGAAGCCTTTTTAGTGTTCAGCTATAAATCTGAGCAAAATTTCTCTGTGTCAGTTGCAGAACAATTTGGTACCACTAAATCTGCTGAACTGTCAGAGTGGTCAATTGGGCCCATACTTTCAGCATAATGTTGTGAGGAAAGGAAATTTTTGTGATTCTATTGTGTTCATTTGTCAGACAGTGAGTGCTTAAGAGCCCATTACTAAGATGTTAGAAAATCCAAGCAAGCACTACATCAGATAGGAAAGCAGGTTCCAGTTTTCTACAGTTTTGAAAATACCTGGTTCATTTGGCCAAGGCTCTGCCACTGCTGGGTGACCAGGCAGAATTATCAGGAACAGGACATTCATGGGTTACCTTTTAACCATTACAACCTACTGATGACAGGAGAAAATTGGGTCAATCTGTTACTGTTTCCAACTTGATGAATGCCAGGTTCTTTCTGGTAGCCACAATTCAAAGGAAAAGCAGAGAAAATATAATTTCTGGTACCAAGACGTTTTCAAAGAAATTTTCTGAGTGACCTTCATCATCAAAAATACTGTGGAGAAATGCCATGGGGGTGTCACTCAAAGCCCTCTTTACCTTTCTAGCAGAGGCTTGGTGAAAGCAGTCCCAGCAAGGCAGCATTTCAGAGCACTCCTAGGTCACTGTACACTGAGAAGCAGAGCTTTTATGAAAGCCCTTTTCACAGAAAAGGAAACATTTAATAGAACAGGAGAGAGATTGGCAATGTTTAGCATCCTTCAGGGGCACAATTAAAACACCAGAATATCTCTGTTCTGTTCTGTTGACATCAGTTAAATTGGTTTCTCCTCAGTTACCACCGTGTGCATATATTGCAGTGCAATCCTGTATTTTCAGTCTGTGCATTTCCCATGGTTGCTCACCAGAGCTGCCCAATGACAGGCTGGAAATATGCAGGAAACAAATGTGTTCTGCTTCTGACCTTCTTTCTGGGATGAGATTCACTCTGCAGGCAGTGGGGGCTGAGTTTCAGCAAAGACGTCAGGATGAGCTCTCTGATTCAGCTGAGCTAAAACACAGGCTCCCCAGGGCAGTGGTCACATCATCAAGCTTGGCAGAGCTCAAGAAGCATTTGAACAATGTTCTCAGGCACAGGGAGTGAGTCCTGGGGCTGTCCTGTGCAGGGACAGGGCTTAGGACTCGATGATCCTTGTGGGTCCCTTCCAACTCAGCTGATTCTGTGGTTCTGTGACCTATCTTTGCCACATTACCTCCATTATAACGCTGCAAATTAAAGCAGTGGAGTACACAGGACTGCAGTAGAGATATCACCATGGCAAAGCATGGACATGAAGAAATAGGGGATCAAAGAGCAGAATATTTTGCGTTTTTGTCTCTTTGTGGCAAGTGAATGCAGCCTACACAAAGCACTGCTAAAGGCTCCAAGTGTTCTGGAACAGTGTCTGGTGACAAGACTAAGAAAGTGTGTAATGCAGAGATCCTCTTCTAGTGAAAGATAAAGGCCAAGTTAGAGTTCATGTTCATAAAGCACATTAATATCACAGGCCTTTATTGCATTATGAACTAATTCAGTTTCACACTCAGGTTATTTGACTAAATCTAGCTTTCTGTTTTCATCAACTGCTATTTAATAAGAGTTTGAAGCAGAAAATGATGGCAAATCATTTTCTAATTTTTTAATTTAACTCTAAGATTGTTCTGCTAACCATATTGGCTTGGACATAAACAACAATAAATGCAGATTGGCACCCACAAAAAGGATAGACAGTTCTCTAACCACTGTAATTAATATTGCCAGGCTGCATACTTTAAGGTCCCTATGTTTCTCAGAGTTGTGGTGTGCTAGCTAAAATCTGTTCAGCCAGGCTGATTTTGGCTTTCATCCACATATATTAATTTTGCCCAGAAGCTTTCCAGAAACTTAATTAAGCTGGCAGGTTGCATTCTCTTATGGTCCATCTTGAGCACAGTCTCATTTTTAAGACTTGAATTAAAGAACATATTCATTTGGGCTGCCTACTTAAAATTCTTAAAAAAGAAAGGTAAAAAAATTGAAAGAAGCCATCTTCCCTTAGAGCATGATTATTTAATTTTCCATGAAAAAGCTGGGCTTTTTGTACTGAAGTGTTTTACAAGCACTCCTTTTTCTAGAAGTGAAGGTGCAGGCTTTGCAGTAAATAACTGGTCAGCTCCTCAGAGAATGCACACACTCTGCTGCTGGGTCCATCCTTCAGAAATGCAGTTCATTTTCTGATATTTTGTGATATACTCAGACCTTGACTATTTAACTATTGGCTCAGGTCTCCTAACCATTTCAGTAAGTCATGAAAGCTTTTTTTATTTACTTCTAAGCACAGTGAGAGGATGGACCTGAACCAAGACTTCAGGTTCAGACACTTTGCACAGTGAGGATCCAGAGCTGACTCACAATTCCATGCAGGAAAAGAAGGAAATTCTAAAACATTGGAACACATGTTTAATTCCATCTCCAAACCTGTGTCCATGCTTTAATTCAGTGACTAGGGACTTTCAATAATGTATTTTCCTAAGCTTCTATTCTGGATTTTCCAAGTAAAGTTCTCTTTTACCTAAAAGATGGTAAATACAGAGCTGGTTAATTTTCATAACCATTTAAGCTAATCACAGAACCAGTGCAGAGGTCCAGTGGTCTGTGTGACCTGCTGGGCCATGGGCTGTGGTCTGTGGCAGAACAGGGTCCTCAGGAGCTGTAATGAAATTGCTGCAAAAGAAAATTTATGTTGTTGAGAAGGCCTCCTAGAGGGCAGGAAAAAGTCAGACGTAATCCAAGATAGAAATCATTTACTTTTTTATCCAGGAAAAATAACAAAAATATTGTGACTCTGAATTCTTGAACTATAACTTTGAATTCTCCCAAAAGGAGGGTGAAAAAAGGGCAAAAAATAGCCAAAGAACGAGTGCCACATTAATGACCAAGTGGTCACTGAGTTCCATGTCAGTTTGCCTCAGTAAGAGTTAATTGATCATCCTCTGCAAATATTTAGCTTATGTTTGAATTCCCAGATGTGCAGAATTGTCTGTAGGAGCAGGTCCTTGCATGACTGTGGTAAATGGAAACTCCTGTTGAGAAACTGAGCACAAGCATTGCTTCATGAGTCTACTGTTCACAGCTGCAGAATAAATCATTGGAAAATATTTCAAATTAGCTAATTCAGTGAGTAGTTGATGGCATTTATGTAGCTTCCTCATGCTGAACACAAGCCATCAAACAGAGAATAGATCAAAACAAGGAAGCTCTTTGGTTTTCTTTCCCATGAAGTCCCAAGCCACCTATGTGCAAATGACATGTTCTCTATTCTGCCTACAGAGGGCTTAACTGAAAGAAACTTATTCCCTACCCAAAGATCAAATTAAGTCTATTCAGGAAACAAAGTTGAAAACTGAATTTCAAATAATTTAATTACTTTAAAGAATCCATAAAGTATTCATTAAACAATAGTAATTCCTACCTGATTCCCACCATGACACACATCATGCCTTTGAAACATAAAAATCCTGAAATTCTTTCTTTTACTGAACTAATGAAAATGTTAAATTACACTAGCAAGAGCCAGCTGAGCCATTGAAACAACCATATCAAACAGATGATTTGGGATGATACAGTAAGTTTCAAGGTGAGAAAACATTATTAAATAAATTGCTAGGGCATGAATGCAACACCCAGTGGTTAAACTCAGTGGGTCATAAAGGATTCTAACTATGATTTGTATTATTAATGTGTCCATCTAGTTCTCCAAAACAATCAGTGAAATCATGGGTGAATTTTTGTAGACAACTGTTCTGCAACAGAAGGAAGTCTCACGTTGTCATTTAGTTATCACATGCCCTTAAGAGAATTGTGGCTTCTATCTGTCATTTAGATAGCTAAACCAAAAAAGAAAGAATAAACCTGCATCATCCTCAGCTGCTATTTTGTTGTTCCAGTTCATTGGGCATTTAATTAAGATTTGGAAACCCAGGCTGCATTCTGCCATCCCACTGGAAACACAGCTTGGACATCAAGGGCTGTCCCTTTAGGCCATCAAAGCCCACACTGGCCAGGGGGCTGAGGCCACAGGGATCTGTGGCAGGGCATGGTGCAGACAGATCCTACCCAGATGGTGCAGACTGATTTCTTCACTGAGAGGGCTTAAATATTGAACTCCATGGACTTTGAGTGTACTTTCCATCTCCTATTGGGCAGGTCTACACTTAAAATCAGGTCCTTGTTTTGGGATCCTAAAGCATTTCCCATTTGTGCTGCTTGAACTTCACACTCAAATGACACTGTCATCCCCTCCTGGGGTCCAAAGTCCCCCTTTCTTGTGACCACTGTACATTGATACTGAAAATTAGGCTGATGGGTGAAAGAGATGGCAATTCCAGCTGGCTTTGGAGAACCCTTTTCACTGCTGTGCATGCAAGAGAGATTCTCATTTTAGCCAGCCTATTTAATTGCAAATGTAGCTCCACCACGCCCCAGCACTGCCTAGCACAGTGTGTCCTGTCATATTATGACCCTCTGGGTTATAAAAGCTATTACCAGATCAAGATTTCCAGTAGAAACCCCTGGTTGCCACAGGAGCTGCACACAGTCCCAGGGAGCCTCCCAGCCAAATGGATGCCATGCATGAGAGCTCACCAGTGCATCTCCTGTGTCTGTGGGACAGCAGGACAGAATTAAAGTGAGTGCTTTTACAAGGGCAAAACTCCTCCTGTGGCTTGAGAAATTCATGCCAGAAGTGTTGGTACCCAGAGTGTGACTGTTTCAGAGACACCACAGCATTTTTCCGAGCTTTTTAGGCACCCTGTCAGACAGGACACTGTGACTGAGAAAGGGTAGAGAGAAAAGACCTCTTCTGAGAGCCAGATGAGAGATGAATCACAGAATCACAGGGTGAACGAGGTTAGAAAAGACCTTTAAGATCATCTAGTCCAGCCTATGACCTGACACCTCCTCATCACCTAAACCATGGCCCTTAGTGCCATATCCAGTCATTTTCAAAACACCTCCAGTGACGGTGACTCCACCACCTCCCTGGGCAGATGATTCCAGCACACAATCACTCTTTCAGTGATAAGGTCACCTCTGAGTCTCCTTTTCTCCAAGCTAAACAACCCCAGCTCCTTCAGTTGTTCCTCACAGGGCTTGTGTTCCAGGCCCTTCATGAGTCTTTTTGCCTCCTCTGGATGTGTTCAAGCGTCTCAATGTCCTTCCTAAACTGGCCCAGAACCAAACACAGCACTCAAGGTGTGGCCTCAGTGCCAAGTACAGGGGAAGAATGACCCCCTGCTCCTGCTGGCCACACTATTCCTGATCCAGGCCAGGAGCCATTGGCCTTCTTGGCCACCAGGGCACACTGCTGGCTCTTGTTCAGTTGTCCAGCACCCCCAGGTCCCTTTTGGCCTGGCCACTGTCCAGCCACACCATCCCCAGCCTGTAGCACTGAAGGGGTTGTTGTGGCCAAAGTTCAGGACTCAGCACTTGGGCTCGTTAAACTTCATCCTCTTGGACTAGACCCATCCATCCAGCCTGTCCAACTCCCTTTGCAAAGCCCTCCTACACTCCAGCAGATTTACACATGCTCCCAGCTTGGTGTCATCTCCAAATTTACTGATGGTGGACTCAATGCCCTTGTTCAGATCATCCCTGAAGATACTGAACAGGACTGGCCCAGCACAGAGCCCTGGGGGACACCACTGGTGACTGATCCCAGCTGGATGCAGCACCATTCACCAGCAGCCCCTGGGCCCAGTTCCTAACCCAGCACAGAGTGCTCCTGTCCAAAGTGCAGCTTTTCCAGGAATGCTTTGGGAGACAGTGTCCAAGACCTTGCTGAAATCCAGGTACACAACATCCACAGCCTTTCCTGCATCCACCAGGCAGGTCACCTGGTCATAAAAGGAGATCAGGTTGGTCAAGCACAACCTGCCCCTCCTAAACCTGTGCTGGCTGGGTCTGATATACCCTGGCCATCCTGTAAGTTCTGCATGATGACACCCAAGATGATCTGCACCATAACCTTGCCTGGTACCGAGGTCAGGCTGACTGGTCTGTAGTTCCTGGATCCTCCTTCCAGCCCTTCCTGCAGCTGGGGTCACACTGGCCAGTTTCCAGTCCCCTGGGGCTCCCCAGAGAGCCAGAACTGCTGGTAAATGATGGAGAGTGGTTTCACAAGCTCATCTGCCAGCTCCCTCCTCACCCATAGATTTATGATGAGATGAGACACCTCTGAGCCCAGAAGAATGTTTAACTTCCCACAGGCTGTGTGTGTTCCAGAGCCTTCCAAAGGCATTTCATAGAGCTGGGATGCTCTCAGGTTTCAAGGCACTTTCTGGGGGGGTTTAAACTGGAATTGCATGTAAGTTCAGGCCACATTATTTTTTCTCATCAGCAAAGAATCCATCATCACTTACTTGCACAACAATTAGTTTCAGTTCCTCCCTCCAAAGGGCTGAACTGCAGAAGGGATGTTGGCCAGTCCCAGAGAAGTGGCCCCACTCTGCTGCCTCACAAAGACCTTCAGCACCATCCCCTAAATAATTATCATCTGCACCATCAAGATGGCACAGACATTGCAGAGAGAAAAAACTGCCAAAAATAGCCCAGAATGCTGAAATATATCCTGAAATGCTAAAAATAACACATAAAAAGTGAAAAAACAACAAAAAATACCCACCAAAACAATATAAAGAAGTTCCAAATCCACTAGTAAATGCAACAAAAATGACACCAAGAGCCAAAGCTAAAAATTATCACAGTGCCAAAAACCAGCCAAAGGTGCCCCAAACCACCAAAATCGTCAAATAATGAAAAATACTATTAAATGCCAAATCCACTCAAATATATTCAAAAAATATATATAGATCCAAAAGGGGAAAAGATTTCTAATATTTTTAAACAGTAAAAGAAAATGCAATAAGGAGAAATATAAGTTCCAAAAAGCAGAAAATGAAACACAAATAACAGTAACTCCCTCCTGATGAATTCCTGCAGAAAAGCCATCCCAAAAAAACCCAAATGAAAACAAATATGAAAATGAAAAAATCTATATAGTCTGAAAAACTGCAGAAAGAAACGAAACTAAAAAAGGTGGGGATTTTTTAAATTACAAACTGATTTTACCAAAAAAAGCCTAAAATGCACAAAAAATGCAAAATGCAAAGAAAGCACCGTGATGAAAAACATGCTATACTGCAAGCAAGAAAACCCATGTCACACAATAAAAACACTAAAAAATGCAAAAAATCCCTCCCAACGCTGCAAAAATAGTGCAAAGGTACCAAAATAACTCACCAAAAAATAAACAGTGACACAACTAAATTGGAAGAACTATGGAATAAAACCCACCAAAGAAGTCTGCCAAGAACATGAAGTACAAATGCCAAAACCAATTGAGGATCTTTCCTGTTTCCTTTATATTTCAATTCTTCAGGCTCACCCTGGGTCTGCTCAGCTCCATGACTACCCACAGCCAAACAGGCTCTTGTGCCACTGGGAATTTTTTTCTAATGTAGCAAAACAACCTTTAACTGCTATTTTTACATGGCCTGGACAGCAGGAATTACTGACTCAAGGACAGATATATAAATCTGGGAAGTCAGAGTTCAGAAAAAACAAGAATTAATTGAACAAACCTTCAAACTCAACTAAACCAGACATGTCTCACTGTGGAGTAAACCAAAACTGCTACTGATTATCAAAGATGTTGAGCCAGCCCGAGGACAACTTTTTGGAGGCAATCTGCCACAACAGAGGCTGTCTGCTTCTTTCCTGCAAGCTGAAAACCATATGGTTTGTTTTCCAAAGAAAGAGGGCTGGTGATAAGCAAAAATAAGTGGTGGCAAAATCTCATTTGCCACAAAACACCTCAATTTTCATAAAATTCTCCTTGGATTCTCTATTTTTGTTAGAGGCTGGACTTGAAACATTCCCTGCATCTGTATCAGAGGACAGGCAATAGATAGTACTGCAATATAAATGATAAATAACAGCCACAGGAAAGATGTCAGTGCTGCAGCATTTTCTTAAATATTTTTGTATGCTGCAGGACAGGAATACACAAGCATTTAGCAAATCCCAGAAGAAAATATTCTAATACATAAGAAATCAGTATAATATGTTTATCATGTAATTTGTCTCAGTAAATTAGTCAACCTATAAGAAAAAATTATTATTTAAATTAAGACTGTTACTTTTCCATTTTTGTCTCTTCACCTAATTTATTTTGGTTATTTCATATCTTTGCAAATCTCTGTCTAATTATGCAGACTCACAATCTGACTAAAATCACAAAACACAGAAAGTGTCTATTACTAATGATGTGAGAGATTGCTTCTGTCTATGTTTGTTGTCCTATCCCCTATGCAAATTCCCTTCAGCATGTCTGGGAAGATGCATTTGTCCAAGTGGTTGTGCCATTACTTGTTCTGCAGACAGATTTGTATTGCACCATGTAAATGCTGCAATCTACAGACATAATTGTTCTGTTTTGAAAGATCAGTTTGGAAAATATGGTTTATGGACTGTTTAAGATATTTTGAATTGAATAATTCACCAGAAGTTCAATTACAAGCAGAGCACCACCTTCTCTTGGCATAAAACTTTCATAGGGCCTTCAGGAAATGACAAAACATAAACATTTCCAAATTAATGAAGGCAGCATTGATTTCTTACATGAGAGACCAGGAGGTCAGCAGCAATGTTTTATGGGTATAAAGCTGAAATATATTTTACTTTCTGGCTTGTGTCAGGACTTACACTGAGCTTCTCACAAGTAAGTGGGCACTTGCTACTGATCACAGAATCAATTTACTGAGGCCATCATTGCCTGGGACAGAGTGATCTGTGGCCCAACATCCCAGAGCCATGGCACACAAGGGAAGGAGAAGTGCCTGAATCTCCCTAGAGAAAGGTGAGGCTAAAAACAGTTACTGCAGACTGATAGCAAGCTCAGGCTTAATTAAGATAACTGATTCATTAGAGGTTTTTTTTTTAAGTCTATCTTGTTTTAGCCTAAGGAGAATTTTCATCCTGTGCTGCCCCATGTCAGCTACAATAAAAGACGTTTTGGAGCGTTTCAAAACTTCCAGAAGGACAAGAAAACTATCAAGAGTTTGGCCCTGAAATTTAGCAGTTGCTGCATTTTGCTGCCATCTACCATTATAGTACAAATGGAACAGCTTATCTGTACAAATTGCTAAAATGTGCTTTAACATGCTGTATCAAAAACCTCAGGCTTCCACAGCACTGGCTCAGCCGAAAATTTCTGCAGTCTCCTTCCCTTCACTCACAGCTCTCCCAAATACCTCCTCAGTAAATCAAGACACCAGGCACAAAAGGATTTCTCCAGGCCTCTATTTCCCTTTTTTTTTTTTTTTTTTTTTTTTTTGAGTGAGGCAGAACTACTTTCAGCAGCACCTCAAAAGCTGCTACAGATCAGCAGGCAAATGCTGATATGGCAAATGCTCTACTCCCTGACTTGGAGGGGATTCAAGCAGGTTATTTGAAGGCACTATGGTTTAGATCCCACAGAGAGGGCACATAACTATCCATCACCATTGGCTGATTCCTACAGATGTGATTGAGATCTCCAGCAGGCATGCAATCATGAGCTGATTGCCTATTCCAGGATTTATTTTAGCTGCTGTGCATCAGGATCAAAAATCCATGGTCTGAGTAAAGAAACATTCAGCTGTAGCTCTTAGGCTTTAACTCCTGCCACCAGCTGAGGTTCAGAAGCTTTCAGTTTCCCAGTCCCAGCCGTGTACAGGCTGTCTCTGTTTATTGAGGGTTCTTAGTTTAGAGACTTCCTCCTGCCACCAGCAGCCAATAATCTGTCTGCCAGAGTTTCAGTCATGCTCCGCTTCCTCTGGACCGTGTTCCCAGACTGCAAGCTTCTGCTGTGACAAGAAATCCTTAATTTGAACATTGGATGACTAAACACAGCTCAAAACACTAATGAATGCAGAGAAGTTTGTAACTTCAGTTTGGATGATAAACTCTTGAGGTTAGATGTTTATTTAAGCTTTAGAAACCTCTCCTAGCATTGTGTTGTTTCAGAAATGTATCTGCTGTCCCTGAAACCTCTTTAAAAAAATCTCAAGGCCATCTTCAACCCAGGAAATCTTTAAACATTCACAGCAACTGCATGCCATCTCCTAAATTAAAGAGAGTTAACAAATTAAGCAAAAATATCATTATAATATTCAAAATAATTAATGACAGGTTTGCTCCTATCATTCATCAGAGGATGGTCCAGATGCTTAACTTACAGACAGTATTTGCATGTGCATCCTCTCCAGACTGACTGATTTTCTCTTTTGGTCTCCACAATTTGAACATACTTGTGGTCATAACACCTCTACAAGATGGAAGCAAGGTAGAACTATTTCTAGGATAGCCTCCTGTTATTCTGATTTACTGGACAAAACAATCTTAAAAAAAAAAAAAAAAACAAAAACAACCACATCAACAACAACAAAAAAACCACACACACACACAAAAAACTAACACAACACTAAATGGTTCCAAGAATCTTCATCTTGCATGCATACACTCCAGTTTTAGCAAAAAGTAGACTTTCCCATATTTAAGGGTCTCAAAGGCATTTTGAAAGGAGCCCAGAGCTGACCAGAAAAACTCAGTTTTCCAAATCCTAATGCAGTGCACTAACCATGAGATTTTATCTTTTGAATTCACCTTGCACAGTCAAAGATTTGATTTTCAGAAGGGAGCCTTTCCTAGCTGTACTTTTCCACTGGAAATTTGGTTCCATCAGGTTAGATCAGTGACTTAGAGATTTAACAGAGCAAGAAAGACAGTATCTCAGGGAAAACTCAAAAGGATCTGCTGGACATGAGAAAGGAGAATAAACCCTTTCCCCATCCTATTACAGAGTATGACAAGGAGATGTTGAGATAGCTATACAGGGGAAATAGCAACAGAGTCTGCTTCCTCCCTAAACCTTTAGTGATTTTCTTCTGCAGAAATCATTGATCAAGGTCCCTGAGATTAGCAAAAGGAGCATTCCCAGGAATGGGGCTGTCTGTCCACATCAGGGCAGATGACCCTCAACACATTAATTTAAACAGGAGTAACTGTGAGATTGCATTGTCACATTTTATTAATACTTTGTAAACTTCAGTCAACCAGACAAAATACAAATTTACAGAAGCCACTGTAAAAGTAGCACTTCTCTGAAGCATTTTAAACATCAGGATTTGGGCAGCTTTGTTTATGGAGACCTTAAATTGGGGGGTTTATTGACCCTGAAACTGCACATGAAAGATCAATACTGATCACACAGGGCAGAATTCAGAGTGATAAGGGGCTGACATGCTGTCCATTCAACAGTAAGGATGTCTAAGAAGCCTAACTCCTCAGACATGTAGACAAACAGATATATTTTATTTAAAGTATAATTTATATATATTTGTGTGTGTATATAAATATAGTTTTATTATATATCTTATGCTCCTAAAATTAGAATAATAATGCCAAAAGAAAACAGAAAAATTATGCCCAAATAAAAAACAGGGAGCATTTCACATTAAGTTAGATTCTTCCAGCACCTGATCTTGATGTAGAGTGGTCATTTAACAGTGAAATCTTCAAGTATAATGGATTTTAAATTAATGTTTTTCTTCTGATAACTATACTGTGTAACAAATCACACAAGTACATTCCATAGGTTCATTTATTTTCACCACTGCTGTTTGCAGGGGATTTAGATGCAGCAGCTCTGGGGATATACTGGGGTATTAGAATGACTGCCAGGCTATATCAATTACTTCAGAAAGTAGATGGCACCTCTAATTAACACGTGAGCTCTGTGAAACTGTTGCTCAGATTTTAGTGAGAAAGGTGGAAAATTCTCAGGGTCTAAAATTTGGCTATTACTCAACAGATAAATCACTCTGCATAAAAATTTCCAATGCTGCTTATATACACTGAGAAATTTAATGTGTACATACAATATATGCAATATATATTGAATATACAAAAACATATATACTAAGTAACACACACATACATATGCCTACGTATGTCTGTGTGTATATGTATAAATGAAAAATGCAATGAACATACAGAGAGAATTAGGGACACTGGTTGGTTAAAGCAAGAGTTCAGAACACTTTGATGATAAATTTCAGATGGGCATTCTGGAATTTTTTACCACTTTTTTTTAATATGCCATCCATCAAATATTTAATTTCTTTCACAACCAACGCATGAACTGCTGAAGGAGATTATTCATAAATTCTGCTTCAAATTACCTTACATTCCAGGAAATATTTTCCTTTACACATCTCCTGGTACTTGGGACTATGTGTTTTTAAACACAAGGTTCTGGGATGATTGCTTCCAAATTCAGAAATTCAAGGAGCTCATTATGCAAACGAAGAATCATCTGATAACTAATCCTGCTGTACCTTATTACAAAATATAATCAAAATAGACAGAGTATAATATTAAATACAAATTACTGTTAGAATAGCATGAATGCTAAGAAATAACTTCCACATAGATTTAAAGTTGTATAATATTAGAGGAGCTGTTATCAAGCCTCACAAATACTTAATTACAGATATTTTGCAGAATTTGCATTATATTATCATCACATTATAACGTGGCAATTGGGGTCCAACATTTACAGGTGTATTATGAAAGGGGTTCTTCCTACCTGGTAGCAGAAAGAAGAACTGAGTAAGAACACCGTGGCAAAGTTTAATTGAAATCTAGTTAATACTTCAATGCATCATGGTTTGAGTCATTCAATTTTAAGCAGATAAAGTTTAAGACATTATAATTTTTAAATTAATAAAATAATCTTCAATCTCCACTGCAAACCTCCTCTTTATCTGCTACTTTTGCTTTTATAAAGCTGTATCTCCATGGGTATGGAGATGCTGTGGAAAAGTTAACAATCAGGACTCATCTCTCTCTAGAGATACTTATCTGGTCTGTCTCATGGAGTTTTTATTATTTTTTAGCTATGTATAGATAAAATTGGCTCACAGCAAAATCATCATAATCACAGCATCCTTTTGAAAAGTTCTCTAACTTGTTTATTGACAAGGAACTGGTTGGCCTAATTATAAATGATTATCCCCTCGGGTAGAAGGCTAGCAGCAGGCATATGTACAAATGGCCACTTTCCTGCTGCAGCAATTAACACAAAAACACAGAGTTTCATTATCTCTGAGGGCCAGCTTCCTGCAGCATTTCATATTGTGGTCATATCTGGATTTAAAAGGTTTTGCCTTTGGGAGCCATATAATTGTTGAAAAATATATATTATCATTTTTCATTCTACAAAGAAAGAGCTAAAACTCTGTGTAGAGATGGAATTTGACTATTGCCTGTTCTCAGGTGTCAGAGGAGCTCCACAGAGGGTGGGAACAGACTCAGCTCTGAGCTGGGCCAGCACATGGAGCCCATTGGGGTTGATGCTGGAGACATCTCAACTGCACAGAAAGACCTGACACAGGCCTGGTTTCACTGCTCCAATTCAAAACTCAGAGCAGCAGAAACACACCTTGGAAACAGTGGGAAGAGCTCTCTGCCCAACAGCTCCTTACAAGGATCTCAAGAACTTTCCCAGCCTGATCCTTATGGACAGTGATGAAACCCAGAGGATAACAAGTGACTGAGGGAGATAAAAAGCCAATTCCAAGCTAACATCTGCCTTTCCCTATGCCTGCAGTTTTACATGTATTTTGAATGCCCAGTCAGAATCAGAGTGCAGCAGAGAATGCCTCATCCCACTTAAACTTACAACGGTTTCTACCAGCCTACCAGCCTGTAACCTAAAGCCATCAGGAATTCTGAAGCTGAAATTTGAAAATCTGACTTTTGAAAGATTTGATATCTTCCTGGCTTCCAAATGAAATTCTTTGGATGACTTTTATACTACAGTAGATAGCATCCACCCCAGCAGGAAGGTGGAAAGGGAAAGCTTTCTAGTGGTAATTCTCTGTACCCTTTCAAATGAGAGTGAAGCAAAACAAGGAAAAACAAAGCCCAGCCATAGGAAATGTGTATCAGAGGGGACACACATTGTTCCCTGATCCTGTACAGTTCTAGGTCATCCATTTAAACCACCTCACCCAGCAGTGTTAATTAAACAACCACACTCTGAAGTGTGATAGGACCCATCCAGTCATTCCATGGTTGTACACCAGTCCTGCAGAGACAGGAGCTGCTGACAGAAGGGTGGAGAATGTAAAATCTGCTCTATCCATTGGCAGTGAGCAATAGGAATGTATGTCCCCCAAATGTCAACTGAAAATTCAATCTAGCTTCAAATGTTGGAAAAAAAATAAAGGCACTTGGAAAAATTTCATGTGAAGCTTGGACAGCATTGAAATGACCCCTAAATATAACTACTTTAACTATCTAATATACATTAAACTGAGGAACGTTGAAAATTGAGTTCATTCAAACTTTTTTGATATTCTAAATCTGTCATGTCAGGGCCTAAAATAGGTCTTATTAGGGTATCATTCACCTGGTAACTCATCATAGGAGCCTCAATCCACTGAGGATCCACTAGACTGAGGTCCAGAGTGTCAAGGCTTATGAAGAGAATGGATTTCACACCCCATTGAGTCAATGGATGGAGCAGTTTCAGTCTGCTGGGTTAATGTGGGTGCTGCTGATACACAGTGAATGCTTTTACAGCATTAAATACCCTTACTAAACTTTTCATGAAAAAAGCACTTTATGTTCAGAATGTTTTCCAATTATGACAATTAAGTTTTGTTTTTCAGAAAAGGAAAAGCAATTCATTCATACTGTAAATTATTTGCTAGATTTACCACCTAAATTAAAAGGGAAAACATTTTTCTTCAGTTATGATAGCCAAGAGAACCTGTTTTAAAGGTCAGTCTTGCATATTTCTTCTCATAGGAGCCATAATTTTACATACAATAAGCCTTGCTTTAATGATTGAGATTGTTTGTGTCAGTAAAGTTTTGCAAGGTCAAGTTTTTGGTTGAGACTGAATAGTTTTAAATTTCTAAAGAAGCAAGCAGATCCTGCAACCAAACGGGAAGTCAGAGTCATCCTCTGTGCAAGAGCAGTTACACAATTAATTGAGATTTTGAGAATGAGACTGATGCCCACACTTCCAGTGCTGGTGGCACAAATGGTGCAGCTTTAATGTCAGCCCTGCTTCAGAGTCCTGGAAAGTCAGTGCTCCCCACACTGACCTCAGCGAGCAGGGGAAAGACAAGAACAGATTGCAGCCTCCCAAGAGACACTTCATTAGCATTTGTTATCTGCTCTTTCACTGATTCCCTCTGAAAACTTCAGAGCAATATACTGACAGAAGTTTTGCTGACTTTCCCTGTGGAAGAAGGTGGATGGAAAGCCAAGGAGCAGCTCTCTAGGACTGCAACAACAAAAGGAATATGCCCTCATGAAGGAAGATTCACCTTTTGCATGAAGCCAAAGCAACAAATTAGGAGAAATATGTACTTGTGAAAGTCTCACATGGTGGTTATTCATAATTTAAGCATAATGATTTGGAAATAAACTTTGTCCAATGATGGCATTATTTCTTTGTGACATTACTCAAAGCAAGACTCAATCATCTGGGAATAAAAAGGAAAATCTTCACATGTTTTAGGGTAACTTTCTTTCATGTCAATTATCAAGCCTTTCATTCTCACCTTTAGGGAAAGCTTTCTAATAAAATAAACCTTTCTAACATTAGAAATCCTGGAGTATTTCTAACTTGTTTATTAATATTTTTGATCCAAGCACACACCTAATGGTTAATTAAGAATGCGAAAGATATCTCTGGCTGCATAATCGAGGTTAATATCCCAAAAGAGTCAAAGCTTTCTTTGCAAAAGAGCAAAAAGAAATGCAGATAAGAAAGATGAACAAGGGTAATGAAATAAGCCCCCTTTAATTTCACAATCCTATTAAAAGTTGAAAAGGAGAGTTGACATGTTTCCTGATGATGCACTGCTCTTCCCCAAGATTAAAATATTTTTCTTGAATGTTGATTTTCTTTAGTGTGCTCCTGCTCTCAAAAATACTCAGAAAATAGCATGGCCATATTTTATTTTTCATTTTCAAGTTGCAACAAGATAGTTTACTCTTAATAAATTTACCATCTGTTATGATTAGTATTACAGCAGTACCTAGGGCACAAGAACATGGAACAAAACCTTAACTGTGTCTCAAACACAGAGCTTAAGCCTTTCACCCTCTCAGCCTCTGACACACAATTCTTTCCAAAATTATCAATGTTAAGTATTGAATCAAATATCCATAAACACTATCTGAAATAAAAAAATATTTGGGTCAGTGGTGGTTGTAGCCCACTGTCAGCTGTGTCTCAGAATAGGTATGAATTGGTATTTATAGAAAAAAGCATTAGTTATGTATTTTGTGCTTGCAACAGGAACAAGGGCAGTGTACACACAGCATTTCTGTATATTAATTGATTTATTCCATCCCTTAACAGAACTTTTTATTTGCTCTATTGTCTTTTTGCTATTGATGGATGAGAAGGGGGATCAATAATCAATTGGTAGTATGTAAAAACAATCCAGGACCTAAAATAAGAAAACAACTGCAGAAGCCTTGGCTATCCTATTTTGAAACATGAAAATGTCCTAATGTGAAATTAAAAGCCAATCTTCAGGCTAAAAATATTCAGAACAAAATGTAACTGTGTTCAAAATGTGCAAATTTCTCTTTATTCACTTAAATTGGTTTAATTCTATAATAATGCAGTGACTAATTGTGCCCTGAGTAGGCACAAGTGTGTCTGACTGAAAAGATTGAAAATGGCAGTTAAATAATTAATGTAAAAATATGTTGATGAGCCTAACTAAGAAAATGTGAGATATTGGAAATGAAATAGCTGGCATTAGGTAATCTACTTACTGCATAAAAGGAATTAGAAATATGCATTAACTGCATCTGCCATAAATAAACAAACCTAGGAATGAGACCAAAAGATAATATTTTTCCACTTTTGCTTAAGAAGGATATATGCAATTAGTTTTTCAACAATTAAATTAAAAACCCCATACTCTATGAATCTACAAACTTCACAGTTTACTTGAGAGAAAAATTAAAATATGACGTATTAATTTGTTTTTGGGGGGATGGGCACAAGGGTGCTAGAACAACCAAATTTATTCTCCAATTTATACAAATCAGTGTAATTTGATACAAAATCAGTCTAATTTGATACAAATTATTGGTATTAATACGTGCGTATTAAGGTAAATTAAGAGTTATATTTCAAAGAGGGAGTCAAAAGAGGAAGAGAACATTCCAGCCTTGAGCTGTAAGGTTGCTGTAGGTGTCTTCTGGTCTTCTGTAGGTTTTTGAGACCAGGATAAACAAGCACCTGCCTGATGCAGTGGAAAATGACTGCCCTGAAGTACAGGGTGGGGGAAGAAAACAAAAAAAAAAAAAACCAACCAAAATAAATAAATAAATAAATAAATAAATAAAAAAAAAAAAAAAAAAAAAAAAAAGGGTAATTTGAAGTCTTCCTAAGACTGATCTTTATGGGAATGTGTGGTTGTGGTTCCAGCAGCATTGTCCAGACCAGCCAGTGGATCAGAGAAAGCTGAGGAGAGACACTGAGCCAAACAACACAACAGGGCAACTTCATCAGAGTCAGCATGAAGCCTGTGAAACAGCCTGGCAGCTGGGACAGCCCTGCCTTGCAGAGCTGATGGGGCATTGAAGAAAGTAACAGAGTCCAAATCACTAAAAAATCATTCAGCTTCTTTCTTGAGCAGACAGGGTGGAGCTGAAGCTTTTATCGTTGCTGCTCATGAATTTTATTATTGATTCTAGCAACATATTTATAATATGTTTGGATATATTTTTAGAAATCCATCCTCCGTTTGCAGTACAACTTAGGCCTGTAACACTTCTTATGTTTAAATGTGAACTCTTGGGGCTGAGCCTACAAGCAGCCTGTGAGAGGGGTGCATGCTCTAAATGATGCCATTCATCTCCTGGCCATGCATTTTGCAGATGAAAAGAAGGATAAATGATATTAACCTAATGCAGTACCTGCCTAGCTAGTCCTTAACATTACTCTTATCACCATGGTAACCCTGAAGGAGAAACACACAACTAAGTGTTAGGAATAAGGAAAACAGTTTTAGTCTTTTCCTTGTTCTCCCCTAAAAAAAAAAAAAAAAATAAATAAAAAAAAAAAAAAAAAAAAAAAAAAAAGGAAAAAATAATGCAAAAGGTTCAAAACAAAATACTCTTAATTTATTCTCCAGACTCTGAGAAGTGAATCTGTGCACTCCTTTTGCTTTCATAAATTTACACTGTGTTTCAGCAGAGAAATTCGCTTGACAAAATTACAAATCAGAATAATTAGAAAGGTAGCCTAATAAAACTCACATTAGGAGCTGTATAATCAAGTTTGTGGGACTTTGGCAGCATCTTGGTGATTGATACAGTTTTTTACTGCAGTTCAGCATTCAGATTAGAAACTATGCTAAGGACCCTAAATAGAAAAGTGTGCATAATGCCACATACAAAACAAAATGAAACCCTGGCTATCCTAAAATAAGCCCTGTAATACTAAAATAAGAAAATATCTGCCTTAAAAATCATCTCTCTTCCAGCTGAATGAAGCATCAGCTTTGACACAAAGACAGATAATATGAAAATTCTCAGGTCAGGGGCCTTCAGAGAACGTCTTACTCAACAGCTGTCTGAAGAAAGGAACTCTGCTTTCCACAGAACTTAGCAGAATTCCAAATCCACAGTGGGATAACTGCCAGAAAACTCCCAGCACTCAGCACCAATCAACACATCACATCAGTGGGAAATAGACTGGAGAATCCTTGATAGGATAAAGCCCCTTCCTTAGCCTGGTGGTGGTGTCCAGTTCTGCCATGTCCCTGTGCAGGGCAGACGTGACACCTGTGACACTAGCCAGGGCTCTGAGGAGTCTCTGCCATGATGTGTTGGGGTGATGTGGCCAGAAATGTGTATTCTATCACCATCTGTTAAACCTGGGTGGGGCAGTGATTCCTTATCTCCGTGGCACACATTATCTGCTAATGGGCCAGCTTTAAGACAAGATGGGGCAATCACCTTTATCTTTTCCACAACCCATCCTCCCTCCAGGAAGATATCATCTGCTGCTTGCCCATTCAGTCCCACTGTATGACTGATAAAATTCCATCATCCCACTGGGAGATGCTCCAGCCAGGGGGAGGAACTAAACATTTCCTACCTAGATAAAAACGGAGTTGTTGGACAGCAAGGCACCTTCTTTCCACTGGATTCCAGAGGAGAAGCCGGACCTTTCTACATCATCCCTGGGCTTTTGGAGGAAGGCTGCACCTTTCTACAGGAGCACTGCTCCAGCTGAACCACACCTGCCACTGCAGGGGACTGTAGCCACCATTTGATCGAACTGCTACCAACACCCTGACTGACTGACAGGGTGTCAGGTTGTATTCTGACTCTGTCAGGATTGGGATTGTTTTTTGTAATACTGTATTTCTATTTTAATTTTCCCAGTAAAGAACTGTTATTCCTAATTCCCATATCTTTGCCTGAGAGCCCCTTAATTTCAAATTTATAATAATTTGGAGGGAGGGGGTTTACATTCTCCATTTCAAAGAGAAGCTTCTGCCTTTATTGACAGATACCTGTCTTTCAAACCAGGACACGTGATTTCCACACCAAGTGACACTCTGGCCTGGCAGAGGGTGCCCTGGGCAAACTGCTTGGCTGTACAGATGTTTTCTGCCTGTGAACTGGAGCAGGCTCCAGAGTTCACAGGACTCCACAGCTCCCGGCAGAGCTGCCTTCCTGTTTGTCTGCTCATCCTCGGACAAACTCTTAACCCAGGCACAGTCAGCATTTGTGAAGAGTGGCTTGCAACACCACCAGAGAGCCTATTATCATAATTCTCTTCTCTGTACCATCTAATGTTCCTAACAGCAAATCAAACAACAGATGTATAGCATCTAGAGTCAAACAACGTGCTGTGTTCCAAACAGATTTGCTCTCCAAATATTGGAAGATGTCCTCAATAGCTAATATTATCATTTCTCAATTTTTCTTCTGAAGCAACAAGGAAATTACAGAAAAGGCACTATATATTTTACAAAAATAAATGTCTGTTTAGAAAAAGAAATATATGCCACATGCATCTGTTCTGCTCTGTTTTATATCTGAACAACCAGGATTGCTGCTTCTCCATTTATTTGCAAATGCAGGCATTTTTTCTAACATATATTAATTTAGGTGGAGAGATTTTAGTCATATTTACATAGAGATAAGGTGATGCATACGTGATGACAGTGTCTAAAATTATTATTTTCCCTTGTAAGTTTCCTTTTATGTTAAATTATCTATTTTCTAATTTCAGGTTTGTCTACTAGTCCTAGAGGAATACACCTGTAGAATGGGTTAAAAGAAGTGCTAGACTAGAAACTACCTATTAAGCTTACTCACCACAATTTGAAAAAAAAAAAATAAAATCTCATTTAAATTATTTGCTCTCCTAATATGTAACACAAAAGAGACAAATGAAGAGAA
The DNA here is from genome assembly GCA_030060385.1 of Muscicapa striata striata. Taxonomy (NCBI): domain Eukaryota; kingdom Metazoa; phylum Chordata; class Aves; order Passeriformes; family Muscicapidae; genus Muscicapa; species Muscicapa striata. The sequence goes on along the minus strand of JAREIS010000328.1, from coordinate 747,085 downwards.
AGTAAAGACCAGAAGTCTGATCTTATTAGCAAAGTACTACTCATAAATGAAGGTGTTGTCACACTCAGTCATTCGACTTCACAATAAATGAAGATGATTCATGCCAGGCAAACATTTCACATTTTGAAAAGCAGAACAGATATTAGTCAAATTTTAACCAAAAACAGTTGTGGTATGTAGATGATTCCTGGTGGTTGATAAATGCTTAACAAGTGCTCATTAAATGGTTTAATCGCAGAAGTTTCAAATGCATTTTAAAACTTGCACTCTGCTAGGTCAAGGGTTTAACAAAAGCACAAACATAACCTCTCCTTCCAACCTGCTGTTTGGTGATTTCATTAGGAAATGCAATTTAGCTAATGATTCAGTTAATCTTTTTATAACCACTCACATCAATCTTGAATAAATGTTATGCAAGCTCCAACACTAATTTGAATTACTCCTATTAAGAGTCATGTCCAAATACAAACATGACTGTCAGCAGTAACAGCCTTACAAAGGTATATCCATATGCTACAAGATTCAAAAATACAGAATTCTTCATATCCTTATTCTTCCTCTGCTGTCATTTTGAGGCTGTTGCATTTCTTATTCTCCTTTTCTCTTGTCTACCTTTTCTTCTGCGAAAGTGATCTCCAAAAGATAAAAATGGGCAGTAAACCTTCAGATGTTTTGTGGTTAAACTCTATCTATTTGTCTTTTATGGTGAGCAATGCAAATTTTGGCTTGTAGAAACAACCTTATTAGGTATGCAGGCATTTCTCTGGAAACACTCTCATAAAAACCACAGCTAAGTCATTAATCTTTTCAAAAAGCTTGTTGAGATCCCCATAGGCATTTAAATGGATCATAACAGCCTCACATATGAAATATAGAGCTGCAGCCAAGAGTCTGACAGAAGTGCAAATTTGGACAAATAAGACCATCAAAGCTTCAGCTGAAGAGATTTCTCTTTTCTCCACAGGACAAGGGGTTGATAAGACCAATCATGGAGGATGAAACTATAAATAAAATAGAAATGCCAAATTCATGCCAGCATGGGCTGTTAAAAGCCTACCTGCTTGAAGACAGCAGCTATTAAGTGATTATATCACTGCAGAGAGACTGGCACCATAGGATAATGATGGAGCATTTGCCCAGAGGTGAACATCCCTGCCTGTCTTGGTGGATTATTATATCACACTCAGGGCAGTGAGCTGAACACTTGGTGTATTAAATCAATGAAATTATGACATCCTCTTGCCCAAATAGAGGGGAAAAAAACCCAAAGCACCTATTTTCTGGGATAAACCCCAAAAATTAGTGGTTATTATGTCCACGGCCAATCAAAATTGCACCAAAGAGCTTACAAACAAACCAGTCCTCAGAAAGAACAGGCCCAGATTTCACTGTTTGTCTCTGGACTAGCTCCAAGCTGCTTTCCAAGTTAGGTCTGTTTGCTGCAGGTTAATTTATGGTACCAGAATAAAATATGACACCCAAATCTACTCTAGTCTAAAGCTGAAGTGGTCAGACTCCCTTACAAAATTTATTCAGTGAGGACTATAAGCTGAATCAGAGATGCTGAAACCTTCATCACAGAAGCTGTACAAAGAGACAAAAAGTTTTGCTGCATCTTGGGGAAAATATGGATTTGGCCAGAAACAAACTCTTTGAAGTTGTTTTTTGGGGGAAAGTGGGGTAATGTGGTTCTTTTATGGGAGTAAAAAGAATTGCTATCCATGTGAAAGGGACAGCAGGTATTAGAAATGTTAAAACAAAGTTCACAAAATGAACCTACAACAAAAGCAGTGACTGAAATTGCATCATCTACAGGAAGGACTTTATAAACACCCACGCTACTACTGTTTGTTTCCATAAACCATTCCAAATTTGTCTTCTTGGTATCAGCCAGGTAAATGTTCAGGACATTTAAAATTTAGTGTTAAATTAATCTACAAAGTACCACTGTTTTTCCTGCTTGCCTAGCTCTAATGGAAATGCTTAATGCTATGTTGGAAAATAAACACCACATTATCTGGCATTTTAAAAGTTATGCAGCAATGAGACACACAAGAACATAAATGTGTGTTTGAATTCAAGGAGAAGAAATATGCAGCCTTTGTGATAAATTACACTTTCTCACATAGGCATCTTTTCTGAGATTTCTGCAACTTCAGTAGTCAATAATCTTATTTTTCTTTTTTGAACGGGGTGTAAAACAATTTGGGATTGTTGAGCCAGCCTCATGGAGAATTATTTCCATTTTCAGTTAGCTTAGCATGTAAATGAAGTACTGCTCTGGCATCGTGATATAAAAGGTCTGAGCCTTCATCTGCTTTAAGCTCATGCACACTTTATGATACACACAGAAGTTTAAGTAAGCTTATAAGTACCCAGGATTAATAAGAAAAAAACCCAACTATAGAACAACTGCAATCTTTCAGTTGTGCTGCAGATGAACTAAGAAATCTTGGGACAGTGAAATGGCCCAGGCTCCCCATTCCCACAGCAAGTTTAGCTCTGCCTTGATGTCTCATCCATGACAGTTTGGTACCACAGAGGCTGGACTTTAAAGTGCTGCCTCCATCCCAGTGCTGTGTCTGCCTAGGCAGGAGGATAAGGAGAGTGTGCACCAACCCCATCTAACCTCAAACACTCCAGCAGGGCTGAGAATCAGTGCTTAGTATCCCAAAACTCTCTCTCTAAGTACTTCAAATGGACAATTCAGTTCAAAGCTACAGGAGATGAACCCTGGGCTGTTCCCACTGCTGAATTAATCGGCAAATAAGGAGTTCTTACTCTTCTGAAATAAGCTGAAAGTTATTAGAAAGTTTTAAATTTCCCAGAAACTTTGGGAAGTTTTAAGTTTCTTGTCCCCCTCTTCATTCATCTAAGAGGGAAAAGAAAACATTAAATATTAAAAATATTTCATAGGCTGAAATTAGGGGAAAAATCTATGATGACTCATGGATGATTTGGTTTCAATATTTTGTGTTCATTTAATTATATTCCTTTGTATTTTTGAAGAGTTACCTTGCCTTCCTAGATGAAAACCAGTTGCAAGCAAAATCTTAAAACTTCCATTTTCAAGGTGTCAAAACAGAAGAGGGTGACAGCTCTAAAACTATTAGCAAAATGGAAAATTAATCAGACATACTTTTGCCCATGAACACAATGAATGGGTGTTTTACAAGGGGAAAATGGCAGAATATCACCAAAGATCCCTCTGCTGCTGCTCAGTCAGGATGCTCTGGGATGCTCAGCACCCTCCTGCTCAGAGACGAGGTGCCTGGACTGGGGTGTCTCTAGATTTCCCTCTCTGGACAAAACCTCCTGCTCCCTGCAAAACCTAACACTGCAGAACAGCTCACATTTTTTTTAACACAACTATAAAATAATAAAGCAAAAATCCAAGCAAAAGACATTGAAACAAATTAGTTTGGTTAAAGAAGTAATTTGTTTTAAAAATATACTTTCTACTGTCTTTTTTCTAGAAGTCTGCTTGCACATTTACCCTTTCTTCAAGCTGTAAGCTATGAAAGCAGTCAACAGAATTTGCTCAAAACCATACAAGGACTACAGAAAAGTCACAAATTATTCCTCCAATATTGCTCTGCAGCTGCTTCCCTTTTCAGTGGGTTGTCATGTATTTTGCTGCTCCTCAAACTGCCTTTTCCTTGATTTTGTAAATTTACATCAGGAACACAAAACTCCGAGAACAAAGTTACAGGTGCTTTACAACTGATCAGAAAGGAACTGCAAATACTGTTTTCCTCTTTTAGAAATTTCATAGAGGTTTTAAGTTATATTTAGGTATATATTTATTTATATTTATAATCAGACTACTTTTTAATTCAGCGAAAGCTTCCTACTTGGAATACATTTTCTAGACAAGAAAATGTGGGTTTATTCACACCAAACTGCTTGGCTGTGGCTGCCTGCCTCTGCTCTAATTAATATTTAATTATTTATTTGAATTAGAGCAGCCTCTATGAGTGTGTGGCAGACCTGAATAGCCAAGGAGCTGCAGAAAAAAATCAGCATTTGCAGGAGCCCAAAGTTCAAATCTCTATACTGATTTAATTTTTGGCTTTGGGAGGCAGGACAGCAGCTGCCTCCCCTGTGGTGGGAAGCATCACTCAGGATCTGACTTGAATTCCTGCTGAGCAGCTCAGAGTCAAGATCTGAGCAGGGTCTGTTGCCTTGGATGTAAATTGGGATCAGTGCTAAGCTGCTTCCCAGAGACATGCTGAATAATTAGCAGTTGCAGAGGGCTTTGAGATGGAATATTTCTTAACTGGAAGGGGTAATGAAACAATACTCTTGTGCTCAGAACTCTGTAACAACTGTTCCTGTGAGCTACTCATGGCAAATCTTAAATCAGAATTTGGATGAGGAAGAAACAGAAGAAGTTTCCAGTTTTATAAAGCTGCAACTAATGAAAAACATCACACTTCCACATTTTGGATCAATGTGATGGGTGATTTCCAAGTCTGATTTTAATAAATGCACAGAAAGCTACAGAGAAATGATCCATTTGCAGCTGTCTCAACTTATTTATGTTTATATTATTCTTATATTCAAGATTTACTATACCTTACATGCAATTAAATCAATGTTCAGTAAAACTGTCATTTTGAACAGAGATAGGAATTACAAACACAAAATTTTAGGGTTTTTTTTTCATATAACTGCTTTAGATAATGTCCACTTTTATGTAGTGCTATAGAAACCTATATTCATTAATTTATTTAGCCTAGACAGCCCCACAACAAAATCTTCCCTGGATGCCACCAGAAGCACCCAACCACTTACCCAAATAACATCCTAAATGACAAAACTTTGTTAGCTGCCATGCAATTACTAAGGCAGGCTGGAAAAAAAAAAAGCATATTAAGTGCCACATCTGTAGGAGAACTCTGAGATGACATGACCTTTTTTTTTTTTACAGTAGTCATTTCCTAATCAAAGCCCAGAAGCTGTTGAGCCCAGGAAAATGTCACCTGCAATCAGATGGAGATGGCTTTAATTGCCTGTGTGCCACTGTGCATGCTGCAGAGTTTCCTCAATTGCTGCAGGAAATCTGATTTTGCTCCTGAGTGTGGGACCAGGGACAACCAGGGATGACCAGGGAAAGGATGAGAGGAACAGGAGCTGGGAGCCCCTGCACTGCTCCCTGAACATACCTGTGCTCCATCACAACAAATAGAAGCTGTTTAATGGCTGTCCTGTGCCAAAGGAGTTAATTAATTGCTAATTGTTCACCTACAGGCTTAACACTAGTGACAGAAACAGGCCTGATGCACGAAGTTTGTGAAGAACCCATCCCAGATCTGGTGCATCAGTGCACGAGGACTGATCAGGGATTCCTCTGTTTGACTCAGGGAAATGAATTTTCAGCAGCATTAACATCTTTCTAGCATTCCAGTCAAATTCACAAAGTTTAGAAACAAAAGGAGCCACAAAAATATTTTCCCATAATTCTAAAATAAAATATTTGTTTTATGAAATGAAGCAGGACTTCCCTATCTGAATTTCCTGTTAGTGTTCTTGCAGAATAAATAAACCTTAACATATTTGGAATAGAAAGGAAACATTTTTATTTTACTCAAAAGAGCAATGCCAAATATTCTATTTCTTTTAAATACTCAGATTATTGCAACTATTTTTAAAGAATACAAAATAACAAAAAAAATAAACTGTTGTTGTAGTAATTCTTTATGTTAGATGGACATGATTCACTCTCACACAGCTTCTCAAGATTTGAAGGTACCACTTGTACTTTGATGAGTACTCTCAAGCACATTTCATATCCCCATGCTTCAATTTATTGAAGCACCAACTAGTAGAAAATACTTAGCTTGCCCAATTAATTCCAATTCAGTAGGAGCTGAGCATCTATTTCATACTTTATTTATTTACATGCCTTTCCCAAATCACATTATAAAGCTTATTATGCAGAGGTGATCAGAGTAGTTTAGTGTTTTTTCCACTGGAAAAATGATATTTCAGGCAAAAGTGTGCCAGCATATTAAACCACCATTCCAAAAGGGTTGGAATTAGATGATATTTAAGGTCCTTTATTATTATAGAATGGTTTGGGTTGAAAGGGTTTATTTACCCAGCATTTTAACTGTCTGTCTCCAAGTGCCAGTAAGACTCCATTTCCTAAATCCTATGCTGCTGACTTCGGAATGTAAGAAATTTTTAACTATGTTTCCAAAAATTGCTATTAGATATTTACTATTATTATAGAGAAAGAAATTCACAGATCAGTAGCATGACATTTATCAATACAAATTGCTCACAAGAGATGATCCTACAAGTAATTCCCTTTCATTTTGTCAGTAATAAATGAAACAAAATATGTAAATTTTGCTCTTATGAAGGTTAAAAAAATTAGAAATGACCCAATGAGCTACAATTCTGTTGAAGAACACAAAAGGTTTAACCCAACATTAGCACTAATGAATCATCAGGGCACCTCAAAGGCCCTTCAGAAAGGCTGGATGCAGAAATAATTATTTATTAGGACAGTACTTGACAAGATTGTTGTTTTGATTAATTGGCACATATGGAACTCAGAGCTGATGAACTGCACTGATGCCAATGCTGTTAAAAGTTGTTTAATATGCACATGATTTGATTTATGATTTTTTCAAAGGAGAGCACTCTCATCTCATATGCATTAAAACACTCACATTGCTAAAACATAGCATTGGTACAGGTAATAGGTACTGAATAGATTCTTCCACTCTGTAGCTCTTTCCATTCCATTAATTGTGGAATATGACAATCAATGCATGTATATACATTCTTGGAAAGTCACAACTGACTTTATCATTGGAGAGAGAATAGTGAAAATCCCTGGTAATTCTACATAGTCATCAGTACCTGGCTTAAGCTCCCACCTGCTAAGTAGAATGTCTATGAGGTGTTTCTATTTCCATACGTAATTATACACCATTTTTTAGGTATGTTTAGTCATGCATTTCTATGGGTTTCTCATCTGTAATATTCCTAACAAAACTAAGCACAATGGAATAGAATAATTCATAAAAACTAAAATGGTGCAGGTTTATACATATTTTATTTATATCCCTCTTCAGAGTCTTGTACTAGCACTACAAACATATCACATAAATGATACAAACAGATCACATAAATGTCTCTTCCTACAAATCTAGGTCTAAATCCTTAAACAATAGCAGTTTTACTACTGAAAAATGAAGAGAAAAAAAAAATACTCTTTATAAAGAGAAAAATATGGGGGTTTCCCTTCTTTAAGGATAGCCCTGGCCATGAATGTGTGGCTAACACCTCAGCTGAAAAATCACCTGGGGAAACAAAGAACTTCCAATGTGTGCTACATATCACAGATGTCAGACTATTTGTTCTTGAGGACTCATCAGGAACTAGAGCAAAATGCATTAAAATGCACACAAAGTACACAGCAGAAGTAGCTTTCATCCAGCCAAAAACAATAACAAGCTAAAGCTCAAGCAGAAAACACACTGCTGAATGTGTGTATGCACTAATTCTCTCTGCATTGTGCATGTTCAGAAGACCAAATATTTATCTTCTAAGAATGTTTGAGAATCCCATGGAATTGACCTAAATCCATAGAAACTTTGAGTAAATTTGTAGCACTGTAAAAACTGGTCTATATTTAGGCAACATTTTGGAGCATGTTCTTTTGATTCCTTTATTTTCCTTCATAACAGTGAAACAACAGGAGAGAGATCATGCTTGAAAATTACCCCTGACTAGTGAAATAATAAATAAAAATATTTCCAATAAAAATATGGTGGGGAGCATAAATGAAGCCTTGCTGCCAGTTTTCAAAGCCACATCTCTCCATGACAACAGCTCAGGGGGTTTCTCTTGCCAGCCAGCAGTGAAGATTCAGGCAAAACCTCAAACACAGCCCACCCTAGCAAGGGACAATACCAGAGGTCACAGGTGTGCTAAAGCAAGTGGATGGCTCAATCTCAAGTTCAGAGAAAACTAACATTAAAAATTCTCAGAAGATTATTTATATTTTTGCTTTCAAAGGTCAAGAAGGATTTATGTAGTGGAAAAAGAGTTCCCTGGCCTGCTTTGTCCATGCGTAGGTGTTTAAATGTTTTCCAGTTTCTACCCAACTCTAAAAATTATGCAGAAAATTTACTATTCTTTTCCTCCCTAGCAATCCATCAACCTTAATTATAATTGTGCTGGAAAAACATAGCACTCTTTATGGAACCTTTTAAAGCCTGAGTTGTTCTGCTGCCATTATAAAAAAGCTAAATCGCTGAGCAATTTAATTTAATTTCTCCAATACTGCCTCATGTTTTCTAAACAAGAACCATAGCTCTCCCAAGTTTGAAACATCTGAAATATTGATTACAGTACACTTTCTTTTGAGAGTAAAACACATTAAATGAGTTATCTTTGTCATTCAACAAAAGCCATAATGAAGTACAAGTGATTAGAACATGTTGTCTATACATTTTCTCTGTCTTATTAAAACTGAAGTAAAACAGAATTTTGGGATGAGTAAGTGTGGAGGTAATATGTTACTACTGTCAAAAAGAAACTTGTTTGCCTACTGAAAAGTTGTGCTTGTGGCTGCACATTCCCTTAAAAATGTGAGTGGTAGGAAGGGTTTGATGAAGAGAAGATGGTTCTGTGCTGCAGTGGAGTTCCCAGTTTCAAGGTGGGTTCTCTAGATGCCTGAGGACTTTTCTTTGTCTTTTTGTCTGATCAAAGCCACCTTTTCTTTTTGCATATAGTTAACAGGTTTGGGTTTTTTTTTCTTCCATGTAGCCTAAAAGGGACTTTTCAGCCCTTTCCACACTGGAATATTCAATGATCTCTTTTTTTCTTATCTCAGCACAAGAAAATGAGAGAAAAAAGTCGATATATAACCAAACAGGCAGCAAGGGTAAAAGCTACTATCTTGGTTTCATTCTCTTAGGGCAGTACATAAGAAGCAGTCAAGAAAGAAAGAAATTACATAATGCCCCTGAATGTCAGCAATCCCTAGATCCTGCACCTCTTTGGGGACTGGAGAAGAGCTGTATTTCAGTTCCCAGTGTCTGAGGGATTGACCTAGAGCAGGATGGCACATCTAAGACATTTGTCCCCTTCACTTCCCAGGTCTATCACCTCTGCCCAGGTCAGCTTCTATCCAGTTTTATGGGCACACCATCAAACATCTCAGCCAGATAAGAAACACTGAGTGTGAAAGAGCAGCTCAGGCAGTAAATTATAGCAAACTTGCTCAGAAGGCTGCATTTCCAGAAAGTAGTCCAAGGTAGGCAGCCACAAGGGTCAAGACATCTCAATCCAGGTGAACAAGAAGAGAGTGAGATACCTGATTAAAAATCTGGTGGAGGATGAGTAGAGAAACAAAGAAAGGAGCAGCTGACCACACACAGTCCTGAGAAGCCCCTTCATCTTGTATAAATCAGTAAAACATCTGAGGGTGTTTTCCTCAAAAAAAAAATTCTTGTAAACAGACAACTTAAGCAATCATTGGGACCAAGAAGATAAGATAATGTGTCCTTATTGTGTCCCCTTTATGGCTCTCAAGGGAATCATAACAAAGCTTAAGAGCAATGTGAAGTCAAAAGACATCATTGGGTCTGTTTAACTTGGTCATTCATGACATCAGTCCTGCTTGTATCAATATCTTTTCTTGTTTACTGAGATTTATCTGTACTTGCCGACTGAAAAAATGTTTGCATTTCATAGTATGAACTACTTTTGCACCTCAAGCATTCTTATTTTGGCATTTGTCAATACAAAGGACAGTTTCACTAATAAAATAGCTCATTTTAATTCATGGTAAAAACTGCAGTGGATTTTAACATGCAACTAAAACTTTAGGACTTTGTTAAATTTTGAAAGAACAAATGCAAACAAACTGTGCTATTTCAATTAACATTCTGGAGAGCCTAAATATGTTTAGAGCACCATTTTTTTGTCATTTGCTCATTTTTTCCCCATATTACTTGTATGCCAGTGGAGAAGCCTACTTAGAAGTACAGAAATGTATCATATTTACCTATCAAATGTACAAATAATGATAAAATCCCCTGCAATGCAGGAACATGCCTGAGGAAACAGACACAATAAAAGATAGATCAATGAGACAATTTCTCATATAATTTGAGCAGAATTTGAAATACCAGTGATTAAATAAACAAACTAAAACATCATCAGAAAGAGCCCACCATCCAACTTCTTTGAAATATTAATGGCAAAGGATTGTCAAGGTGGTCCTTCTGCAGTGGAACACCACTCCTAGAGACAGGGATACCCTTGTTAACAGTGTCAGTCCTCATGATCTCAATTTTCTCAAGGCTTCTCTATTTACAGGCCTGAATTAATTCTGGATGAAGTTGGGCAACAGATAGAATGTTTCTGAAATGCTCTAATATATCTCATAATTAACTGCCCAAATTTCATCAACTACTTTATTGTTCTTTCTCATCTCCTCCAGAGATAAGTGCACGTAGAGTCTTGCATTGATACAATTTATGCAATCAAATTTTACAGACAGGAAAAGTCTGACAGCTTAGAGAAGGCTGACAAGGCACATTTTCTTCCTCTTAAAAAAAAAAAAAGATTTATATTTATATATGCACACACACATAGAGAGAGACTTCTCAATCGTTGCAGCAAGTTATAAATGATGCATGAAATGAAAAATTCCTGTTAGGTGCACTAAGAAGTGTACAGACAGTGCCACCATGGAATCAGCATTTGCCATGTCATTCACTTACTAAGAGACACTGACTCAAAAGCCAACAGAAAAAACATCAGCAGTTACACACTTCAACCTGCACAGTATTTGTACATTTTCCATTTGTTTCCCAAGTCTGTTCAAAATTATCCTATTGCCAGCCTTCAGTCACATCAGGCCAGGTTTCTATGCTAGAAACAGGTGGAGATGGTTAGTGAATCCAAATTTTATAAAGGAACCTCAAGTATCAATGAATTGCTGAATTGGAGTTTCCCTCTGAAATTAAAAAAAAAAGAAAAAAACCAAACAAAATTCAATCTTAGTTTACTCCGAGTTATTATTTGCAATCAAATTAGCTATATTGGCTTGATTTTTGTCATCATATGTATTATGAGACAAAGTTTGAAGGAATTTATAATTGTATAAGGATTTAATTTGTGACCATCAAAGCCATGCAGGCAGTCAATTATTTTCATCATAGTGTCCATGGAAGAACTGTTTCACATCACAGCTTGAGTATACTCTGTGTAAAAAACTTCAGGACAGATCTGCATGCAACATAAGCTGAAAACAATATACCAAGATTTTTAAAAAGGTAAAACAGTGACAGCAAAGCTAAAGGACAGACCCATGATATTAATGAAAAAAGAGAGCTTTTGGACTATGAGACCACATAGAGCATTCATGGGCTGACCTGATCTTCTGTAAATCATCTGGATCGTGTGCTTGTGCAGGCTGAACATGTGCAAAGGGGGACATAACATCAGCTGGAGACAAGGCACTGCTTCATATCCTGCTCTACACAAAAAAAGTGTAAGTGGTGTTCAAATTTTCTAAGGAACAAGTATCCATTCAGGATCTTAATCCAGTTTGAAGCACACAAAGCTCACAAATGTAAAATATTTTGCTTTGAGAACATGGAAAAGCAATCCAAACATCCTCCAAATATCATCACTATATATGCCTCAGAGCTCAAATGCTGTAATTTCACCAGTTTGCCTCCTCTTCTGCAGGCAAACACGTATCTGTATCTGCATCTGTAATTCACACAGGTGCAGTTCCATACTCTTATGCCTCTAATTAAACAGCATTGAGTTGCAGGTGTAAATCAGTCAGAAGCTGAGTCACTTTTCAGTTGGACTTCAGTGTTGGGCGCAATTTTAGTCTTGGTAAAATATCACTCTTAAATTTGTTCTCTTGATGCAAAAGTCCAGAGTTCAAAGTAAGTCCCTGTTCCATTATTTGCAATAGCAGAACAATCCTGAGAGACTAAGTAGACAAACAAGAGATAAATTACTATTGAAAGAGGTAACAAGGATATGAAGCAAAATCAAGGATATTATAAAATTATAATCTGACCACAGTCAGCTCCTTTCAGCATTTTGCTTGATTTGCTTTTAAGGGAATATTTAAATAACTATGGTGCAAAATTATGTTTAAGACTTTGCCTGACGGGTCAGAGAGGGAGCTCTGTATCACAATATATTTTCAGAATGCATCTCAGCATAGCCCTTGCTTTTGTCTCCTCAAGCACACAGCATTTATTTAGATCTTCTTTTGTCTTGTTAACTAATAGAGACATCTAAAACCCCTCAACATTCAAACCTAAGCAGAATATTGAGAGAGTGGGTTTGCAGCCACAACACACTGTTTGTAAAACCTCCAATGTGTATTTAGTCACCCTATACAGCTAAAAATCTATTTCCAAAAGGGAAAGAGCCTGGAAACACAATTTAAGTTCTCCTCAAAATCTTACATATTGCTTACCCATTATCAGGATGACTCAAGAAGAGGGAGAGGCCTGTTCTCGATTCACAGTGGTGTTACATTCCCAACTGTGGCTTTTCACATTTAAAATATATTTAGAGGATACATTTAATTTGACAATATCCCTCTAAAAAGAAAAAATTCCTTTTCTCACAGGAAAAAATGAATCTCATAGGCACTATTTATACTACTTATTAAATATTATTCCCAGGGAAAAAAAAATAAAAGTAGAAGCCAAATTTATTTTGACTACTTAAGAAAAAAACAACACTGGGAGTTCAGATTCTCCTGATAGCTGGAAGACTCACACAGCTTTTATTAAGGACTTTGAAATAAGATATGACATTCTGCTTTTATTGCTCAGTTTGCATTGATTAAAGCACAGCAAAACCAACTCAGGTAGCAAAAGGGAAACCCCTCTTAAAGGCAGCATCATTACAAATCACTGGTAAAAGAAACAAGTGAAATCCTCTTCAATAATTCATACACACAGCTCATTCACATCAAAAGCCTCCTCTCAAACAGCTCCACAGCAAAGTATAACTGCTTGATTAATCTAGAAAAATACTAATTATGCACTGAGAAAACAGTTCTAGGGAAGAGAAGGCAGCAGAGGAGACAAAATAATGGCTAATATTATAGGAAGTGCCAGTAATACTTCGGTTTAGTCAAGTCAACATGATTTGCAACAGGAGAACAGGCATCCTGCTTTGCAGGAAAGTAAAAGATATTTACAAAGGACAACAGAGGTACAAAAAGGACGTGCACTGGAAATAAAAGACTGGCACATTCTGAAAGTGCTTGCTATCAGTCAAATACACCAACATGCCCAGGATTTGTGCTGTAGACTGAGGTTCAGGAGCTGTGGGTCTGAACAGAACAAAAGCCTTTCACTGCAAGGCTGCTCAGGTGGGTGTCTGGCTGGTTTTACCTTGTCAGGCAAAATCTGCAGTTCTTACACAGCACAGCAGGATTTTAACCCATGGAGTTTTGATTTCTCAGCCAGCTACAGTAGTGAGACTTCTGAAATGTTGTGTTTCTTGTCAAATTTCTGTGAAGTTAAACTAATCTTCCTGTTGGGCTTCCTTAAACAATTTCACAAAAGGCATAATTCACTGGGCCCTTAATCTTCACATAACATATATTAACCTTCCTACAGGCTGGGAGAAGCAGGCACTGGCACACAAAGATGTCCTAGAGCTGTTGAACAGCTACTGCTGTGTCAACATTTCTCTGATGAGTCTGGACCAAGTACTGCACAGAACTTTATGCCTGGATTCTATCAAAGCATTTCAAGGTACACATCAGCACACTGACAACAGCATAAGAAAACCAGATCTGGTTCATTATAAGTGGAACAGAACATCCAGAATCATCCAACCCTTCTGACCTAGTTTCAAAATTCTGATTCTTGAAACATCCTTACATTATTTTTACTTTGAATAATACCCCAACACTAAAGATCACACTCTATGTGGTAAAAACAACCAGTTAATTAATCAATCCATTTTTCCTCACAAAATTAAAAGATTTTTAGATATGACAATGATATAAAAGCAAAAACATCAACAGTTCTCCCTCTGCTTCTCATGTTCTGTGATTAGGACATCAGTTCAAATCCACATAGAGGGACCACTGCACCAACACACATATTAAAAATAATTCACATAACACACATAAAAATAACTCCAACCAATTGGCACACAATTAATCTCATAAGGTGAATTACCAATATTACAGCACCTTTCCAACCATTGTTGGAAGAGCCTATAGTAATCTAATATCACTGTTTTCCAAATACAGGAGTGTTCCATTACCACACACTGATCATCCCATCTTGTTCAATGAAACTCAGAGTGAGCTGAGACCTGTGCTATGACAGGGATGCAGGAATTCCTACAAATTCTGTAGGAATCTTATACCTAGTGTGCAATTTTTCAAGGAAGAATCAAAGAAGAAAAAGTTATGGTAGAATCACATGTCATATATAGACCTTGGAGCAAATACATGCAAAAAACTCATCTTTAAGCCCAAAGTAAAACTCATATATGAGATTATGAGAAGATTATGAAACAAATTTGGTTTGAGGGAATTTAAGACTGGTATGATCTTCCACAAAATTTGTGCCTGCACCCAACATCCATCTCTTTGAAGGCCATAGAATTATCTTGAGTAAAAAATAGATTTATGAAAACAGAATAGCTTTAGAGGTCATTTCACTGCCAGTGCAGATTTTGTTTGGAATATATGGGAATAGCACGCTGACAGGATGAAGCCTAAAACTTAATGCAGACATGCAGAGATTTGATTCAAATCCACTGCTTTCTGTAAAGGTGTTTCTAGGGACCTCAATGGGATTTGGACCAAGTCCTTTACTTAATCCTTATCTTGACTTGTTTTTTTCATAGCAGATAAAAGTGAAAGTTCATGAGTTTTTACAGGCTTAGAGCCCTGATGTTTCTCTCTTTTTGCCAAGGGCTTCTTGTTTAAAATATTGTTAAGGAGAAGAAAGGAAAGAAAGAAATCTTTAATTGCTAATTATCTGAATATGTATTTCAGAAATTTTCACTTACAACTATGAATGCAAAAGGATTTATTTATGAAGCAAAACAACATGCAATATGCAGCAGTAGTTCATCAAAGCTAGCTAACATTTCACTTTCATTAAAGTTGAATAATTTCTTACTAAGTAGAGTCACTGTATATCTAATTTTCATGTAATGATGGTGAATTCTCAGTATTTAAAAAAAGTAGATCTTGCAATCAGATAACTGCTAAGATCAAAGTTACTCCTAGTAGCTATTACACCACTAAAAAGAGGTAACACTGTGAATAAATAAACAAATAAGCTCATAATTTATTTTTTAAAAAGCAGAAGAGTCAGTTTTCCAAGACAAGCTTTCAGATAGAGTTTCTAAGATCTGAGTAATTCTAGTAATTCCTGGCAGTAGGCTGGCTGGACCTTATATATCCACAGTAATGAGGGCCAAGCAAGAAAAGTGTTGCTTTTCTGAGGCTTTCCAATGCTCTCACTGAAGTAGCTTACACCATCTTCGATATCCAAGCAAATGTTTTGAGGAACAAGGAATGAAGGTAAGCTGCAGTGCCTCCCAAACTGGCAGATTTTGTATCCTTATAGTATCCTTGTACTGAAAAGAGGGGCACAACTTGATGTGATGAAACAAACACAGGAGCAACCTCCGCCTTATAAATTACATCTAAGGCACTTTTGCAAAGCTTCATGCTCATTTCAACATTGGATTTTTACATATTTAAATCCATGAAGTTGCATTCTCAAGAGATGGGGTATTTCCAAATTCTTCTCAGGTTTCAGGGATGAAACACTCCATGACATCAGAAAAACTGATTTTTTTCGATTAATGCTCCAATATTAATTTATTTCACAACTTCAGGCACACAGTGTTTAACATACTGATCCAACAGGATTTGTGCCAGCTCAGCAATTTGCAATCTGTAGCATTTTTGTTTATTTAGTGTGAAACATTCATCAGTTTATTTATTCCCTAGGAGAAGGAAGAACCACAAGGATTATGTTATAATCCCTCTGGATGTGTTAAATTTGCATGTATTAGTGGCTAAATAAAAGAGAAAATTTTGGGATGCACAGCACCAGTAAATGCAAGAAGGACTAGTTTCTCATTTACAGCATAAAACAAGCCTGGTTACAAAAAGGTCCACAAATGCATATTAATATTATAACCTGTCTGTCTGACTAGAGACCTGCAGGGGTAGCTGTGCTGGTAACCAAACAGCAAGAGGCTGATTGTTACATCTGCTCTGCAAAAACATTCGACCAGGAAAACAAAAAACTCCAGCTGCAACAACAAAAATCCCAGAATTTTTGCTGTTTGCACAAGAGCCTGCTCTGTTCAACATCAGGCATCCTAGTGGGAAAAGGCAGGCTGCACGGTCTCCAGGTGAGAAAAAGTAATAATATATGATTCTAGAAAATCAGAAACAATACTGTGCATTAACATAAAATGAACTCAACGAGGCACCAAACTCATGTTCAAATGATCACTATGCAGCAAGTTTCATAAAAAAAATATTTAAATCTGAAATGTCAGTGCTTTGAATGGAATGCTATTGCCCATCTAAACCAACTTCATTACCTTTATTAGATGTGAGCTTATAGAAAGACACTTAAAGAGAATGAATTAATACACCAAATAAATTTAAAATCAGTTTTTCTGACTTTATGCTTACACAAACCAAGGTGCACTTGCTGTAAGGCAAAGCACTTTTATAGAAACCAAATGGAAACAAAATTAAGCAACTTCCATCATGGAATTAAATAACTGACTCTGCAGTCAATGTAGTCATGACATCTACCCACAACAAATATCCTGTAAAATTCCTTGTAAGACTAATTTAAAAGTAAATGTTTGGTTGTTAGTAATAAACATTCAAAAATGTTTAAAAGCAAATCAGAAAAGATAGATGTATCCTCAGGTCACAATTCTTAGATCCTTTGCAATTTTATTTCAGAGCCCCAAAATTAATCGTTGTGAAAATTGCTGCTGTTGTTTTGAATATCCAACCCCATTTGTTAGAAAACAAAATGGAATTAACCTATTAAATCAGGAATGAGCAAATGCAGCTTGGGCACTTTTGTACTTTGCCCACATATTAGAGGGTATTTGGAATTGCCTTTCATTAAATCCTTTCATGTGACTATTTTCTTCAGTGTCTCATGCATTTGCCCACAAGTCCTCTCAGTTATGTTCTGTGCTATAATACACTGCTGAAGGAACAATGTCCAGGGATTAAAGACATTATTGCTTAGTTACCATACTGTAAAAACAGTTAAAACCCAAAGGAGAAATCTTCAGATATGTTTGAATGCTTTGCTAGAGTCATTACCTCACAAACATCAGATGCTCAGTACTGTGAGTTTCAGGAGTCTAAAATAGCCTTTATAGACCTTTTACCAACCACTCAGTGCTAAAAATATCAGAGATGGCTGTGAAACCATAAGGAAATGGGTTTTGTTAACGAATGCCTCTGTAGATGCATCACATATGAAAGAAAATTGCCTATTGAGAGAACTGTTCTTAGTGTCTCCTCCCTGGGCTGTTACAGCCCATGGCT
This sequence comes from Muscicapa striata striata, assembly GCA_030060385.1. Lineage (NCBI taxonomy): Eukaryota > Metazoa > Chordata > Aves > Passeriformes > Muscicapidae > Muscicapa > Muscicapa striata. The sequence continues at coordinate 729,492 of JAREIS010000328.1, read as the reverse complement.
TGTTCTTTACCAAATGTGGGATCTGATTTCCCAGTGTTGTGATGTGGAAGCAATAAGCTGAATTTAATGACAGAACAGAAAACTGCAGGGGCAGCATGTTTCCTTTCAGTAATTTTGTGCAGTTTTAAGGAATAATATTTCACTCTTCCACAGCTATTCCCTTCTTTTTTTAAGGAATCTTATAAAAAAATATTGGAATTGGGCATAGCAGCAACATCTGTACTGCCCATGGCATGGCTGTGAGACCACGCTGGGGCCAGATTCAGGCATCAGCTGGTTCTTTTCCTGGTACCACACATCCAGGAGCAGGTCTAGAGCAGCTGAAACACCATGGAAAGGTTTTGGAGATGATGAGTGTCATCCTACACTTGTGGGCCTCCTCAGCTGTGTGGACAGGCAGCACACAGGACCCTGAAAGCATCTCAGCCACCTGCAGGGACCCCTTTCCTCTCCTTCAATGTCTGAGGTGTCATTCTGCACTGCTGCAGCTTCAGCAAGGCTCACAAACAGCAGGTCTCACAAGCACCATCACCTCTGCTACAGCCTCTAGAAAAAGCAAAAGGGTTCAAAGGCTGCATTTCAGTTGACTGAGCAGCAGGAATGGGACATATGGGAGCAGTCAGGTACAGCCCCAGACCCAGAGCTCTGTTTAGGATTAATAAACACACATCTTCTCCTTAAAGCACAGAGAGCGGAGTCCTTTAATCTTTTCTAAAGACTTTGAAGCAAAATGTCTTGAAACACATTTCTCTTGAACATTCTTTTACTGCACTTCATTTTTTATAAAACAATTTACTGTTGACTGGGAACTTGGAGCACAGTGGTTTATTACACTAATCCAGCTCCTCCACATCCTCAGTCCTCTGGCCAAAAAATATGCAAATGGTTTTGAAGTGTTGAGTATATCTGCACAGCTAAAACACTTTTGCTGAAGCCATGAAAACAGTGCAGTCATTTTTGTCTTGCCTTTAACATATCTGAAATACCACATCCAGTGTCAAGGACAAGCCATCATATTTTCAGTTTTGTAAATTGCTCACCATAACATCACGAACTGTATTTAATCAAGAAGGGAATGCAGTAAATCATATACTGTCAGAAACACAAATGCTACCAGAGGAACAACGTTTTCACATTGTTTTCCAGTTTAAAAAAGTGTTGAAAACATCATTATTCTAATAGAAATACCAAGGGATGCAGCTTGCAGAATCTGTTAGGTTTTGATGGAGATTTTAAGCAAATCTTGCTGTTAAATTCTCTTAGATGTAGAAGTATAGTCCTCTTTAAAATAGTAAGAATTTACTTTCAGAAACCATTATTCTAAGCAATGTGATGTAAAACAAGCAAAGCATTTGAATACATGCCAAGTTGGGAAAATTATTTTTAAAGTACATTCTACAGTAAAGCTGCATTCAGAGAAATGTATAGCTCACTTTTACAATTTTAATCACCCTGAAATGGATTCTGGGGTGTAATGCAAATAAACACTGTGTTGAAAATATATTCACACTGCACAGCCCTGCAAAACACTGGGATGATTTACTGATTAAAGATAATAATCTGTTGAATAACTGGGGCTTTTAACATATGGCTGCATTAATATCTAGACACATATACAAAATCTTCAATGCATAAACAACATGGTTGTGATGAATTTGAAATTTCTACAGTAGTTAGGGGCAAAATAGAATATGGGGAAAAGCATTTTTGGTGATCAAAACCAGTGAAAACTGTCACTTTCATATTCTATAAATTATTTGCAAAGCACACATTCCATCTCTAGCTGATATATTTTTTCTTACTCTGCATTGGCTTTGTAATAACAATAACTGTCACCATAAATTACTAAGAACATTATTCAATTTCAAGTAGCCCCATTTGTTTTCATGTTTCCAGCAAAACTATGACAATAGAAATAGATTATTGTAATTGCTTCTTCAAGCAAGGACTACAGGTGGTTTTATTTTTCCATGACTAATAACTCCCATTTTCCTATTCATTCAACCACTGAGATGTTCAGACTGTGGGCAGGAGGAGCTGATACGGACCTTATTGTGGCAAGAAAAAATATAAAAAATTATTGAGTCTTAAAATTATCATTAGATTATACACTGTGGTGATGCTGATGAGAGACAGAATCACTAAAACTACTGCAATTTACATCAAGAGTATCTCTCATAAATAGTAGAAAAAGAATACATGCAGTTTTTTCTTTTACTTATTTTGAAACAAGGCAGAGTGAAAATCTTATCACCAAACTACACTGACATCATTACAAACACAAATGTACTACCAACTGCACTCTGATATACTGACCACTGCAATTGTCACACATATGACCTATAAAGGGTCTGCCTGTTTTGCTGTTCCCACTTTGCTCCATATTTGACTTATTTAAATGCTTCAGAACCAACTTTAAATACTTCGGGGCCATATTAGCTACAAACACAAGATGACTACACACAAACAATTAAAGCCACTTTGTAGATAAAAGCCTGCCTGCAAAGGGACTTCCAATATTTTATGAGAGGCTGGTGAATTCTGGTGGGATTTATCCAAAACTGCCATGCAACTGCCAGATCAGGGGTTAAAGAGATGATCAGAACAAATTGAGAAGACAGAAATGGGCATATTTGGAGCAGTGCTGGAATTCCTCAATCACGTTCAAGAGCAGCAAACTCTCTTGCCATGCACAGAACTCCCGTCTGCACTTGAATCCTTCCCATAATAAAAAACAGATGATTTCCACCCGCTGCATTTCTGAACTTTTCCTACCTACAGGTGAAATTAATTTGTGTTTAACAACGGCACTAGCAAAGGAAGGTCAGCCACCAGGACACAAAGTACAATTGCCATGCTGTTGCATTTTTCATAAGGTTCCCAAATTTCACATGATCAGAATTTTTAACTGCAGGAAAAGCTAATTTTAAATTATTAAAACATTTCCAGGTTTTGCAAGTGATTTCATTTGAACAAGAGCCCAAGTTCACATTATACCAGAGATTTAAAACATAAGGATTGTAAGTGATTGCAAATTTACATCTTTAATACAATAGAGTATGAACTTAAGAGGACAAATCTAAGGAATTGACTGACCTCATGGTAAACCATAAATAGGAAGAAGAAGTAAAATTATTAATCACACTCCTAGAAAAATCAGGTTCACTCTACCAAGGCTAGCAACATAAACCAGATTATGATGAATTATGGTTTCAGAAACTTTTATTAAAAGCAGCCAGGTTACTGCAGAAAAGTAGAAAGAATGAGTAATATGTTTTCCTTTAAGTTCTGTAAGCTTTTTTCCTCCACTTAGTTCATTTTCACCTTAAAGGAAATTTCTCTTCATCAACTATCAGGAGAGATTCTCCTCCAGGGGAAGAAAACTTGCACAATTTGCCTTCTTCTTACAGTTTGGAGAAAATTTTCCATAATCAAGGTGCTGGTTTGGGTTAGATCACCCTGTAGAAGCCTCTGTGCTTGACTGCAGTTTCTTTTCTAGTAACTTAAGAATTATGAATGTCAGGAGGATGACCAAACTACTGTTTGGGCAGCCACATTTCTTTGCTGCTTTAGGGCTCCCTCAAAGATGCTGACAGTCTGCCCATGAGGGAGCAGCCTTTAAGGCATAAATCTATTCCTGGCCTGGGAAGAGAGGAATGCAAAGGTGCTTTAAGCTGCTTTCATAGACATGAGGTTATGTAAACACCCTCAGCAGGAGCTGGGAGTGACACATTCAATACTTGACACAGTACATGCTTCCTAATGCAGCCTCCCTCCAACAGAGAATTTCTTATATTGAGGAATGATTACCTGTGAGCTCCTCCTGTAATAAAAGGGTCACAGGCTTCCTGCACCCTCCATCTTCCTAAGAGGCAGAAAGTTAAATCCCCAGCTCTCTGCACAATTTTTTTGAAGTCTGATCCCAGCACTGCTGATTGAAAGAGATGCTGCAGTGCAGGCAGCACAGCCAATCCATTGCAGTGGCATTTTAAATCCTCTGCAGCAGCAGGGCTCCTCATCTGTGCATCCTCACTGTGTATCTGCTGTCTTCCACCTCGGCTTCCTTGAAGAAGGAAGGGGTTTGTAGCATTCTAGAGAATTCTTAGAGTCCCTAATATTTCTAATGTAATATTTACAGCAATCTATACCAAAGTAAAGGCTACCTTTTCTCAGGAAGCCTCAAGTTTATTTTTCTCTTCTATCTTCTCTCTGTCTGCTTCTAGCAAGATGCACTTGGGGAGAAACCAAATGACATGCTAATGATATTTTTTGTTAAGCTTTTAAATTCACAAGTACTTGCTGTGTCAGTTTGCCTAGTGTGGATATAATTTAGAATAAAAATCAAGCTTTGATTCCATTTTAATAAGAAATTTTGTGTGGTTTCACAAAAATGCTGAAATAAAATAGAGGTCTTGTGGATGCCAATTCAGAAGTTTTACACACATATAAAAAACTTTTAAGTGGGTATTCCATTTCCTGGGATTTCTGAGATTCATTTCATCTCAGAACTCTGTTGAAAGAGAAGCCACATCTTTCCAGCCTGTTTGTTATGATCACCATAGAAATTGTTGCTTCTGAGAAATTACAATTTGTTTAGCCACATCTGTGCTGGAGTCAGATAAAAAGTAACCAAAATGCTGCAGTTTCCAAGATCAGGACCATACCCTCTGTAGGAGGGGATTTCTACCACAGAGGGTGTCTGATCTAAAGTAGTCACTGTGGCCTTTATTAGTATTAATGTCTACATACCATGAGCCATCAGGGAACCACAGATCTGAGAGTGAATGTCATCCTTTGTGCATGTTCCAGCAAAACTAATTTACATCTAGAATAGTCTGAGTGTAATTTGTATCTCATGAAAAATACTTCTTTTAAATAGAAGGCAAAATATTAGCTACACTGATTTTCTGATACATATAATTATACCAACCATGACACTCAAATCATGGCTAGTATAATAGTTGGCCCTTCAATACAAATGATTCTTTGTATCAACAAAGAATCAACAACACTGCATCAGCAACACTGACTACTAACCTTAAAGTCACAGCTCCTCACCTGCTAGATAAGTAACAGAAACCATAAATAATGTAAACAGCATCATTTTTAGCTTAGACTCCCTTAATGATTTATTAGGTGAAACGTGTATATATTGCAAAGTGTATGTTAAATAAATAGTGTCTTTTCCAATCTGGATCCAATTAGACCTGGAGTTTAGAATACTCAGTCCACTACTGCAGCACAGTACTAAAAGTCTCAGGAATAGCAGAGATCAGTGTAAATGCTGTAAGTTTTCCTTATCAGCTCAACCTCCGATTTCCCACAGCTGAGTGCCAGACCTCAGCATCTTAAAGCAATTTATTCACAGTGCAGTAACACAAAACTCTCGAGCTGATGCCTCCAAGGAGGGTCCTTGAACCCTTGGGCTTTTACACCCTCATAATCCAACCTCACAGGTAGTCTGGGCTCTTCCTGCTGAGCCCTCTGCTCCTGCCCTGTTTGACTGTCACTTACCTGGCCAGCACCACAGGTATCCTTGGTTCTGCAAAGTGCAGCAGTTCCCAGCTCCTGCCTGGGGCCTCAGCCCTTTCCCCCACCCCAGAGCTCCATCAGGAACCCTCCTTGCAGCTGCTCACCTGCACCAGGTGTACTCCTCACCAATGCTACCTGGAGAGATATTCTCTTTTTTCCATTTCCACCGTGCTTATCAGCTGAGTTACCAGCCTTAAGCAACTGCAAAATGTGAAACTGCTACTTTGATTTACAGTAAATCTTTCATCTGATATATTTGTGGCTGTCGGGTAAACTTCTGTGAGATTTACTGTCAGTCCTCAAACAGACACAGTGATCTGTAAATCTACACATTAATCCATAGGTATGTAGGATTTTATCATGGCAGCTTAGCCCCACACAGCCATTCTCTCACTCCTCCACCAGTGAGATGGGGGACAGAATTCAAAGGGTAAAAGGAGGAAAACCTGAGATAAAGACAGTTTAATAGGTAAAGCAAACACCTTTCAATTAAGCCAAGTAAAATAAGCAATTAATTCATTACTTCCCATGGGCAGGCAGGTGTTCAGCAGGGCTCCATCCCATGGTAAGAGTGACTCAGGAAGACAAATGCCATTACCCCAATCATCCCCCACCTTCCTTCTATTTCCCCCACCTTTATATGCTGAGCATGATGCCATGAGATCTGGGGTATCCCCTTGGTCAGTTGGAGTCAACTGGCCTGGCTGTTGTCATCTCTCAACTTTTTGTGCCCCCAGCCTCCTCAATGGTGGTGCACTGTGAGAGGCAGAAAGGCTTTTTCTCTGTACAAACACTGCTCAGCAGTAAATGAAACATCCCTGTATTATCAACACTGTCTTCAACACAAACCCAAAACAACCCAATACCAAAAGTTAACTCCATCCACACAAAACAATCACAGCCTTTTGTACTTCTGGCTACCCCCAGGAACATCTAATGTATGTAATTAATGTATTGGAAGGATATGCTTGCACATATTTGCAGGTTTTGGGCTGAATTATTATACCATGTATGAACTGATAAAGCCCCATAGAAGCTCCAACTGGGAGACTGCTCAGCAGCCCCTCTGCTTTGCAACACAGGTCTGTGGTTTTGTGCTGTTCTGGCTTTTGCACCAGCTCCCATTGAAACAGGTTTTTTCTCAGGACCTAGCCCTGAAGCTTTACAAAGTCCTTTTCCAGCTGCAAACACATGCCCTGCCACAACTAACATCCACCAGCTCCACTTGAGGAGAGCCAAGGTCATCTAGACCAGGCTCAACATGGGTACCTGGGCTCTGAGCTTAATCTGGGGAAAGATTAACACACTCAAAGACCATCCAAAACAGGAATGATGGTGATAAAGAGGGACTACTATATGAGGAAGTTAAGAACTTCTCAAATCCTTGCAGATTTACTATAGCATATTGCATAATTAATTTAGCTTCAGCAGTGAAGAAACACCCTAAAGAGAAACAAGAGAGTTGTGTGACAGGTAAGCAAGGGAAAAAACAAACTGAGTAACATTATCTAGGTCTGACTCAAAAAAAATCTGCAGTAATTGAAGATCAAGGCCATCAGCATTTACTTTCAGAGACAGAGTAGAATTTACACATTAATTACCATAAGACATACTTCATAAAGTACTCAAGCATCCCTGGACAAAGGCAATTCTGGTCCTACAGAAACACTAGTGAAGATCCCATTGTGTTTTCTGGGAAATGAGAGGAGGCTATTTATGTAGCCTTTTCAGATCTACTTGAAAAACTCAGTATCTACTTGTAACCTTTGCTTCCCAAAAGCTTTTGAAAAACAACTCTCATGCCTAAATCTCCGCCCCTTCCATCATGCAGACAGTCCTTACACACAGGTGGTGAAATCATGGATTTTTATACTCCTGTCCAGACACTGCATGAGTTATGTGCCACAGGTGAGCACAGATGAATGCAATACTCATTTTGGAGCTGGTTTATGACAGTCTGATGTATGCACCTTCTGCTGTTGCAACACACCACGTAGATGATCTATTACAAATAAAAGTTAATGAATATTATATATTCAGTCTGAACCTGTTGTCCACACATTTTATTTCTGGACAAAAATGACTCAACATAAAGAGCATGTGCTGCCCACTCACTGCCACAACTCCACAGCAGCATATTCTTTTTATAATCCAGTACAGAAAACAAACACATGCCCAGTAAAACTCCAGCTGGGAGGAATAATGAAGCATTTAGCAAACCAGACAAAGACCACATGGCTGCATTCCCTCAACACAGCAGAACCTATTGCTGGATATAATAATTAATAAACTAATGATGGGTTTTTAACCATCCAACATGTTTTTATGAAAGATATAAATTATAAATTAATTTTATTTTCAGGGGTTAAATCAGTCAAATACCTAAGAACTTTAAATACTTTTGGTATATGCCAAATTCATTGCAACCCTGAAGCAGCAGAACTTGTACACAACCCTAGTACTTCTGCTGGTACAGCTACTTGGAGAAACATGAGAGCTTACCTAACTTCAAACACCTCCTTGATGCTGACTAAAACAAGACACTGAAACTCCTGCATGTGGTCAGCAGACAGGAATACAAGGCAACTGGGGGAAAAAAAAGAAAACAGGATTTCATTTCTCTTATAGCAGCACACCAGTTTCTCCCACTATGGTGCCTGAGGCATGACAAAGATAGGAGAAAACAGACTAAATTAACTGTGGGCAAATCTTCAGGACTTTCTGCAGGACTTTTGGAACCCCTTCTCCTTCCCAAGTCCTGTCCTTCACGTGTTTGCACTGCTATTTGTGGCAAGCACTGCAAGAACTTTGGTTTTCAGTCCTTTGTGAAGGGGCCCACAGGTTGCAAACATAAAGCCAAGCCATCTTTGTAAACTAATGGTGGTTCTAGTTAATGCTGAGAAGGGACTTTCAGCATTTAAAGGAAGAAAAAAAAAAAATTTTAAAAAGCAAAAAAACCCCACAAGTTCAGTCACTAGCCCACAAGTTATTTTTTCCTCCAGATCTACTTTGACCACTGCAATATGCTAGCAGGAAAGAAAGTCACATGTGTTTGAGGTACTGAAGGAATTAAATAATCTTTTGTGGACTGAAAGTAAAAATATACTCTTCTGTAAAAAGCCATGACAAGCAACTTGCTGGTTTGTGATGAACCTTGAGAGAAGCTGTGATCACTCACTGAAGTGTAAGTGACAGGAAAGGGAGAAAAAGATCTATTTAAGCTTAAGGGCAATCTTTGCACCAGGATAAAAGGCAAATGAACTCAGAACTGTGTGCTGGAAATCAGTTTCTAACAGAAATGAGGTATGGAAGTGTCTTCAGACATGAGAGTGGAGAAGAATTTAACTGATTTTAAATTCTGAATAGACTTATATAAAGTAGATGCCTGTGAGATAGAACTTTTGGATTTTGCTTCCATTCTTCTACAACTCCCCTGGGCAGAACTACACAAATAAATAGTTATTTTGAAAGAAAGAATTAAAATACAAACCAGAGCATGAGGCAGAATGTGCAGATACATATTTTCAAGAAAAAACAAGCTTCTTCTCCCCACTCTGCCACTGGCCCACCTTCAAAATACTCTCGAGTAGTTTTCCTTCTGTGAAAAAAACTACATTGTGGAGGATCCAATTCAGAGTAGGATTGTGTATCATCATTGTGGTCTGGGAGTTCAAAACACATAGCCCTATCAGTCTACTCCTAGATTTTAGTAGACAATGTTAAGTGATAACGAACACATGACAAATTACTCTATTTTCCACTGTGAGACAATACATAGCAGCTCAGATTTTTAGACTTGATTACATTATCATCAATAACCTATGAATACCCCAAAGTATGATACCAAGTCACTGCACAAACATCAGATGAAATAAAAACAATGTCAAATGCCTCGGGCATCCAAATCCTAATTTCTGTAACAGATTTTGACATATTTTTCTGGCCAACTCATACTCTCCTACTGTAACTTGTCAGGTCTCCCAATTTTGTCTTACTCTCTCCCAATTGAGACAATTCTCATCGAGAATGAGAACTTTCTTTGCCACAACCTAATTAATTGCTATAAACTCTTTCCTTGACCACAGAACACACAGAAAATATTAACTTGGAAGTACCCTACTTGTACAGACAGGGAACACTTCCCACTGGGCACGTTCTTCTTATCCTCACACTGTGGGGAATTCATCTTGGCTGGACTGCAGGTGCCCACTAAGCCATTCTATCACTCCTCACCTGGACAGCTGAGAGAAAATTCTGAGGAAAGGCTCAAGGGTTGAGATAAGGTCAGGGAGAGCAATCACCAACTACTGTCATTAGAATCAACTTGGGAAAAAAATTAATTTAATTTATTACCAATCTAATCACAGTAGGATAATAAGAAATTAAAATAAATCTTGATACACCTCCCCCTACCCCTCCCTTCTTTCCAAGCTAAATTTCACTCCCAATTTTCCCTCACTCCCTTCCCTCAGTGGCACGGGAGACAGGGAATGGGGACTGTGATCAGCGATGGGATCACTCTGATGGGAGACAGTCTTCCATGAGCTTCTCCAGAGTCCTTTCCAGGGGCTGCAGTTCTTCACAAACCTCACTTACCAAGGGCTGCAGCCTTTTGGGCACAGTCTGCCTCAGCATGGGTCTCCCACAGGTCACAGGTCCTGCCAGGACCCTGCTCCAGCCTGGGCTCCTCTCTGTACGGTTCTGCCAGGACCCTGCTCCAGTGTGGGCTCCCCAGGGGGACACAGCTCAGAGGAGCTGCAAGCACTGCTGGGCTCAGCCTTGGCCAGAGCAGGTCCATCCTGGAGCTGGCTGGCATTGGCTCTGTCAGATATGGGGATTATCTCTGGCACCTTCTCACAGAAGCCACCCCAAGTAGTTTCCCAAAGTTACCAAAATCTGGCCACACAAACCCAATAACATACGTCAAGTTTCAGCACTGTAGTAAATTATTACAATTACTGCTACACTGATGCAGCAATTGCAAAAATTGCTGCAGTGGTTCTCCAGGTCTGCAGAAATTGAGTCAGATTTCTGATATATGAAGTGTTTGATACTGCAACATCTGCCTGATCAGCATATAATGTTTTTCAACAAGGAGCTCTCATAGAAGAGTTTGTAAGCAACATTTATAAAATACAGATGCTCTGGGTTGCAGATGCATTGAAGGAAGCTTAATAGCAGCTTGGATCAGTGGTTGTGAACTTCCAAGATGATTTATCACCAGTAAAAAACAATCCATTTTGTAAAACTTATATCCTATTAAAGAAGCATTAAATGAAAAGCAGAGCTAGAGAAATTGTCTTCTCTAGAGTTCTATGGGGATTCTTTCTTTCTTTCTTTGTCATTACCAGCAATTCAAACTTGGGCAACAAAATAGCTTTTTTAATTATGAATTTCATGTTTATTTTGAAAAGCAGCATGGATGGGTGAATAAATTCTTTAGAAAATTCCAAGACTGGAATTCATGGCTATGTATAGTTTAAAAAGAAACTGAAGAAGATTATTCTTTTAAGTCAAGATGAATGCATACATTTGTATTCCCTTCTGCACAATTGACTGAACTTCACATTCAAAATGTCAAGGATAAATATCTTTCAAATGGTTCTATTAAAACTGTGATAACCATAGTAACTGTATGTCATTTGCTTATGCATTGTTTTTTCTTGTTTTTCTTTTTTTTTTTTTTTTTTGGTGTGTATTCTTTTCAGCAATGCTGCTAAGAGAGGTAAAGAAAAGCAAGCTCTACCTGATTAATGATTTAAATGTGGGTGTTGATAGCCTTCCTATGGTATGAAATTTTTTTGTTAATTTAAAGATCTGTTTATGGATATGAAACCTGAACAGGCCATTATGAAAATATACTACCACCTGCTGCACTCATCAGTATAGAGAGGCTGTTACCTACTGTTTATTACTCCTTTTCCCCAAGTAATTATTTGCATCAGAAGATGGAAGAGTAAGGTCCTATCCAGCTCTGGATATTCTATGTTTCTATGCTTAAATTAAGTCAAAGATAATTAAGAGATCCAGCTACACAGTCTCCAATTACTATCAATTCTAATGGATTTTATACAGCTAAATCCCACAGGTATTTGGCAAAAAAAAAATAATCTCAGTGCTTAACCTAATGCAAAGTATTGTGGTAATATTGTTAATTACTAAGCAGGGAACACAGATATAAGGCACAATTCAAGGAAAAAGGCAGCTTTTCTAGAGAGTGCTGAGGCCAGGACAGCAGCACTGTGGTTTACAGAACCATTTGCACAATACAGGGTCTGGACACAACTTAATAACCTGACCCCTAAAGGGGCTCTGACTTCAACACAGTCCAATAATCCCACTTCTGTCTGTCTATAGTCACAATTATATCCATCATTTCAGTTGTGATACTTCATTCAGATCTAAGTTAACTATAAATTCTTCAATGGGATAATCTGGTAAAATATACCCCCCTTTCCCACGTCTCTTCTCATAAGAAGCAGCTCATGGTGCTCAGTGAACCTGTCAGCTGCAGAATAAAATTCTGTGATGCAGCCTTCCCTTGGTGGTTCTTACTGAAAGTTAAAAAGCTACAGATGAATTTGAGATCAAGTTCTAAAGCTGTCCTTCCAGATTGCTGATATTTCAATACAATGTAATCCACATCTTCCAGTTCCTTTATTCTGTGTGGATATAAATGAGGCAGTAGTCCAGTGGCTTTTGGATTTGGCATGGCTTTCAGTCCAAAATGTCTCTGCCCTTCAGTGCCTGAAGTTCTAGAAACAGAATTTCCATGTATGCAACCAAAAGAAAATAAATTTGATTAAATAGAATAAAAAATACCTTACATAAACAATAGGGGTTAACCTGTATTTGGGGCTAAATTTACTCATATCCTATGCCTTCTGTGAACCTATTTATTGTGAATGCAAGATGGGCAATATGGAATCTTTGGAAATGAATTCCTGGTTCATTTACTTGCAGCATTTCCATCACAAGAAAAACAAATTAATTAAAAAAAAAAAAAAAAAAACTCTCAGTAAAGAAACTCAGCCTGGATCAAAATTATTTTCCTGAGCCTATGTCATAAGATGGTGAGCTTATGTGTTTTTCTACATATTCTCTTTTAAAGCACCATACTAGGATGTTACAGAGAGTTAATGATTTCAAGGAAGGATTAAGGGAATGGTCAGGAAAATTCATAAGCTGCTTTGGCACTGTCAAAAGGAAAAATGGCAATATTATCTGCTCAAGGGCTTTCCTGATTCATGTGACAGATTATCCTTAAAGGCTGAACAATGCTTTGCTGACTCCCTTCTTGAGTTTGCAATGTAAAATCTCCCAATTTGCAAGCTTTGGGAAACACAGTCAGTTAAATCAACTAAAAGCTTTTATATATATATATCAATTCATTTCCTTCTACTGCAGAACACTTGCAAATGGTGCACAATCCTTACCACGCTTATCTAGCATTTAGTACCATGACCAGAAATAGAGATGTTATGGATATTTTACTCCTTTAAACATTATTCTTGTGGCTAATAATGCATTTCTCTCATTTACTCTCATAAAAATAATGAAGAAAGAATGACCCAACATCTCCATTTTTTAACAGCATTATGTGAACAAATTTTCATTGATTTCTGAGAAGGGACAATATTTTGCAGTAAATGCTCATGAAATGTTATCCACTTAGAAGACAGACTTGAGGTTATGTTATCTGTCATTTAAAAAAAAAAAAAAAAAAAAAAGGCTGCTTTTACTTTCAATATTGAAGTGGAAAAATTTTCCCATAGAAATATTTTTGGTAAATATTTACACATTGGTCTCACCAAGTTTCTGACTTTTTTCAGCACATAAATTATAAATTTAAACCAATATGAATTTATAGAGCCTATTAACATCTTACAGGCTCTAAATTAAGGAGATTTTGTCATTGGATTAAATATTCCATTGACTACCAATAATTGCTACCACTTAAATAATTGGTTTGTTGGTTGTGGGGTTTTTTTATCAATTTTAATTTCTCTGAGTGCCCCTTGATGTCAGCTCTTCTTTGTTGCACTTCTGTTTTCAAAGGATAAGTTTCACTGACTATTGGGTTGGGGTTTTTTCAGTTTTGCCATTCTCACTTTTCATATTCAGGTCAGAATATAATAATGTCCCTATAATAAACATCTCAAGCAACTGGACTCTTCTTTCAATAAAGTTTATTTAGTGAGGAGGGGTTTTTTTATGCTTCCTTCCCCTCTGATTTTCAGATTAATTTTACATAATGTATAAAGGCTAATCAATGCTCTGTGAACTTTTCAAGGAATCTTCTACCTCTCATGCTCTAACAGCATATTTGCAGGCATAAAAATTAATCAAATTTCCCTGTAATTAATTCAAGCAAACAAATTTCATTTTTTCCCATTACCAAGCTCTCTCTTCCTAAAGGTTCCAGGGTAGACTGGCACTTAAACACACATCACCTTTAGTTAGGAACCTGGACATTTTTCCTGAGATTGACTGCAAGAGAGGCAGAAGGGGCTGCATGTCAGGTGCAAAACAGTAATTGAATTCCTTGTGCTTTCTTAACTGTTTCAGGGGATGAGCTCCTTAAAAAAAAAATGAGACTTGTTTAGTGGTTGTTGCACTCTGTGCCTTTCAGCAGGTTCCTGCAGAGGCTCCACAGCAAGAGGTCCTGGATTCTTATTTCATGATGGTTAGCACACAGTGTTGAGAATTTTTATTTAGTTTAATGCTTTACCTAATTTTAAGTTCCCGAATGATCACAGGAATTTCTCTTTATGCATACAGATCCTCTGTAGGCAAATCAGCTTTATTCCACCTTCTATTTGTGGCTTGGACTGACAATTCTGAGCCTAATCCACTGAGAAAACTGTCAGAGGCATTACAAATTAACAAGTGCATGGTCCTTCCAGGCATATCATCCTAAAAGAAGGGTCTGAAATTTTCAAATCAATATGCACCTTTACCAAAACCACCATTTTCCTAACAATTCTGTAAATATATCAGGCCACAGTGATTGCAATTACAAAACTTTTTGTTGTCTTGATGGGTTACATGTACACACATACATACAGAGGTGGGAGTTGAAGCCTGGCTCTCTGACAAGGGGAAAGGTTGCCCTAAGGATACATGAAATATCCTCTGTTTAACAGAAAATAGAGAAAATGAATACCTAGGAAAGCAGAGTTTGCTTCTTATTAAATATAAGGCTCAGGAATGTCAATTAGTGGAAAATAAGAGAGATCCTTTGATATAAGCACTTTAGCTCAAATTACTTCAGTACATTCTAAAATCAGCTTTAAGAGACCTTGGGAAAATATAAAGGCAGGTGGGTAAAACAAACTGTAGCTGCATTTTGGTACTTAGTATTTTGATGTATTTACACCTGGGTAGCTTTTGGCAGCCTATTTTATTTTGCAGACTTTCTGAGTCCATCTTTGCAGGAGTGGGTTCTAATGAGTCAGGCCATTAGCAACAAATCTCAGCAGCAAGAACACGACAGCAGCAGCACTTGTACTCATTGCTCAAACTCTTCTGGGTGTTAGACTGCGAAGGAACAAAGACAGACAAGGTCAGATCTAAACATAAACCCCTTTGTGAAACGTTATTTGCACACAGTAAATTCCTCATTAATCTATTTCAAATGTCTACCATATTCACATATTAATGCAACATCTCATGTATGCTGTCCAACCATTTTCTCCTTTTGTGCTGCTACAAAGCTAAGAAAGTAACAGTAGTGAGAAAAATGTTAGATTCATACATAAATTTTATCCCCCAAAGGAAATCAAGACGTATTTTGTTGATATACTAATAATATTTATTAATACATCAGTAAACTTTACCAATATTTCATTAACTATTCAGTACCCCCAGTAGTGACTCACATGAACAGCACAAGGTCTTCCTTTCCCCTCCTGTTCTTCATTTACTCTCACAAAAATGTTTTTGCAGTATAAACCTCACTCTTCTGTTGAGCCTTTGTTGCCCTGTTTACATTTTCTAAAAACCTAACTTGAATCCTCCAAAACTGAAAGAATAACTTTGATAAAAGAATATTAATTTATTCCATTTCTATGAAAATCAAAAAACTTACCACAGGAAGGGATGAGGAGAAGATTACAGCAGAAAATTCTGAGACACATGATTCCACCCACGGATACTCTGAAGTAAAAAGCTTCTCCTGGGTAACATGACATGTCAAACACAAAGATGTGAACTGCAAGCAACTTTTCCCCTATTACCAGAGGAGTTATTTTAAATTGCTAGTTTCTCCATTTAAATTCCCCACATTTTTTCACCAGCAATTCTTTACTGTTTCACACTCTTTTCAAATTCACATCTATAGATCTAAATGAAAAAAAAAAATACAAATCACATAAAAAATCCCCCATCTACCCAAATCAAGATTTTGCCCTTGGTTTTCTGTTAACTATTGGGTTTCACCATGCAATATGCTTCAGGGTGTTAGTATATTTAGGACATCCATGTTTTGAAAGTATTTTCTCTTGGTTTTTTTAATTATTGGGAAAAGTTATGTAATTACTAACATTTTATATATTAGTAATGGGAAGTTGCCAGACAAGGCATTATTAACCAAGGTCTCTGAATATCCTCCAACATTCATCTCCACAAATCTCTCAGATGTCCATAACACAATTATGTGCCACACAGTTTAAGTTATTTCCACCTACATCATTCCTGAGGGGAAGTTTCCTCCTTGGCTCTTCTATTCAGATTTTTAGCAGAATGAACTTTATTTAATCCAAAAAAAGTGCATTTCAAGTTGTTTGGATTTGTTAAAACTTTATTTTTAGTTCACAAACTTCAGACAATATTTCAGAGTTTATGCACTTCAGCCATTGGTACTTTTGTCTTCCCATTCCAGTGCTTGCTCTGGCACTGGCCATTTGGAAGTCTCTTTCTATCTTTGACAACTCTTTTATGAGTAACTGTTTAAGTCAGTGTTTAGAAGAATAAAGCAAACTAATATAATGTATGTCTGCTTTATCTTCACCAGTTGTTGCACTGTTTATTTCTCAAAGAATAGGAAGCGTCCATCCTTACTTAAGAGCCACACTCTCTTCTAAGAAATCTCAGTGTAAACCCTCAGCTTACCCTGACTGCATTGACTGAGGATATTAGCTGTTGATATCCATTAAAATTTGGGTTATTGTATTAAACTTGCTTAGACCCAAACCCTTTCTTCTCTATATGTCTGTGGAAAGCATCAGCACTGCCACCCATTCCTACCAAGTCCCTGGCATGTTCCTATCACTCTCTCCTCCTCCCAGGACATTACAACAACTGCTCAACTTCACATTCTGCAGAGCTGATGAGAAGTCTAATAAATGCTCCTTTTCTTCTGAAGACTATTAAGGAAAGCTGAACATTTAGCATGTGTCTTTTTAATCTCATTTTCGTGAGTTGGACTCCTCAGTTAAAGAACCATATTTGGATTTTGTTCTTCAGCCATTCCAAGTGTTGTTTTAACTGAACTTCTACCTTGGAGTACCCAGGATATTGAAACATCAATCTTCCTCCACCTCTAAATTAAATAATAAAAAAATTGTCCTTCCTGATATTCTGGAACAGGGAGCAGATTGAGCCTGCAAGTCATTCCTCTTTTCATGTCAGCTCAAGCTTTACCTTGAGTTTCCTAGGACCTCCATCCTGCTGGCTATGTCATCTCCCCACTTTGTTGACAGATTAACACATGCTGAAAAAATCATACTTCAGATTTTAACAGTTTCTGCAATTAATCTTGAATGAATTCTCATGGGCTTCCCTTCTTCCTCTGTGCCAGTCTCAATCACATTTGGGTTTGTTTCTTTTTTTTTTTACTTTCTCACTTTTCTTTCTCTTCTTTCACTGCATTTCATCTGAGCTGCTTTTTATCCTCCTTCATTTACATTTCTCAGTCTCATTCAGATCACAAAAACTCTTCATATGGAGTTCTCACAGATGTCACTTTTATCAAGCTGAAAAGTGGTGAAGGTGAGTGAATTTCCACTTATATTCTCCCTGCAGTGAGGAATTTTGTTTTGAGTAAATAAAAAATAAGCTCCTGCTACAAATTGTTAAACCTAAGTGAATATTGTGACTTTATTGCTATAATGCAAACACCATACCCATTAAGCATTTGCCAGAAGAAAAGTTAAGCTGAGAGGAAATGTACTTGGCTTAGTTTTCAATCTAATAGTCTATTATGGGTAAGGAGCAGGAACTGCCAAAACTCAGAGTCTGCCCATGTATTTTGAAAATATTATGGTTTGGGAGGTGACCAGACAGTAACAGACTATTTATTTTAGCTACAAGAAATCACTCTTGTTAATAAACAGCTACTTTCAGCCTCATAAGGAAGAACCAAAAAGAACTTCCACGTTAAGGTAACATCTCCATCCAAAACCAGACAAGTTTTGCCTACTTGAGTCAACTTAATTGGTAAAAAAAATAAATTTAACTACAAATAAAAAGTAACATATTCACAAAGAGGATTTAATTTTTGTTATTTTAATGGAGAAATGGTAAAATAGATGCATAGAGAGAAGGTCTGAAAGGCATGGGCAAGACTTTGAGGCATTGGAAGAAAGGCAGCAAGAGAGATGGAAGGACTGGATTTTATACAACCTGTGTAATTAGCTGTCTAGGAAGACAGCCTTATCTATAATACTTTATTTTTATTTCTCTGTTATTTATGATAAAACACATTTTCTAACAAGCTTAAGGACAAGACCTTAAAATCAACAGGAATGGGCATAACCAACAGAAGAGTTTCCACAGAGAAGAAAAATGTAAAGAATTGAGGGTCACCACAATTGCAGATAACATAAATGAGCAGAAAGGAATCACTAGCTAGTCCTAATAGGGTAACTTGAAATATTGGACAGGTGGTGAAAAAAGAGAAGGGGGCAATACTTCTGGAGAAAATGAGAGCTCAGAAAATGAGGTGTCCCCACATCTGCTGTGTCCGACTTGTGGCAAAAAGAAACCCATTAAAAAATGTGGTGAGGAAGTCAGCAATAAGAGTATGAGTGAAAAACAAGATATTACAAGAGAGAGCAATTAATCTCAGTAAGCAAGCACAGGAGCACAGGAGCTGTGGCCAAAGGCAGAGCTGCTGGGAAGCTCAACAAGGCAGAGCAAACCTGGGACATGGCAGAGATAACCAAGTCTGGTGAGAGGCAGAAAGGGTACAGAATGTTTTATGTTTTGTTTTTATTATTTATAACCCAAACACGGAGAAATTTCAGAGAGAAAACTTTGCAACTTTCATTAATGCTGTTGTTTCAAGTGAAGCTGTCAGGTGTTTCACAAACCATTTGCCAAACAGTGGAAACATGAACAGAATCCTTAAAGCAGATCTTCCAATATTTATCACTTTATCTGCCATCTGTTGGGAACTGCAACTGCCAGTTCATTTAGGTTTTTTACAAGCTGACCCTAAAATAACTCACTGTAAAATTGTAGCATTTTTCTCACTTCCTGTAAGGAAAAGGCATCTTAACTTCTCTGAACTAAGGCATGAAATGGCTTGTAAAATATCAAGATGGTCTTAATAAGTATGTACTAGCTCATTCAACTGATGTGCCATGAAGCTGGAGGAACCTTTACTATTCTATTAATTTCACTGTAAAAAGCAGTTCCATGAACAGAAATAAGTTTTCAGACAATGAAGGCATCTTCATGCTCATTATTTTTTTTATTGAAGTAGACAGAGGCTTGACAAAGAATTATACTGCTTGCAGCTAGGAGGATAAATTCACTGGACATCCAATACAGCATCACACTAGGCACAAATATATATACTATCTGAGCTTTCAGTGGATTATATTACAGAAATAACCACATGTCAGGATTAATTAACATGCAACATCTGGATATTCATGCTGCTTACACAAAAGTAAGAGGACAGAAAAGGAATTTGTAGGTGCATTTTAAAGGAAGAAAAGGAGAATGGAAAAATAAATAAAATTTCAAATTCCATGGATATGCTTTGTATCTCCAAAAGTGAAAAATCTTTTGTTTCTTCTAGAGAAGACATGCAAGGCTGTATTCACTTGCTCAAGCAATATGAATGAAAGAGAAAACAGAATGGTGAGGGAAGAGCTCAACAAGAAGTTTCCAGTTCTATTTACAGTATGCATAACTATTATTTGAGAAAGGTCCAGCCAACAGAAGCCCATTTACAGATTAGAGAAATGAGTGGACTCAGCAGACTGCCCTGGTGCTGCAGAGGGGCACCTTCCCTGACATGAGCTCTGATAACAAACTGTGCCGACTTCTCATAGGGCGTTCACCTGAAAACCTG
Organism: Muscicapa striata striata; assembly: GCA_030060385.1. Lineage (NCBI taxonomy): Eukaryota > Metazoa > Chordata > Aves > Passeriformes > Muscicapidae > Muscicapa > Muscicapa striata. The sequence goes on along the minus strand of JAREIS010000328.1, from coordinate 709,655 downwards.
AATTACTTTCAGGAAGAAAGAGACTATATTCTCATTTTACTAGGGAAGAATCTCTCCCACAGATTTTCTCAAGGTTATGAAGAATAAGGACCCTGCTCCATAAGAATACTTTTGTTTTATAATAGAAGTTGGAATTTAAGAGCAATTACACATATATAAGAAAAAGTTGAGCTTTATCAAAAGGCATTAAAAAATACTTCCATAAGCAAGGTGAAGTATTAAATATATATACAGTAAATAAAGTAATTTTCCAATAAAAATATTGACTGGGAATCACTGGGAAGCCAAAGAGAAATTCACTTGAATTAAGATAATGTCTCTGGCTGCTAACAGCAAATATTTTGGTTCTGTCTGTGTCAGCATCCAGGACAGGTCAGATACATTGCCAGAACCATGAGTTGTCCTTAAGAAACTGAAATACTCTAGAAAACAGAAAATCCTGTCTGTGTAGGCCCAGGCTACATGGACAGGTATAATTGTGCATAATTGTGCATTTTAGTTACGCATCTCCAGTGACTGGAGACAAACCAAAAGTTTTGAATAAGATGCCAGGTTGTCCATTTTGTGACATTGGTTTTGCAATAAGATGTTTAAAGCAGTTACATTGGTACAAGGTCAGTGAACTCAAGTCTGTGGCCCAGTACTTAAAAGCAGAGATAAGTTAATTTTTCACAGACTTAGACTTCCTCTCCAAAAAGTAATTTCAGTTTTAGAATCACATAAAAATTCTGGCTGGAAGACATCTCAGGAAATCTAGGAAGTATTTCTCCCACTAAAAAAAAATGTCAAGTGCCCACTGAGCCTCTGCATCTCTCCTCAGCTGGATGGGGAGCAAATACAATTAAAAGCTCATGGGTTGAGATAAGGACAGGGAGAGATCACTCAGCAATCATCACCATGAGTAAAACTGGCTTCTTTGGGGAAAATTAGTTTATTACCAATCAAATCAGAGCAGGACAATAAATAAAACCAAATGTTAAAACACCTTCTCTCCAACCCTCCTTTCTTCCCAGGCCAAGAAAGCCTAAGAAAACTTAGAAGTAGCAAGCATTAATGGATGTCCTGGAAACAGCAGCACATTATCCCCATGTCTGTGAGTGTGTGGCACTTGAGGGGTCTCTACAACAGCCAACACTGCTCCCTGCATCTGGAGGCTCTTAACAAAGTGCTCCCTGCAGCAGCAGGAACACAACCCCTTCTGCAGCCTGCTCTCCACCTCCCACTTGGCAGAGAAATATAATTTTCTTTTCACATTCAAAAGGAAGAAAGCAACTTTGAACACTGAATCTCTCCAGCTGTGACGTGGGCATAGAGCTCTTCCCAGCTACCAGAAACTCAAACATAAAGACAGCAGATGTGAAAGAAAATGGAGTTCTTAAACACAGAAGCCATAACCCCAGCTGAAACAGAAAGCAAGTCCCCAACTCCCCAATGACGTAAGATAATGTTCTCTGTGTACAAAGATTTTGCACAAAAATTCAAACAAACAAAAGTACAAATCTTTGCCATTTCCTTCTACATTGTGATGACAACAAAGATATAACCCATAATGGTACAGAATGCCCAGATTTGCGTTTATATTATAAATACAATATTATATATATATATATATATATTATATTTATAGTGTCTATTTTGTTCCTAGGCTGAATTCTCTACCACTGGGTTATTGCTCTGATGTCCTGCAGCACAAGAGTTGAAATTATCCCAGGACGAAAATTTGTCTAATGCTTTTATTTTTATTATCCTAGACAAATTTGCTTCTCTGCAAACCTATCTAGTCTTGTCACTACCTATATGAAGTGTGTCAATATTATTTATAGAACTGATTTAAGTCAAGGATGATTTTCTGATGCCCTTAGGCTGATTACTTTCCACTATGACTCTTCCTGTAGAGTTGTTTTAACTTTCAGAATCTGCATTTTGCCATTATTTCCTTCCAGGTATATTATTTTTTATTGTGACAAGACAAATCCTATGCTTCTCCACTCGGTTTCTTCTCCCACTTGAGTTTTATTTTCAAGAATTTCCTTTATTCCTGTTTTATTCATTATGTTAGTTACCTTTATGTTTGTTTACCTGCACTGGCTTTGAAAAGAAAAAATTACTGTGAAAATCCCTGCACCACTTTTTCTTTTTCTTTTTTTTTTTTCTCAGACTGGTTTATTTTGTTCATTTTTGTCTTTTAGGGAGTGTTTGGATTATGTTTCAGTGGAAATGCTTTTCATGGGAAGTGTCTCCCTTTGAAAATGAACCAGCAAGTACAAATTCATATGTTTTTACTCCTTAGGAGCAGATGTTAAGGGAATGTAGGTTAAGCTTTAGATCCAAACTAGTCTCTGCAGGACTATAACTTGCTGAGATAAACAGAAAGAAGGAAAGGCAAACCAACAGAGGCATCCCAGATTTAACATCCCTTCTGTTCTGGCTGAGATACATTTGACTCTGTCACTTGCAGATATGCTTTGCTGCCACAATAATCAAAACCAACACAGAAATCTCTCTTAATCACTACAACATTGTCAGTCTTATCTAAAGCTATAAACATGCAGTTCACCAGAGACTGAAATTGTAAATATTCCAGACAAATGTGCATTGTCCAATACTGTAGTTTTTCTTCTGTGAAACATGTTTATAAAAGAACATGTTTATAAGAACATTTTAGGAACTCATAAATATCACACAAAGACAAAAATGGTGAAAATCTTAATTTTCATTATCATAAAAAATCATAAATGTTTCATGAAGACTAAAAAAACCTTTAGTTACCAAGAGAATGCTGACAATTTTTTCATTTTTTGAAAATGGCCCCAAAAATTAATGGATTTGTTCTTACCTGCAGTCACTACTCAGGTGAGTACTGCTTGGTACCTCCAGCAGATTTTTGGAGTATGTTGGATTGGCGTCACCATCCAGCCTTGAAAATCTCTCTCATTCACTTGCATTTGCTTTAGGCCAATAAACTATGATTAGCTTTTCATCATTCTAATTAATGTAGTATGGATTAATTAGTTGATTTAGGCACCTGAGTGGCAATGCTTCATTTGACTGTGGCAGGATATGCACAGCATATCTCACCTCTAGAGACTTTTTGTATTTAATACTCATCTTGGTTTCTGTAAATTTTTGACATCCCTTCCAAGCAAACAAATCCTACAGGAATAAGTCATTTCAGTAGAGAGAAGCACTTGAGAACAAAGAGCATAAGACTCCTTCTTTTCAAAAGCCACCTGAAAAGAAATATGCAGAAAAGGAGGGCACCAACCTGTGCACTCTGCACTATTTTCTGGTAAGATTTTGTAACAAGACACCCCAAAGCATATTTGCTTTGAGGAGAGAAACTGAAGCCTCTCTTGCCAGCTTATTTCAGTGTTCAACTTCCCTCACTATAAAAGAACTATTTTCTCAGATTCATCAAGATTTTTAATGTGTTTCAGTTTGTGCCCATTGCCTCTTGTCCTGTTGGGGCATATCTGAGAGGAACCTGAGCCCTTCTTCCTTACAGCCCCCACGAAACAGATATCAACTTTGATAACATCTGCACTGAGACTTCTGCAGGTCAAACAACCCCAGGTCTCAGCCCTATGCTGAGATGTTCTATGACCAAAACTATTTACAATTAATAAAGTTCAAATAAATTATCAGCCTAATCAAGCCTACCCTTAAATACTTGTGAAGTAAGGCACAAGGACTCCTTAAATATAAACTGCTTTTAGAGAGTAGGGTGTTCTCAAAGAGGAAGCAAACAATCCTTTACCCAAAAAATGCCATTATCCCAAATAAAATATAAATCACAATGATAAATATCCAAATCTATTTCAAAGAAATTCTGCTCCTAAGATTACTTTCTGATTGTTTACCTCAGATTTAAAAGAAATGTGTTTTCCTTTGAAATGCCCTCCAGAAAGGAATGAGATTTTAGGAAGCATCAGCATACAATCTCACTCCAAACCTCACATCAATAGAGGACAAGAGGTTTCACAGCAGCTGCTGGGAAAATTTACTTTACAGGTGTACCCTGGATCCAAACTAAGAAGTTAAAGCAGATGAAGCCAGTATTTATGAAGATTTTTGTCTAACATACAAAGTGACACTGTGTGGTACAGACCTTCCTACCCTTTGCTTCCTGCATTATCCTTGCTCAAAAGAAGAAATATAAAAGTAAATATCCTCAGTGTATTCTTTATGTGTCTCCAGAATTAGGTGTAAAAAGAGGTTTCTGCAGCACTGACAGAAGGATTTTTATAAATAAAAGAACATGGCAGCATACTTAAATAATTTATCACCCATAACCAAATACAGATGTTTCCATTTACCATGACTTCATTTTCTTTTTCAGAAATTATACAAAAGTAATTCCATTTTCAAAATACAATTGTATCTTGACAGGAATTTGTGTAGTACTGTATTTAATCTCAGGCATATGCTACCTAGTAATTCCTTTGTAAATTTATGGCAATTATTCCTTAGCAACTTCTTTAACATTTAGAGTTTTTCTTTGACACGTGCAAAATAAATGCCATGTACTTTCTGCAAAGCATAAACAGCCATGGAAATACTTTGCAAAAAGACTGCAATTATCATTTAATCATGCTTAATTATATGGGTAATGTACCTCAAGCAAGTGTTAGAGAAACTGAGAAACAGATACTTGGTTACAGTTACAAAAATGGTATTTAATCTAACAGAATATTGTCTGTCACATAGCACTGCACTGCCATCATACCCAGAGGCATCTGACTGATTTTAATAATTAGAAAGGAACTCGAGCTTTCTGGCCTTTGCTTCTTCACACTCCTAGTAGGACAAGGCCTGTTGTTTAAAAATCTACAAGAAAATGAAAATATGGAAGCTGTGTCATAAAAATGCAATTTATATCTTCTGTTTTAAGAATTCCAGTGTTGTTTATCTACATATAGGCTTTCTTTTTGCTTTTTTTTTTTTAATTATGCACTAAATTAATAAAAATCCTCATAAAAATATGCCCATTACTCTCTTAGGACCTAACACCAGCTTTTTAATGATATCATCAGCACCAAGTATGCTGCATAATACATGCATAATACATAGAAAGGTTGATGATAGATCTATTCTTTCCTGCAAGGGTTTTACAAACCAGATCTGGGCTGCTTTTTTGGAATATCTTCTCTATAGCACTCAGCTTTCTTCCCTAAGGGAAGGGATGTGCAATCTGAGAATCAAGGCGTGCATTTCACAGCAGTCAGGGTATGAACAGAGTTGATTTATGTCAGGCCAGTGCTCTGGGCAGGCCTGGCTATGTTAAACAGGAGAGCAGATTCATTTTCAAAAGCTTGCTGAAAACACGGCCTGAAGTGATTTATAGGGGTCTTACCAATCACTAAATCACTTATTTGACTTTGTAGAATAAACATTAGTACACTTTTCCTTTTACTTGCTTTTTTCTTCTCATCTATAACGTGCTAGCAAAGCCCTAGGGCTAAAACACTATCATTATTTGTAAAACATTTGCTACATAAAAAGCAATTCCTGCAGTTGTTACCTAAGAAATCATCTGTATGTTTTGATAATACAAATGAGGAGCATCCTGTAGGTAATAGAAGGTGGACAGTCTTCTGTTTTAATGTGGGCAAACAATGATTTATGTAAAGATCTTTGGTCTACTTAATACCGCCCATTTCAGATGTAAGCTGAAGAGCAAATGCAAAAAAAAAAAATTACTTTGGATATTTCTATTTTTAAAAAATCACCACATATTACTGAAAAGATCAAAAGCTGTTATTTTTCCAGCTGTACCCTAATATGAACTACTTTAAGTTTCCTCTTTGTGAAGCCTGAGGAAAGATGACCAATGGCCAAGTTTTCCTCCAACTTTTTTTGCACAGTCCTCTGCACTAGATTTTATCCATCCATCCAAAGACAGCCCTGCCTACAAAAGGGGTCAAGGATTCCCCCAGCAGGGCATTAGGCACAGCTCCAGTCCCTGTGTTTGCCAGCTACAACATTAAGTGAGAGAGAAAGTGAGATAAAACAGCAGGTGTCAAGTAAAAATTGCTTTCCAGGTCTAAGAATAGACAAGTTGATGGTTCCACTGAAGTAAATCAAAGTTTTTTCACTAACCTCAGCACAAGTTCTGTTATTTAAATCTTGTTCAGCCCAGGACAGCAGCCCCTTTGGCCTCAATATCACCAAAATAAATGACAGGGTAATGCAAAACTAATCACATGAGAAGATCAAACACACATTTTTAATTAAATGCTGTTTAGTGTCCTATGGTTCAAGAAATAGGTTTTTCTTCTAATGATTTATTTAAATTTTGTTTGATACTGTGCTTCATCTGCTTTTGTTTGCTTTTTTTGATCTTAGGCTATTATTTACCTCACAAACATTTCATGCCTGTCTAGCATCCTCCAGAGCTGTGAATTACGTTGCTTTATCTTCCTCAGAGGCATTCATTCCTTCTTTTTTATTGATGTTCTACCTCCTCAGGGTACCTGATCTTTGTCCCTTTATTGATGCCTCATTACATGCCTTTTTCTCCATAGTCAAACAGGTTTCTTGAAGATGGTGCAACACAAAGTCAAAGCAAAACATCTAAAGAACACAGGGACAGATACAGGGCAAAGCATTGGAGTGCAGCTAAAAGGATGCTGGCCCTGCTGAGACAGAGTGGCCTGGCAGCCTGATTAGTGTGTCAAGGGGAAACAATGAAAAGCAAAGAAGAATCATGAGTTGAGACTGAGTAAAAACGTACAGGAAGAAGAAAGGAAACCCCTGGCAAAGTGCAAGCTGCAGCAGAACCAAACATACTGATTAACGGAGATACTACTAAATGCCTGGTACTCACATGCCAAAAAATATTGTTTAACACTGCCAGTGGACCCAATTCTATTCAGCCGAGGCCACTAAGTTATTTAATTTATAGCAACACAATAAAATCCATCTTCTTGGGTGAAGACACACCAATTCTTTGACAGGAGAAAGCTTTTTATTGATAGCAGTTATTGGTCCACACATTGGGGCATCACCACATCCCAGCCTGCTGCCACTTCTCTCCTGCATGACCCTCTGACCTTGATCAGGTCTGAGCTTTAATTGCCAAGTAGACTCTTGTGGGAGTGGCAACCAGGCAAGGGTGAGGGCCTGGGCACAAATCAATCTGCCAGATCCCTTGTCAGTGCAAAGCCTTAAAAAGCTGTGGAGGATAAGACTCTTCTCTGGACTGAGAGTAAATTTAAATATAGTTTTGAAACTATCAGTTGGATAGTTGAGTCCTTGCAGTCAGATACATTTCAGCAGGAGTGTATAGACATTATGATAATTGATAAAAGATTTGTGTTAATCATAAAAGTATTGGGGTTTGTATAAACCAGTCTGAAGTGAAGCACGCACACTAGATAGAGGAAAATATATTATTAAATAATTTTGTTTTAAATCTCCCTGCTATGAATGTTTTCTAAATAAGTTGTATCTACTACCAATTTGCAAAATCAGACTTTCCAACAGTCTGATAGATTTTGCAAAATCAGACTTCCTGCCTTTGTTTGATCACTGTTGCCTATCTACAGAGTCCAGACTTCCTGATTTTCGCAGGTTTTTATCTACCAAGACCAGATGGTTATCTATGAGACTATCGCCCAGAGTCTTTATGGATGTTTATCTGACCACCACTGCTTGCCTGGCAAAATTATGACAGCAAAAAAATAAAAATTATTGATTACAATGAGAAGACCATACTATAAGAAGAAGCTGCAAACCAAGGTTCAATGGAGCATGGAGTGGGCAGTGACCCCTCACATTCCCCAGCACTGCTTGCTCTGTCTATAGAAAATAAAGCAATCTAAATTTTGCTGAATATCGAGACTTTTTGTTTCTCATTTATAACAACATGATTCAAACACAGAGAGTCAAGAGATTTCTCCGTTCACTTCAATGGGTTTGGGACTCTCCCCAAAAGAGCTGCCAGGGAGGCTGCATCAACAGCCAGAGGCATCAAATTCCTTCTCTTGCAGGGTCCAAGACTTCCTGCAGGGGAGCACTTCATAAACCAGGGCTGAGTGACGCTGGAGAGATGACAGAGAGAAGTGTCCTTGTGAGCACAGGGAGGTGGGAGCAGCTGCTGCAGCTCCTCAGGGACCAGGGCATGGGGTGGGACACTAGAATTCTAATAGATTAAGGACTGGTGGTCCGAGTTTGTGTTTCAGCTAATTGGTAAGATTCTATAAAAGAGCATGTATTGAGGAGAGCTTTTTGCCATTGCTTTTACCATCACTTTTTGCTATGGCTTTGCTTTGCTCTCTTGCTGCCATCATCTACACCCAAGAAGAAGACAGGAGCTGCCGCAGCAACATCAGCTTCCCACGACCTTGACAAGAGCAAATTCTGCTTCTATTTGGGACTTTATACCAAAACTTACCGTGATGTCTGGGACTGTGCCTTTGAGACTGATGTGCTTCTGCAACAAATAGCCTTTTAGCAACTACTAGCTGCTTTGCTCATTTAAGAAAATAACCTGACAAAGGTGGTGCTAAGAGCACTAGAGGTCTTAAGCTCACAAGGTGGAGCTGGAGAGAGCCAGAGCACAACCTGAGGCTGAGGCACTGCATCAATCCATCAGAGAGGGCATGAGCAGCCTGCACGTGTGCCCTGGCTGGAGGGACTTGGGGGACATGACCTTTGAGGGGGATAGCCCCATGGCTAAACTTCACATTTCCACTGCAAAGCTGGAACACTGGCTTTTCTACTCTATAATGACAAACTCTGTCTTTGAGAGATAATTAGGGAACCAGAATCTGACCAAATTTATTCTTGAAAACAAATTATACTCATGAGAAACTGTTTGCTCTGTAACTTCTTTGGGGGAGCGGTTGTGTTTGGTTTTGTGTTTGGTATGTTGGAGGTTTGCATTTTTTTTGTTGTTATTGTTGTTGATTTTTCTTTACCATTAACAATTCAGATTTTATGGACACTGAGAGAATATTTTGTAAATAGCATCTGCTATCCCCTTGTCCCATGCAATTAACTATCACCACAGAAATTTAAACATATTTTGCCTTTTTTTTTTTTTTTTTTAAAGGCTTGGAAAATTTGCCTAGATTCTCAGTTTAACGAATGTTGACAATTTTCCTTTAAAAATGTCATTTTGGTGTAATGTTAAGTTGTCCATAAGAATTAATATGTATCATAGGAAATGCCATTTATATTTTTTTATTTATATGCAGGGAGTGCATATAATATAATATAATATAATATAATATAATATAATATAATATAATATAATATAATATAACATAACATAATATAACATAATATAACATAATATAACATAATATATATTATATTATATAATATATATTCTATTCTATTCTATTATATATATACTCTATTCTATTCTATATAAGTAAATCATAATATAATAAATATAATAAGTAGCATGGAGTGAACACAATTGAGTTTTCAGGACTGTGTAACACTATGTACTCAAAAATTGATCATGTTCTTTTTACAAACTTATGAATATAAAGAACATTGAAATGGCAGGTTAGTTTCCAGATCTCATTATCAGCTCTTAATTTTAACTTCTGTTTTGTAACAGCTGCTTTACCTTGTGGCTGACAGTTCTTTCACAAAAATAATCTTCATGGTATTATTTTTACTTAATCTAGTATAATTAGAGATCAAAATCAGAACTATCACAGTTCCCTGAGATGGATTAACCTAGCATAAATTCATTCAGTGTCATCTCATGTTACCCATTGCAAGGTACACACAGAGACTTGAACCGGCAGATGTTTGAAAACAAATCTTTTTTCCTTGAATTAATTTTTGCTTACAAATGTGAAAGTAAACAAATGTTATATTGTCTTGGTTTGATTTGGGTTTGCCAATTCTAATATATTCAACTTCTTTTAGAGATAGGATTTAGGTGCAAAGACAAGGCAGGCCTAAAACTTAAAAGGGTATATAGAAGAAATTTATTAATAACACAGAAAAAATAAGAAATTCAGAATAAGATTTCCAGATCATTCCCTCCTCTCCCCTGCCACCTTCCATATTTCTTAACCACAACACACAGAGAACACTTCAGTCAGTTTTCCACTTAAATAATCATTTCAGTTCACTATAGAAAGAAAAGTTCCTTTTTTGGTTTAGGCATAGGGGGTGTCTTCACTTAAACAATTTGCATCTGCCTGGGGAAAATCTGCAAATCATGGAACTTCCTCCCATCTTCACAGTCTTTCCAGAGCTGTGTTATGGGTTATGCCACACACATGGGGTATTACTTTTAAGGGCAAGCTTAAGGGTTCAAAGACAAAAATTCTTTTCATCTCTTTTTCCATCAAATGTCTCTGTCCATCTTTCCAGTCTCCAGAACAGAGAGCCCCATCCCCTTGGGGCAAAGGATCTTCTTTCTTGAGCACTTCAACCCCCCCAACTAGTTTTCCAAAATTTAAAGGAATTTCAGTGTAGCCCAGAAAAAAGGTTTTTCAGCCAACTTATCCATGGCATCTCTTCAATCTCCTCCTATCTGGAAACTTAGTTCCCACTTCACTGACTTCAGTGCTTTAATCCTCTCATTCAGGGGAGCTCAGGAGATTTGCAGTTTTATCTGAGCATTAGAAGGGTTAAAATTGCACCCAGAAGGTGAAGAGAGCCGTGCCAGGATTTTTCAGGCCACTCAGGCTGGGTAGGGGAGACTCGGCTGGGCTCTGTTCCAGCTGCATTTCTCCCGAGCTGCGTGGGCAGCTGGGGGCTTCTCCTTTTAAGACGCTTTTAAGATGGCGGCAGGGCCCCAACTGAGGAAACTGAGATCTTAGCAAAGGTTTCCCTTTCCCCTGGCCATCAAGGCCCTTAGCTGAAAAACAGGGGAGGCTTTGGTGGCTCCCTCACCTCTGCCCAGCCAGGCTGCATGGGGAGGGGGGCTGGGCCGAGCCACACCGGTTGTTACCTGCTTCCTCAACAGGAGTGAAAAGAGATCAACTTTACCAATGTGATTCATGAAAGTGAAATAACCTTTTAATTGGTTACCCAGGCTGTCAATTATTAAATCAGCTTTCCGATTGGTCTCTGCAGCTCATAGGGGAAGTTCTCATAGAGGAAACAGCCTCTCTGTGTCTCTGTGCTTTGTGCTCCTCCTCTCAACTTTTTATGCACAACCAGCACATATATGCACGCAGTCCCGGAAAATAAATTCCTCAGATTGGAAAAACAGCTATGCTTGAAAAAAATCTTAGGGTATTACATTTCTCACACAAGGAACTAGAAGTAGATTAAGGATTATATTATTAGTGTTTTACTGATAGTGGGTGAATCAGGACACTGGGAAATAAGTTGACATCATTAATCACATTTGAATACTGAATCTTGACCAGCTGTTTTTATTTTTCCACAACTGACTGAAAATCTGGCCAAAAAAAAAAAAAAAAAAACCTACATGATTTCTTAAAAGTCTAGATAATGCATGAATACATTTGACTGTCTTCATCTGGAATGATATATAATGAAGACACAACAACAGAAATTGCATTACTGACATGCACACCTTGAGCTTCAGGTAGCCAGTGCAATGCTGGTCACATCAGGAGTCCTCTGGATCTCCCCTCTAAAACCTGTGGGCAGATTGGAGACTGGGCTAAGATCTCAGTGTGTCAGAAGAGCAGCTGTGAGATGGACAGCACTTCACCAATGCTAGAGACATGGAGAAATTAAGAATTACCAGCTCAGGCTCATTCTGAAACCCTTTATGTTACACACAGTATGAATTCAGTGTTACATCTCCTTTCCATGCTCCCCACCGAACCTCCCTCCATACAGGATGCATCGTGGTTTCAGCCCACTTGAGTCCTGATCACCTATTCAGGACAATGTGCCTGAAATTAGGGGATTTCTGAAAGGACACACTGATTTTGTTGGAATAAATTATCTTAGGATGGTTAGAAAGCCTTAACACAAAGAATGAAATTCATCTGACCCCATGACAGCACTAGAAGCTGAATGCTCTGGCTCCCTGTAAGACCAGATTTGGTTTTGGTTGGATTTGAAAATGTACAATCTTTGAAAGCAATAGCTGAATCAAGAGCCCCAGAATATGGTATTGATCACATCAAGTTTCTGTATGGATGTAAGAAATCCCAAACCAAGACTCCCACAAGTTTCCAGATCTTCAGCAGAATCTAAATCATTGTGATCCCTGAATTATTGTCAGATTCTTAGAGTTTTCAGGGTAAACTGCTGTAAAGCCAGGATTTGTTAGAGACCTCTTCTGTCTTTAGCTGGGAGACATTGTGCCCACCAGGACTAAGTCCACCAGCTTCAGAAGTCAGGATCTCAGTTGTGAGACATAAAACAACCTGGCAAGCTTTTTAATCTTCATTTAACTTTGGTTTTGGAAGTTTACCAGAATAAAAACATTTAGAGAAAGAAAAATGAAAAAAAAAAAAATCAATCAATTCTGGTACTTCTCTGCAACAATTTACACAGATGACACTTCCAGATCAACACATTTCCACATGCAAGGTCACAGCTTCCAGACATAAGGCAGAAGAGAAACCTGGACCTCGGACAGTGAGTCAGAACTCTTAAATCATGTCACTATCATCTCATTAAGTCTTTTCACTTTCTTTTCCCACCCTTTCTCTGCCACAGTTTTGAAAGACACTTCTACAGGGACCATACCAACATGATGAAATCTCATTCAAATGGACATTGCAGGTTTTCAGAGAGATATTAAACACTCTCATAATGCTATTAATAGCAAACAACAAGCCAACAATGATGGTTTTTTGACCCTTGATGGAATAGAAGTCAAAACATGTTATGGTACAATATATATTTATTAGTCAATGAAACTGAATGGCTTTAAAAGGGAAACATCAATAAAACTGGGGGAAAAATGTCATGGGAGAAGTCTCATGACAGTACCATGGTAACACTTCTTGCTGTACTGCAGCTGAGTGCTAGGATTAATTTGCAAGGGAAATAGCTTTCATATTCAGACCATTCAATCAAATATTAAGTTATATGGTCATTATAGGCAACTGGGGAATATAACTAAAAGGAAAGGCTTATTGTGCCTCTTCTGGTATCCCTAGTTATTAAGCTAGTGCTTCAGCAGCAACAATAAGCAATATGTATGTTTTGGTTCCTGGGTAGCTTGTTGGAAATTAGGTTTCACAGTAGTGTTTGTATATTAGTCTGATCAAATGCTGCATTATCTTCTACGCTTCTTGGTGGTATTTATGTGTTAAGCTTCCTTTTATTAAGTTTCTTGCTGAAATATGATGTATTAAGTAAAGGCTCCCCATAGTAAATTGTCAGTTTCTTGGTATTATCACTGCATTACCCTGCTCTGAATGATCTTATGTGCCTCATTAGCATAACATGAATTACAATAGGGAGTTTAATCTCCAGTCCTACACTGCTTTATGCACATCTTTTTCTCCCCATAACTTTTCATTACCACAGGCTGGGAGTTTAGGCTGATAACCAAACAGGAACAGGAAAAAAATCATGTTCCAGGATGAATTAATGTAGCAGCCTAAGGGAACAGGGAACAGTATCTGAGCGTTCTCTCAGTGACGGCAGCAAATAGAGGAATGGAATGAAATTTCAAGGCATGCATGTATCACTTTTACTGACCCTGAATACCTAATGAAAGGGGAAATGAACCAATTTGCCACAGCACCCTAAAAGAAAGGAGTGCAAAGACCCAGATTCTCCCTATGGGTTTTGTGCACCTCAGGAAGTCCCTCGAGTCAGGAACACAGTTCTGGACCTGATATGAGGGAAACAGGCATTAAGAGGAAGCTATCTAGACCCCATGCAGAAACCATTAGAATAGAGACTTTTCTCACCATATTCCCTTCTACTGACACTTTTAAAGGATATTTTTTCCTATTCATTTCTTGATATGGTTATATGGTCAAATTAATTGAGACCTGGGCACTTACACATAAAGGTTTTCAAAAACCTCAAATTCTAATGTTTCCTAGTGACAGAGAAAAGTACATGGAAAGAGGGTTTATAAAAAAATATTCAGTTATATACTGCTGTGCTTCAAGGGAAGCCTTTATTTTTATGTTTTAAAGTAAGTTTCAAATGAATCCCAAATTTGGAGGACTGAGCAGATAGGTTAAATAAATAATGACTTCATTATGGACAGCTTTCATCTCCAATCTTAGGACTTAAGATCTGATAGACTTATACACCCACACTTCATGAAAAGCAGCTCCAAAAACTACTTTAAAAGATCACAATCTACCTGAACAAGACGAGACAGGCTTCCATGTGTGACCCAAAAAATAAAAAAAAAAAAAAATTTAAAAAAAAAAATTAAAAAAAAAAAAACAAAGACCTAGGCTTTATTTACTCTAAACATGAAACGTGTTTAATAGTACTTCATATAGCCATGTTTTGAAAATTAATTATATTGAATTTATGCTATTTTATTAGTGACTTGAGAGATTAGGACTGAAGATTTATCCATGGCTGACCCTAAAGAACAGAAACAGAGTTAGCCTGCCAGCTCTGTAATGGCATCATGTTTCTTGAATGTATCCCTATTTCAGAAATGTTTGGTATTTCCACACTGAATGTTAAATATGAAGATATTAATATTGTGTTTCTAATCTTGTTAAGTGTTAGTCTAAATAAATGAAAAAAATCTGAGTGTTCAATTTAAGTATGATTTTCTAGAAATTCATATATCAATCTTTGAAACAGAATCTCCTGCATAAGGTGACTACATCCGGTATTTTACAGGAAAAGTGCAACTTCTGGTACTTTTTTATCATGTTATTGTGATTGCTGTAGTCACAGCATTTCACTGTGAGTCTCTTTGGGATGATAATGTTTCTGGCTATAAATGTTTTTTATTTATCTAAACACTAGCACTGGAAAGGGAGCTGAGCCAGCACAGAATCTTCTCTTATAGCCCCTGTGGGCACCAGCCTCTGCCTTCTGGTTGTCAGGCAACCTCTTTGAAAGAACTCCATGGATTTATGTATTTAAATGCTAGACTTTCTGGAGCAGTATATTCCAGAGAGTTTCAGATTCAATAGAATAAAATTTAAACAGGAACCTGTCCTCTCTTACCCTTTTTAACAAAAAAAAAAAAAAAAAAAAAAAAAAAGACTTATTATTTGAGTTACACCACAAACCTGAAATGTGTAACTTGCTTCAACTGCAGATTTATTCAGGTTTACCTATAGGTGTTTGCAGTTATCCACAATTACATTTCAGCAAAACCTCATATTCCACTCTGAAATTTACAGCTTTCTTGTCCTTTTAAAAACAATTTCAAACATTGCTTTTGAAAACTGAAGTTTGCATTTCTTTGCAGTCCACAGAGGTTATTGTTTTATTAACACTTAGTGTCTCATCCATCTTCCAATCACATGAAAAAAGTCAGCACTGTGGGTGTAGCCCTGTCACAGCCAGAGGGATCTGTACCAGACCTGCTTCTGTCTTGTATTTGCACCATCATTGCAGTCATTTATGTTTGGATTTGGTATCGCACCAAATTCAGGCTTCTGTCAGGAACACACGAAATACAACCCCAATTTAAATTTACTTCATTAGAATAACAACCATTTTCAACAGAGATGAGTTTAACTCCACACCTCAGAATATGTAAGTTAATTCTAATTTAAGCATATGTAAACAAAACCTGGTATTTTAACATTTGCTTATCATCTGTATATTACAGCAAGTCAGAAGGGAGAAAAATTACTGGAAAGGAGAAGAAGAAAGTTTTCAGGGAAGTGGCAGAAACATTTATCAAGTCAGTGACACATGAACTCTTGTTGGATGACTTTGCAGCAGCAGTTGGACACTGTGCTAAGCAGACATTGCCTGAAATTCATTCACTGTGGGAACTTGCAAAGCATGACTGAAAAAGATCACTTGGAATGTCTGAATGGATTTGGAATAACCTAAGCAGTATATCAGGTCAGTCTGAAGCAGAAATACAGAAGCATAAAGCCATAAAAATATCATAGGAGATGGAAGGGAAGAGAAGCAGAAATGTGTGTGCAATTTCACTGATTGCCTCCTCTGGGAATAAAGAAATTCAGGTAAGACTCTACATGAGTGAAGTCAGATAAGCTTTTTGTCAGGACAGTGGGAGGCAGATACTGATGCAGGAAAGAGACAGCAAAATCTATCATCCTTCAGGAGCACTCAACACCTCTTCATTTCTACATGTTAGTACTTCTGCCATTGGCTTTTGTTCCTTGGAATTATTATTATTCATGACCCAAAACTTCTTTAATATTTTATTTAAAAGAAAAAAGATGGCATCTTCTTATGTAGAAGTACTTTTGTGCAGGACTTGTCTTAGTTCTGGATAAAATCTTTGATGCATCTGTTGGCTTTCTTTCAATAATATTAGCAATTAAAGTCAAGAAAAATACATCTCTTCACTACTTACACTTACCATTACACTGTATGTCCTGCAATATTAAAAGACATGCTCTTCTCTGAGGAATTAATTAAAAATTATATTATTAAGATGCCTTATTTCCAACAAACTTTCTGTTCTTTTTTATTTTTTTAACAGCTGTAGCAGTGCTATTAAAATGTCTAGAGCCAGAAAAAAGTCATAAAGAAAAACATTTATGTTACAAACAACTCATGACAAACGCTAATGCACTGATACAAGAAAATCTATGACAGTGTCACTCCAGGGAACAATAGATCTTCAGTGGAACCACAGAGGTAGAGAGGCTACAAACAAGCCACAAGAAAGAAACTGGAACACCTGGAACTTTGTGTCAGTCAGCCATAACTTAAGTCAGGCTTAAATAAACAACCACAGTTAAGGCTTGACAGTTCTTGTGCAGCATCCAGGGGAGAGATGTGTTTATCTCCCCTTTATTCCTCAGTTCACACATGCAGTTACAGCCATTCCCACTTGGATCAGCCACAGCTGGGTTTTGCCATGTACCTAAAGCAAGACAAATTCCTGCTGTGGTATCATCCATGTCTTATTCTTGCTCTGATAAGCCATAACCAAAAGAAATCAACCCAATCTACAGTTTTTGTTGACATCAGGTTAAAAGCAGATGCAAATGCTTTGCTCTTCTGGTCTTAAAAACTTACTCCGCTGTCTGAGCAAATGCTAAATAGAATTATAAACCCATCATTAAAGGAAAGAGAAAGTTATAGGCTAATAAATTTAATTCTTTTTCATTTAAATGGAAAAATTGGCAGATTGAAAAATCCTTCTGCCAATTCAGGTCAACAGAACATCTGCTTTACAAATTATCCTTTTGAAAGCAAACATAAACGAGATGAGAGACTATACATTGAAAAGATCAAACGTCATTAAGTTGTGCACTTAACACAGCAGCATCAGGAAAAGCAGTATGTACAGATGCCATCATTCCAACACATAAACCACTCAAATTATACAATGATGTGGTAACAGTTTCCCCCTTTTGGCACCTGCTCATTTTATGCACATTTATCTCCAAGCATGAACTGATCTGCACCATTAGATACCTCATTTATGCCTTGAAAGTCCTCAAGTTTGGTAAAACCAAACCCATTATATTAAAAAAAAGAATCTTGAAGATCAAAACAGTGTTTGGGGCAGCAGTGTCGAGGACATTGGGATGCACAACAAGGGTGATTATCTTCAGCCTTCATTAAATGTGCTGAATAGCCTCCAAATATTAATTGGCATATTGTGATAAATGCTTCCACTGTTTGTTACTGCAACAATTATTTGAAATGTCAGGTCCTCCTATGCTACTGCAAACAGGCCAAAATAATAAAGGAACGGGTCTTAAAATGTAAATTTTCTTGGAAATTGTTACAGGCAAGAGCATAATTCATTTCCAGAACGCTTTGATTGCATTTATTATTATTATTTTGTTGCTATTATGCCTGAAATCCCATGTGCTATTGATGACAGTATTTGACAGGTCTATTGCTTATTTTAATAAGTCAGATATCAAGTTTATGTATATTAAAAAATTCTTCTGTATTCATCAACTTCTCCATTTGGTCAAGCTCAATCAGTACCTCATGGTTTATCTAAAAATACAATAAATAAAATACATAAAATAATTTATTTTTGTCAAAGCTGCATCAGAGCAGTAAAGTCTACTGGTAAGACAGCAGTACATTAGGCTTTCTTAGAAATTTTTTGTTCACTTTACAGCCCTGAGCAAGTTGCTTAATGTCTCTGTCCATCTCTGCATTTATCTTGTATAGAGGCATGACAATAACTTTACAGCGAGTCATTTTCAGCACACTAAGGGGGCACAGAGGGAAGTCATTATTCAATGCAAATCCTTGTTGTTGTCTTGCCATAAAATCTACAAAACAAAGTGTGTTACAACTTAGGAATGCTCTAAAGAATGGAAATTGCCAGTCAAGACACCTCTGAAAGCTGAGTTCCTTCATCCAGTCCACAGCCCCACCCCAATGCTATTTCTTGGGAAGTGCCCTGACCATTGCAACCAAGTGTGCAAAATAGTTCATTCCAACACGATGGCCAGAGGGTGTTTTTTAAGAAAAGGTAGAACACCTGTCGGTTCTCAAAGGGCAGATCAGCCACTTTTGATGTGAGCCATTGCTTTAGGAGAAGTTGATAGATTTGGATGGACCATGCAACATGAATAATTAATATGTGATAATTACAGTGCAAAAACTGCACAGGGACCTCAGCCATTCAACTCCTGTCCCAATTCTGTTCCGACACAAATATTAATCAAGACATCTTAAGTGGAACTTGACGTAAAAAATTAAATAGTCTCATGTGTTTTATCAACCAATGAGTCAGTATTAACAACCACTTCTGTAATTATATCACTGATTTAAATTAAAGCCTTTTATTTACAGTCTTGTCTCACATGTGAAGCCTTTGTGAGTACAATGAACAAAGCAACCGAATCTAGATTCTCAGTATTGTTATCCTAAATATCCTTGGTGCTTAGGTATGGCCCACGATAAAAACAAAAGAAACCAGCTATGAACCTCCCTCTGGCATAGTCATTCAAGTCAGGCTTATCTCTAGCAACTGCAGAGCCAAAAAAGGGACTTAATTTTAAATATAATCAGCCCTATTTAAGAAATCCTTATTTTTGTCTCAAATCAGTATCAAAAACTCAAGTTGTTTACATTTCACTTTTTACATAAAATTGCACAGCATAATCTCAAGGTACATGTAAAATTAACGCAACCTGTAAAAATGCACACAACCTGTCTCATCATGCCTTACTAATGAGAAATGGGACAGGAGGCACAGACCTCTCAAACTGACATAAAATTAGCAATAACTAAACAGCAGGGTCAACTTAAATCAAAGAATTCTAAAATTCTTCCAGTTGCAACACATCTATGTCTTATACCACAGATTAGTATGTTCAGAGACACAGGAGCATAATAAAGGTAAACTATGAAATCTTAAGACTCCAGTGCATTAAGAATTCACACTAGAAATGTTGTACAGGATCCAATTCTGAATTAACATCAATAATTCAGTGAAGCAGATGTGCCATTCTCCAGAGGCCACTGCACAAATCTTATCTTGCAATGATATTTACAGACACCAGCTCACTTCAGACAATGCAATCTCCTCTCTGCCAGTTGTGACAGCAGCAAGGCCTAGAGTTTATGGTTCCACGTGATGCAAGAAGGAATTTGAGAGTCCTGCATTTCCATGTGACTGGAAAGTGTGGGTTAAGTCAATCCAATAAAATGAGAATCATCCTTTCTGAGCATAAAAAATTTAGAAACACTGCCTTTTAAACCTCCATTTTATTAACCTTTATCAGCTGCTGCAAAACCAGCGCATGATGAGATTTTTGAACTTTGCTGTCAGTAGCTAAAGGGTAATGCTTGTAGTGATTGCTGTTTTGCAAAATTATAATTCTCATATCCAAAAGGTCTTCTAATGGATTTATTCTCCAACGACTACCAAGTGGCACTGGGACAATGAGCACAGTTTGGTGGCTGCATCTCAGGGCAGCATGGAGAGGCTGGCTACAATCACTGCCTTCCTCTCCTGCCTCCAGAACTTAAATCAGGTCAGCAGAGTGCTGCAGGTGAGAGGGCTGTTCCCATTCCGAGCTGCAGGCAGTGCCCCAGCTGCAGGAGTGGGACTGTCTGCTCCCAGCAGCACAGGCAGGTCCCTGCTGACACCAAGGGAACAGGCCAGCAAAGAGCTGAGTCAAAACAAAGCCTATGTGAAGTAATTAAATTTGCAGTTACACAGAGAGCTGATCAGCTGAGAGAGACAAGGACAGACCTGCAGCTTAACACTTCTGTGTTCTTGCAAAGCTTTGTAAAATCTGTCCCTTGGGCTATAATGTACCCCAGTAGTCCCAGAGGAACAATATTTCATTACACTATCATCATTTCAGAGGGATGAGTTATGAAACCTCAAATGTTTCAGCAGCTGTAGACTGCAGGATCCAATGGGGACAGACTGCCCCATGGACAGAATTATTAAGGCAAAATGCACTAACCGTAACTTGTAACTTCAAGAGGTTTGCCTGCATTGAGGCATTTCTGTGAAGTCTTGATATAAGAGAAGCTCCAAGGAAGGCATCCAAAAGAGAAAGCTATCCCAACTAGGATTCCTCAAAACAGATCCAAGACTCACTGAGAGTGTTGGACTGATGTTTGGCAGATAAATAAAGGCAAGAAGCAGAAAGGTCAGATGAAGTCAGGCTCACTGCTTGTTAATAAAAGATTAAAAAAGGGAGAAACTGCTTGAACAGCTCCTTACGGCTGAGACCAGGCAACTGAGTGCTATCACAGACCAAAGAGGCCCCAGATGCAGGGTCAGAGATCCTTAAATAAACCTTGACCTTCACCAAGAAGACCTGAGAGACAGCAGCTGAAAGAGAATTTTCACTGGCAGGTTGACCACTGAGAGTTCCCTCCTGCTGCACTGACCTGTTTGAGAGAGACGGGTAAAAAAACTCATTTCAGAGAGCAGATTGGAAGTTTTCTAGTTTTTCCTTCGGTAAAGTTTTCCATATACTCTTCTTCCTCAGAGAAATTCTGTATGTGGCCCTCAGATAGGAGCAGCCCAGGAAGGGTGTGCTTATCTGTATGCATCGTCTGCTGGTACCTGCAAGAACCTAAAATCAATCACTTTCCACAAAGCAATAGCTCTTTAGAAAATACTCCAAAGTAGAAGGTAAGTAACCAACTGGGTGAGGAATGTGAAAGCAGGAAGCAGGCTGTGGCAGAGCAGAGACTCTCAACAAAAGGATTAGAACAGCCATAATAAAGTCCTGAATATTTTCAGTCTCCCCTCTAGCGAGCCTTGGCTCTACAAAGCAGAGTGAGATGGTGCAACACCCCAGGCAAAGTGTGACACTAAGAAGCAGTAACAATAATAAAGCAGTACCAGTCAAGCAGAAGTGAATGCCATTACCATCTCCCAGCACAGCAAACTATGGAGAGAAATCATTCCTTAATATGGATCCTAGAAAATATTTAATCAATCTCACAGCCACAGCATTAAAGGATGCTTTTTCCTTGATGTTTTGTGAAGTGGAGACTGTTTCCTTGCACTGTATATGTATATATGTCATACATATGGCCAATATGTAAAACAGGCATTCTCTCTAAGAGGTGCTGAGAGTGGATGAGCTGCAGCTCAGCCCATTATACCTATTTACAAATTCCAAATGTGGGGAGCTCCTGTTTTTCCCCCAACAAACCAGCTTTCATACTCAGACTTACACGTAGACACTTATATTGTCTATGGTGTACTTGACAGGAGAACACTGGGATAAAATTATGACTATACAATAGCATCTACTGCAAAACAAAATCAAATATAGGCCCAGCATAGGCACTCCACATTGGAGCACACCTGGAGAGGGAAGAGGAATCTAAGACACCTTGCACTTTGTTCCTTGGTTGATCATTTAAACAAAAGTTTCAGGCCTAATCACTTTTTTCTTCCTTTGGTGACTCTTATCTTCCCACAAAAGGACAATATCAAATATCAGAAGTCCTTACTTTTGTTAAAATTTAAAAAAAAAAAAACTCAGCAAAAAACTTTGAGAGCAGTTTTAAAGGTAGTTATTTTAGAGTCAGGGTGTGAGAGGGCTGTATTATAGTTAATATTGTAGTTAATATTAGAGTGAACTGAAGCTTGCATCAATACTCTGGAGCTCAATATTATCTTTCCCGTCAGTAGAAATGGACACAGATGACTTCATCAGAATTATAAAAAATTGTGTCATCCAGGCTCTTGAATGTTAACTCTTTTGGTTCTTTGGAATAGCAGATTCCTGTCGGCTCTCAGGCCATTCCTACAGTCTCTCCAATGCTTTATTTTCCTTATTGACAGAAAAGAAGTGATCATTTTAAAACACCCTTAGGAAATGTTTTCAAATCTATGCCAGTGAAAATTATCATTCTTACAATTGCAATTCTTGTTCCCTTTAAAATGTTAAATACCTGTGTAAAACTGCTCAGGGCAGACTTTTCCACCACAGTACATAAAAGACAGAAATGTAATTCCTATAGAAGTATCTAGATGACATTTGTGCACCTGTCTGGGAATTTTTCATTACACAAACTGAATTTAAAAAGACACATTGCAGCAGCAAATGATCATCACAAGCAAATGAAGGAGCATTATTGGATCAGTAACAAAGATCTAAGCACAAAGGGGGAGAATGTTTGTCTACCTGTACATGTGTAAGAGAAACTCACTGTAGCCAAAGCTCATCTGCTGACTCTGTGCCCTTATCTCACAGCACAGTTTTAGGCAGGGGCAGCCCCAGCTGCTCCCCCATAACCACCAGCACAAGCAAGGTTAGGAGGACAAGACACCTGTGGTAAATCTGAAAAAATTTAACAACTGACATCTTTGATTTTTTTATCATGTGATTTTAAAGCCTCTTCTATCTACTCGAGCTTCTATGACCCTTTCACAGATCTACATGCAAGGAGCAAATGCAGCATGTCAATATAAAGTTCAAATCTGCTGTGTACAGATGTGATCTCCCACCCCACTATTCTCATCACAGCTCGCAATTACTGTATGAAATAGGACTCTACATGACAGTGGCATTTACCTTCCTCTGACCTAAGTCATCACTGTCACACAGTTGAATCACTTTCCACCTTTAATTTCCTTTTTAAGAACATCATATCTAGAAATTGCATATCTTGAAGTGTTTAAGGGCTATTATGAATAGTTCCCACACCAAATCATTTATCTTTCAGTTCCAAAAGTGTGTTTCTGCATAAAAATCATTCACATCATTGATCTGCCTTTTGGAAGTTTACCACCTTGTCCTTTCCCAGCCTACAACAACCCCTTCTTCAAGTAAGAGAGCCACAGGTCCATCTAAAATAACTAGAAAACTTAACAAGAAATGAGAGAGAAAAAAAAAAAAAAACAAACCATATTTTAAATCCTATACAATAGCAAGTGATGTCAAGCTCTATCTTCAGTAAGAGCTCCTGAGACTTAAGAGAAGTCAAGGGGAGAAGCTAAATTCATTAAAATGGGCTTTGGATTTGATCCAGAGTGCTTTCCTTGGTATGCTACTTTATTACACATGACACAGCTGGTTTGGGCTTTGGTTTTGTTGTTGGGTCATCCTCATATAATGAAATGTTGTGGGAAGTCTTAAAAAAATATTCTTTAAATTATTTTTGTCAAAGTCACCAGAAATAAAATGTATGTGGGTGAAACAGCAGTTGATCTCTTCAGAGGTGAAAAGCAGCCACTGTTCAATTAGCACCCACTTTGTAACCACTTTCATTCCTATGCCAAGATATGAGATTAACCATAACCAATATGAGACTTATTATCCAGGTTCAGCTCTGAAAAGCCACATGTCATTCTCCTCTCTGTTCAACACCACCCTGGGATTTAGCTGATCAGCCAGTTTTGCCATAATGTGACTGCATTTGTTGCAGTGGAAGGACTTCTGCTTCAGACAAGTAAAGCAGAGAACAGAATAATTTCCAGTCATGTTCTGTCAAACTGGTATCTGACTGCAAGAGCAAGTTACTGTGATATTAAAAAAAAAAAAAAAAAAAAAAAACAGCTACAGCACCATTTTTTACAGATTAGTTTGTCCTTGCTGTAAAGTAGACTTGGACCACTAAATGTGAAAAGAGTTCCAAAAATACATAAACAAAAAAACCAAAACCAAACAAATAAATAAAAAAAAACACTAAAGGACAAGAAAGGCCCATGCTCTCAGTCCCCAAATCTCTTCAGCAGTAGAATCAAGTAACAAAAATACTGGTTAACTGCAGTACCATTTTCTAACTTTAAAATCTAATGCATTCCCCTTCAAAATGCGTCATGAGAACTTGTTGATTTTTATGACAGTTTCAGTGGGAAAAGTCTACATGAAATCTTGGCTCTTGTTTCATTTGGAAATGTCAAAATGCATTGTTTCAAAAAGGTTAAAGCAATTTTTCAGTTCAGTTTTTTCTGGGTGATTCATCTCATTTAGGCATTTGTACTATGTTCTAGTACACGAGAAATATTCCATGAACACTAGGATTGTATTTAGCTATAAATTATTTGGGTATTCTAACCACATATTTTACTATACTTGGATATTTTGACACTGTATATAATTTTTGAACATAAAGAGCATTTGACACTTGAAAAAATTCAGATAAATTTACTGAATTATTTCATTGAATATACAGGGAAGGAAATTTGAGAAATTTCAGACTGAACTTTACACTCTCCACTTCAAAACAGTATTTTAATTGAATAACAATAAAAGAGAGCAAAACAACCCCAAGATAAACCCTCTGCATATAGAACAAAGAGCTTCAGAGTGAGCTTATGTGTTCCTTATTTCAACAAAAGAACAAACAGCAGAAACAAGAATAAAACATATTTGCAGAATTTCCCCCTTCATCTACACTTTCATTTAATCTGCACTGCTTTCTTGCTCCACATTTTTATTCCCCATCTCAGAGCTAAGCAACCTCTGACCAGATTATTTATCTGAATTGTTTTCATTCTTTGTGCAAACATTGACAAACAACAAGCATAGAGGATGCAGGCAATGCCTGAATAATAGAACACACAGCTCATGTTTCCTTATTGCTCCACACAATTTGCTCAGGTTTAGTCAGCTAATTACCTCGAGGCAGGGCAGAAGCCACTTCTGAAGAATAAGTGGGAGCTGTGCTGAAACCTGAGGGGTCATGCATTAAATACCAAAGAAAATGAGAAAATTACTGTAAGAAAAATGAGAAATTAATAATTTTGTGTGGTATGAGGGAATAGAAGGTATCAGTCAAAGCAGAAGGAAAAGGAGGAAGAATCAATAACTGCTTCTTAATGAATCTGTTCCTATTTATATTTGGCATTTGTGACTTGTTCTGTTATACATCTGCTTTGTCCCCATTTCTTTCTCTCTTTTTCTGTCTGCCAGTCTCTCTGGAATGACTGTGAAAAGCATGAATTATATTCCCTAGATGTTAGTTTCTTCAGTTTGTGGCCTTTTCTTAGTGGATGTTCCCCAAACCACTCCCATTCCTATTTTGTGGTCAAATACTTGGTGGGATTCATCAGACCCTTTCACTGCACCAGATTTCAGCCTAGGCTCCCCCACAGACAAAGCAATCACTGCTTTTAATCCTTCCAGACTGCCAGAGTCTGCACTCCCATTGCACTGGCCATGGAAACTTTTCCCTACGTCATGTAGAGAATGGAAGACTAATGCAGGCACATTATGTGGCCATAATATGGTCTGCCAAAGCTGAAAAGGCTCATTTCCTTGGGAATTGTGCTCTATCACTTGAGGCTGATGAGTACTGGAGGCGCTGACATCAGTCAGACTGTTCAGGTGAAGAAGGTCTTATCACAGGAGAAAGGGTTTATAGTATGTGGCTTAATACTCTGAGCCTTATCCTCTGTTTGAACTCAAACACTCAAAGTGCAATTTGATTAAATTTCAATCCAAAACAAAGTTCTTTAAAAATGAAGGATTTACAGCATTCTATTTTTGCATGTTGTAATTAGATCCTTCTTATATCTGCTTTCATTTCCATATTCTCTCAGGCTGAAAATCATGGCTTTTAAGCTTTGGTTTTATTTTAAGGCACAATAAAATAGTGGCTGAAAATGTAAAAAATATAAAAGGTTACAAAGAACTAAACTATTTAGTAATATATCAGAGAATGTTTCCTGAAAATTCAGCTATTGTGAGAAATTGAGTCATGGAATTAAGACAAATACAGTTAAGAAAGATTTAGTTACATATTTGTAATAGGAAAAAAATATTCAAGAGTATCACAGCATACTAATGAAATATAAATTGAACTTCTGTCCATTAAGTTGTGAATATAATAGCAATTTAAAAACTGGCAAGTTCTCCTGAAATATCTGTATCTGTGTTTCCAATTCAAGCACTTACCAAGACAGGGTAATTTCAGCTCCACACCAGATCCATTCCCAGTGGTGACACACAAGAACTGAGTCATGGACTCAGGGGAATGAGAGGCTGGAGAGCAGCTGCAGAAAGCGGCCTGGAGGTCCTGGTCAGTGGAAAGTTGGACACAAGTCACAGCAGTGCCAGGAGGGACGTCCCTGTCCTGGGGTGCACTGGGGACAAGGGAGGGATGGTCCAGCTCTGCTCCCACTGGGGCAGCCTCACCTCAAGTCCTAGGGCCACAATAAAATGATACAAAGCTGTTAGAGAGCATGCAAAGGAGGTTACAGAGGTAGTGAGGGATCTAGAGGAGACCATATGAGCAAAGGTGAGGTGACTTGGCTTATTCAGCCTGGAGGAGACTGAGGACAGACCTCACCACAGTCTGCAGCTTCCTCACAAGGGGAATCAAGCACTGATCTCTTCTCTGTGGTGGCAAGGACAGGACCCAAGGGAATGGCTGAAGTTGTGTCAGGGGAGGTTTACTTTGGACATGAAGAAGAGGTTCTTCACCCAGAAGGTGGCTGGGCACTGGAACGAGCTCGCCAGGGAAGAGATCATGGCACAGAGCCACTTCTTTTTAAATTAAAATTACTTTTTAAATTAAGTGGTAAACACAAATAAGAGCATTATGGTGCCAATAAGGTTTTAAGTTAGCTTCAGGTAAGTTGATCAGTTCATGAAAGTCAGTGAAACTTGCAATTTTAATGAAAAGTCCTAGGAAATCTAACAGTTCCCATCACCAGTTTGGAAGGAGGCACAAAAATAAAACCTGCAACAGTCTGCCATACAACTATATTAAAAACCCAAGGAAAAAACCCCAAAACCCAGATCCCAAGCAGTCATAAGAGCACATTCATAGATCATACTTAAATTCTATACCTTCTGACATCCCCCATCTTTCTTATGCAGGGAGTGGAAGGAAGCAGCAGAAATGCCCTTATTTTGCCCACCAGCACACTCCAAAAATGCAGGATCAATGTAATTTTTGAACTCATTGTCTCAGCAGAAAGATCAAGCATGCATATTTATACATATTAGAAAAGACAGAAGAATGGAATGTAGGAGGTCCTGATCCAATTCTTGTTTGTCTATCACAATATGCCAAGGAAGCAGTACTGGTAAGGTAGTTGGAAAATTAGATTCAGGGTAGCTCAGTTTTATACTTAAACTTTACATTCTGCCCTATATTAACAAAATTAACAAAAAAAAAAAAAAAAAAAAAAAAAAAAAAAAAAAAAAAGCTTGGACTCCTCAAGATCATGTTCAGTCTATTAGAAAGTGTCTATTTTTTTTAATTATCCTAGAAAAATCTTGTTACATTTCCTAAAAAAGGAGAAGGGGACCTGGCACAGAAGCTTTATTTTCTCTTGAGGATCAGGCAAATTCTACAAAGCAACTGGGTGTAGAAATACTTTTGGCTGCTTTTATCTTATGTGCAGCAGGAACACATTAAAAGGTAAGAAAAAAAAACTTCAAAGTCCTTTCCTTTTTTCCTGCAATTTTGTGTTTTTCTATGTGTTACATTATGATGATCAGCAATCCAACGGATATGAAGTGAAATATACCAAAGCTGGCAGAATGTGAAAATACACAAAAAGAGTAATGAGAAAAAGGTGATGGCAACAGTCTCATAAAAAAAAAAAAAAAAAAAAAAAAAAAAAAAAAACCAACATTCAACATTTTTGTAGTAAGATTAGAATTATTTCATACTGACATGATCATTTCTAATTCTTTTCTGCTATTCCTTGGTGTTATCCAAGCAATCTAAGAGAAGTGGGTAACAAAAAGAGGTTCCTAAACCTGAAACCCACTGAAGGTGGACTGCAGCAGTGAGTGGCTGCAGGAATCTGGGGTGCCCCAGAACCACACTGCTCAGCAGGCTGCATTCACTGCTCTGTTTCACACTTTCACACCTGCAGACCTGTTTGTACTGGAGCACAACAGCACCAGCATTGAAATGGCTCTGAAATGCTTTTGCTGTTATTTACCAGCATTGCAAAGTGGGAATTACAGCTTTTGCTCTTTGTTCTGCAGATATTTGCTTTTGTAAACTGATATTTGTTTTTCCATAAAGTGCAGCAGCTAGCATAAGATGTGTAGGCACTGCCTCTATTTTGCTAACATTACATAATGCTCAGCATAGCGACAGGCTGGCTCTGGATAACAAAGTTACAAATAGACTTGGCTGGTTTTGCATCTCTGTTAAAACATTAAATATCTGTTCGAAGATAACTGTTTCAAAGCAAAAGATGTATAGTGCTGCTGGTTTTACCAACAAAATTACATCCTGCTCAGTGAGGTAGAAGGCTGACAGGTAGAAAAATTTCAAAGTGATGAATAGCTTCTCTTAAATAGTTATAGAGGTTCAAATGTATGTTGAGGCTGAATATCATGTTTGAGGATGCAGTAGAGACAGAGTGTGTCCAAGTATGAAGAGCACTAAACCATTCCACAGACAGGATAAGGTGTAATCACAACAATAGCCCAAGCTTTGTCACCTACTATGTAGAGAGTTCAGAGAAACTCTTCAAATCAACTATATTCTAAAATTAGATTGCTGCAGGCTTTATTTTTTTTCTAAGAGGAAAAGTCATACTGCTTAAAAGTAAAAGGTCATGTAAAGGGGGAAAAAAACCTCAAACTGCCTTCAAAAATGTTAAATCCACTGGTTATGCAATGATTTTGGCTAAAATCAGGTCTTAGATTAGGGTTTCATTCTTCTATTTCCCTCCAAGACAAGTGTAATGGAACTATTTAAGTCAGCATTGAACTTAGAATAAGGTTTACATAATTTTGCTGTTTAAATAAGTGCCCAAATTCCCAACCCATATATAAATTATGTTGCCTTATGAGCACTCAAAACCTCTTTGTCCATCTCTGGTGCAACAGCCTTTTGACTCCAGATTTTTTTTGTCCATAAGCACAGTTTATTTCTTTTTGCTCATAGGTGTGCAAGCTTCAAGAGAGAGCTAAGGGTGCTGGCTTCCAGAATACATACCCTTATACAATCTTACTTTTACTGTTTTAAAAGCCCTTTCTTACATTAAGCAAGTCTATGGTTTCCTTCTCTCCATTTTTTATTTCCTATCTGTTACTTTCAGCTCAAAGCAGAGGTGGAGGGGACAGCAGTGTTGCCTGAAAATGCATTACACATTTCTGCTTGGAGGTACTTTAAAATCCATAGGCTAAGGTTTAGCTCTTAGTGACCAACCAAAGTTGAAATAAATGTAATCAAACTCCCTGGAAAAAGTTGCAGAAGACACTTTAAAAACTACCAGATGACATCACATCCAAACTTGTGCTATTTATTTTAGTTTTCCTATATTCAGAGTCTTTACATTTGTAGGCACAACTAATTTTCTCACTGCTGCTGACAAGGTTTGATGATAATCCTATGAGCATGATCGATTTTGTACCCATGTGTTCAGCAGCCATATTATTCTGTCCTTTCTCATCTTTTTAGTTACTCACCACCTCAGTTTATCTCCCACACAGCCCTCCCTGCACACTAATAAGAGCATTCTTACACTTTTAAAAGACTCTTAATACTGCAATACAAGCAAATCTACATGACATATACACGATTTATTAATTTGTGAATACACCAATCACCTGGGGATAAAATGCCCTGCAAGTAAGCTTTTATTTCAAAGGGATGCTTTGCTTTATTTCAGGTCAGCCAATAAGTGCTTACACAGGAAAAGCTCTAATGGAAACAGCCTCAAAGACTCAATCTTCTGTTGATTAGTTATTCACTCTGCATCAAGCCACCTGCTTGCACAAGGTCCAGCTTCCAACATACAAATACTTTTCTTTCAAGTTTTATTTTGTTACAATTCAATTGATTTTTCAGTTGCTGCTCCTGGATCCCTGTGAGTTGGAGTGAATTTCAACGAGTAATTCTTACCAATGTGTATCATCTGTTATGGGTTCTTTTTCAAACCCATACTCAACTACTGCCCTAAGGCAGTGTCAGAAAGCACTGACGGTTATTACTATTATTATTAACATTTTAAAATAATCTGAAATAAGGGTCTTATGAACAGAGACTTCATAATATTTTGAGAGCTCAGAGGAAGTTCTTAAAGACATGTTCATACCCATTCCACTGACTCAGAATCACAGAATCACTGGGACATGAGACATTTGTGTCTATGCAGAGTCAAAATCTGCAGCTCTGGTGTCTGAATCAGACCCACAAGGAGCTACAGTCCTACAAAGTCTTGTTTGAACCAGTGTTTTGGGAACAACTAACATCCCTGAAACACACACAACCTATGCAAAAATCAAAGCCTTTACCCACACGTGCTCTATTAAAAAATTCCCTTAGTTCATCCTTATGCTTAGAACTGCAGAACTTTGTTCACTGAGTATCATTTGACAATCCATTTTCCTCCCTTGCCACACTACATTGTCAAAAAACCATTCCTTACAAAACATTATGCATACATTAGTAGTTTCTTCAATTAATCTTCTTCTATAGGATAAAAACCATCCATTTGTAATTAGCATGTATGCATGTAGAGAAGAGAAAAATGTAGCATTCTTAAATTACTGTTATTGATTTCCTCAAGTGTAGGCTATACCTGTAATACTATTGAGGTTATATTTTAAAGAACTGATGTATGCATTAATCTAATTTCTTTAAAATTTTAATCAGAAAGGAAAATCATTTGTACTTCTAATATTTGGAGTTTGAATCTGTCCAGGAAAACCCAGCCCTCACCCTTTAAAAAAAAAAAAAAAACAAAACAAAACAAAGCAAACAAACAAACAAACAAAACAAAAACAAACAAAAATTCCAAATTAATCAAGAAGAATCAGGTTCTTCTATAGAAATTTAAAAAAGAAATTACATTTTTTCTTAAATTTGTTAAGTCACTCTGTGAATTTTTGTCCCTAGTTCTGCAAATCAGAGGCAATTCCATGCCAGTAAGGAGTGGAACCCCTTACAAGACCTGTTTTACTTCAGATTCTGCCTATTGGTAAGAGGGAGAATGAAAATCTTTAGTCCTTGCATCATTCTGATGCACATTCCCTCCATTTTTGGCTATGGAAAGGTTCCCCCCTCCTTGGGCAGCCTTTGAGTGTTGCAAGGCACAACACCTGGCCTGAAACAGGGAGAGTTTCAGCGCTTGTCTTGGCTTCTCATTGCCTTCCCTGATTACCTTTCTAACCAGAAGAACCTCATGAAAACCAGGGTACACACAGCCCTAACTCCCATGGGACTAAATGATTTTGGCTCTTTCCATAGCTGGAATTAATTACAAAATACAGCACTGTCCAACACAAGTAAGAGGCTCTGCTTCTGCTCCTGTGTTGGATGCTACAAGCCCAGACAGCATAATCCCATCTCAGTAGCTCTCCAAGGAGCTGGGATGCACTGCTTTTCCTGGAACAGCCAGTATCTCTCTCCCACATAGCAGATCAACAGCCCTCAGGTGCACAAGTCTCCTTCCCTGCCTGACCTGGAGGAATCTTTGCAGTTTTATGGTGTTTATTTGGAGACCCAGACTCTCGTGGCTCTGCTCCATCTCTCCAAAGGCTCTTTATTCCTTCTCTTCCCCAGTTTGAAATGGCCTGGCAGATTCCCCACAAAACAGTGACTCATCAAAAGCTCTCTGTTGGCACATCATTTCCTCTCATTTTCATTAGACTCTCTTGATGGACTTGCACCCAAAATAAGAGGGGTTTTCTTGTTGCTTCTACTGGCCTTGTTGGTGTTGGATAGCACAGACTCACTGCTACACAGAATATTTAACAGAAGCAGACAGGATTTCTGCCACAAGGAATTTCCAGTGTGTGCATTCACCTATGTTAAATGTGCACAAAGCTTTTCAGCTTGTCTGCTGTTAGACAAGGTGAAGGGCTGGGAGGAGATTCAAGCTGAAGCTTCCTCCAACATTGTACTGCACTTCCTCTAAGGAGTCATTATTTGTTTTCCATAAAGTGATTCAGCCAAACTTACTTGGTGTCTCAAAAAAAACCTAAAAATAAAATTAAGTGTGCCATGAGAATAATTGAATTTGTAATTGTACACTGTTAAAAATACATATTTTGCCTCAGATTTTACAAGGATTTCTTAGTCTTTCTTATGGATTTCTGCACATTCAGAAATCTTATTTTCAAACTATTTCTTGCCATCAAGGTGACATTGTTCCAGAAGCTACACTCAAGTGAACAACACACATCATGAAATATATGATGTCCTTAATGCCCTTTAATTCCAGAATATATCTCAAAACTACATAATTGCTACTAGTAATCAGGAAAAAGTCCATCCCTGCCAAGAAAAAGTCTATCTTAAAGTCCAAGTTAAGCTAATCTTTTGGGAGAGGGGGAAAAAAACCCTATTCATCCAAAAAATCTCACAATGAGACAGCACTTTAAAAGGAAATCTGGTATATTCAAAGCCCCTTGCACAAAGATATTATTTTACCTTTTAAAAGGTAAAAGAAAGAAAATACTTTCCTTTAGTCAGAAAATATTTGGTTCTAGAAACAGAGGCTTGCTTACATTTGAGTAATTCAGTGTATGTGGGCATTTTATACATAGTAACTACAGTAACAGCAATGAAATGCCCTTTCTGTTGTCTTTAGGGGAATAATAAGAAGCAACAGCTTATGTTCCAAGAGCACTTAAGGGGTAAATATCCACATTTGGTGCTAACTTGTATTGAAGCAGTTTACCGAGATGAAAGCACACAGAAATTATCCACTCTTCCAAATAGTTTAAAGATTTTGCTTTTGTCACCTACAACAAAGATCAGAATACCAGAGTGTCCACAGCAACATTGAATTAACTCAGCATTAACAGACCTGAGACAGCTCAAGGGAATAAATGCTCTGTTATTTAAACCAATATGTCTGACCATGTCCTTTTCTCCACATCCATCCTCCAGCCCTCTCAGCAGCAGAGAAAGGCTGTGAGATAATACAAAAGAATTCAGACTCTGGAAAGCATAAGTTCTAATTTGTTTAATCATTACATTAGTCTGACTCTCCTGTAAGCTATGTCAATTATTTCCACACCTGTGTACTCCTACAGCACATGGTAGAAGGTCACCTACCCAGCCTGTGGGTTCCATTTCTCTGTTTAATTCTCTTCTCTTTCCTCGTCACATCTTTAGCCCAATTTTGTTAGAGCTTTATCTCTCCACTCCTAGTGTTACTTGATTTACTAATTATCAGCTAAAGCTGACTGTTTCTCAGAGCTCCAAAGCCAACAGACTGATCTCTGTGTACTGATCACATCTGCACAGAGAAATGCATTACTTGCACCCCAAAAATTTGCAGTTTAAAATCAAGTGAAAGCAGCAAGCAGAAAGAAACAGAAAATATGTTTAAAGAAAATGTGTAGAAGCCATTGTGTAAAATTATAAAGTATCTACAAGCCACAATATTTCCACAACTTGAATTCTCTTCAACAGGTTTTAGATGAAAATATGAGATAACCATTACTATTTCTTAGTTACATGAAAGATATTGAAAATACTGCAACCCACTAAACAAGATTCAGTGCTTAAGTTCAGGCATATAGGGTGAATATAGGGTTCACAAGGAAATCTTTCACCACCTTTCATCCCTCAACTTTTCCACCCAGGAAAAGATAGAAAGAAAATTCTTTTACTTCATTACTTCTGCAATGTACTTGCAATAGGGAAAAAAAAATCTGGTAGTATATTATATATCTCTTCCTTTAGCTATGCATGTGGAGTAAATAATCAGGTAAAAAGCTCTCAGAGATTCCACAAACACGTGATGTGCACTAATCTCAAATATAACTCCTGAGAGAAGCCTGCATCTGCTCTCCTGCTGTTTTCAGTGTGTTATAGAGAGACAGGCTTTCCTGTGAACAAAAGCAAAAATGTTTTTCTAATAACCAGTTCAGACTGATCTTGGCACCTGGCTGTTAAATCTTGATAGGCAGAGAAAGGCTGTTCTCTCTTTGCTAAGGAAAAGGACTCAGCCATGTAGGAGCCTTGTTAACATTTGATTTGAGCCTGCAGCATAATGCCAGTTATTGGCCACAGCCTCATGTGACATTTGGCAGCCATCCATCATGAAAGTTGGAAAACATGATAATAAAAATCTAAAAATTCTAAAGTTATGTTTAAAATACAGTAGGGCTTCCTTTGGAAGGAGAAGAAAAACCATGTCATACTTTTATTTTCATCGCTGTGCTACATCCAAGCTGCTAGCTCTATAAAGATTTGCTTTCTTGTGTGGGTTTTGCTGCCTTAAGTTAAAAAGGTCACAGTTTCAATTTACAAATTCATAACATACAACAGATTTGAGACTCGTGAATTTATAATGCAAGAAGTTAAAGGGGGACGTTAACACTGATGTGTCAGGATGTCTCTGGGAAGTTGATCTTCACAGAGTTGGTTCTGTTGCATCTCCTGTATTGACTTATGAATCTCATTTGCATTTCACCAGGGAGGTTTCTGAGGCATTTCCTAGTAAGTGCAGTGAATCTGGGCAAGTTTCTTTATGTAGTTCTCCCTGATGTAATTCTAAAAGTGGCTGAAATCCTTTCAAGCACTTCTGATTTGCATATGAGAACTTACCAGATCATTTTATCACAGTATAAAATACAGGTTTCCCTCCTCTACTCCAGTAAAACTGCTAGTAACTCCAAAGAAACAAAAAGTAAGCACCATGAAACAGAACATCTTATATACTTCCTAGGCTACCCAATGAATAGATTTGAAAGAAGAGGTAACAATAGCTCAAGGGTAATTTGGGGGAGTGCTTGTTTTTAGGAATGTATGATTCTTCAAGTATATGCAGGTGAAAAGAAACCATTGAATATTCATTTTTCAATTAGTTTATGGTGCTTTATTTGCCTTTTTTACCCTTTAACAACACCCACCTAATGTTCAATGAATTAATACTGTCCACTATCACTAAAGTAAACATGCAATATTTAAAATCTCATTTTCACACCAGACATCTGACCTAGATACTAAAGAAAATTACTTCTTATGCCTCTGGGCAAATAGTTAACACATCATACAATAAGCAAAAATATCCATTTCTTTACTTATGCTGAGCCATGCACTTCTTACCCCAACTTCTCAGTCTGGCATTGGGTCACACAGTTTTAGCAGAGGACAGAGGTGCTGTAACCAGATCCTAAGAGCTTTCCAGAAGGACCATATCACAATTATACAGCATGATCTCCAAGGAAAAAAAAAGAAATAGCACTCTCTAAGTCACTTTTTTAATGCGTTCAGACCTGTAAGAACTCCTTCAGAGACTTCCAGTGCATTTTCAGCACATCTCCATCAGGAAGAATTAGGTTTTATTTGCAGTCTCACTGGCACAGTAATAAATGAACACACACTTGTCCTATTTGCCATACTGCAATAAATGCTTGCTTATCATTAATTTCACACTAGTATAAGCAGAAGTGACACACCAGTGAATATGGTCCAGAAGCTCCGAAGTGGGCTTATTTTAAGGCATGAGTTTGATATTCTCCTGTCACAGCACTTTGATGCAGCACAGTTTTAGTCAGCAGTTTAAGTCAACCAATACCAGATATAATTATTTTATTACTATGGCCTAAGTTTGAAATACTTCTTACCTTAGCCACTTCTCACAGCCCACCCTGAGGCTTGCCTGCATATAAGGTTTCTTTAAAGAAGAAAATATTTCTAAGGGTTACAGTTACTCCCACATGGCCACACCTTAACAGCTGTGCTGAACCTGTCCAGCACAGGCAAGTGAAAAAACACAGGCAGTGCATGTACAAAGAGATTTCAGAAAGCACATTCAGTTGCCCCATGCACTTATTTAACTATAAAAACATAATTTGCAGCAGATATTACAAAATGTTTTCAGAGCAGACCACGATTATTAGTCACTGGTGAAGTCTTTCCAGACCTGTTAGGTTCTATTCCATGCCCAAGGCTGACAGACTGTGCTGGAAGTTTTCAGCTTTCTCTTTTCTTCCTTTCCAGCCTCATCTCCACAGCACTTTGCCTAAGGCTACCATCGTTCTCTTTGCTAATTCTTCATCTTAAATCTGGGGAGAAGTGGCAGTGGGGAAAATAAAGAAGAAAGGTTCAACTTTTATGAATTCATTTATATATACTTTTATACATTGCTGATGAATAATTCCACAAAAGGCTGAGTTGAAGCCTTTTCAGGCTCAGACCCAGACCTTACCGAGGGTCTGGAGACCCTAACGCTTTCCCAGTCTCATTTTGCAAATCCCACATGGGCATGCTTATGTTCTCAGCAGGATACTTGGAATGCTGAGAAGGAAGAAATGCAGAGGAAAAGAGTGGGCACTGTGACAAAAGGACTTTAGCTGTTGTAAGAGTCGATCCAAAGTTTCCCTGATCTGCCTCACGACCATCAGCAGAGACTGAGACCCGGGACCCCACTGCTCACTCTGGACCTGAGTTCTGGCCCGGCCGAGGTGGCTGCTTGCCCAGGACTGTCTGTAGGTGTGCCTGGAGCTTGCCAAGGCACGCTGCTCTCGAGCAGGGGACTGGCTGTAGCGTCCTGTTCCACCTGTTTCTTGGAGCAATGATCTCCATGTACAACAGTCCATACATCTCCCCACCTTTTGGCTAGAGGCCACTTGCTTTGGAAAAGGACTATAAAAAGTGACATCCCTAAAGTGACTCTGAGATCTCTTTCTCCCTAACGGATCGAAGACGCGTCTATCCTCGGATGACCATGAGGATGTGTCTGTTGGTAGCTATATCCCCATCCTTTCTCTCTCTCTCTCTCTCTCCCCTTTTACTTTGCTTCCTTTACCCTTCTCTCTCTCTCTTTCTCTCTCTCTATCACAGAACTGAATTGTTGTCATGCAATAAACTGCATTACTGCTTTCTGCTGAACAAAACCTGAGTCTCTTGCTTTTGTCTTTTTGCACCCTGGGGTTGAACGAACCATCACGACTCCTGCTTGGGTTGAGCAGATCGTGACAGCTGTTGCAGGAGCAGCAAGGGATCAGGAGATGAAGTGTCCCTGGGCTTATGATGTCTGAAGTCAGACAGGAGCAGACTACCTGCCCCTTCCCAGGCAGAGCCTCTCTACCTTCACAAGAGACAGAGGATACTCTCCAGAGTATAGTTCTGTCCTACCAGCACCCCAGCTCCTGCAGCCTGCCAATTCCTGCAGAGGGCCCCTCCTAAATTTAGCCATTTTAAAGAAAAATACATCTTCTTGTAGCAGAAATGTTTAGATTATGCAGCCAGCTGTTTTAAAAGCAAGGAGCAAAATATGACTGCAGTTCCTCCCCCATCTTGCTGAAGGCTCATGCAGGTAAAACTGCCCATTTCCTCCAACTAAAACAGAATTTCCAGTGAGAGCTGAGGACAAGCTATGCTTTCTCAAGAGGAAGGTATATATAGCACAGGTCAGGTTTTTGATTCCTCCTCTTTTAGCTATAATCCCAGAGCTGCATGTTTGTTTACCCAGTCAGTGTCAGAGAAATAAGAGAATTTGTGCCTCCTGACAGTCCAAGGAACAGCTGGGGGAAACAGGAATCTCTGGGATGGTAGGCAGCCTGTTCATACTCAGCACATCTGGCAGAGGAGCTGCTGTGCTGCCTCTGTCACCCTGAGCATCACTGAAGCAGCAGGCTGGACTACCCCAATGGGGCTCTGCACTGAAGGAATCCTCAGAAGGCTTAGCAGGCATATGTTTGATCCACATTTTTCACAAAGTTGGCAAAAAAATGCATTTTGATGTTGTGGAGGTTCTCTTCCTCTATAATGAGCAATCCAGGATGCTAGTCAGCCCCAGGAGAACTCTCTATCCTACAGGCAGGAGGCTGTAGACACTAAACCAGAGATTTCCAACAGGCTTTTTGCAAATGTTTTGCATCTGTTTCTAAGAATAGCAAGGACAACTCTCTAAGTGAACAGCCCAACCAGAACACACCCAAATATGGTTGAAAAAGAAAGCACACCATTTATTATTTAGTAATAAATGATTCTCTTACTCAGCTTCCCTACTCTATAGACGAGGATATCCTTTAAGCAGGTCAACCAGCTTCTTTGAAGGAGAAGGGTTAGCAGAATAAAGTATTTTATCTCTAATTCTAGATTTCTATATAGTCAGCCTAAATTCTCCTTTATCTCTGCACCTTCTTTGTGAGAGGTGAAACAAGACACTTAGGGAATAGCATTTCAGGAAAAGCTCATTTATTTGTTTGGTTTGCATTTTGTCAAGTCCCGTGAGTCACAGCAAAATCCTGAATGAAACTACGGGGGGGATTTAGCTAGCTCAGCTTTTTAGCTCAGAAGAGCTTGATCTATAGAGAAAGCTCAGAGAAGAAAGCAGGCAGGCAAACCCAGGGAAGTAACATTTAGCTGATTGAGTTATGCTGGGTTCAGAGCCAAGCCAATGTTACCAGCCAACAGCAGTGTAATCCTGACAGAAGGAGCCCACTGATCAAACACTCAGCTGTGGTTTCAACGGGTGCTAAACTCGCCAGTAGTTTCCCTGTTCTACAAGGAGCTCTCAGCTTTCAGCAGCTTTGAAGACTGGCTAACAGTACTGCCTAGGAAGATAGCTGGGGGGGAAAGTACAAACCAAAAATCCTCATAGGAATGCTCATAGACTTAATTGGCATTTTCTAGTCCAGTGGGAAGGGCCTAAAAAAACCCCAAAAA
Organism: Muscicapa striata striata; assembly: GCA_030060385.1. Lineage (NCBI taxonomy): Eukaryota > Metazoa > Chordata > Aves > Passeriformes > Muscicapidae > Muscicapa > Muscicapa striata. Next base: position 670,634 of record JAREIS010000328.1, on the reverse strand, counting down.
ACAACTTGGAACTGGGGAAGGGAAAGAACATGAAGTAAAGGAGAATTGGGAGAGGGGATCAGTAAGTGCAATTCTTGCTAAATTTTGTTATATCTGTTACAGAGGCATAAAACTCTCCCTTCAGAACAAATATGTACTTGCCGTAGATTACTTTATTATTTAGGCAGCAGCCTTAGTTAAAACACTGCAGCTCTCCTGAAGCCTATGGATGCAGCTGGCAGTTCAAGAGAAATTATGTCAAAAGCTTTTATCACCTGTGTGCAGCAGGTTTTACTCAGGTTGTCCTGAACTCTTTAAACTTCTCCCAATCCATGCACAGGTGCTGCAGCTCAGTTTTGGGAATGCAGAAATGCACTCAAACTTTCAGAATTCAGACTGTCTGGTCTGGAATAAATTGGAGATCCCAAACGACAGTCTCGAAATTCAGAATCACTTTTCAGACACCTTGAATGGTTGAAAAAAATCAGCAGAACCATGTGAATAAACCATTAATTATATCAAGAAGAGAGAAGAAAAAGAGCCATGCATGTAATGTATGAATAAATACATCAACTGAAATATAAATTCCGGTCTCTTCACAACTTTAATTTCTATGAAAAAGAACAATATGATATAAGAAAATTAGGAAGTTTCAAGAAGAGAACGAATCACCAAGTGCCTCACTGAAATGCTAGTGTGTTATTCTGTCTCTTAACTACCAAAGAAAATGCATTTGAAGGCACCTGGGCTGAGCATACCTGGGTTATAAACAAACAAACAGAGCAAGGAGCCATCACATTGGGAGAACACCTCAAGCATGCCAGCTGCTATCTGATGCAAGTGATAAGCTGGCAAAAGCTTTTGAACCTTACAGGGGGTGAGTGAAATGGATGGACCACTACAAAACCAAGGGAAAAACTTGACATTTACATTAAAAAGGGAAAAGGAAGACCACTGGAGATCATTGTTCTCTCCTTTGTAAAACAGGTACAACAGCACCAGAAGACATCAGTATTCTCCATACATGACACCAAGTATTTCACAGAAGGAAATGCATTAGCAGGAGATGTGTGGGTGGTCAATTTTTCAATAAAATGAAGTCTGAAAAAAAAAAAAAAAGAAACTGAAAAGCATTCTTTTAGAAAAAAAAATAGAATAATGTAAAGGCACTATCCCCACACTATCACAAATATTACAGTGCCTCTCCTGCCACACCTGTGCGAGCTGTTGTATGAATTACACTTCAATTGCACACAATAATAGGAATTAGAAATTAACATAAATAGGTATTTGCTGTAAGATATTGTTCACATTGAAGTGCTGTTCTGTGTAACTGTTATGTGCAGATAGACTTGAAACCAGAAAGACAAAATGGAGAAAATAAGAGGAACAAATTCTAAAAAAAAAAAAAAACTAATGCATTAATTCTGTCTTATCTTTTGTGAATATGAAGTCATGGCCAAAATTAGTTCATTCTTCTTTGTAGTTCCAAGTAATAATTTATTTCTGCCTTTCTACAGATAGAGAAGTACTAAAAGTGACTAGGATAGAATATTATCATGCTGTTCACAGAGATTACCCACACTTAAAAACGACTTGATACCAAACTGTCGGTTCAACCCGTCTGGATGGAGTTTAAGGAACAATCCAAGTAGATGCACTGTCAGAAAAATTTACTTTAGACAAGACTGAACCCAGGTTGGGTTTTTCTGTTAGCTATTATCTTATTAGGAAGTAACAAATCATTGAAATAATGGCTTAAGTCTAACTTGGAGACTACATCCATCCTTGGTAGAAGGAAAAATAATCCTTATAAAGCCATTTTCTCTCCTCTTGATTTCACTGAATCACTTCAGCTTCATTAACAAGTTGCCATTAAACCAAAATATTCAAATGAGGAAAAGCAGAAGCCATTTAGCAGAGAAATAACTCAGATATATAGCATAGAAATCAGATTGGAAAAAAAAAATTAAAAACCAACAGATATTTCTGTCATTATATTTCTCACAGTGTTAATATCCAGAGAACCACTTTTTTTAGTAAAAAAAGCATACATGGAAACAGACAGAAGAGCCAGATTCAATCTGGCCATGGAAAGGAAGAATAGAGTACTCACCCCTAGGCAGTTTTTCTAATCTAAGCCTTTGAAAATGTATTTAAAACTGTGACTGGAGACTCCCATGAAACAGGACTCCATTGTTCTATGGCTAAAGAAAAGGAGGTACAACTGAAAACCTGTTTTTACCATAACCTGCAGATCAGCTGAGCACCCTTTCTAAAATCTGGGGAATTCTTGAGTCACTTGGGCAGCATCAATTCCATTTGACATCATGGATCTCTATTCTAATGTTGGTGGAGTTTTAATTTGTTTAACTGGTTAATAAAATACCCCTCAATAGAATATAGTATTTTTCTCAGTTTCATAATATTCTGCAACAAGCAGATAACTAAAGCCACTACTAACTCTAGTTTTCTTTGCCTCTCAGGCTTCCATTTTAGCTATTTCTCTCCCCCCTTGAGTCCCTTTTTTCTTTTTATGTTTTTATGTGAGCCAACATAAACCAGCCATTATAAGCTCAGGGCTAAGTTTCTAAGTCAGAAAAGCAAAACTTCTCCAGAAGCATATAAAGTTTGATTTTATTTTTAGATGTCACATTCATATGCCATTTTTTGGGCCTGTGAAATATGTTTTTTTTTCTTTTTTTTGCATGTATGCACCTTATTTCAGAATATCAGTATTGAAACAGCATTTGCTACCAGGAAAAGCAGAACCCTTGTTCTACAACTATTGCAGAAGTGAGGACTCACAAAACTTAACAGGAGAAAAAGTTCCTATTTTCTTGCTTCTTATAAGCTCTAGTTCATAAGCCAAGGAATCTTAAGGTAAACAGGAAAAAAGATCAGGAATAATAACTATGCAAGTTTGAAAAGACCAAACAAATAAAGAAAAACTATTTTTAAAAAATCACAGAACTGTTTTTACTAAGTTTTTTTAATGTTTTCAGTCTCAATAAGGAAGTTTGCCACTGTTTTGTTAGAGAAAATGACAATTATGGTAATACTCTATGTTTGCCTCAAGAATGGAATCAAGAATGTCTAAATTTTTGTTGACTTGGTTAAGTCAACTCAGTTTTGAGCAACTGACTGGCCTCCAGACTTCCATCTGTAACAAATAATTCCACAATTCTGTGACCAGAAAATGATGATAGCAAAACATGGTCATCAGATCAAATGCAGGCATGCAGCTATTCAAAGCAGGAAAAAGTATGGCAAAAACTTAAGAGTGACTTAACAATTCAATGTATTTCAAGCACTTCATGTCTTTTTAGCATACTTCTATTCCCTAATATTTATTTGCTTCTTGATCTAATCCTTAAGCAGTCCCAAACAGACCAAATTTAATTGAGTGACAAAAAAAAAATCATCCTGAAATTCAATATGTTTAAAGCACCACCTCATAATTGTCTGCTGTAGTACTGCAGTGACAAGGATGCAGCTGTTTGCACTGGATATCATCACTCCATGGCTTTGGCCAGCCTAAGGCATTCCACTAGGGGAAAGATCTGCTTGAATTTCCCTTCTCACTTATGCCAGGGAAATATCACACCCCAGTGACTTCTAAACAGGGGTTATGGTGTACACTCATCCACAATTACCTAGCAATTCCCAAAATAAAGGCTATGACAATTATATTATCTCGAATCTGTTACTGTTTTGTGAAGTGTGAACAATCAAAATGCAGAATTCAGGCGTGATGTACATGACTCATCTCCACTCTGCCTCTCTCCCCAGGGAACAGTAAAATCCCTTGATAGTTTTCTAATTTGATATATTCCCTCTTGATATGATAAATCACACCAGATCAAAGAAATGATGGGCATCATCTTGCTGCTGACTGAAGAACCTCATTTACGGTACCTTACTTTTTTTTTTTTTTTTTTTTTGAGATAGCTGAATTTAAGAAACTATTTCTTCCTCAACCTGTTCATTTCAGGATAATACTTTGAGGCAATTGAACATGATGCTTGAATTGAAAGTCTCTGATGGCATCAGAAACTCAGAATATTGTCTGTTTAAGGGCAAGAGGCAAACCTGGATAATCTGATAGGCACACAAATTTAATACACTCGCCTCCTACCCTGCTTTTTGAAATAACAACAGGCAGAAGCTGAAAAGACAGCCAGTGATATTGCACAGGGCATGTCCTGCTGTAGGCTAGTTTGAAGATAAAAACAGCTAGCCTTGCCACAGAAAACCCATAGAAGAATGAATATTTCCAGCTCCACATGAGAAATCCTGAAGTCCCTCAGAAAAATCTGGGCTGAAAAAAAAAAATCACAGAAAACTAACACTGGGTATTCTCTATATCAATCATTAATTATCTACCTGAAGTACATAAAAAGGATTTGAGTTTCCAGATGAGGAGGATCTGCTGCAGTTTGTGCTGATGGGATTGCATTCTCAGCATACACTCCAGCAAATGAGTTTCCTGGCAAGAACAGTGATGGATGTAGGATGTGTTCATGCAAACTGTGCTGCCTCTCAGGGCCCCAGCACTGCCAACGAGTGATGCAGCTTCAGGTCACCACATTTCACAGACACCTGCTCTGGAAGGTCACCCCCAGAGGAAGGGAGATGCTCACCAGCAAGCTGGGGATGTAAAAAGCCTATTAGCACCAGGAGATCCAAGAATGGGAAATAAATGGTGCAAATCAGCTGGTTCCACAAAATACACACGTGCAAATATCTGTATCATGCAAGCATGTCACTGAAAATGTGCTCCCAGAAGAGAGCAGAATACTCTGTATGTATGTTTGTATTCTCATAGAGCTTTTGCAAGTGAAGGTCCTTGAAAAATTTTGTATTCCAAATTTATAATTTGCTTAGAAGAGTGACTTAAAGGTTTTTGAATAAAAACAACTTTATTCTATATTAATTCCAGGTTTCTCAGCTTCAAAGAGACAGGTGTGTGCCTATTTGTAACTTTCACAAGTATGATCATGAACACAGGTTTTTTTTGTTTTGGTCTTCAAAGTCATTTTTACACTTTACTAAATACTAAATGTCCTATGGCATTAAAATACATAAAAAATTTATTAGGACTTTTTCCTTTCATAATCTGGGCAGAAAATGCTTGGCAATAAACAAGGGGGCCAGTAGAGAAAGCAGAACTCTGCATGTATGCTTTTTGGTTCTTCTTCTCCACTTTACTGTTGAAAGGTAATCATAAGTAAAGGCAGTAAATTGTGATACTAAACGTATACTATCCACTTATTTGTACTTACTTTATTTTCCAGCAACTTAGAGACTTAATTATAACTATAGTAATTAATTATAGAAAACTAATAACATAATAATTTTAATTATAATAACAATTCAGTGTTTATTTAAATTGAAACACATCCTTTGCTTCCAAGTTTTTTAATGGTCATCTTTTAATGTCTCTAAAAGGACAAATCAAGGCGATTTGTTAAAATTGGAATTAAGAACTGGTTGCACACACTCACTTTTGTCATGGAATACAAAGGCAGTTTCTCCAAATACATTTTTATGCTGAGACCTCAGGGGATTCCTTTCAAATTGTATGTATAGCCAGATTCCACATCATCTGCTAAGTTACAAACAACTATAAATTCAAATTACTGTGCCTGAGACTAGTTAGATCTGAACCTTTCACTTTTGGTGCTGAACAAAGATACCATGAAAGGCAGGCAATATTGCTCTTACCTTCATAACAGCTTTTAATTGATTGATTTGTCCTTGCTCTTCAAAAGCTGCCCTTCAATTTTTTTTCTACTGTAGAACACTTCTACAGCACATATAAAAAATGACAATTGCAGAATGCCTGAAAAATGAGCTCTCCCTAGGAGTTCTCTTTCATGTCTTGCTGAGATGGCTGAGAAGTAAAACAACCGTGTCCTATTGGGAATATCTCTGTCTCTGTGAACCCAGCATGGGTAACCTCAAGTTCATTCAGACAGCACTTGTTTTGTTCTGGCTGCATTGCATTTGGCATGTGAAAAGGCAAGGGGTTTTTCAGGGGGGTGACCAATTTCAGTCCAGTGTGGTCTTCCTTGTTTTCTTCCATTTTTAACATAAAATACCATATATTTTAAAATTTAGTAGGGAACAAAATTCCTGAGCATTGGAACTAAAGAAGCATCATTTCCAGTAGATTCAAGTCTCTTAATTAATTGCCTTTTTAAACTGAATTATGCTATTTTTTCCTGACACTTTCCATAGCACTTTCATGGAAACATACAAGCTGCCAACCTCAGCTACATAAATAAGACGACAGCATCAAAAATTATCAGGGAAAAAGCCTGAAAATATTCAGTGTGCCTCTCTGTCAAGTATGTTTGAAATAGATCATGGAATCAAGCAGTCCAGATACTGCTTCTATTCATGCCAGACTCCTGAATTTTTAAAGCATGCCTTTCTTGACAGCACTATAAGGAATATCACATATTTTTGCCAAGATAGAGTACCCAGCTCCAAGCCAATCACGTCAGAATAGTCTGAGTCCTTGGAGAGGCTGAGGAAAACAACTACACCTTCAGGGGACTGTCACCTTTCCTAGCTGGAGGAAAGCTCTTCCCAGCAGGCCTGGGACCCAGGGGACATTATCAGCAAGCTTGCAATTCCAAAGGGATCCCTGAAAGTTTTGCAGGCTTCTCTAATCTCCAGTGGCTGCCGTAATGAGATCTCAGCTGAGTTCCCCTGTAAGCCCTGCTCAGCCACCCTGTCCTGCCTTGGATTTCCTTTCAGGTGCTCTGTCCTGTGCAGGTTTCACCAGCTCTTCTGGAGAGCTCCATTCCAGACTAAGCAGCAAATGGGCTGGTACTGAGGTTAGGAGTCCTGAGATGTCAGCAAGCTTCTTCTTTGAGAACTACAGCACTCCTGGCTGCTTGTGCCTTTTATAAACTTTGTGTATTCCTCCTCTCTGGCCCCTTGCACACTGCTCTATTTTTATTGTCCTTCCTCAGATTCAGCTTGTCAAATTACACTGTCTAAATAAACACCAAGATCAAATCACAGAAATTCTGCTGTGCTTCACCAGGCATATTACACTCCATATTATCAGTTATCCACAATGCCATCTCTTCTCCCAGCATTGAACTCCAATCTGGTTTTCCTATCACTCATTTGTCAATTTTACTATATGTTCTTAATTCCTTCAAATTCCCTTAGATTTATCAAGCCTGGCTTCCAACTTCAGTCCATCCATCCTCCCACTGCTGTTTGTGTTTTCCATCAACACTTCTTCACTACTGTATTTCTCTCTATTTCAGAGCACTTACCACAGGGGATTTATCAAAATAAAATGATATGTGTCATCTTGAAACACTTCATATTGCTCTTCACAAACATCTAGGGACAGGAGTACAAAAATCTTCTGAAACAGTTTCCTTTTCATATAGATTCATAAAGCTTCAGTATAAAGTCTCATTTACATTTAAAAAATTCCTTAATTCTGTAAAGATTTCAAATACTCTCAAAATTGTCACAGGTACTTCAGTCTCTGGTTCTGGTACCTCCTGGGGGGCACAGAATTGTGTGAGATCTTCTAGGCACAGATTCACCTCAACTGCCCAGTAACCAAATGGCATCCAATCCTACAGAAAATAACTATATACCCTTGTGAGTATTATTTTGTGTTCTATTACATGGCTTCTGTCTCAGCCTGTCCATGGATAGCTGTTACTGGGAGGAGAATACATGGCACAGATTGAAAATTTAATGTATTGTCTGGTTTGACATGGTTTTCTTTCAATGTAGACATTACTTTGGACTAAGCTTGGAAATGTCCAGGTAAAAGGGTATCTTCCAGGTGTGCAGAAAGTTCAACAACTATTTTTAAGAATTCTTAACATTCTTTAAGAATACCCCTTTTCTGGCTCACAATGCTTTTGCAATGCTTTTAAGTGAAAAGGGATATGAAATTTTATTTTCTCTGATTCTACACTGAGAGAAATCTTTGTCAACAGAGCTTCATTTCCAGTCTGATACACAAGCAGAGGGCTCCTCCCACACAAGGTATGCACAAAAAGTCTCAGTTCATCTCTCCCTTCTTTTACTCCAAGCAACTGCACAATGACCTGCCCTGTGTCTTCAAGACACTCAGTTTTGAAAACAAAAAAAACAAATATACTTGGTTTTGTTAGTTTGAAACATTTTCTGGCAGTCTGGTTACTCTATTCACCTGTCATTTTCTCTGTTCCTCTAGACCTATTTTAGCAATGTTTTGTCAAGATTTTATTTCTTCCATATTGCCTCAAGCTGCTCAGCTGCTTGAATAAACCCATGAAGAGACATAATGTACCAATCCCATCCCCAGGATTTCTATTTCCCCACACATAATACCCTGTCTCTGATCTTTCTGAAGACCCTGATTTCTCTTTTTTTTTTTTTTTTTTTTTTTTTTTTAAGGCCATCTGACATATGCTCCTATGTCAAATCTGACACAACCCTCTCTGATTTACAATAGGAGAGAGCACTGCTTCAGTTGAGCAACTTGCATGACCTTTTTTGTATTTCATTTCTATCTGATTGATAAGACCTGTCATAGTGACTGTTTGCTTCATATTTGCTGTGCAGTTAATACATCTTACAGGAAAAAGTACCATTTTACTAATTGCTGATATCTGATTGTACTTAGGTTCAAATTCTTACTGATAAATTCATCTTCTCAACTACACATTCTCCTTATGAAACAGTCCTCCTTTTAAAAATCAAAGAACAAAAGTTCAAAACAAAAATCAATGGTTTAGAAAAAGTTGAGTCAAGCATGTCTTATTTTCTAAACCAAACATTATCATGGTTCTCCAAGGAGAACACAGGAAATATAAACACCTGTATTTCAATGCTATGAGTGAAGAAACTACTAAAAGCACCTCAGTGCATTCAGAAGCAATTGTTCATGGAGCAGATCGAGCTTGTGCAGTGGCAAGAATTGGTGTGGGAGGGAAAAGAGCTCTCCTGTAGATATTCTGACAAAATCTCATTACAAACCAGAAAACTACAAGAGTAGATAAGATGAAAAGATATTCTGGAAATTATAATAAGTGTTAGGGTACAAGTTCAGACCACAATAGATAAGTACCTGCCAGGTCGTAAAGTCCTGAGGCTAACATAGAAAATAGATAAACTGCATTACAGAGAAGATTTGAATTTTCTTTAATGTTAACTTGTAATTAATCAACTTTGCTCTATGCTTCAACAGAATGATAGTACAACCACAACCACATATTTGACATATGAACATATTTTGCTGAATGTGTGATCCATTACCTATAGGAGGCAGATTAAAAAAAAAAAAAAAAAAATCTCTTCTTTGGTTTTAACATGAAAGAGCTCCCTAGAAAAGCATGAATTTTTATTTTATTTTAGCCATGCACACTAAAGCATCCTAGAAAGTGTACTGAATGTCAAAGATGCTCTGATGCTCTGACAGGCTCTGCTGGTGCTCAGCAAAAGCAGCAGAGTAGATCCCTTTGAGCTACTTCCCTGAAAATAAAAGAAGAAACCTGAAATCCACATGCAGAAAAGAGAAATAAGGCACTAAGTTCATGTCCTAATCCCTACACTAAGGCAGAGCCATGCCCAATCATATGCAGAAAGAATGAAAAAAAAACCAAAAAAAAAAAAAAAAAAAAAAAAAAAGCAAAAAACAAAAGACAAAACAAAAACCACCATAGCCCTGATTCTAAAATTTATAGTGTAATACAGGAATTGCAAAATATTTGAATCACAGGACAAATGGAATTATAGTGATTTAGTTTTCTGCCTTGCTCCTCTGAATCTTTCCTGTGATTTACCAAATTTTGGGCCCCTGCATTCTCACCATGTTTCAATAAGGAGAAGGAAAATGAGAAAAAAAAATTCCTGTTTCTGAAGTTATCTTCAGACTTGAGATGTTGGTTTAAAAAAAAAAAATAGGACAGATTAATATTATCTTCAACTATGAGTTCAGGAAAAATTATATTCTAGATGTCTGGACTTCTGTCTCATTTCACCAGTAGTTGCTTCATTAAATGCTTCCAGAAATTGAATTGAATACATCAGCAGTTTCCCAGTGTGTGCTTTAGCTCCCTGTGGACACTGCTGCTTCACAGCTTGTGACTCTATGACACTCAAGCTTGAACAGGACTGGTTTACTTAACTTCTTAGAAAAATTTCTCACAAAATACCACACCACCTTGCAAGGAATTAAAGGTTCAGATTGTTTTTAATAAGAAAGTGCTGTTATCCTATTTTCTGGGCAGGTGAAGTAAATCACCAGGTTTAAGTACCTTTTTCCCCCAAGGCCTAGCAATAAAGAAAAACCAAGGTATTCTCATTTTCAGTTATACATCTTGTCTACTAGAATCTCCCTGCTTCATTGTGGGTTGCCTGCCCTCTTTCACTGGTGCAGAAGAAGCAGACTAAAAAAGCATCATTCTCACAACAGTCCAAAAACTACTTCTCATGTCACACCTGCCACACTTCAACATAAATCAGACAAGACACTGCCCTTCCTCCTGTGAGTCAGCTCAGGAGCCAATGCTCCTGCCCAGTGCAGGAGATCAGTGCTGTGCCTGCCCTGCCCTCAATCCACTGTGACATCCACCAGCATCCTCACTTCTGATCATTCAACCCCCACATAATACTTTTTTAATTAATGCCAGTGTCCTAGTCAAGTCCCATTTTCGCTGATTACATTCAGTCTGCCTAACATGCACCCTGTGGTTTTCAGGTTGTTCCTCACTTTTCTGCCCAAAGATTTATGCAGCTGTCTAGTGCAGAACAGTATTTAAGGTTTTTAAAAGTGGAAGTCATTTCAGGTCAGACACAGAATTATTGCATTAGCTTCTCCTTTCTGTAGATTTATTTAGAAATTAAGACCATACTGACATCATTATATTTTTTATTTGCATCCTAAGCTTTTAACACTATTCATCTTTTAAAAAGTCAACATGGTAAGTGATGCAATTTCCTGATAAAGTAATAAAGATTGAGTACCAACACAAGACCTGAAAGGGACATAATTTTCTGCTGGAGCCTTCAGCTGCAACATCTCAGCCAAACCTCTGATCAGGAAGAGCAGCAAGAAAAGTTTAACTGAATTTTAGATTAGTATTGACCAAGATGTGGTCTACTCAAAAAACTGTCCTGAGGATGAACTGTGAGATATTTTATTAGAGCAAGCCCAAGCCAGAGCTATTACTAACTGAAACCTGAAAAACTGTACCTTATTAAAGTGTTTTCAAGGTTTAGGTACACTAGTCAGTCATGACATGGCTCCATCCCCTGCTGTCACACAGACACCAAAGCTAAGACCACACGTACTTAGTGACCAGCTGCTTATGTACAACTTGGTCACTCATCTCAGAAGGAAATTCTTCAGTCATTGCCACAGATTCCAAAATTTCAGGAAGCTGAACAGCTGGCTTCGCTCCTGCAACTTCAGTCTCTGTTTCTGCTGATATAAGATAAAATTGGTAATGAACTTCTTTCATACTCCAGCTCTGCACTGGAGGAGATTTTGCTGCTCCAGGCTTGAGGGCTCTCTACATGCTCCCTCAGGCTTGGCCAGCTTAGTCCAGCACTGCTTTCTTTTGCTTTCTGCATTCTGTCCACCAATTTTGCCTTCTTTCAATCAGCAGGTTGATTACAGATAAGAGAGATGATCAGGACTTTCCCTAAGGTCATCACTTAGTAAAGTACATACACTTGACTTCATGCTGCATCAAATTCTCATTAAAAAAAAAAAAAAAAAAAAAAAAAAAAAAGTGATACAAGAAAAAAGATGACAGATCACTTGAAATGCTTTTCTTAAACTAAAGGAAACTACATGGAAAAAGGGGCAAGTATCTGCACAAGGAATTCTTTACACCTTTGGCAGACTTCCATCAAATTGTATTTAAATAATTTCTTTTTCTGGTAGCCACTGTTTAACACAGTTGTGTCTTGTTTGATTACCAGATGAGTCTCTCCTACTGTGCTGTGCTGTACTGTGAATGTGCACAGGTGTGATTTGCTCCCTCATTCTGTTTCAGGAGAATCCAGGAATTTGGGAACTGTTATGCTGGCTGTGGTAAAGCGCTGTATCCTCTTAGGATCGATAGGTTTCACCGTGCAAAGCTGTGGCTGCCCTCACAGCAAACTTTAGAGTCATCTGTGATTTTTCACTCTGACATCCTCTGGGTTTGCCCACATTTTCCTCAACCACTGGTACAAAACAAGGCATAGCAAAATACAGCATTCCCTGGTAAGTTTATTAATTACTGGTAGTGTAATGTTTGTGGACACTGCTGAAGGCCTAGGCAGATTTCAGCCAGGCCTTTTCTCCGGTTCTGAGTTCTCTTTCTCAGGATGTGAGGATTTTTCCCAGGCTGAGACACTTTCTCAGCTCCAGCCTGAGCCTTTCCCAGGGTGACAGCTTTCTTGTAAATAGAAAGGAATAAATAAACAGAGATTAGCACCTGGTGTTGACTGAGGGACAGTGCGCGATGTACGTGACAGGAGATGTTTTCTCTTATTGTCCAATGAAGGACTGTCCCTTTGCAAACCACTCTAGAAATACAGTTCAGGTTTTCAATAAAGAGCTTCTTTTGCCTAAGAAGAAGTCGTTGCTATTATTCACCGCTCTCTGCGTATAGTGACATAATGTTTCCAGCAGTTAAATAAATATATCTTCTGGTGGTTCTGTAATCAACTTGTGAACAGCACTGAGATACGTGTTCTGGCCATGACAAAAAGTATCTCCACATGCCTCTGTTCAGCATCCTCAGCATCACATTCCTTACAGTTTCTGCAGCTTTGCTCTTCTTCAGCCAGAACACACAGCAGAAACTTCTACTAAAATTCAATGTTGTGCTTGCAAGAATCTAGCTCAGCGCCATAAAGCCAAATAGCCACAAGCCTACACTGACCACAGGAGAAAACAAGCCCAGAGCACCAAGGGAGACTTTTTAAAAATCCATGGTATCCTGACAGTCTAATTTACAATATTCTGAGCAGTGGTAAGAAAGCAGACTCGCTCACTAACACAGGCTGCCCTGTGGAACTGCAGTCAAATCTGCAATGTGCAGGACAAGATTTGTTTCCTGCTGCTACCCCCAGAGGGGGAAAACAGGTTCTTTTGCAAATGACTGTGAACAAAAACTGCAGGATGAAACACAGAGCTGTGAATCAGAGGGATGTGTTTCCAGTTTTTTACAGACAATGCTGCTGACAGAGAAATTAGGCATGACAGGAGCATACTCTTAAAAACAGCATGGATGCATTTTTTTTTCATTAGGCTTAAACAACCCATGACTGTTTAACCTACAGCTTAACTGCACTAAAGCCACACTTCTGTCATATAAAGTATTGCTTCATTTAAAAGACAACAACTTGTTTTCTCTGATAAACACAACTCATGAGGTTACTATACCAACAAATTGCTAAAAACACTCCGTTTACTTCATTTTCTTTGACTGCTCTCAAACTCTACTGCCAGCTGGTCAGAGAAAGCATGATTTGTTCCTTGACAAGTTGTGAGTCCTTTCAAAGCTACATTTCACAAAAATCATTACCAGCACAAATTGCTTTCAAGTCAATTACCCAGCATTTATGTCCCTTCATGAGTATCCGAAGAAATACACTGGGTTTGGACAAAAGATGCTGCATGTCAAGATCAATTTGCTATCTACAATGCTTTCTCATCTATTCTCCTGTGACTCTCCTTTAGTTTAAGCACTGAATTTCTCTTGACTGACTTAACCAATCCCCTAAGATGCTCATTTGCACAGGGGACTGCAAACTTTACAGTCTTTTATCTGACACTCTTTATACTACCATAGAAAACAGATGTAGTCCACTTCAGTCGTAAGTAATTAAAAATATAAAACAATATAAAATAAAAATATAAAAATGTGTCCTTGTATTTCCCCCATTAAAACATTGAGTAAATAGTTCTGTAGCTGCCCCATCATATGTGTGGTACCTTCACAAGGATGTTTTGCAGCTTGGCTTGTCTTCAGAGGACTACTGCATTTAATAACGAAGAATTATAACACTGGTGTCAATACACAAAAACATGGCTGCTCTGATCACTCTTATTATAATCTGCTACAACTTTCTATAACCCACTGAAGTGACTTTTTCTCATTCTTTTCACATCTGGTAATGGTCTTTTCCACAGCCAAGAGCTGATTTCTCTGGTGCTATTCAGATTATTTTTTCAAAAGAGTGTCTCTATTCCCCACCCCAGCAGACAAGTGGTTTATGAAACAGGTTTGCAATCGAAGCACTTGAAGAAGCAAACTAAGGGAGTTCCCCTCCCTGAAGGTATTCTTGTGGAATTCCAATTAGGAGCTATGTCCCTCCTCCCCACTGGCAGTTCTATCTAGAAACTTCTCCAGAAGAAGAGACGCCAGATACCATTCTTTCCAACAGTGGTTAACAGGTACCATGCTGGGATATTTTACTCAGGAATATGCATCCTGATAGTCTGTCTAGAATTCCTGTAAAGAGCTGGAGACACAAACAATTCTCATGGATATACAAATATCCATTATTAGGGTACCAAATTTCCTTTGGCCTCTGCATTCAGCATTGTGGTTTATGCTTCTTGTACACATTATTCTCCTCAAAGCAGAACAGCAAAGCAGTGCCAGCACTGTTGAGTCAGTGACTCTTCTCCAACACTATTGTCACATAACACCTCCTAGAGCAGGTCTGTAATAAATATTACCTATAACAAACATCACCTGCTTAGGAAAATAAGATTCCACAAGCAGGAAAGTACTCAAAAGACAAATAATAATAATTCAAATGTCAGTTCTTTCCAAAGTCAGTTCTTTAAATAATAAGATTAAACAATACCTCTTGATTTATATATTTTTTTCAGTTTTTGGAAGCAAATATAAATATTTTCAGGGTAGCCTTCAAATGGTCAGCTTGATATAACAATACTAGCCTGAAGAATATTTTTCCCCTGTAGAAGTTCTAGCAATGTGCTAGATTCAGTAGCAACCCTGAGGGAAGCAAATGGGCATGTTGTTAGGACATAAACCTGTTATCAGTCATAGGGAATCCCTGATGACTGTGTTTTTGTCTTTAGCCATAGTAGACAAATATGAGGTATAACTGAAAATTACAATATTCCACCTACAAGTACCTAGGGAATCTAAGATACCTACAGGACTAAACAAAATTTTTTAAATTAATTTTAAAAAAGAAAAGGAAAATAAAACAACAACAATTACAGGGTGAAGGGGCAGCTTCTTGGGCCTATTCTTCATATATACAATACATAAAATACAATATATAAAACACAGAAAGAGTGAGCTTTAATAAGGACTCTGGGAAAAAAACTGAGGGCAGGGTTAGAAGGGCTGGAGGGTCATCAGGCTCCATGTGTGGCTCATTAGACCTTCAATAACTTGTTAGTGCCATCAGGGGTTGGAAATCCACATAAAATTGCTGCATAGTTGTAAGGTTGGTTCATTAATGAAAGTACACGTTTGTGAGAAACACACAGGAAATTCTGCTTTGCTGTTGTATTAGAGAATATTAGCCAATTTTAAAGAGACTATATATGTGGCAATTACCTTATTTTCTGCTAGATCTGGCTATTCATACCTTCCTGGCTTTTAAGAACTGTACTCGGAGAAAACTGCATTGTTCAGTGCTTCAGTTTAGTGATACAGCATTTCAATGACTCTTCAAAGCACTCTCAAAATTCAAGCTGAGTTTCTTCAGATTGCCTAGGGGAAGTCTCAGTGGTGCCCTTCATTGACAGGCATCCTGATACAAACGCTTGGTTTTGTGAAGTTTTGGTTACTGCAAGGAGTCCTGAGGTCGTTACTGATACCTACTATTCACACACACTGCTTGTAAAGTCAAATGAAAAGAACTAGCTACAGAACATTCTGTGGTTACCACTGAATGTGTTTGCCAAAAATTGCTATTCCATCAGTCAGACTATCCTCTTCCACATAACAATCCTGTCTCTCTCAGTGAATTTTCAAGCTCTTTTTGGAAGGCTTCCCTTTCTCAGCAATGAGTATTTCTAGATTAGTTTAAGGTCTTGGAAAATAAATTTTATCTGCTCAAAAACTTCACACTTACACAGATCCTCAAGAAAGAAAAGTCAAATGTCTAAGCTCTTTAATGTGATTACTGCTTAGAACCTTTCCTTTATTTTTAAGTGTTGACATATTCCCAAATAGTTTTAGGGAAAATTTTGTTGAAAAACTCTATTGTGTTGTATTTAAAATTCCTACCTAAATATTCCGAAGTTCAATTGAATTCAGTGAGTTCAGTTTCTCCTTATATTGCAGTACCTCATCAAGAAGCAATAAAAAATTGTACAGAAAAGTGATGTGTTTTCATGTTTTGAAATAGCTGTGGATATTTTCCACCTAACTCTGCTGCTGACAGCATCAGAGCTTCCTCTGTTCTCACTGTGTGTCAGAGCTCTCTGCTCTGCTTGAGAAATAAAACAGTCAAAGCAGCTAAGTAAAACTTCAGTACAACCTGAGATGGCTTTGTAAATATTAATAGGCTGCTAAAGGACTGTTACCTAACATGTTTCATACAGGAGAATATCTGATCCTGCCTATGACATTACATGAAAACAGGAGTACACATTGCCTCTCTATGCAGAGCTTCCAAATTTTTATAATTGATATTTTCCAGCTGCCGATGGAGTATGCTCAGATTCTGTTATTTGAGGCAGTCTCTAGACATACAGATATTGTTAGAGATTTCTGTGTCACAGAATTTAGTTAGATTTTTTTCATGGCCTTTTACTCTTCATAGTCAATAGCATTTTAGACAACTGCAGTATGAAATTTAATCATGTATCTATCCACCTTTGGTTTAACACATTGAGTACTTAATAAGCTCATTGCCATCAAGCTCTTATCACTCATGATGTATTCTAGCTTTCTGAACATACAAATTTCATATACAATAACTAGAGAAAATTCAGACCATGATGAAACTATACTTTTTGCAGTTATAGTAACTTTAATGGCTAAAGACAACTGGTGATACAGCTGAATGCATCATAAACCAAATAGCTCCCTTTTACAGTTAACCAAACAGTCCTTCCTCCCCCTGCAGTAACTGAAGAACAAATTATCAATAATAGGCAGATGGCCATTAGCATAATCCATAAAGCCAGAAGACATTACAGTACTTTGTATCTATCAACACTGATTAGCAGCATAACGTTTAATTAGCCCCTATGAAGAGAACAGTGAGTAACAGGGTAGGGATACGACAAAGGAAATGGTTTTAATAATATACTGGATGTTTTTCAAAGTGAAATAATTTCCAGCTCATAGGCTCTTCAGCAAAGGGTGCTTTAGCAAGGATGGGTTCAGAATGTGCACATTGATCAAAACATGGAAAATTACAAGTTTCCACAGACATAAATTTATCTAAAGTATTAGAATCTGAGCAGAAATAATCTTGTCTGAGCTGATCTGATTCTAGGTTGCTAATAAAGAAGCAAATAGATCAAGAGAGAGAGAGAGCAATTTTGTGACTGCAGGAAGAACAGGTATTAAAGCCTGGTGGCATTTAAAACGTTTCCTTGGATTATGTCCAACCAGCCTTTGACAATTCCACTTTCCCTGGCCTTCATTAAACCAAATATAAATCTATATCTAACTATATAAATACCAACTCAATGTCTAAAGACAACAAAACATAACAGCTTAAGACACAAATATATATTAAGTAATACAGAAGAAAACCCAGTGGTTTAGTCTTAGCAGTCTTGTTTCAAGTCTCTTTTAGTGACAAAAAAAAATAATAAATAATATAGCTAAGTTACTTTTCAGGTGAGTGAATTGAATGACTATATAAACGTTGAAGGATACATGTTAGATTGCACAATATTTTCAAAATATATTGTATGTTTGAGGGGGAAATCTGAGCCCTTTAGCACAAAGCACACAGAGAAGGCAATGACTATCATTACATCTCCAAATTCAACAGGGAGGGTCTGTGAATGAAAGAAGATAAAAGAGCATCATTTTCTTATATATATATTTTTGTCTATCTTACTTAGCATTTCAGTGTATTACCATTCTTCCATTACAATCTCTTCCCCTCTCTGGTTATCTGAATGAGCAAACCAGCATGGCTGCTGATAGCAGAGGTGAAATTGTACCACAGACACTGGGGCAGGCTGAACATGTGTGCTGGGGACAGAGGTGTGGCACCAAGGAAAAAATTGCAAGTTCCTGCAGTGCAGTGATGTCAGTCTGCTGCCATTAGCTGTCCTGAGGACACAGCTGCAGAAAAACATGCAGTACTGCCAATGGCTGGGGATCTGAGGAGTTTTCTTTCCTCCACTGTTGAAGATTGTTACTAGCTCAGTGGAGAATAGGAGCAGCTGGAAGAGCTGGGGCAGAACTGGCACTCAGAGACATGGGCAGAGTAAGAGACAAAGAAGTTCCAATGTCCACATTGACAGGTCCCTGAAAAGGAAAATGAGAGTGGTGTATTCCACCCTTTGATTCAAAACAGAAAGCTCCTGGTGTAGGCAGGAGATCATGGGAGAACAAGAAAACTTCCATTTGGAAACATCCACCTCAAGAATCCCTTTTCTATTAAGCCTGCAAGTGAAGGAGATAAGCACCTGTACAGAAAAGCAAAGACAGAAACCAGAGACACATCAGGGGACTGGAGCAAGGCAGGTCAAAGCTGAAGGGAGATACATTGTCAGGGCCTCTCTGTGGATGTCCCTCTGAACAGCATCACCTTCATCTGCTTAAAGAGATCCCCACCTGTTACTGGAGCAAAAGCACCTGGGAACAAGGTGCATCAAACGGCGCAACCTACTCCAACAACATTTGGGAGGGAAATATTGCTAAAGTAGTTCAAAGAACAAATAGGGTTTCATATCCCTTCCCCTTTTTCACAACAAGGAGAGTCTTTGGACAACTAATTTCAATGTTCCAGATGAGAAGTGCAGGAGGACTTCCTTTTCTCCCTACTTAAAAAGAGCTTAGGAAAATTGCAAGTCATTGTATTTTTCAGCTTCATAAAGCTGTTTCATTAACTGTGCCCATCTCAGATGAGTCTCAGCTAAGCCTAAATTAGCAGCTTTACCAGATTAAAAAATGTGCTCCTCAAATGATCTCCTACTTTTCTATCCCTTGAGGCCTTAGTGCAAAAGGAAAGGAAGTGTTGCCTAGACACTGTAAGATAGTCTTCTCTACCTGTCAGGTTTTTTTTGTTAAAATATCCTGGTTCTAGTGTCCCATTGCCTACCTATGATGTACAGAAATCCAGGAATGGATGCAATTCAAATCCACTTTTTGGTGCAAAGAAAACGGCTCTGACTGGGCTGCCTGGTATACAAGGGTACATTTCATTGTTCATTTCTTTAGCACTGTATTATTTGAATACAGAAACAGATACGTTTTATGGATTTACCTATTTTTGGTCATGCCTTTCCCTGTCTCAGTTCATCCTTTCACTTTCTATGCTGATAAATGTGAGCATCTCTCATCCCTAATTCAACCACTTTTTTCATTTTGATAGAATAAAGTATACAAAGTAATGTAGAGTATGGTATCTCATACATCAATATTTTACGTGATTTCATTGGTTGGCAAACCCAGAGCTTGCACTCTCATTTTGCATATTAATATGCAAATATGTCTTCCAATTAGTCACAGCAAATTAACTGCCCTTGTCTTAGGCAAGGACAGTTCCATTGGCCTCGCTGCAGCATTCCATCTTGTGAATCCTTCGCTGAGAGTTAAGGTCTAATTAAGAGGATCTCTTCTTGCACCAAACCATTTGGATGGAAAGGTGCTCACCTGCAGGGTGTTTAGAGAAATCCTACTTCAAAAGATTGATCTCAGAGAAAACACAACTAAATATGGACATAAACTTCATCTACAAATCAAATCCTACTTTAATCCAGATATCCCAGAATGTTTTGCTGTTGCTGCACACGAGGCATTGATTTCATACAACATTCAGTCATGACTCCAAGATCAATACATAGCACAATAACTGCCCATTCAAATGCATCAGCATGACTGCAAAGACTGCAGTGCTCTGATGGGTATAGAAACATCACAAAAATGTACAGTTTCTCTGATCAGGAAGACAGCTCATTTATTGTCATTGGAAATCACTGGGCCTCTTGGAATGGAACTTGCATCGTATTTTCACGTGGTTTTAGTTACCAAAAAGCCTGGAATGAGAATGACTTTCAACCTCTTATAAGGTCACCAAGACCTCCTGATGATCAAGAAGTGACAGGAACTGTGCTGAACTACTTGTCCTCTCAACCATCTATTCAATGATCTGTGAAATTTGACTCTATGTCAATGATTTGATTATGTCTTAGTCAAATTAAGTAGTAGTACTGAACTCTTCATGTTGTCATATGAATCAAATCACGTCTTCTCCTTAAACATGAGAGAAATTAATTCAGTTATTTCTTTTGCTTTAAATGTGCAATTAGCAGAGACATTTTCCTGCTGATTAAATGACAACTTCAGTCCTCACATTTGACACAAAAGTTGACATATTTTTTGACAATAGAATTCACTAGAACATTTCAAGTGATTTTCAGTGTGGTAATTGCAGATCTGATGGTGGTGCAAAATCAAATACAGGAATAGTAAATGTTGTACCTAAATAATCTGAGGGAAACAATGTCTCATGTCTTTCTGCCTGTGTGAGTTTTGAACTAGTGCATGTCAGTAAAGCACCTGCCTTATTAAAATCTATGCTTGAATATATAGCCAGGCTTAGCTTTAGGTCTCCTGTGGAAATTATGCATAGGATAACAAGAGTTACAATGCCCTAGAATACCCTCTGCTCTTGGCATGTCAAGCAGTTGTTTTTCTCAGGTAGATTTCTTTAGATTTGCCTTACCAAGGCCAAAAGAGATAAAATAACTCTAAGGAGCTGGAAAGAAACCTTAGCATATTTTGTATTCTCTGTGTCACCCAGAGCCTGCATGGGATTTTAAACAGTGTGTAACTCAGAGCAGATGAATCAGCCTGAAGATGGCAAGACTTTGTCTGAAAGCACAGCAAGAGGCCTGATCTGGCCTCTTTACTTCACCATAATTATTTTCTGAAGCTGCACTTTCAGGAAAGAAGGAGGAATAACTTGACAGTGACCATAATACAAATGTCAAAATCTTTCTATTGCATACTCAGAATTATTACTGGACTGCAGAAGAGGCAGAGAAAGAGCAAGAAGCAGTGCTTATCAACATTCTTACCAACTTACTAATATGTTCTCCTTTATTGCCATTTACTGTCTTTCAGCCATCCCAAGAACCACAGTGCTATACAGGTGAAATCTCATTTTAGGGGACGTGCTGATGCCTCTGTGTTAACAACATCTAAACCAATATATATCTTGTATATGAGAGATTTTTAACAAATGAGACTGCCAATATTCTTGCGCTGCAAGTCCTTAAGTTACAGTTGTGTCAATCCCAGGAACAGCTGAGAGCTTCCAGCTTTGCTACAATACATGAACAAATGCACTCTCATCTCTCTTAACCCAGTTGTGAGAAAATGAAATCCTTTTCTTTGAGTAAAGACAAGAGAAGTGACTGTTCGCAAGGAGAGAATTAGAATTCCCTCTTCATCTAGAGACCTCTCAAATACAGAAACTAGTAATTGGGCAAACAGTTTAGTAAAACTGAAAACTTATCAAGGGACAACTTTCTGATACCCATGTTCAGTTTATTTTAACAATCTTGTTTCATTTTTCACATTTGAATCTTAGCTGGCCAACAAAAAGAAAAAAAAAAATGGAACCTTTGGAAGAAGAAACTATATAGCTATTTACCGAAAAGTTATGCAGAATTACTTTTAAAAAAGGCAGATTAGAACTTGGGAACAATGAAATTAGGATTTTACTATAGACTAGAAACATATATTTAAACTCAATGGAAGCAGTCACAATGCAGTGTTGTTACAAGTTCAGTAAGGCAATAATGCCTAAGCTTGGTTCCAGGAATAACTAATTTCAATGGCAGATAAGAACTGCATGAATTGATAACATACAAATCTTTAGTAGTATGCATTTACTCTAGTTAAGACAAACTTACACCAAAAAAATGCAAGAAACTGGCAAGCTGTTCAATAATGACTGAATAATTTGCTTTATTCAAACTTAGGATAGCACAAATATATCCTCTTAAATTCCGTGACCTCTTTTTCAGTTTAATCTTCCTGACCAAACAGAGGCTCTGAAAGAATATTCAGTATTAAAAGTGGATTTTTAAAAGCACTGCATTAACAAAATAAAATTAGCATTGCAATGGAAATAATGTGCACCCCTCAACTGCTGATGAAGTTCTTGTTTACTCATTTACTGTTGCTAATAAGCAGTGTAGCTTAACCAGTAGGATGCATAGCTCAATCTTTAAAGTATTACAGCGAACCAAAAGCTATGTTTTTCACAAACAAAATATGCAGAGCATATAAAATTTTGTGTCTGGAGTGTGAAACTATGCACTCAATCAGTGCACAAGTGTGACAGTAATGATTTGCAATAAAATCAAGGGCACATACACCTTTATCAACATATACCTGATGATTGTACAACTCAGCAACTGCCCTAGGGCACAGCAAAGGTTTTAGCAAGTATACAAGTTGTTCATATATACACAGGGAAAGGGTTGGTATTACTGTTTCCCTCTGTTCTCACCATTGCTTCTGTGTTCTTGTTTACAGCATTTGCAGGTAGACAGGGACCCCAATTCATCAGAAGCACCATTCTTGGTTAGACTAGCCTGGCCACTGATTTCTCAAACCCCTGCAGAAAACTCTCTGATGGCTGTTTTGCAGATGTGTAAATACATCAATCTTAATACACATACACAAAAAAAAAGCCCCAGCTCCATTTATCATGTCCTCTATACTATAGAAGGCATACTATAATTTACTTTATGAATTTATAAGTTTTTTTGTAAGTGAACTGGGTATTTCTTATTTCAAAGCACTAGGCAAACCTTAAAGTATTATTTATTTTTCAGATAATGATATACCACCCAAGTTTCTGCTCTTGGCATTGTATTCAGGTTTGATTTTTCAACACACCAAACAGTTGGAGATTGCTCTGTTGGCAGAATTCAGGAATAATGTCTTAAAGATTTTCTTTTCCAACTTAACTGGAAAGAACATAGCAATGTGATATTGTAGGCCACAAGGAAAAGCAATTCATGAGTCATCTACAGATTTGAAAACTGCTGCATATTACTAGGTAAACTGTGGATTTCCTTGATGGATAAATACAGGAACTGAACCCTCCATTTTATACAGAGAGAAGAAACCTGACAGAAGAAAATATAAATAGACATGAACCATTGTAAAAATCCCTCTGTAATTTAACAATGTAATTCTAAAGGCTTTTAATTAAATCATTGTTATATATTTCTATCATGGCTATACTATATCCTCTTCTAGTGTGGTTGAAGAAACCATTTCTCTATGTTTTCTTCCATATTCTGAAATAAACATGTTTGCTCTGTGATGTATCTTATTATAATAGCTGGCCACAAGTGAGGATTTTGCAAGAACACAAGAAAGAAAGAACAAAAACTGAATAAAACTTGATTGGCATTTTGTCTGAGTTTAACTTAAATAAGGGGTTCTCCATATAGTTCTGTTTAGCATAATTCAGCATAACAAGCAAAATTAGCTCTTCAGGGTAAACAAAGTTTATATTTAACATGGTGCTGCATTGCTCACTGAAAAGGACAATTCCAGTCAAAAAATTGGTTCAGTAAGAGTTCATTTTATTAGAATTACTTCATTACTTAGAGGCCACAGTTGTGAATGCTCAGTAAAGGTCTTCAGCTCAGAAGGTGCCAGAAATTAACTATCACTGAAAATACTGCCTAATATCAAGAGAGCACATTTTTCAAAACAGGCTATCACCTCAGAAAACCTGGCAGATGGTCAAGTAAGAAGTGCAACTAGCAATGAAATGGGAAACCTTTCCACCTGACTTCCAAAATAGAGCTGATTAGACACCAACTAGATAGAATTTCCATCAGCAAGGTGTGCATGTTGTGGCCTATTAATAGTGAGCACCTGCAGGTATTGTCATAGTCACAGGACACAGTTAATGAGACAGTAATGACACAGAGAAAGAAAACTAAATTTTCAACACATCCAACCTTTAGCACAATGGCAGACATGCTTTATGGTACTGAAAAAAAAGGCCTCTGAAAAAGGTGGTGCCAAGAAACAGGACAACAGGCAACAGGAAGAAAATGATGCACAGGAAATTCCACCTAAATATGAGAAAGAATTTATTTACTGAACAGTCAACTAGCACTGGAACAGATTGCCCAGAGAGGGTGTGGAATCTCCTTCACTGGAGAACTGCCTGGACACAATCCTGTGCCCTGTGCTCTGGGATGACCCTGCTGGAGCAGGGAGATGGCACCAGGTGACTGTGGTCCCTTCCCAGCTCAACCAGCCTGTGACTCCTCAGCATTTATAAACAGCCTGTACAGGAGTAGATGGACATCCCAGATATATGCTTAGTCTTGCAAGAATCCAGGCAGCTGATGTCTCTCCCATCGAGCCTGGCAAAGGACAAGAAAAATTTCCAATTGCATTTTGGCAGCTTAGCTCTTTGGTAACTTCAATGTTACTTTCACTGGCCCTCAGCCAGAGCTCATTGGAGTCAGTGGGAATCTTTCCATTTGCTTCAGGGGCCTTTGGATCAGGTCCATATTAGCTTTCAGATTTGTTCATATGTTTCAGATGTATCTGGCATTTGTTTTCAAGGGCACAGTGTGTGAACAATATCCTCTTTGCTGACTGCAATTTCACATAATTTACTTTACTATGATAATAATTACAAAAATCTTTCCCTTCTTGGTGTATTGCTTATACTTATGTTAATCAAACAGCAAACTAATTTGGGTTACCCATGTAATAAATTACTTGCCAAAGAAAAAGTAGCTGAATTCTTTTACTGGAACATTTAATTCGGAATGGTTTGGTTTTTTGGACATGAAGATGTGAGCTGAAAAACAGTGATTTTATAGAACTATAACAACCATTTACACATGCAGAGATTATATTAAATGGCTGTAAAGAGCACATAATATTTACTGTAATAATTTACTGCAACTGACTGTAATACTTCAGGAATGATCTGTCTTCCCTGTGTAGACTGCAATTGGAATTATTTTCTAGAACAGTGTAAATGTTCTTAAAATATGCTGTCACTATTTTATCATTTTACCCATAAAATTTACCCATGAATTTGTTTAGTGCTTTACCATGTGTAAACATTTCTTTAAATAACTGACTTGGTAACAACTGACAATATTGGATAGAACAACATAAGATGATTTTGCCATGTCAAATATTCCAATGATCAAGAAATTAATACACTAAAATAAAGGATCAATAAGTAAAACCAAAGCCACATTTAATGAAAAGATAAATCTGTGCAGAAGCAGAGTAAAGCCAAGAGAAGCTAATTTTGAGCACTCAGCTCCAGTTCCTGCATGGGCAGGCAGCGAGGTGGGGCAGCAGATCCCAGAGCCTCTTGTGAGCTTTGCCAGGAACTCTGGAGTCACAGCTCCTCACCAGGGAAGGTGCAGATGGCAGGTTAGCTCACTTGGACTGTGCCCCAGCCCTCCAGCTGAGCAGGCTCATTCTGGTTTGTTGGAGTGTGTAAAACAGAAGCCTCTCTGAGTTCCTCAGAGAGAGATCAGAATCCAGGGATTGAATACAAAAATTTTAAAGAAATTAAAATATGTTAAGCCACACAGACATGAAGTAGAAGTGTAAGCTTTAGGTTTAAGTAAGTAGAAATATTATTAAGTCACATAGATATGAAACAGAAGTATAAGTCTAAGTTTTAAGAAAGAATATGCTTTAAAGTGCCTTAAGAGAGTAAAAAACCCTGAAAAGCAGTGTAAAGTTTAGGCCTCAGTAAAAGTTCAAAAACTTAGACCTAGAAATAATGAAAACATAGTAAGCATATTTCTTACATTTTTTAGATAGAACAGATAGAATCATTTGTGTGAATAGATAGAGCTATATGCATAAGTTATGGGTAAGAATTAACACCACTTTTTTATTATAGAACTAGATTTCTAATAGGTTTCGAAGGAATATTTTAAGTTCATGTTTTTAGCTCATTGGATGATTTATGAATAAAAAACCCCTGTACCAGGGTGAGAAAAGCATCCTCTATCCTCATCATCACTACCACCACACATGGAAGAAGAAGAAGAGGAAGAAAAAGAGAAGAACAGAATAAGAAATATCCAAGAGCTGCTGCTCCTGCTTCTGTTCAGGACTCTATGCCAAACAGCTTTAGCATGGACTTTAATATTCTGGACTCTTGCCTTTGAGACTGATGTGCTTCTGCAATAAACAACTTTACAGCAACCAAGAGCTGCTCTTATCTCTTTGAAGACCTAAACCCATGAAAATCTCAACACTGGTTCATTTGGAAAAGGAAGGACTCCTAAAAACAAGCTGTGAAGAGCTGAAAACCTTTAGCTGGAGAAGGGTGATAAGCCACAGAGGAGAGCTACTATGAATCAAAGAAAAAACATTTTTATAAAGAAGAAAAAATAAAAACAGACAAAAGAAAAAAACTACAACCCTAAACAAACCCAGAATGGTCAAGCCACTTCAAACACTTGATCCAGCCCTTATACCACTCATGCCTGTAACAAGGTGGGGATATTTATTTTAATTCAAATCAGCTCATTAGCCCTTTGTCAGACAGACTTTGTCCTACTTTATCATGTACATCAAAATACATTCCAGATTTAAGAGCATAATAAGATACAGCTGTTGTGCCAAGATAGATAAGGGCTGAAGATCAGTGAAGAGGTAAAATTACTTGTCCTGAGTAACTCAGTGGCAGAGCTGACACAGGAAGGACTGTTTTTCTAAGTCCAGCTCTAGTGCCCCTTTACAGACTGAATACAGCAGCAACACTATTACTGCAGGTAGTTCAGGACACCATTTGGCTTAGACAAAGCTGAGAATAAGAATGTATTGCATTATAAGACACAGTAGACAGGACAGATACATTCATTTACCAGCTGTTCAATTATTTATACAAAGCATCAGAAGTGGGTCACAAAAAGCCTGATAGTTGCTAAATTGCACTTCCTCTCCCTGTTTGTAAGTGGGAGCAATGTTGGCAAACTTTCATGTTAAGAAAAGCATCTCTACTTCAGAAAAAAATGTATGGTAAAAAATATCTATTCCAGAGGATAGAAAAAAATCTACTAGACACCCCTGTCTCTCCATAATTTACTTTTAGCCTAACTGCCACTTCTCACAACACCACTATTAGATCATTATCAAGTTAATAAACCTTTGGAGTATGTTTCTTAAATAGTTGTATGCAGACATCTGCAAGAAATATGTCATGGTCCATATGCTGATATATACAACCATTGTGAAGTATTACATTTCATGACTCCAACATATTCTGCTACATCTGAAAATATTTTCTATTTTGAAACTAAATATGATGGCATTAATTTGAATTCAAGTCTAATTCAAGCTAAAATACTGGGAAGTAGGTTGTGCAGAACAAAACAGCCATTTAGAAAACAGCTTTTGGATCCTTTCCAAATGAAACAAATAACCTTTAGCACTATGAACATAAACTTTCTAAGCAATAACTTTGTATTTTAGAGAAACCATTGAAATAACGCTATTAAAATGGCATTGGCACATTCAGAAGCCACTATTCTCCATGCTGTTCACATCTCACTGAGGACTTTACTTGAAGAAAAATCTCCTGTGCTTTACTGATAGATACACCCAGTTCTGTGCCTGCTATTGACATGTTTCTGAAGCTCAGTTTGATGAAGTGAAACACCGAGGAAAGAACTTAGAAACATACAGAGAAAGAATAACCCAAGAAGTACAGCCTGACAACCATAAAACACCTCACAACACATGAACAGGAAGGAAAAGTCAATTTTCTTTCACTGGAAGTTTTGTGGTTCCATCTTTTACACTGATTTGTACCAAGTTGCACATCTGGGGTTTGAAATTGTCTTCTGCCTTTCAGAAATTTAGCTGTTTCTCAAAAATTAATTAATTCGGTTTTGAGCAAAATTGAAATTTTCCAATACAATTTAAGACTCTGGAAGAAAATCACAAAATGCGTAATAGTGTAATAAGAGATCTTTAGCTAGGTCTCACTATTCCCAGTTCTTTCTGATAAAATTCTAACAACATAAAACTCAAAGTTTGAGACTGTTTAATCATCAGCTCTCAAGGATGTAAAGAATGTCATCCATTATATTATTGAAATGTCTCCCTGGGTATTTTCCTAAAGTTCACACTTCTGAGGACTTTACACAGTATCATACCCCTATGGTAAAACAGAACTGGCAAAAACCTGTAATTTCTTCAGTTAATAATGATTTCCAACCTTTATTTAAAATAAAAGGTCTTATCTCATCAAGCCATGTCGCACACCCATCAGGCTCCTTTTCCTGCTAAGCCACATAACACTGGAGAACAGCAAAGTTAAGAACTGTGACTGATCTTCATCAAGGAGTGCCCAGAGCTGGCAGCAGTTCAGCACTCAGACCACAGTTCAATTTACAGTTTTGGCAACTATTTCCAGGACATTCTCCAAATTATTGCTACTGTCTTTGAGACAAAGTGCCTCTTAGTAAAGAGTCAGTGAACCTGGACACCGGATTCCTTACTCCCTGAACAAAAACAAATCACAAACCACTTTCAGAGCACCACTAATGGTCACTGAAAAACAGTTTCTTCAAGGTAATGTTTTCACAAACTTCATTGACTGCACTAAAGGTGTCACTGTCTTGCATAATCCTTTTTGATGAACAGCACAGGGAACTATTGCTGTCAGTAAGCAGCCACTTTAATGCTCAATATGGAACACAGCAACCTTACAGGAACTTGTAGCCAGTTACTTGCTGACATCTTCAAAATATGTGGGATACTGTCCTTGACATTAAATCATCTAAGGCTTTTTTTTTCCTATGGTGTACAATTTTCTAGCTGTCAGGGATGTCTCCAAAAAAGTTGTTAAAAGTATTCAGCAATAACCTTGTTGATAAACTCACCACTCAAAAGAGAGTTTTATAGTGCAGTGTAGAAACTGGAATTTTCCTTCTGTCTTGGCTTCAGTCTGTGGACAACTTGTAGCCCAATAAACATACTGCACAAGTGTCTTTAGGAGGCTTCTTTTTTAGTATCAAGCATAAACTAATCTAATTTTCCAAATGGAAGAATTCCAGCAGCAGTGAAAATTCTTTAAATGACAAGTTTATGGCCACACATGCTGCTCTGGAAGTATAAAATTCCAAGCTCAGCCCATTCTTCAGCCATCTATAAGTATTTCCTCCATGAGGGGTTAATAATCCCCCAGTCTGCTGGCATAGCCAAGAATGATCCCTCAAGCTATTCTTCCAAATATACCTGAATTATAATCAGAGCAACCAAACAATTTAAAGTAACCTGTATCATTTTCATAGAATCAGATTCATGTCTCACTTATAAATACATTTCTGCCTTCAGAGATGAAGATGGGAGGCACAATAGCAAGCACTCCTTAACACCATGATCTATCTGTGGAGGTTTGTGTAAATTTCCTGAAATAGTCCCTGTCAGGACATGGACCACCTCCTTTGGACCTGACAGGGACCAATCAGTGTCTGATTTTTAATACTGTCACAATGAGAAAGTTTATGCACCTTTGTGAACACACATGTAAAGATAAAAAATCCTGGGAATCTGTGTTGGGTTGATGTGGCCAGAAATGTGTATTCTATCACCATCTGTTAAAACTGGGTGGGGTAGTGATTCCTTATCTCTGTGGCACCCAGTATCTGCTAATGGGCCATCTTTAAGACAAGATGGGGCAATCACCTTTATCTTTTCTACAACCCATCCTCCCTCCAGGAAGATACCATCTGATGATGGCCCATTCTGTCCCATTGTATGACTGATAAAATTACATCATCCCACTGGGAGATGCTCCAGCCAGGGGGAGGAACCAGGCCTTTCCTACCTAGATAAAAACGGAGCTGTTGGACAGCAAGGCACCTTCTTTCCACTGGATTCCAGAGGAGAAGCCGGACCTTTCTACATCATCCCTGGGCTTTTGGAGGAAGGCTGCACCTTTCTACAGGAGCACTGCTCCAGCTGAACCACACCTGCCACTGCAGGGGACTGTAGCCACCATTTGATCGGACTGCAGCCACCATTTGATCGGACTGCTACCAACACCCTGACTGACTGACGGGGGGTCAGGTTGTATTCTGACTCTGTCAGGGTTGGGATTGTTTTTTTTTAATACTGTATTTCTATTTTAATTTTCCCAGTAAAGGACTGCTATTCCTAATTCACATATCTTTGCCTGAGAGCCCCTTAATTTCAAATTCATAATAATTTGTAGGGAGGGGGTTTACATTCTCCATTTCAAAGAGAAGCTTCTGGCTTTACTGGCAGATAACTGTCCTTCAAACCAGCACAGAATCTCTTTCACTTCCAGCCTCTCAGAAGATAACACTGGCCTGGGCCTGGCCGGGCAGTGTTGTAATTATATTGAGTCAGACACAACTGGCATCCCCACCAATCCTTTATTAGAAAACTTTGCATGCCTCCTTTCAGGGTACTTCTTTCCAACAACTCTGACCCCTTCCCTCATAGACAGTTTCATAAAGTACTGACTCCTTTTCTTACAGGCAGCTCCACACAGCTCTGACTCCTCTCCTTTCTGCATAACTGGCTAAACCCCAAGCTGTCCCTTCCCCGGCTGCTTTACCCTGACTGTCCCTCACACATCCGCTTACCTTATTGTCCCTTGCAGGACCGCGTGTCCCTTACCTCCTCCCAGCACGGCCAGCAGACTCCAGCCCAAACTGCGGCACACTCTCAAGTCCTAACTAGAACTGCAACTGTGACTAATGGCCAGCTAACCCGCTCTTTCGTACCACCCAAATTCATTGGGCAGGCACAGAAGTTTCCACCCTCAGTGGTACAGTCAGTAATCAGTACAGGTGTAATTCTTGGGGAGAAATTGCCCTCTGGACTATCCTGCACTATCCTTTCAAGCTACCTTCCCACAGGTAGGGGCGGGCGGGCTCTGATGCTGGGCCCGTTTTCGGTTTTCGGCCGGGGCTCTGATAGAAAGGGGGAGGAGAGGCCCGTGTGGCTGCGAGGATCCTGGTCCCTCCCCCAGCCCGGTGTGGCCAGGGGCCCGCGGCTCAGCAGGACATTTACCCAACATTAAAACCCTGCCCTGCCGCCGGCCCAGGCCGAGCCAGGGAGTGCGCGGGCCCCCCTGGGAGATCAGCCCCGGGCGGCCAGGCCTGCCCCCCACGGCACACACACGGCCTGGGAAGAGACGGCCCGGCCCCAGCCCCAGCCCGGCAGAGCCCCCTGGTCCTTGCCTGCTGAGGGGGGAATTCGAGCCCACAGCTGGAATTGAAACGCCAGGAAACAGTCACAGCCAGAGCAGCCACCATCCTTTCCCGCTGGGCCGCTGCTGTCCTGGCCCAGCCTCCAACACAGCCTGAAATACTCCACCCCACCTGCTCCAACCTCTGCCCAGGCAATGCCCAGACTCTTGCACTGCCCAAAATGAGACCTTCAGACACTTTGTTCTTCCTCCTGAGTGAAAAGGACCAAGATACCCACAGAAACAGCACGGAAACACCAAGTTCGCACAAAAGGAAGAAGTCAGGCCCCAGATGGAAGGGATTGATGGAGATGCCTCACTCTTGGACTGAAATGTCTCTTTTTTTAAGCTGTGGAGAAGAGACTCTTGTTTCCCTCTAACTCATAGAAATGCATTATGGGGTGGATGAAATGTTCTAACTGTAGACATGAGCAGAAGCATTTGTGCTAAAGTAAGCAGATGTTAAAGTAGCTGTGATCTTATGAGAAATTTGAATAAAAAGGAGAGAATATGATCCCTGCTGCGCCTGAGGGAAGAGAAGAAGAAAGACCTCTGTTTTCAAAATAAAGAGAGCTTTTGTTTTACCTATTATAATCCTTAAAGTGTGCCCCATAAGTTGATATGGTCCTCAATAACATTTGTGGGAGGACTTTTAGTTGAGGAAGGGATTTTTGTACAGTGATCAGATTTCCATTCTCCCAAGCAGCTGATCACTGTGACATCCAAGGCCATGATAGAACTGTTTCTTGTGGAGAAACCTTCATAGACTGGAGAGAGAAGTCTCCTCTCCCAAGAAAATTGGTGAAAAACTATTTTAGAGATGGTAAACTGACTGAGTTGTTTCTGTACACTGTCAGTGTGAAAGAAAAGTAGTTGTGAGGGGAGAAGTGTTCTGAAAGTTTTATTCTGATTCTTATTTTTATTTTCTTATAGTTTCTAGTAATAAAACATTTCCTTTGTACCCTTTAAAGTTGAACCTGTTTTGCCTTCCTCCTAATCCTATTTCACAGCAGGAAATGAATAAATAATTCTAGTGGGTGCACTGGTGATTTGGCCAATGCCAAACTCACAACATAAATTTGGTGTATTGGCCAGGAAATCTCAAATTGTTGAACTGAAACCACTACACCATCCAAGGCAGTATTTGTAACAATCTTAAGCAACAGGGATGTAATTTTAGTTGCAAGTCCAAATGTTGCTGGACTGGAGCTTCAGATACCCACATAAGAAGCTAACAACAGAGTGAACAGCATAGAGCAAACATCAGAAGTTTATGGACATCTCTAGTCCCTGTGAAGACAAGCCAGTCAGCATCGAGAATCAATTTTACCTTCTTGTTTTCAGGAGTTAGGAAAACGCCTGATTTTTTGCATGTTTGACAGTTCAAATGCATGTATATATATTATGTATACAAAGAAAAAAATTGAGGGGAAAAATTATGACACCATTAATCACAATGGTACATTAAATACTTCCAAATTAATAGAAACCCCATGAAAATCTGAAGTCTTGTCCATATAAGAAACAAATTCTAGGAAGTTCTATGTGATATCACAATAAAACAAACCAACAATCTAGAGATGGCACGAAAACTAAACATAAAACTTCTTTAAAGTACATTATTAGGTAACATGTCAGAAGCTTTGCAGAAGGATCTGACGATCACAATATGAAACAAATGTTCATGAAAGCCACAGCCATGTTCACCATGGAGATCTGGGAGTTACTCATACTGAGAAGGCCATTCCAACACAAGACACTGGAGGATTGGCCTCAAATAGAAATATTAATGTGAAGAGTTTTCAGAACAAGTGAACAGTAACAAATTGCCACAACCAGATGGTATTTACCCAGCAATCCAAACTAAGTTAACAGAAAATAAATATTCTGTAACTACAGGGTGTAGTTACCACTTAAATCTGCCTCGGTAGCAGAGGGCTTGAGGATGGCTAATGTGGTGCAGCATTAAAAAAACACCACAGAGGGACAGGCAACCATAAAAAAAATAATTCTTCCAATCAAATACATTTAAGCCTGGAAAGGTTCTGCTGCACAATGCTGAGAAAGTTAAATGTTCCTTTGACTTCAAGAGCCAACTGAGAAAATTCATAGAGGAATAATCCATGGTTTCTAGCTACACTGTTTCTGGGTCAGTCAGACCTGAGGCAAACACAGCAGCTGGAAAAGTAATGTGGGAGAGCATCAGTGCATACTTATACTTCTGCTTTTCCTGTGTATCACAGCACTGACAGTGCCCAGGGTAATCCTGGGTTATTTGAACATTCTTCAGGATCTGTGAAAATCACCCTTATTTATTTTAGTGAGGTTTTTCTCAAAACAGAGAGCAATGTGGCATTGAAAAATCCATAGTAATCTTTTTTAAAAAAGCATTTTTCCCAAATTTCCTAATGAGACCTCCAAGCCACTTCATACATGCACAGAAAAGATCTAGACACGTCCAGAGGACTCTTAAATTTATGGAAATTAGTGCTGTGTGTCATGGCTAAAGAGTTTAACACTGTCAGCCCAAGATCATTGTGTCTTCACCTGCCTTCCAGTCCTCTTCCTGAACCTGTAAAAAGGGGATTAAGGTACTTTTCCCATCAGACACTCCATCCCCAGGGTCTCAGCTCATGCTTTTGTGTGGTGATTTAACCCATGATCTGTGGCCAGGGACCAAAAGAGACCAGAGCTCTGCAGGGAGGACAGCAGCTCCTCAGTGGGGCAGAGACAGTCATGAAAGTATTTTAAACCTCGTGTAGGGATTCACCAGAAGCTATCTGGCAGATGATTTCACTGTTATTATTGATTGGCAATTTTGACATATTTCTCTGTATTTCAATTTTCCTTTCATAGAAGTTTCTAACAAGTAAATATATTTTCCAGTTGAATCACTTGTGTTCTTTAACAAAGCATATTAATAACATACATTTACATCATAGGTAACTTTTTCATATTTCTTTGTAACGATGGGAATTTAAAAAATTAAAGTGCTATCCTGAAATTTCCATTTTGAATTCTTTAGCAGGTTTGCAACTGTCACTCCCAGTTACTGCCTTCAGTTAATCTGTTCCCTTAGATTCTTATATTTTTTCATAATTATACTCCATAGGAAAAAAAAAAAAAAAAAAACAGTTTCTGCCCTGCTTTTCTTTCAACTGGGAGAAAAGGGATAAGATTTTCTAAAAACATTTTTGCAGTCTGGATAAATCTGGACAGCTACTGAACCATAGTTATGGGGGATAAAAGGTGCTCTGGTAATGGGGATCCAAATTGTCCTCCTTTGACTCATTTGGAATGTGAAAAATAAACAACAAGAATGTTTGAGCAGAAAAACTCAGGATTCCTTAAAACTTCAGCTGCAGTTTCTGTTGATTTTAACAAAATTGTGTAAACTCTCTTGGCAGCACAGCAAGTTTTGTATCTGCAATGCTAATGGAATGGAGATGATGGGAATTGTATCATACTGCATATGGAATGAAAGGGTGTTTGCTGTATTTGCATACACCCATATGCTATTATTTATCATTACAGTTGGCAATTTTGCCTAACTACAAATTGCTAAGGATTTCTATAATAAGAACAAAAATGTGGAGTTTCAAAATGAGCCAGTATGATTTCAAACGTTGTGCAGAGCAGTGAGCAAACTGTATTTTTCTACATGTTCTTGACTGCTGCCACAGATCCTGCATTACATTTATCAAACCTTTATATAACCTGAAGTAACACTTTGAGGAACAGCAAATAACTTTTGAATAATTCCATTATCTGGCCTAAAACAAAACCGGTGGGTTTTTTTAACCATGTCCCTACTACTATTGGAAAAACATAGAAAAAAGAAAGCAAGCATAGAGGGTCTTGTACTGGTATAATTATTTTTTTTTTATTAACTTGTGTTTTATTAATTTTCAGAAAAACCTGTCAGGAGAGAAAAATAAAAATATCACAGTCATAGAAGGCTTTCAAGTAAATATGCAAAGATGCCACTGCATTGCTAAAATGACCCATTTCTGTTTTCTTTAAATTAAATTACCTTCATATTCTGGTGTCTAATCTGTATATAGCCCCAGGGAAATTCCCTAGGTGGCAGGTATAGGTGTTATTGATCTATTGTTAAGGGTGAGTTAAAGCCAAGTTAATTACAAGTAGATTCTTGAAAAGTAGTTGAGCCTTTGTTTTAGCTCGTAACCTCTGGGAAAAAAAAAAAAAAGTCATAGCCCACAGGATGATAAAGTGAACAGCTTAAGGAGGAAAAGACATATGTACAGCTGAAAAACTTGAGAATACCTTCAATTAAATCAATAAATCTCCCAACAGCATGGGGGAGAACAAAAGTGCTCTGGTGGTCAGGAGTTAATCTAGAAAATCTGCCACCTAATCATTGTGAAGCTGCAGTCTGAGAAGCAAATGCTGGTTTAAGCTGCTAAAAACATCATTATGTGTGCTTTGCCATTTCCCAAACCTTCAAAAAGATCACATTTTCACCAGAAGGTGCTGGGGAATGGGCAAGAATTAAAGCCCTCATTTGCATACCAAAGCTTCTAAGAAAACAAGGCATCATCCAGACAACTGATACTGCAGAGGGAAAAATAGACTCATGATTTGATGGGGAAAGCTGAGTAACACATATTTTAGAATTTCAGAGAACCACAGTGGTGTGATGGTATCTGTAAAGAGAGGAATGGCATGCAGATAGAAGACATTTCAGTAGCAAACAATATGCACTTTTCACATGCAAGCAGCAAAATTAGTTTGCTTACATAGATAGATGCCAGCAGATGCCCAGCTGTCACTGGGCAGTTGCACAACCATATTAATATTGACAGTTTGGACAAAATGAGAAGCCTTGCTGGGAGCTTCAGAGCATAAGAACCAAAATAACTAATGAGTAGGCAAAATTTACATAAAAAGATAAAGGAAAACTAGGCATTAGGACATAAAAAGCACTTCAATAAGGTCAACAGCTAATCTTCCATTACACTGTGCACTTTTCTAAGGTAGTCCATGTGTTCTTCTCTGCTATGTAAATATTATAATTTGTCTTTCTGGATGTGATTCTGGCAAAAATGACACAATTGGTTTGGTACAAACCAAACAACAATAATACTGTTTGCTATGTGATCATTCTTTCTCTTTTGACAGGAATTCTGGAGTTGGGAATATGTCCACCTGGGTTAGCAGATGTGTGGCATACTACAAAATATCTGCTGTTCAGATCATTTTTCTTTCTACCACCAACTTTACATTCCCACAGGCTCCTTTCTACAATATAAATTCCCTGACTGATACTTTCAGATGTAGCCAGAAATGAAAAATCAAACTTACCTCTTGTGGGCTTTCACTTTCAGCTGCAGAACACATCCTGATCAGACAGCCTCTCCCTGCAAGGACTACAAACACACCTGTGTGGTTCAGACCTGCTGTGACAAACATGGCAAGCAGCAGCCACAGCTCAGCCTGGCTGTCCACTACATCTTCTTTCCAACATGCACAGAACAAAGGAGTAAAGCTGCAAATCTCAGTACAGATGCTTCTCAAGCTATGGTAGTATTCCCACTTACTGCAGGGGGAAGAAGGAAGTGTATTTTTTTACCATATCAAAATTAAATTATAGACGTTTCTTAAAAATATTCTGAACTAAACCCAAAATTATAGTCATTGAAACAGCTGACTGACTTTACTGGAAACTATTTTAATTTACTCGTACCTCAGATCCATGCAACAAACGAAGCATTTTGGGGAAGGGAAAAGGCAACTTGTATTTTTGCTACAAATTTGTTTTGTGTGTCATTATTAAAATTATAACAGTCAAAACAACAGTCAAGAGCACTATATTTTGCCCCCAGACATCATGTGGCACTGTTACTGTTATTGGGGAAGGCTTCATCTTAATGAAAGGATTAGATTTATCAGTTATGGTATGAATAACACAGAGGTTATCCTTGAAAAGTGGACTTGTAATTGAAGGCAATGATGGGCAATAGTCAGAAATATCAAACATAACTTGAGAACATATAAGAGATATGGGTTTTTTTAACATTTGCATTTCAAAAAGGATTGTGAAATATACGTTTATGCTATTTCATTTTTATCTGATAGCTTTGTTCTTTGTAATTTAGAGAAATGCTGGATCAAACAAGAGTCAATTACAGCCATGCATTGTTATTGAGCAAAAACAAGTCTTAATAAGGTTTGTACCCTATTTTATCACTGCATCATAGTAATAGAGAAACTATTTATTATTATTTAAAATGCTACCTTAGTTTAATTACAACTAGATACAGCATTACTTCTCTAAGCCAATTATGCCACATAAGACAAAAAATAAATAATTCAGACAGTTTCACTTCAAAGAAATCCATTAGGGTCTTGTTTGGGAATACTTTGATCCTGTCTGTTTTATGCTTAGCAAAATTAGCTGTGGAGAAATATTCTCTCCCAGCTGCAGTAAATAAATGTGAGCAGCTGCCTCCCCACTAGACTGTGCTCAACCTCACCCATCATTTTAATTTAAACTCTGGCAGACTTGCTGGCTGGGCGGTGGAAACACGAAGGAAGATTGTGAATGCAAGAACCATTCACATGCTACTGAAAAACAGAAAACCATGAGCAGCAAGAGGTATCTTTAGAAGAACTGAACCCTAAAAAATTTCTTTCTTATTACTAATAAAAATAATGAAAATAAAATTTAAAAAAAAAAAGTGGACCAAAAAAGTTAACTAATCCAAAAAACAAGTGAAAGAGATGTGCAGTGTTATTTGCCTCACACCTTGAAAGGACATGACAGTAATAATCATTTCTCGTGCTGAATTACAGGAGGCACAAGATTGAAATTAATGCCCAAGTAAAGCATGACTACTTTGTTAACTGCTCTGGAATGAGCATTTTGTCAGAACCTCATCAAATTCTGCTGGTCTTTGCATTTGAAACAAAGGCTACCCAAATAGGACCTCACTAATGCTGAGCACATTCTGGGAAGTGTAATTAGTTCAGCTGCAGAGAAGGGGATTCAGGACAGGAATTTGCTGATGAACTTGCAGAGAACTGCAGTGGAAATACAGGAGGTGCTTCACTATCTCCTGTTCCACACACATGGATTACCAGACCTTTTTTGGAGTATCTCTGTTCAACAGGCCACCCCACAACGGTTTCTCCTAACCACCTGGTAAATGGGATTATTTTCTCATGTTATTGCTCCTGCTCCCACTTATTTTTTATATTTCTTGATTGCACTAAGCCTCTGTTTGAGATTTCAAAGCTATTTCTCTGACAGCTCTTTCAAATGTCTCATTAATTCTTCCTCTCCAGCTCTGCACCATGCTCAATGACATTCTCATTTTGATTTTATTTTCTTTAAATCAATAAGGAAATCTTAGAAGAAAAAATACTGAAATCTTTATCAACATACACCTCTACTTATGTATAGCAAGTGAACTCCCCCTAAAATTGCATCAAGAAGTTAAAGTACCCCATGAAAAGAAAGAGGAAGAAGGAAAAATTTCATGATAAAACAACTGCTTCCAGGATTTGCTGAAGAAAGCTACAGTCATTATCCTTTTGCAGATAATAAACAGAGTCTGTGCAACTGGAGAGGCAGGGTGTGAATTAATAACACCTTCTGCAACAGTAATAATGTGCCTGTATTACTTGTTTTTCAGAAGAGCAATTTTCTTCACACTAATAAATCTAACTGCAGAAATATGGCTTATGTCACAAATGTGCATTGCAGCAGTGGTCTTTATCACTGAAGTGAGAAATACCTTTTATGTTTATTAATACACTGTTTTTGAAACATATCTTTAAAATGTAAGCAGTGCCATTAGACATATTCAGTGAAGCCAAGATGCATTATTCATGATAGCTGTGATAAGCCACTTGTCCTATAATGCTTTATCCACACTGGCTCCTCAGTGTTGACTTTCAAAGGTAGAGAAGCACAGAGGCAATAACAGCTCCAGCAGAACTCTCATTTCCTGCAAGTGGGATGCTGAACAGGATCATTGCAGCAGAAAATTCCTCACCTGTGACAGCCCCATGTCTTTTCTGTGAGGGGTAATGGCTCCTCTGCATAGGGAAGGGGCCTCGAGTACCAAAAAATCACACAGACAAAGTTTTGGGTACCAAATCTGCTAACGGTATTTAATGTATTTGAGAATGATGCTTGTAATTTGTAGTGCTAGGACTTGTAGAGAAGGCAAAAGAGGATTTTTAGGGCTTTTAGAATAATTTGTGCCTAGGAAATTTCCAACCACATTTCCCACTCAGAGGTGGAACTTGTCAGGTTAATGTGCTCTTGTTTCTGGTTCAGCAATGAACATAAATGAAAAACCTCTGAGTAAGATCATTTGATCTTGTAAGAATTAAATGATTACATAGGTCCTGTGGTGCATATCAGACACTCCACTATGGCTATGCATTTATTCCATGGAAATGATTTCTGAGGGCAGTGACAAGCAGCACTTAACTCCGACTGACTTCAAAAATGAGATACTCATTTGAGAGGGTTTTGACCCAATTCATGCCTGTAAATGGAAATTTTATTAATTCCATTGAAATATCCTTTAATAGATCAGGATAGATCCCAAGTTACTCTTTTGCAATGGGCAGAGACAAGAACTCTCTAATTGATTCTGGTCAAATTTCTATGAAGTCAAATTGGGGTGGGTTTAGCTAGGGCAGAATTAATTTCCTTCATAATAGCTGGTACAGGGCTGTGTTTTGGATTGTGTTAAAAACAGTGTTGACAATTCAGGGATGATTTTGTTATTGCTGAGCAGGGGTTAGAGAGTCAAGCCCTTTCCTGCTCCTCACCCCACACACCAGCAAGGGGGCTGGGGGTGCCCAAGGAGCTGGGAGGGGACACAGCCAGGACAGGTGACCCCAGCTGATCCAGGGGAAATCCTAGATCAAATGGCAAAATGCTCAACATAAAAAGCTTGGGGAGAAAAAGTGAGTTTGGAATGATTATATTTGTCTTCCCAAGTCACACTATGAGTAATAGAGCCCAGCTTTCCTGGGAATGTCTGAGCATCCCCTGCACATGGGAAGTGATGAATGAGTTCCTTATTTTGCATTGCTTGTGTGGATGGCTTTTGCTTTACCTGTTAAACTGCATTTATCTCAATCCTCAAGTTTTCCAGCTTTTGCCACAGGGGTGGCAGGAGGCAGATTAGGGTGGAGGGGAAATGGGTGGGCCTTAGTTGCCAGATGAAGTTCAATCATGACTGAGGTTCAAAAAGATTTCACTACATCATAGTGGAATTATATTGGCACAAACCCAGAAATGCATCAGCCCCACTTGAGATGTGTTTCCCTTTCCTGAGTATCAACATGCAATTCATGGGCTGCCAGGAACTACATGGTTTATCATATGTATTTCTATTTCACTGTTCAGAAATCACCTCTAAGAGCTCTCCAAACACCTCAGTTTACTTCTTAACCATCCCTAATATGGTCACAGTCCTTTAGTAGTTTATCTTTGGTAAAAGAATTTTTTGTGAATATTTCTGGTGAGAGGGCAGGACAATATGTACACACAAAAACATCAGAATTATTATTCTAACAAAAATGTAATACTTTATGAATAAATAAACTTAATGAAAAAATACTCTGAAGAGACCAGTGCTTTACACAGCAGACTCTATACATGGATTCAACTGAAATACTATAGCAACTCATAGAACAAGTTGGGAGAAAGATATAAAGTCTGGAACTTTTTAACGATTCACAGAAAAACAAATCTGACTTCTGCAGATGTTGACTGTGCAGCATAGCAGCACATAGTCTAATACAGAACTTTTTCAACAATAACCTTAAAATCCTGCTGGCATTAAATGGAAAAATCTAACAACTATAAAGAGAAAAAGACAAGTGCCACACAAAAGCTCATTGACAACACTACAATAGCAAAGTTGAATGCAAGAGAATTGGAAATCCCAGTCTCTGAAACTGCATTATTTCTGACATCAGCTATCACTCTATTAGAACATCACTATATATGCATACAAACTATGGAATTAGGCATAGGAAAAGTACCTAGAAAGTCTTTTGGCAAGACAGAATGCTTTACTGGTCTTTCATTCTATGTTGTCCAAACAATTGCCGTGATATTCTATGCTCTGTTTGAAATGTTCCTCTAAGTTGCCTTTTTGTCCTTTTTTTTTTTTTTAAACTTTAGATGAGGGAGAGAACATAAAATGTTTTAAAAGGCTGTGTTTTTTTTTTTTTTTTTGTTGGGGTTTTTTTTGTTGTTGTTTGGTTGTGTTTTATCAGGAGGAGGTTGGGTTTTTTAAAGCAACTCATTCATAAAGGACTATCAGTGAAGTTTCTTTGATTTTCCTCAACAACACTTTTAAACTAACTTTACCAATAAAAAAGATGTTGCCAGCACCTATTTTATTTTTTATCAATTTTTAGCTCAGATAATCTAGAGAACACTTTCCCTTAGTTACTTCACCTTTGAATTCAGCCAAAGGATAAACTCCACAGAAAAGTGCAGATGTTATCAGAAAAATAATGGGAAAGACATGAAAAGGAGAGAAATTTTAAAAGGAAAGCAAAAATGCTGAAAGGTATAAAAATAAAAAAGAAATATGGAAAACTATCCATATGCACAATTTAGCTAACCATCATTTAAAAATTAATCCAGATTGTGAATATTCAACTCTAGCAGTATCATGGTTTACAGATCCTTTGTTCTCCACAAGAATCTGCCTTAATGTTCAAGAATCCTCCTCACCAGCAAGTGCAGCAACACTGCCAGTCTTGGAAAGAGGAGCTGCTGTCCTGGGGCCAGTGAAAAAGCACAAGGATCCACAGACATCTTTAGGGAGCTCCAGATGCCATTTAGTTTCAGACAGAACAAACTCCATTGAGAAATGGGCTGAGAAGAGCTCTCAAAAGGTAACTACACTGAGACTCGTTCCTGTTATTGCTGAAACAAAACATTTCCCCCCTGGTTTTCTCACTAAAACCTTCTGTATCAGCATAAGCAAAGGCAAAAAACCTGCACTTTATAATTTTTCTCCAGTGAGGCAGGAAATGAGCCATGCAACTTCAGCATCCAGTGGTTGCATAAGGACTGGATGGATGAGCAGTAAAGTAGAAATTTTGCTGTTCTTTA
Source organism: Muscicapa striata striata (assembly GCA_030060385.1). Classification (NCBI taxonomy): domain Eukaryota; kingdom Metazoa; phylum Chordata; class Aves; order Passeriformes; family Muscicapidae; genus Muscicapa; species Muscicapa striata. The sequence goes on along the minus strand of JAREIS010000328.1, from coordinate 628,108 downwards.
TTTTACCTAGAGACACAGGAACTGTGCTGCCATCACTGAGCCATCATATCTGAAAGGGCTGGTCCCCAAAGGTGCAGTCTGGCAATATTGCAAACTACTCATCCAGAGGAAAGAATTTCTTAGTCTGGAAGTGTCATTACAGATAAACTGTTCCTAAACAAGCAGGTATTCTGAGAGTAATGTGTATTTACCACCTGGTTTATGCATGCAAAATTTGGACCATATTGGGTTTGCTTCCTCTGTTTCTCATCGAATGAAAAATAATTACATAAAAGACTATTTGTCTCTGAGCATCTCCATAAATTAAAAAGAAAAATTCTCAAAGTAATTGAGGTTGGAAGCCATAATTGAATTGAAAACATTTCTACCAATCTGTGATTCTTTACAAGACAAGTGATATTATCTCTTCAACACTTACTGGATTCAGCACTCTGCCTCTCTAGTGCATTACTACATTGGGAAAAGCAGCTGGTGGTAAACATGCAGCACTTCTTCAGTTTAATAATAAGTGTATAGAACCTAATGATTTTGGCAAGCTTTTAACATTTTATTACTGGCAATGTGTTTGCAGTACTCATGTAACGCAGCAATAACAAAGAAAACAAAACTGTCTGTTGCTCCAAATGTTTACAGAGTGCAGATGTACAAGCTCTTTGCATATCTGATAGAGGTAGGGCATAAATCAACCTCTTCCCCTTGCACTCCACAGAGTTTATCTTAAAAGCAAGTAATGAACTGGATAGACTGTGGGAAAGATCTTTTCCACCAAAAAAAAAAAAAAAAAAAAAAAAGTTTTACTGTCACACCAGACTCTCTTCCAAAGGGACTTATGAGTTTTTCAAGCTAATGGCATATAATTAGGAGATTCTGGAAAAATGATGCCAACTGCCCTTTGAGGTTTTACTGGTTTCTCTCCGAGATCTTTGAAGCCTCACTCCAGTTGAAAGACTTGTGCTCTACTGTAAATGCACTGTGAGACTCAGATGTCAATGCCTCAATATCCTCAGGGCTGTACTTCAGTTCCTTTCTTTAGGTTCATCGTGATTTCTACCTGAGTTCAGATGCTGAAGACTGCACAGTGACAGGAGGGACAGCTGCTGAAAAGATCAGACTTACAGTTATTCCTAAAGGTTCAGTCTCTTTCTACTACACCATTAATAAAATGTAATAAAAATATTCCCCAGGAATGCAAAGACACTGCTGGACATTAATAGCTTCACCATACAAAGATGTAAAGTTTGCAGACATTGACACAGTATTTAAAAGTTTTCTAACTTCTGTTTAAACTCTTAGAGTTGTGGTATGCCCCTGTATTATCAAATGACAAGTTTCTAATCATCAGTAAGTTCTCTGAAACATTCTAAAAGGAGAGATTCACATTAACCAGAACATCACTCCATCTGACTCATCACTGCCCTCCAAAGGCAAGGCCCAGAGAGATTCTGAATGAAGGCACTGGAGGAGCTGAAGGGCACAGGATGTGTAACAGGAAGATGTATGTCCTGGTGGTCACATCTCTTTGATTAGCTAAGGTATTTAGTCCTCTTATCTACATTTTCTACACTTTTCTTCAATCATATCAGAGAGAAGGACGGACATTGCAAAATCCACCTTCAATTCAAACAAAATTTTTGGTAAATATCCCAGTGATGAAGGTAAGGAGCCTGTAACTGTGGAGAGAATAGCTATGGTTTCAAATAATTCTAATAGAGTATATTAAAGAACCATTCAAACTTTTGATATTGTATTCATGGCAAAAGAACAGGGAAATAAACTAGTGGTTCAGTTTCTACAGTACTTCTGACATTTAAAAAGCATGTCATTCTGCTAAAGGAAAGAAAAACAAAATATTTTATTGCTATCTTTTTCTCCTAAGCAAATTCACTTGAATCATTCACAATTCTGTCATCTTGTGATTTTTACGCTTCTACTGCATCCTTTCAAAACAGAAATAGAATGAGTATGAAACTTGTCTAGTTCACAATCATGCAGAAAACATAAATGAACTTGGGCATGGCTACATAAACCTTTCATGAAAATGTTGACTAGTTAAGAGTTTCTATGAGTTAAGTTACAAACTATACCAAAAATAATTGTTTCCTGTTATAATATTAGGATTCTGTTGCTTCTAGCAGTGTCTTTTCTTTCTCTTGGTTAACTCACTCTGCTGTTACTGCTGGTGAGACACACAGAAAAGAACAATGACAAAAGGAAAAAATGCACCTCCTTGCTTAAAGAGACACAGGTGGCAGCAGAAATGGGAGATTTGACATCCACACCCTGTCTGATCTTGACAAGTTTTTTACCAATGGTGGTGGTGTGGGATTTTTTTCAAAAGAGACGTCAACTTTCTTCAGCAGGCACTGGTTCCATAATTGGATAAACATGAATCTTCACAGATTCCTGCAGGAATTTCTGATGGCAAACAAATTTAAGTGCTAAAATATGTGGTCTTAAGATTCTTTTTTCCTATGAGCATTTAGTCTGGCAGAAGGCCAACCAGTGCAAGAGAACTCAGGAAGCGACAAAGATACCTGAAATAGGCACACTTAACATTCATATGAATATTTATGGAAGTGTTTTGCACTATTGACTGCTCTTGTTACTAAATATAATCAATTTATGTTAATTAATAATTGTATACTTTTGGACTGTGGAAGGTCAAAATATTGTTTAGTTATTCTTGCTAATTAATAGTTTTCTACAGCTGCAAAGAGTAGCTAACTTGATTCTTATTTTAAATATAAGTTCTGATCAAACACAGGGAACAAACTTTCCCATTCTTAAGTCAAATTAAGAAAGTAAGATTATAGAAAAATTACCTTGTTGAAAAGCATCCCATATGTTTATACATCCGTTTATGGCATGCTTATTCCCTCAATTAATGTATAGGGATAAGAACAAAGAACTGGGGGAAAAGAAAGTGCAATTTATTGAACTCAAGAGTTTTCCAGTGTATTTACATAAGGAATAAATATTTTTTATCCTCAGAATTTGATTTCTGTAACATTAGTAAATGCAGATAATTACTGTTGAAAAGAAAACAAAACCTCAAAGGGAATACAGACTGATTTTGCCTTTAGTTAGAACATTCTGCCGAACACTGGGTCAGGCCATTTTAAAATTCAAGAGTTTAATTTTTCATTTGAAATATGCACTAAGAAAACTGTATTTTGAATAGAGAATTATTTTAACTTCAGTTCAAATTTAATTGCCCATCCTAATACCCCTCTAGTCAAATTTTCTCCCGGACACTTCAGAGAGTAAGTGTGTATGTAGTGTAAGCTCAGGATTCAACAGTGTTCCTTCACTTATGATATAAAATGTCTAATAAAATACTATTGCAGACTGAGAACAAAATTCCAGAAGTTCATAACCATGTCTTGCCAACCCATATGTCAATAATGGACAACAAAGGATTCTTCTCAGTGTTTGCCTATCAATGCCCAGCAACATGATTCAGCAGCCATTTAAAAGTAAAAACTTTTGTTAAAGCCCGTGAAAAAGCAGCTTGCTTTGTTCCTTTTTTCATCATGCCCCAAAATTACTCAGCTTTACTCATTATTTCTCTTTCAAATACAAGGAGGGAGAGTCTGAAGAAGAAAACAATGTTTGAAAGAGCAGTTAGGATGCCAGAGCTGCAAATTTAACTCAGAACCTCGCCCTTTGCTTTTGCCACTGCACAAAATTTATAATAAAACACTTCTAAGAGAGTTTTCAGGTAAATAATTGCCCTGATATCAGTGAATGTTCTCTAATTGAAGTGCTGATGTGCTCCAGCACTTTACTGAAGGAAGATCTGAGTTACCATATGAAATGTATAGATTAAACTCCTTAAACATGAATTGCAAGAAAACACACATTTGTGAAAAGCAATTGACATTTTACACCATTAGTAACTTCAAATTAATTTTTAGAAATCTTCCAAGCATTAAATTATATGTTATCTAATTATTGTCCTTTATTATTTGCATAAATGAATTTTCAATTTTTTGAATAAAATTGCTAAGATACTCAAGGTCAGTGATGTGTTTTGTGTTCCCTGATAGAATACTAAATAATTACTGCACAGCCTGCAGTGTCTTGGTCTTCAGCAAAAATCTAATGTTCAGAAACACACACACAAAATTATAATTCCTATTAACTACAAATTCCCCAGCTTCCTTCCCTTTTCTTTTGTGTTCATAACAACACACTGTGAAAGTGGAAATGTGCTAAGGAGCTGATTTTACCAACTGCTTGGAACTCTCTTGTCCCTAAGGAGGGCAAAAACAACCACCTGTAATATTTAAGTGCAAGTATTGTTCCAACGCATTGCTTGTAAACAAAGAGGTTTACAGGCTGAGAAACAGGAAGAGAACAGGACATAGAGGGAAAAAAAACAAACCAAACCAAACCACACACTGGAACTCAATAGACACACCCCTGCAGCTCTGGGTGCTCCAGGGTAGTTATTTGACTCCCTTCATTTCACTGCCATAAAATGTGAATAATGACTCAGCTTTAGACTGAAGTTACATGATGGAGAAGCACTGCCTACCTCTTTCTGCTTTTGCCTGTAACACTGACATACTTGAAATAGTTTCAGCTAACTTCTCTAAAAGGTAGCAAACTCCCCTGAAAAGTTGTTGAGAGGTTTGTATGTGTGGATCTTGCAGGATTAGGCTTTAAATCCATAAGGAGAAATTGCAGGACAGGTTCTGTTTCAGATGACACTATTCTGCAAACACTGGACACACTGCTCAGCTCCACTTCCCTACAGCATCCACCATGGAACACCCCTGTTATCCAAGTATTTAAAAGACACAGGAACTTAGCCTGCAAAGCAATTTAAAACTAAAGTAACAACATTTTCATTTTCATTTATCACTGTCCTTCGGTCCTTACAGAATTTTTCTGCTAGTCATTGTCTTTTCTCGCTGTAACTATCTGCTGTGTTATACCTATTTAAATCCACTGAATTTCATGCTAAATTTCTACTCTATAATGCTGCTTTCTTAACAGACATATATTTTACAGAGTAAGTTAAACATTAATCATGGCCTAATCTTCTAATTCACTTCAAAGTTCAAATTTAGGCTCCAAAATACAGTCATTTTATAGAACACCTACAATTTCTGCATATCAACCACCAACATAGGGTGAATTTTTAAAAAAATATTCATTTTTCACGGTGTAATTTTCAAATTACATTAGCACTACCCAAGAAGGAATAGCAGTATTATACATACACATTCAGAAAAGAGAAAATGCAATCTAATGACTGTATTACTTCAGGCTTCATTCATCAGCCATTTCTGGCTATTATCATTGAGATTATTACATTGGCTTTTTTTGGCCAAGGACAAGAGTGCTAATTCTATGTCCTTTGACAGGCAGTGTCTGAAAAATAGAAACCAATATCTCCTGGTAGATTTGCTGATAAAATATCTGACATAATTACATTTTTAACTGAGGGGAATCAAAATGTCTGGCATTCTAGGTCAAGATGATAGAATTTCACAAATAAGAGGAGAAGAAAAAATTTCAATCTTAAATCTGCCATAGATGATCACATTCCACGTAAATCTCACGAAGACATGAGAGCTGTGACTTCATTCACCAAGGTGACCAGATCCTGAGCAGCTGCATCCCACAGCAAAGCAGGGGATTGCAGCACACAGGGGATTTCCTGAGCTGGAGAGAAACAGAGGAGCACAGGGATCCACTCAGAGCCAGCAGATCCTACAGCCCATGGCCAACAGTGCACCCAGAAGGGAGGGGGCCATGCTGGGAGAAATGGGCTGAAAGCAGGAGGTTGCTGAGGATTTTATACTGCTCAAGTGAGCACTTGCAGCTGGGGATCACCCTTGCTAAATGTGTGAACAGCCACCAGTGATCCTCAAACATGGACCGGTTTCAATGGTGCCTTTGTCTCCACTCTGTTCCTCTGCCCAGGTGTTCCTTCAGAAATCTGCTGGTTAGTGGGATAAAGGAAATAAATTACCAACATTCCAAGGATGTCTTATCTCTAAACTTAAACAACAAAATACTGATCTACATACATTTCTACTTAGAAATATCTGGGTAGAGAACAGCATTTTATTTTTGCTAAACCAAGTTAGGTATGGGAAATATCATGACTGTGCCCTGTCACTGCCTGTTGCTTCCAGCATTTGTTGATCATGAGCTGCAATTACTGAAGGATTGCTGTGAGCTATTCATACCAGAAGGATGCTGTTAACTCCTACTTCAGTCTTCTAACCTCTGACTGCAGCAGCTTTGAGCTAGTACTTGGACATAAATGACACTGAGAAGGCCTGAGCTTTCTCTTTTTATGCACATGTACATTAAAAATGTCAATAGTGTAAACAAACTGCTTATTAAAAACCCAGGCACATCCATCACAGTAAGGTCATTACAAAGCAGCAGTCAAATATATTGACCTAATATCTGAGCTCTCCAATATCCAACTTATAAAGTATGAACTTGGGGACAGAAATATTAATAGGACCACAGGACAGTTTGATCTGCATGGGTCAAAAGGAGGCTATTTAGGTTTTGCATACTCATGAATCTTCTCCTCTGTGGATGTGGGATGTTTGACTTTGAGTTTGCCTACAGACAACGTCTGCAAGATCACAGCCTAAAATAACTTCTGGCAACTGCAAGGCTTTTCTTGCACTGAGACCCAGTGCTGGAGCAGAGCTCAGTAGACAGAGATGCTGAGCAGCAGTGGCTGTGTTATTCAAAGGTGCTGTGTACAATCTGTAGACATGCTCTGGTGTCAAACTCTTTTGTAAACACAAATGCCTTCTCATCCCTGTAAGCTTTAACATTCCACAGCTTACTGGTCATAAAACTTTCTTTGGGTAGGTAATTTGGGCCCACGAATATAGAAAAAGAACAGGACAACTTTTATAAATAAGCAGATGTTGTTCATTTTTTATTTCTCTCCTGCCAAGAACTGATTTACTGTAAATTCCCTCCATCTGGCAGGAAGCTAATCTGAATATGAATCAATCTATTAAAAAATAACTTCAGAAATTTCAGGCATTCATAACAGGGCTTTTCCTGTACAATACCCTTTACCAGTCATTCTACTCAGACAAGCAAGCTTTTCAAAGCAAATCAAGCTGAAATATTTTCAGAGAAATTTTCAACTTGAATTTTTTATTCATTCTATCACTACAGCATGAATTTATTTTTATTTTTCTGCTGTCCATAAACAAATATTTTCAAAAAAGCAAAGCAGGGTATTCAAAATAATTTGGGGTAGGAGGGAGGTGATAATTGTCTATATTCAATGCATACAAAAATAATGTGCAATAAGACTGTCTTAAAATCGAATTTTAAACACTAATTTTACAGTTCTGGTCCTTATTTTTCAAATGCTCTCTTCCATCACTGAAAGAGACAGTTAAGTGAATATATATATACCCTTTCTTTAACAAGAGCAGTTCAGGAATAGCATCCAACAACAAAATAATGCTATAACTAAGGTTTAGCTGCCAGCTCTGTATAAGTTACACTTGTACAAAGTCAGCAGAAAAATCTTGTCCACAGAACCTGAGAATGTTGAATAGATGCCTGTCTAATGAGAAAATGGAGAAGTGAACTAGCAAAACACCCTCCCCTAATTATCTGTAAAAGCACTATATCTTTTTTCTAGTCAGTAACTGCAGTTAATTAGAGAAACAAGAACATGTTTCTTGTTCAGAAGAATTTCAAATCAGGGTAAAATACCTATACTTAGGAAAGCACTTAAATACATATACATTATAAATATGTGCTCAATATTCACTGAAGTTTTAATTCAAATTATATTTTTATTGAGGCTTTTAGCCTTCCATTCAGGAAAAAGCTAAAGGTGCCATGCATTCTGAATTGGGAAAAGCATGTGTTAAAATGTTAATAATTTAACTTCTTATACTTAAATCTGAGCAGCTGCTTAAACACAATGAAGTACTAAAGCTAAAGCAATTAGCATCAAATTCTGAGCTTGGGGGAATAATGGAGAATTGAAAAGAAATGTGTTCCTGAGGACTGAGAAGTGTATCCATTCTAAACAGAAAGAGCAACAAAAAGAGAACTAAAAAAAAAAAAAAAGAAGAAAAGAAAGGACTTTGAGGCAAGAAGAAGTTGCAGGACCCAAATGGGCAACAAAAAGGAAATGCTGATGAAACGAACAGCACTCCTAGATAGCTTCAGTATTGTGTGGGAGGAATCTGCTCACAGCAGGAATAAAGAGACACCAGAATGAAAGTGGATTCACTGAGGGATGGAAGCATGGGAGGTGATTGCCCTTCCATTGTCCCAAGCCAGTGATAGGAGCTCACATCACAGGGCTGAGCAAAAAGCAGCACAGCTGCATCTTCCAGTGTGGGGAACAGAGGGACCAGTGACAAGGTGATCACAGAACTGGAAAGCATCAGGATGTTTCTACAGATTTAAAGTTTGGAAATAAAATATTCAGAGGATTTAGAAAGGACAGGGGTTAAAATAATTAGATACAGAAAATAACCTCCCTGTTATGAAGACCAGAGCTGCAGCAGTGGGGACAGGGATGGCTTTGTACCTGCTTCTGTGCAGCAGAAGAAATTCTACAAGCACCTGAAAGATTCTACAGGTAATTAGGATGCTCCTGCTTTGAAAGGCACTTGAATTGTGTCTGCTCTTAGAACAGCACTGGTTGAAATATTTTGTTCAGATGGTTTTTGGCTCCAACTCAAAAAAGTAATTTTTACACAGTTGGGAGAATATTTACTTAGTGCATCAAGAAACCAAAAGAAAAAAGACCAGAGTGCTCAGTCTTCTAGTTAGAAGATTTAAACCATCAGGGTTATAAAATCCATCCTGTGGCAATCCCTCCATGACTCTTGTTTTTCACATGCATTTTGTGACACTTCTCAAAGGCCTCTACATTCATTACTCCAGACCACATTCTCACTTGATGAGACAGTTCATCATCCTCAGCCTGGAGAGAGGCATTTGAACTGAGAGCCCCTCTCCCTGTAGCAATCTCCCAAGAAATGCAGCAGGGCAGGGAGGTGTCACACAGCACAACTCTGGCAGCTGTGAGCACAACCAGCCCTGAACAGGGATTAAAAGTTTTGTGCTGGAATTTCCAAGCTAATAATTGGATTAGATATAGGAATATTTGCATTTTCTTTTTGTACAGGAGAGTTGGCACCCTGAGCTGCTGCTGATTTCCATGAGAAACTGTTTGTACTACCTCACTCCACAGTTTCATCAGGTATTCACCTCATCCCTGAAAGTTTTCAAATATTTTGTTAATTAAAAATCTAAGAAAAGCATGCTTGCAGAATCTAAAACAAAAAATTACCTATAAGAATGGCAAAATGGAATCCCCTCTCCCGTTAGTAACTATATGCAGTGAAAAGAAGTACACTAAAAAATCTCTGATGAAGTACATAAAGGAGATATTTTCATTTAATACTCCATTAGTGTAATGTAGGGTTTATTACAAGTACTTTACAGATTATTGCATTTCACCTAGAGGTTTTATGTGTGCAAAATGGATTAATTACTTATTAGCTTTTTGTGTAATTGAAGACATTATATAACTTTAGAGAAAAGTTCAGGGGTAAACTAATCTAAATTGCTAAAGAAACTCCTTAAAATACAGCATAGATTCTGATTGTTCAACTGAAAGCACTGTATAAAGTCATGACCTGAACAGCCAGATAGGATGGTTCTTTCATTATTTCATTGGCCTTACATGATACTCTGAAAAAATTGAAAAATCTACTTGGATTATAAGGAGAGTAGTCTAGATTAGGTAACATTTTTCACCAAAAAATAAAAAAAAAAGTGAAAAGAAACCAATTATTGTAGTATTGTCTAGTTACACTAAGGTTCCAGAAGGAAAATACAAATCATGTTTTAATATAAACTTTATAGCAAAAGGATATTTTTATGTTTTATAAATCATAATAGTAATTTGGTAATGTCATCCTAGTACATATACCTAAAATTTTAAGCTGAAGAACAATTTTCCTTGTAAAATAGGACTGATACATTCAATCTGCTCATATACTTACCCAATTTAAAGATTGCTCTAGTCAGTTAAAAATAATATCAGAATTCTAAAGATCTAGATGCAGCTGTGGCCACACTAAACCACAAACATCATGAAGCAGATGTGGGTTATTTATTCTGGGATGCAATTCAGCACAGTTATACTTACATGGTATAGCCCCCATATGGCACCATCACTTTTCCCTGTACATTTCCTCTGCATTTTCAAGCAGACAGCTAAGCTGGCTTATCCTTGCTCCTCTCTTAGTCCTTGAATATCTTCAATTTTCCCAATTGCACTGCAAGACCTCTGAATCCCTGCCAACAATTTATGAAACAGTGGAATGCTAAATACTTGCTGATTTTAATTAAGTTCCTTGCTAGCAAGAAAAGCACAAACATGGTAATCACGTTCAAATATGCCATGTTTGAAAAACACCCATCACTCTGAGGCAACACCTCTTCCCAAAACAACTGAAAGAAGAGTTTGGCTGTGATAGTCAACACCTTCAAAAAGCAACAGCAATATACCAGGGTACCAGGAGAGGCAGCTTTGCTTCTATTCCAGTGGCTGCTGTGTAACCTGAAGTTACACTTCCCACTCCATCCAAGACCCTTCATCCCCTTCAGCTGGCAGAGCTGTTGATATTATCAGAGGCACTCTCAAACTGTAACTCTTCTACAAGATACAAGCTACAATGTCAAGATAAGCATTTTCAGTTTTTAGTACTTTCGCATTTATATTAAAAATAAAGCTATTGAAAAGATTATAAAATAGGGAGCTTTAATTAGTACTTCAAAATTTTCCTTCTAGGCAGCAAATTATACCAGCACTTGCAGCAGCTAACATATCAATTGCCCTATTGCTTTGCTGAACAGGAAAACTTGCACAACTTACATCTTCAGTCACATCAGAGTTTGTTAAACAGTGTAACATTTCTTTGGATTCACTGCAGGTGCTTCCTTCCTATTTAAATGAAGAATTTCTGGTTATTTCTCCCTTATCATTTCACAGGGGGCACACACAGCCCTTTCATATTTTACATTTACTGAATGATGCTGAAAAACCTAAATACAATTTCTGATTCACTACCACCCCTCAGGAGTTTGGAAGTTAATTTAAGGTGAGATATGCAAGGGGCAGAGTGATGAGCAAGTGGAATGAGAGGCAAAGCACGTTAAAGGAGCAGGTTGCTACACAGACCAGCTGTGCATACAATAGAATATCAGTATTTTTAAAGACAAATTTAAACTAGGAACTTGTTGGAGTAATAAAATAAAAGCCTTAAGATCTGGCACTTTATAATCAATTGAAAAAATATTTAATCTCCTACATTATTAATGATAATTGTACAGTTCTGTGTGCTCTGGAAGAATCACTGTCATTCAAGGGCTTCAGACAATGCAATTGATTCTCCTTACTCAGAAAATAATTTCTGTATTCCTGACAATGCACTATGAGAGCACCACATTTTTTTTATGTCTCTCAGTCTCCATAACTAACTCTTCACCCAGCCCACTAAAATACAGGGGAGGAATTTGGGTCTCATCAATACCTAAATAACAGATGAAGCTGATTTTGAGTAATACTGTTCTGAGAATCTCAACAGTCAGGAACATAAGTTTGCACCCAGGAAGAGATTCACAAGTCCAGAAGCCTTTTCTGAAGTACTCCCTTATAAATTCTTCTGTAAGGAAGAAAATGTCTATAGCTCTGGAGAAAAATCTTTCCACAGCCTTTCTATGGCAAGGCAGGACTAAACTGGCACAGGAAGGAGATCACATAGAATGAGTGTCTGTGACAGAAGGAAAACAAGATGCCACAACCTTTTCCTCTTTCGTACGATACAAATAGAACGAGGGGAAACACAAATATGTTTTACTTTAAGAATAGCTCTAATAGCTGGAACTATGGTTTATACATGTAGCAGCATGAGCTGCAAGAACTACTGTGATAAATACATTAAAGTCCTGATAGCTCTGTAAACAGACCTGCAAACATGACAGGTTTTCTTCAGCTTCATTATAAATTCATCTTTTAATGAGACTGGGTTTCTAGTGAAGTGAGCATAAGATGTATCTAGAGTAGGAAAGTTAAAGATCCAGTTATTTAAATACTTATAGTCTTCATTTTAAATTTCATTAGCTAAGCAAGTCTTTTTGTGAAAACAAAAATAAATGCTGCACCACCACAGAATGTAATACACAGGCCTTTTGTTTGGACAAATGGACAGTTTCATTGTTAGAGATATTTTAAACATTGTTTTATCCTCTTGCAGAACTGCCATTGAAAGGCCTAAAGGAACATTTTACATAATTGGGAAAAAAAGGCAAAGTGAAAAGTGGATGCTCATGGAAAAGTGAAAGAACCAAAATAAAAAGCGCTTCTTAACAATCAAGGCAAAGAAAAACTTTCCATTTCAGTAATCTTCTATGTTATTTTCAATAATGTTTGGTAAGCATATATCAGACCCAAGCCTAATTATAGGCTAAGTTCCTAAGTTCCAATTATCAGCATCGTAAGTAACAAAATTCAGGAGGAAATGCTCTCTTATAGTGCCCAGAAACTACTAGTGCTGTGATTTATCTCTAGCTGTTTGGTAACTTTTCTATCTGGCTTTACTGAGGAAAACACTTTGCATATATAATGACACATTACCCATCAGAGCACCTCACACTTACACTTCACCATAGCTGTAGTGCCAGTACTCCAATTAAAAATAAGTGGAATATCTTACAATTTTCCTGTTTTCTTTGCAATCACGCCAAACATGCTTTGCAATGCATTTAAACAGACTGCATTGCAGTTGCTCTTGAAAGTACAAATTCTTCCAAATACAAACTATCACTGAAAAACATGCAAATAAGAAAACATATCATAGAAATAAAGACAAGGTTCAAAATCTAACAAAGAAAACAAGAATTTCTCTTGCAAATACACGAAGAGACAGGAAGTGTTTTACATGCAAGCAGGTTAACTTTACCTTGGACTGACCTTAAAAGATATAAGCAGACCAGTGAAAGTATAAGGGGAAAAACATACCTTAATTAGATTTAGCCTTCATGAAGGGTGACTGAATTTAGTCAAAGTCATGGAGAGCACACCATTCTTAATCCAAAATCATCTTTTCTTTCCTCATATGTGTCCATAATATAGATTAAATCCTCTCAGGATTAAAATACCCCTCAGGCCTAAAGAACCGAATGTCACTTCAGGTGATTTCCCTAACCTGGGTCAGTTTCAGAATCTTCTTACACAGAATTCTGGCTGTGTTTCTAAAGTGCTACCTTTTTCTCAGAGAGGTCTGTGGGGGTTCATAAACATTTCCAGCCAATGTGAACCATTCACATTCAGAAAACTTAAAATGTATTTTCTGTGTATCTGTCTGTTATTTCTTTTATGCAATTGATGTGTGCATTCATTCCTATTATGATGTTAATCCACCAACATACAGCCCAAGTGAAATCTTGAACAGAATTCAAACAAAAATATTAGCATTTATATTTAATATTAGCACTATTTCCCAAACACTACTAAAAATATTACAGTTTCACAGCTCCAGGATGTCTGAGCAAGTCTGTTTTGGTGGGAGGCAGAAATCAACAGAAAATTAATACTGAAATCTAAAATTGTTCACTATATACATGTATTTTATTGGAAATATGTTTCATGAATAACAAGTGGTTTTCTTCCCCATCATAATTTGCCCAATCCTAGCATGGGAAGAGGATCCTATCACTTATAAGATCCTTACATCTTCCAAATGAAGCAGTGTCCAAGAGTGTGTTTCCAGTCTGTCTGAAACATGGGTTAGAATAAAGACATGCACAATTTTCAGAACTGCATTGAAACAGAATTTCTAATGCTGAGCTTAGAGAGAAACTGCAGGCAGAGATCTCAGAGGAGAATGAAGAAAATGACTGGACAGTGGGAGAGCAAAACTAATAATATTGAGCAACTTTACACTTGTCTAAAGTTAGCTGAAGATTCATTTTAAACTGTACAGTTGTCTTATTTCTCATGTGAAGCAGAATTATGAACACTTTATTGTTTTGCTACATAAACTATCTCTGCGACTTTAATATTCAGTGCTGAAATGCAGCATCAGTTAAGTGGCCCTTGGAGATAAAGAAACATATCTGCCCCTTTCCCACCAGAGAGAGGACAGAACACACAGATAAAACAGGTAAATTTCATCAACAATAGGAACAGAGAAGGCTGTGGCTCCTCACCCAGGTAAAGGCTTTCAGGAGAAAGACAAAACCTCACAGAGATCATGGGATGAGCCAGGAAGGACAAGTATCTCAACACTCTTTACACCTGTAGCCTTGGGACAACTGCACATGGGCATAAACTGCCCAAGAGATGCTCTAGAGATGCTAAAACCCATGAAATTACATCTGCTAAAAGAATGGATGAGCAGCAGCCTCTCTCTTCCATGCAGATCCCAGAATGAGGGTACAAGGCCCAGGTGTATTCAGAGCAGCAGGCAAACCTGTTCCACACAGGGAAGAAAATCTGCACTGGTCTTCCTATGCCAGGCACACTGGGTTTACTGCCAGACTGCTGGCAGGAGAGGAGCAGATATTCTGGTAGCCTGGCAGGAACATAAAGCTCTGCCCATAGCACAGAAAATTGAGTAGCTTTGTAGGAAAGACACTGTTACATAGCTAATACCAGAAATGTGCTCCATGCAGACAGCTGGCATTGTTAATTTATACCCTTTTATGAGCTCTAGGAAAACAGGGTATCAGGGTGAATTCAGCAGTGAAATGGCTGCCATCCAGGTAATTTTCATGCTCACATTTCCATATAAACTCTTGTGCTTTGGCCACATCTTCTTTTTTATTTTTTTAAATCATTTTTATGTCATTTCTTCTAGGGTGCTATGTGCCACAGCAACTCAGGTTTGCTCCCTTGCCTTGAGCCTTGAGGGTGCTCAAGATGCAGGGATCTCTCTGCACAGATCATTCTAGGGATATTTCATATCCATAACATGGTGTGTGGATATACCATGCTGGGACAGCTCAGCCAACTCTACCATAAGCCTCATTCCAGAACTGGAGGCAGAACTGCCCTGGGGCAGCATACTGGGTGTGCTGGATACAGTGCACTGCTGCTAGGACCTGAGCCAGTACCTCTGCAGGAAACTGGACATTGCTCCCTGGGCCTGGCAAATATCCCAGGGCTGTTTTAGAGATGAATCTGAGCAGGCACACAGCATAGAAATCCCCAAACTGATGGTGTATCTATCACCATCAAAAAAGCTATGCCAAATCTTGGTGCTCTCTCCTACCAGCATTACCATAGGTGAGTTACATGGCTGAAAAAACTCCCAAAGTGAGAGAAACTCCCTGATAAAATGGCAAATTCTGGCCAGTCAGGTATGGGGGTACAATGTGTAACTAAATGTATAAAACTTCACGAACCTGGAAGTCACCCTGATTTCAGACCTATTTTATTGAAATAAATTCTAGTTGTTGCAACACTCCTACACACAGAATAACAGAACACAGTGTTTTACTTTAAAGCCAGCACATAAAAGACTTGCAGATAAGAATCAAGATTTTTTTGCGTAGATCCTCACTCATTTTAAAAGTGAATAGCTTGCATCAAAAGATACTGAATGAATTAAGACTTTCCACTTCTTCACCATTCCTTTGCAAAGTTTACAAAAAGTAGTTTGCTGCAGCCCACCCTTTGGTGCTTTGTGTACTTGCTTTATGACCTTGGCCTGCACAGTTGTTATACATGAATACTACTTTAATATTTTTCTCAACTAGTGCTGTTCCTATATTGCTGCTGGCTGCTTTTATGGCTGGGTTTAGGGACAATATAGTGATAGGTGAAATTATTTTCCACATTGACTTTACCATGGAAAGGATTATCTGTAGCAATTAATTTTTTCTTCCAATAATGCATGGATGTCCCAATGAGACAGGAAAAGTAGGTCGACTCATTATCCCAGCTGCACTGACTCAGCAGCACTCTAACCATTTTCCTAGAACTAAACCAGGCAGTGCACAGAGAAACACATACAAATTAGGATAGAAATATCAACACTGCATAGGTCAGCAAAACCATATGGTGTTTAGATTAAACACATGCATATTCAGAAATACTGGGATATTCACGCTACATATAAAAACTTGGAGCACAGCAAAACTTTGAAGTCCTTGCTTCCCTTTCTATACCCAAATCTCAGAGTCCATGAGCAGCTCTGTACTGACAGCTCTGGGTACCAAAGGATCCCAGCTGCAGGCAGTGGCAAATGCCTGATTTGGGAATACCACCTGTCTGGATCAGAAGGTATTTCAGTTTCCCTCATTAACCCACCATTTCCTCAGCTCAAGCTGACAACAGAATACTGCAGGGGAGACCTTTGAGATAACAGACAATGGCAAATGTAATCATTCAAATTGCCTTCAGCTAGATTTCACACAAGATGTGAAAAATGGCCCAATGGAAAGGCACTAAAGAACAATGAAATTTGAAACCCCTAGAAACCCTTCTGTTATTCTCCTGATGACTCTCTAAATTATTTTCTATAGAGTGCTATATTGCCTCTTAAATTCCTCAATTTAAAACTGATTTTTTTTTTGAGCTATCACTACTCACAGTCTGAAAGGAAAGCTGGTACAGAGCCATAGAATCATAGAATTCTTAGGGTTGGAAAAGACCTCTATGATCATTCAGTCCAACCACTAGCCCAGCAGCACTGTGTTCACCATTAAACCATATCCTCCAATGCCACATCCACGCAGCTTTTGAACAGCTCCAGCCACAGTGATTCTACCACTGCCCTGGGCAGCTTGTTCCCATGACTGACCATCTTTCCAGAGGAGAAATTTTTCTTAACTTCCAATCTAAACCTCCCCTGTGTTGAGGAAATTTCCCTGTCTGAGTATCCAGGAGCCACACCAACACCTGCTGAGCTGGGACTGCCGCCACCCTACACTCACACCAGGTTTCCTTTACAGCTCAAGATCTTGGTTCTTACAGCAGAGTCTCAGTCATCCAGAGCCTTAAAATGATTCAACCTTGGTGCAACAACTAAATGATAAAATAACAGCTCAAGCTGATGGTTCCAAGAAGGGATCCTGAAGAGAAACCCCTGGGCTTTTATCTCCTCCCAGTCCAAGCACGAGGAGCATCACGGTCTCATGAGCCACAGGTGCCCTTTGTTACCCTAAGGGAGGCAATTCCCAGCCTCCCCTCTGGGGCTCCCTTTTACCTCCTAAAAGGTAAAAATGTGGTTCAGGAAGGAATTCAAGTTTTGAATTTCAACCACTGTGATATGGTTACAAAGCTCTAGCATCATGTATGTTGGAGCACTGGGAGAGATTTTGGAAAGCATATGGCCCAGTTCTTAATGTTGAACTCTGAGTTACTTAAGCTTTCCAAAGGAGCTCAAAGCATAAGTACCTAAATTCTTAAATTAGTGTCGAAGTCACACCTGAATTTCCAAAGGAATCTAATAATATGTTGTACAGACTACCAGATAACAGAAAAAGTAGCTACTGAGATGGAGGGAAGGTTTGATATGGTGTCTCTGAATTGTGGAGGTGCTCCACTCTTTGCTCTGAAATTCCAGATGCAATTTCACTGTCTCAAATAAAAAAGAATGAGAAGCTGTAACTTTTCATTACTACATAACCACATCATCCCTCAGAGCTATTAAAAAAGACATTGTGTACTTCTACCACTTTTAATTTCCATTTGTTACTTTTTACTTCTCCATTTCAGGACCTTTTAAGTACAGTGACTCACATTGAGTTTCAGTGTGTGTTGATGAGCACACTACTGTAAAATTGTTTTGAAGACCGAGGAGCAGTTTTTCTTGTACAAATACCATTAACCACTGAATGCAAGAGATAAAAAAGCTGTTATTAAAAGAGCCAAAGTGTAACAAACTAGCCCAGTGAGGGTAGCTATGTGGTTTTAGTCAGCAAGACCAGGACATAACATTTAGTAACCATATTGCTCATCTGAATAGTGTATGATGACTTTTCAATCACACAGAAGTTCTGATTTTCTTTAACACCTCTTTGTGAAGAGAAACTATTAGATTGGGTAAACTGAGGAATGCACTGATACAGAAACTCCAGTATAGTTGGTTCTTTCCTTTGATGTAACATTGCCTGGCACACAGCTGCTAATGATGTGTACTCACACGCAGCAATGTGGATGATATCTGCTGAGCACACAGCATCACACTGGGCATGCAAAGCAGCTGCTCACACTGTGTGGGTCCCAAGGAAAAAGAGCAGAGGCAAGGAAGCAGCTTAGAGGCTTTTCAGTAGGAATGAACTGACCAGCCCTAAGTAGCATAAAACCTCATCATCCCTGCATCTTTGAATGAGGATGTCAGGGGAAAGAGAGGCATCCTACAGCTCCTGGCATCAGCAGAATCAAGAAGAAATTGAACAAGGCGACTCAGGATTTTGTGAGTTTCTGCAGAGAAACAGCAACTCACAAAGGCTTGAACTATCAGCATTCATTGCAACTGAGAAAAAGAGCAGGGTCACAGCAGCTGGGATCTACATCAATACACTGTACCAGCAGTTTCCTGTTGGTTGAAGTCTGCCAGACCCTGAAATGTGGCTTACAGGAACAAACTGGGAGGAGTGCTTGATCAGCTGGTGACCTTGAGAAGCTGCAGTTACAGGCTGACAGGAGTCTCATGCTGAAACAAAGACAAATGCAGTGTCCTGTGCTGAGGATGGAAAAATCCATCAGTACATGCTGGGGGGCAAACAGATGTTGAGCAATTTATGCAGAATCACAGAAGGTTTGGAGTTGGTCCACTTGTGGTTCCAATACCCCACCATGGGAAAGGACACCATCTACTAGACCAGGTTGCTCCAAGCCCCATTCAGCCTGGTCTTGAACACTGCCAGGAATGGGGAGTCCACAACCTATATGAGCAACATCTTCCAGTGCCTCCCACCCTTAGAGGAAAAAATTTTGTCCTAACATCTAATCTAAATCCTTTCTCCATCAGCTTAAGGCCATCTCCCACCCATCCTTGTCAAAAGTCCCTCTCCAGCTCTGTTGTAGCCCCTTTAGGTCCTGGAAGGTGCTCTAAGATCTCTCCAGAGCCTTCTCTTCTCCACACTGACTCTCAGCCTGTCTTCACCACAGAGGGGCTTCAGCCCTGCAAGCATCTGAGTGGCTCCTCTGGATTCATTCCAGCAGGTTAATTTCCTGTATTCAGCTGTCCCAGACCTGGACACTTATAAACTCAAGGGGCTCTAATAAGTAGCTATGTGATAGCTAAGAACTAAACATCCATAACATTCCATAAATGACCATATTTTAAGTAAAGCAAAACTGAACTTTTGAAGGGTCAAATTGTGGTACACTCATTGGTTTAAGCTACAGAAAATGGTTTGGCTTCAAACTTTCTGCTTGGAAAGTTGCTTCTGTAAAAATGGCAGGGGAAAAACCAATCTGTTGATACATTATAGGTGGCCTGTCTGAGCAGTGGGTGCAGCACAAGGTAGGTTTGTTGCTTTGGAAAACTGTAATCCCACAGAGTATTTAGGAAAATGAAAGACTCCCTTTCTCTCTTTTTATGCTAGGGAAAAATTAAGGCCAGCATCACAAAGTACAGTAACTTTATCAGGTGCTATTAGTGAAAATTCCCCACATCAAAAGAGAATTCCATGCTCAGTTTCAAGCAAATTTCAGGCATGCTTTACCTAAGCACTGAGCCCACACAAGCTCACCTTATTACAAATTTTCATAATAGCTCATGGGAATTTCAGGAATCATCTTTAGTGAGTTCTTTATCATTTTCCCTCTAGAGATATGTCAGGATTAAAATGTTTAAAGCTGTTTTTTTTATGCCACTATACAAGGCATCTGCAAAATTGAACTTTGTGAAAATCATTCTTAAAAACAGCCACTCAGAAATAAATACTTGATTTTCTTTATCAGTATCATATTTTAGTAGTTTGTGATACAGAGCTTGCTGTTAGGTAGGGAAAAAAAAATGTGTTTCCTATTCTACTTTTATAGGAAATCTAGTAAATAAAATTATTTTCCATATACTAGATGGACTTTTTTTTTTTTGTAATATGATTAACCACATATTAAAACCAACACAGAATTTCCAAATTATGTATAGATTGACTCTATTCCCAGCAAAAAAGGGAATGCAAGTATTGCAGTATTAGATTGGCACATTTGGCAGGACCCTATTCCTCCTAAGAGCCAGATGGTTCAAAGCAAAGTGCAAGCAGTTCTGTTGTGGCAGGCAGAGGTCAAACCTGCAAGTGAGGATGAGATGAATATGAGCAATTCTGGGGTGTAAAAGTCAACCAGCTTCTGTCTCAGTGAGCACTCCTCCTGTGACCTGAATCACAGCAAAAGAACTAAAGAAATAATTTTCCTGTGTTCTTAATGTCTGTTATATGTATTTATTACATCTGAGTGGGCAGTTGTGATGGGGGGTTGAAAATTTACATTAAAACATTTTTCAGTGTCAGATGAACTAGAAGAGAAAATGATAATAAAATGAAAGTATGAAAAGAACACTCAAGTTGTTTGGAGGAGGGTTAATGTTTTGCTTTCCTTTTCTTCGTGTTCTAATTACATCCTTCTCTGCTTTAAACATTGTTTAGTTCTACTGGATTTTTGATAATTTAATAATTTGTAGAGGTCTAAAAAATGTACATCAAAATATATTCTTCCTGAATTTAGTATTCTCCTAGAAATAAAAACTAACATTTTGATATTGAAATATTCCTGACATTTTTAAAAATAAGGCTACCACTGGCCAATTTTTAAAAGCCCACAAAGATGCCAAGTTTATGACTAAACTTTAAAAAATGGAAATGTTTTCCCAAGAGCAGAACCTATCAGCTGAAGCAGCTATTTTAAATGCCAGTGGTGTACAAAGATTTATAATAAATATTAAGCCCCTGAAACACAAGTTTATGGTGGAGGACATGAAGAAACTCAGATTATTTTGTGACTGGTAAGAAAAATAAGTGATGATAAACATTCAGAAGCCTTAAAGCAGTTGCAGTGCCCTGTCTGAGCCAAGAACCCCAAAGAGAACAGCACAACCAGTCCAGGATGTGTCACCCATGCAGCCCCACCAGCAAAGGCAGCAAAAGGACCCAGCAGAATTACTGTTTTTCCTTGGCCCCACCACCATGCTGAACATCTGAGTAAACAATTAATTAGTGATGCAATGAGCTCTCAATCAAACAGACAAAAAGTCCAGCCCTGTGCAGTGTGTCTGTAGTGACCCTCTCTTTGCTATTTGGTAGGAAAGGAAGCTCCCCTTTGTGAATGCCAAAGGAACAATTCCACCTCTCTGAAGTTGTGCAGCACTGTAAAATTGCAGAATTCATGGCTAGTCCCTCACATTGACATGCCAGTCCTGCTGTGCCTTTCAGATGTTTTATGTATCCTATTAACCAAGTCTTAGATGTTATTTATAAGGGATATGTGAGTATGAAATATTCATTTTTAACCTGAAAACATTTAAAATATGCAAGCATATATTCAATTTAGAATTTCAATGTTATGCTGATTTGCATAATTTATTGAAAGAGAAAGCTTAGTTTATTACAAAGCTTCAGGATGAATTTCTTGCCCCCGGGTTGCTGGTCAGACCAGGTATATGACCATTCAGAGTATGAAGTGAATGCTTGAGGTTATTTGATTTAAACTAAAGCACTAAATGTTATCTTCTGACATCCTTCAATATTTAGATATGTGTCTTACCTGGCATTCAAATGCACCCATGTAAATGTCTTTACCTCTTTTCATTTTTAAAAAACTGTTCATATACATTTGAAATCATAGAAATTCTTAATACCATTTTTCCCAACAAAAAGTTTACCTGCAAACCATTCTCATGCCAGGCCAAATGTCAGGCACTGTTTCCTGTGGCTGTTTCTGGGCTCCCTTTGGGCATGCTCATGTTTATGGAGAGTTCCACACACCCACACTCAGTCAGGCAGCTGCAGCCCTGCCATCTCAGTGTCATCAGAACATTAATGGACTTTAATTTCTGTGAACCAAGACTCAAGGCACAGATGCTGACAGTGTCAAACTCACAATCACACACAACATTTGCCTATTTGCAGATGATACTGCCTTCTGTTACTACAAGCGTGTCAGATCAGGAACAAAACTGCATTTTTGTGCAGCAGTACATCACAAATACATTTGTAAAACTACTCCCAGCAGAACCAGTATGTTTACCCACTTGCACACCTATAATATGTTTTCTAAATTTGAACCGATGCTTCAACAATTCATTTGTACAAAATCATATTTGCAAATAAATCCTCAAAGGTTATGTATCCATGTGCTCACTTTAGATTTCCCACACTCTTCACATTTTAACAGATATGGTCCAGCACTTCTGGGAGAAAGTAGAGAAAAAAGAATAAGAAAAAGATACAATATCTAAAAATCAAATTAATTATTAATTATTTTCCCAGGATGCATCCAGTCTTGTCTTCCAATATTCAATATCCATATAGAAAAAACATTTCAGCTTTATTCCAGTGAATCAAAATAAAAACAAGTGGTAGTTTTTAAGCTTAATAAAGGTATGTCTGAGAAAAAAAAATTGTCACAAAAAAAAGGAAAAAATCTGCCCTGCTTATGTAAATGTACCAAGCAACAGAACAATTTCTTACCTGGAAGTGCATGACTTTATCTCTTTGCAATTTGAAACTATTATGCTGACAAATACAACCCAGTAGGGATCAGGCACCACTTGGAGATTAACATTTTGAAACCTATATCTATCATAAAAAAATCCACACTACCAAATACAGTGGAACAGATGGATCCTGATCAGGGACCAGGAGAGGCTGAATGCAGCAAGTACTGAAGATTGATACCTACTTACAAAGAAGCAATCTGGGCACAGTGAACAGCAGGTTGCTACAGACATTTGGCATATTTATTGAAGCATTAAGGGAGTTCCACAATTCCATTTACATATATACAGGACTATGTAAAAAACAGTATATTAGGCTTCCCACACACATAGAAATCTTGAATTATAATGACTAGGCTACACATAAAACTTAGTGAAACCTGCTTAATGTGGGATAATCCATTGTCAGCACTGCAATTTAACAGTACTTCCATTTTCAAAATGCCAATGATATTTACAGCTCAAAATGCCTGGCCCAGTTTTTTTCCCAATAGCAAAATCGATTACAGTCTCCCATAAAGTTGGAGAGAAGCAAAATCAGGCACTGTTGTATCTATTAAAGCAAAGGTACTAAACTTCACCATAAATATTCCCAGTTTAATTGCCCTTCTGCAGCACAAATAGCTGAGAGGCAAAACATCTCTGCTGCTTCTTTAGAAACTCTAATGTGTAACATGGAAACACATAATTGAAGAAAGTCTTGAGGTAAATTTGAAAAGTCAAGTAATAGTGGTTAGCAGAAAACCAGAAAAAAAAGCTTGTATTCATCATCAAGTGCATTGAAAAGACAGATTACCTCCCTGCAGTCCATCCTCGAGGACACACATTTGCCCTTCTAATGCCAGTGGAGTTTAAAAGAATTTATCTCACCAAATTGAGAAGCTGCTGTATCATTTTACTTCATCAACTCTTAGCTCTGAACTAATGTTTTTGGTCACAACCTGACCTCGACTTGCCCTTTCTTCTTTATTCTGAGGATAATCTACTGTTCTAACTTGTAACCAGAAAAGTTTGCTCAAGCCTTACTTCCTTTACTTTGACTGTTTCAATCTAGTTTGCTGTTGTACACACTAAAAGCTAAAACACCTGCCACAAGTCTTGTTGTTCTCTTTCTGTGGGAGGAGAACACTACACACAAATTTAAGGTTTGAGCAGAAAAAAAAAAAAAAAACAAATATTGGAATAGCTATGCAACCTTTGAGAATGATTTGGATTTAGTGACTGTTTCCCATGCTATAAAACTGCAGTCTTTAACCAATCATTTTATCAGCAATGAAACACAAAAACTGATACATTCAGCTGAAGTTTTAGCAACTAACATGTGTCATCACCTAGGAAGCATGCAGAATTCACAGTCAATAAACCAGCTATCTCTAGAGCAAAGTAATCTCTGTTAGTCCTTCTGTGGCATCTTTGAGGTTGACTTTCTTCTTAAAAATGCAGATCACATTCCCTTGAGATACTCATCTTTTCCCGTGATGCACTTGAGTGACAGAACAACCAGCTTAGTGCAAAGAAATGCCACTGGGGTTGACAAGCAAATTCCATCAGTATGCAGCATTTGCACAGTACAGTTTAGTACCAGCAGTTCACACAGTTGCCTTGGAACAGAATTATAATTAAGCTTTAAATCTTCAGTTTTCTGATTAATTCTTATCACACAGGTCTCATACATTTTCCTGTGTGAAAATATGCTTGTCACTAAAGAAAACAGCATATAATGGTTAACCAGCTTTGAGATGTTATCTGTAAGATGCCCAGGTACAATGTATCCAGGACATGAGTATCTAGTAATTTCTTCCTAGAGGTTTAAAAATCTTGTCAGAACATTAATGTTTTTCTGAAGTAACATTTCCCTCCTCTGACATGTGAAAACAATATAAGTGTGGTAAGTGTCAGTTCAGTTTAGAAACATCCTCTGTGTTTTATGAAAAAGTATTTTCTAAACATTCACAACTTCACAGCAAACATAATGCAAATCCAAGTGCTGTATAGACCTACAAGCTGCTGAGGAATTACCTTAGAAAAGAAAAATCAGAGGCAAAATGCCAGCAAGATCCCTTTGAGGCTGCCACATTCAAGAAGGACAGTGTTGTTCTCACACAGGTCTAAAAGAACATTATAGCATCTTATCTAGCTCAGAGCAACACCATTATTTTGTCCTTTTCCCCTCTGTGTAGCCAAGCCAGGGGATCACTTGAAAGAATTTTTCCCAAGTATTCCCAGGCAAGGGCAGATGTATGGGCTTAACATGGAGAAGGATACAAATCTTTCTCCTCAGACTTCTCCCCTGTCTGTATGGGAAACAACCTCCTGTCTCTCCTTCATGTCAGAAAAATAATTAACATTTTTTAAAGACTCCACAGTAGGCTGGGAGGAAAATCACCATATAAATCAGAACCCTTTACTGAACTCACTCATTCTCCAACTCCAAAACATAAACTCAGTATAACATGAGTATATTATGAGTTAAAAGTCTCATGTTGCTTTACAACACAAGATACATTATAGCACTAACTCTGATCTGCAACAATTAATTTTGGGGTTTTTTCAGTGACGTATACAGATCTTCCAAATGTGTGTGCATATTTTGCATAAAATATGAATTACACTTACTACATGCCAAGTAAATATATGATGCCTGATATTTGAAAAGAAATAAACACTTTGGTAATCCTCTTACTTATTTTACACAGATCAACTTTTCATGGATGCTTCTCTCAACTGTTATATTAAGATGATATATTAACAGTATCATAGAGTGGTTTGAGTTGGAAGGAATTTTTAAAGCCTATAGTCCAAAACCTCTTCAGTCCAGTCTCTGCCACAGACAGGAACATCTTTCATTATCTCAGGTTGCTCAAAGCCCCTCTAACCTGGTCTTGAACACTTCCAATGATGGGGCTGCCGTAGCTTCTCTGAGCAACCTGTGCCCATGTCTTCCCACCTTCAACATAAAAAAATTCCATCCAAATCAATCTACCCTCTTTCACCCCATTTTCCTGTCAGGCCCTGGTAAAATGCCTTTCTTTCTTACAAGCCCCTTTTCTAAAATAAAAGGCCATAATAAGGTCTCCCCAAAGCCCTCTCTTCTTCAGATTGAACAGAAAAAACTGCATGGCCAAGGGCATTATGTTTACTTCGAGATCCAGTTTATAAAGAATGACTGATATGAGTTGAAAATTACCAGCTAGGCAATAAAATAGGAAAAGGTCCCAGATACAATCAGTGGTGAGTATATACAGCAGATCCTACAATGAGAAAACCTGATTTAGCAGGATCTGTAGTGGTAGATCTTGAACAAGTAATTCAGCACTACTAATCTGTAGATTGCTGAATCCCACAGGCTCCTGGGGGTTTCAGTACAGATGATGGTGAAAAGAAAAGTCCTCTGGATGTCACACAAAGTGCAAGGAAAAGGCTAAGGGTGTGAAAGGGGGCAATAACTTCAAAGACAGGTACAAAGTAATAATAAAACAACACAAAAACATTGACCAAAAAATACTGCAATAAAAACAATTTTCAATTTGGGAAGACAGTTCTCAGTAAGTGAGAACTGGAAACAAGCTGTCCTAGGATGCTGGCAGCTATTTAAAGAAACATTTTTAAAGGCCAAGTACAAACAATTCAATCACAGAGTAAGAGATCATCTTGGCTATGTTGTAAGCTTTTCTCTGATCCTTATACAAGGAAGCATGCTTGGAGATGAAAATAAGATCAGATGACTAAAGAATTCAAAGCTATTTTCTAGTTCCCCATATGAACTTGTAGGGAGAAATCCAGTCAGTAAAATGAAATAAAATTACAAGAAAAAGTAATTCAAATGCATTGTGCCCTATGAAAATGTGATGGTAACTTCCTCAGTCCTGCACTCAAGATGTCACCAAAGGGGATATGTCTGAACACTTTGCCCATCAGCTTCTTAATCAAGACTGAGTCAAAATATCCTTTTATCATTTTATTTTGATCAGCATTTTTAGAAAAGCATTATTAAAAAAAAAAAAAAAAAAAAAAAAAAGAGAGAAAGAGAGAGAGAGAGAAAGAAAATATAATAATGGTAAAAAATAAGGTTTTTTTCCCTAATCCTCAAAATCAGTAAAGAAGGCATTACTACAGAGCAAATACAGCCCCTGAAGCCTCAGCTGAGGATGAGCTGGGATCTCCCTTGCTGCCATGTCATTCCTTACGTGCCAGCACCCGCACCCCTGGCTGTGTGTGCCTGTTGCACAGCGCTGGTGTTTCCCAGGCAGCTCAGAGGTTTTTCAGCCCATCCTGCACTGATGGGATGCTCGGCAGTGTCTGAACTCAGCCTCCGCCGAGCTGTCAGTGCCACCGTGTGGGCAGCTCCCCGCTCACCCTGCCCTGCCAACGCTTGACTTTAGAACAGATTGACAACGAGCAAAAATATGTTAAAACCACGTGTTTTCTTTTTAAATCGACTGGCTACACCGCTGGCATTTCAAACTCAGCATCACTCTCGGGCAGTGAGACTGAACTGACAGCGCAGTGATGCCTGAAATAGGCAGTGTAAGGGTTAGGGTTAAAAACATCACTTCTCGGACTCCCTGCATCCACAGCTGACACCGGGGCGGTTTAAGTGATTTTTTTAGACAGCCACTAAGGATAAAGTTCTCTTGGGCTTTTTCCTCTTTAATAAGCAAGCAAAATAAAAATATCTTGTGACCATGAGTGCAGCCTACCCGAGGCACAAGGAAGGTGTTTCCTGGCTGATCTCCTGTGCTGCCTCACCTCTGACAGCTCCAGCCTCAGGTACCCTCACGAACAAGTTTTAGCTTTCCCCAGATCTTTGTTTCCTGGTGATGCTGCATGAGATTGCTGGAAAATTCTCTGCCTCTATGGGAACTTCTGTAAATGGTTTTAACTCACTCTCACAGGCTCACAGCACATGTTTTAGATGTTCTCAACTTTTTTAAAGCATAGGAAATTAAGCTGTTACACAGTGGATTATTCGATCAACCCAAAATGAACTAAATATGGCATGCTTGAAATTGTCTCTCTTTACCCTATGCACAACTATTTACTCTTAGCTCTGAGTGTCTAGGTTTGATTTATATTTCAGCCATGTGTTGACATTTTGTGAACAGGTCAGTGGCAAGTTAAACAGCCTGGTTTGGCCCAGGCTGAACAGTTAGGCAGGACAACTTACATCTATATCCTCATTATGCAAATGACGTATGCAGATAATTGCATGTTTCATCTTATTGTTTTGATGTCTTGGAGCAGATGGCAGAAAATGAACCACACTGGAAGCAACCAAGTGAAATTTTTGCAAACCATTACTTTCAGTGACTTCCTGCCATTGCTCACATTAGGTGTTGACATTCAGTCTGTCCTCCCTCTATCAGATGCCCGTGCTGCCAGGCTGCTCTTATCACCAGCCAGCAGAAACTCCACTCTGGCCTCAATAAACTGCCAGTTCTATTTGCAGCTAGATTTTAAAGGAGCAACTCAAAGCCCCATAATTCATGGAAACAGATGAGTTTCTCTTCCTAAATCAAGATGCACAAAACTGCAGTTCCTAAAGAATGCATTAAACTCACATCTCTTTGTTTGGCAGTGCAGGAGACTGTGCTGTAATAAACTCTGTCTCTAAAACTTATAACAGACAAATAATGATAGTAATCTTTAAATAAAGTACATGTGCAATAACACTTCTGTTGGTTCTTTCATTTTGAGGGATTTTCTGCTTAATCTGGTTTGCTATTATGATTATTATTGTTCAAATACTGTATGCTTTATTTGTACACCACACAAAGATCTTCATGAGAATATAAAGTTTTCAACTTAAAGATTCAACCTAGGTTTCAGACCTACATTGTGTCCTAAGGTTTGGGGACGTGGCTCCTAAAAATGCACTTTTTAAAGAATATCCAACAAATCTGATCAGTTCATACGCAGAGTTCTGTTTATTTTATTCCATAAGAAAATGCATTTGGAGAAGAATTTGCATTTAGAGAATAATTTGCACCAGCCATACTCCACCAACACTTAGTAGGCCAATTCCATTTAATAGTCCCAGCTACGAGCCAGCCACGTGAATATCAAGTTGCTCTCCAAAGGATGTTATTTTACATGCACAAAACTAAACTAATAACACCACCTTACTATTGTTTGTGGACTTTCTGAAGTTGACACACTGCTTACAGGTTTCATTTGAATTTTCATTTATCTCCCTGACACCTAATGTCTTAGAATGTGAAATATTTACTTTGCTGCCTCTAGTTTCAATGCTTAGTTATCTCACCACTAGCAAAACCAGGCAACATTTCAGCTTATATCTCTGGAATAGGTTTCATTACTTTTTGTTCACCCAAGGAGTGCATTTGTCAACTTCTTAAAAACACATAAATAAAATTTTACAATCATTATGTGGGTAAACTGGGCAAAAAAAGATTGCAGATTTTTTTCTCTTGCTTGAATGCTAATTTTCCTGTCTGTACCTTCACAAAGGCACATATACTTTTAAAGGTCATTGCCTTAAAAGGCATATTTGTAAACATAAAATAGAAATCTTAAATGAACAAAACAAGTGCCATTTGACAGCTAAAGGGTAGATCACAATCCATGCTACCTCACTGGAGTCTAGGTACAGGACAACAAGGTAGAAGCTGCTGCACACTATTTCTATGGCCAGAGTTACTAAACAAGAGCATGCTGAAGCAGTGGTTACTCTAAACTTAATTATATTTCCTTAAAGCAAGAAAAGTACAAGATGAGTTGCACAGGGATAGGATTCAGAGAGAGCATCATAAATTACCTACTACCTTGGCATAGCTTGCCAAAGAATCACAAAATTCATGTATTTGAAAACCAATTCTGGCTGCATTAGGTAAAACAGCTGCTGAGAGTGGCAGGTTTGTTGCCCTGGCACTGGGAAGGCTGTGCAGGTACTCATAAAACTCTCTGTAAGGTTCTCAGCATGTCAGTGCATAAAGGAGAAGATAAATGTACACAGAAAAGTACTTCTAGGAAGATACAGACTTCTTCATGAGCATGTCATGTGTTTTTAATAAAATGCCAAGTTTAATGCTAATGGCTGTTAATCAGAATCTTCTTCACATAATTTAAATATATTTCATTTCCTAATTAAAAGTTTGGTACTACACAGTCTTTTAGACTCAGAACCCATGTTCATCTTGGTATGAAATATTCATTTTGTTAACAGCATTAATAGCAAATTTCAGGGCTCCCTTGAAATATTATTAAGCTTGGAAAGAGGCAGGCTCTGATAGAAAGAGGCAGTTTCCCCTTGGAGCCTGGGAAGGCATCAGGTGAGTAAAAAACTACCCTTAATAGTCCTGACACAAACAGAAATCAAAAGGCAGCACAACTAAGACTCCCCAAAGTCTGGTTTAGCATCTCATAAATGCATATGGAACAACAAGGAGGTGACAGGGATGCTTCAGGAAACAAAACTTTTTCCAGACAGATATGAAACCCCTGCCTTGAAATCAACTGAGTCAGAAATACTCACTGAAAACATTTGCCTATATATTAGCAAATTTCATCAAAACACATAAAATCTATCCATAAAACCTCCATTCTGGAGTTCTCACAAGGACTGCAAACACGTTTCCTGCACTTCATGCTGCACATTATGGAGGAAGAAAACAAAAAGCAATAATGCTGCTGAAAAAAACCAAAAAACAGAGAGGGGATTTGTTGTTATTTTGGTTTTTCTCACAATACCAACACCAGACAAGCTCCACTTATAACCTGACACAGTAGGAGTAATTGAAGAAGATTATGGGATTCAAAAGGTTATGCTGAAGTCAGGTATCAGTCAAGTCTATTTCCTTTAGCAGTGCAAGAAGGTTACTTGAAATAACAGAGACAAGCTATTATTAAAAAAAAATCCCTGAAACACTAAAATAAGCTAAAGAGCCATGGCTTAAAAGGCAAACAGGTACCTGATCTGCTGTATTTTAAATTTTTCTATATTCTCATAGCTCATGAAACAGTTCCATAGTTTGTTTTTTTTTTTAATTGTTGTATCCAACTTTTTAGCTTTCCAGTAAAATACCAACATGTAGAACTTTTAGTCAAATAAAAAAGCAGCATATGACAAGCAGGGCAACTGCTTTGTGTGGTGCATTTAAATCTAGAGAGGCACCTGAGTACCCTGGCATGTGGTTCCTTTTCTAGATAAATCCTTAAGTGGGTATATTCATGCTGTTGTTCAGACATACACATAACATACACAGGTTTTTTAATCTGAAATTTGGTATATTTAACATTTAAATTTATTTTTCAGCAAGTCCTGTCCAAAAAACATGTTACTATTCAAAACACAATACTGTAGCCTGAATTTCATCTTTAGCCCTACCAACAAAGGACTCTTACCATGACCTGCAGGTGCACACACACATAGCACCACAGAGAGCACCTGAAAACATATTTGCCTAAAATCTCAGGTTCTCCTTGTGGCACAAGTTTTATTTGTGATGCCTGGTTGCTTAAATTAAAAGTTTTGTTTCTAATAGATGTGTAGTCATAGTTATTTTCTCAGTCACAGGCAAAGGAGTTCCACAATTAAAGAAATGCACAATTTCTGCAGACTCAAGCAGGATAACATGGCCAAGTACTAGTGCAAGTTAACACTTAGAAAGTTCCTTCCTGACTTATTAAAAAACCCAAACAGAACAGAACAAACTGCAAAATAAACCAGCCATGAGGAAGAGAATGCTCTTTTCTGTAATTAAAAGGCAGAAAACAAGGATAATTCTGCAGGGAAAAGGTTTTCAATGCCATTTGATGTAGACATAGCACTTCCACCCCCAGCTTGTGACTCAAAAGTACCACAGTGCATCAGCAGAATCAGTCTGGCTGTAAGGAAACCCTCCCTCTACAGTCTTCATAAACTGTTCTGTCAAAACCTTATGGAAAATAATTTCTCCATAGTGTTTCATTTCACAGATATGATTACAAAATAATTAGCAGCAACAATTCTGACTAACAAGAACTAAGACTAGCAATATTTAGATGATGTTAAAATAAATACAGACGTGCCTAATGCTGTTGTTGGATTTATTTATCCACATCATTTCACTGGTAAATAAGATTAATTGGTTTACATCACTTATACACTCCTATGAGACAGTTCTGGAAACAACTCAGAACAGCAGCAAATCCCAGTGTCTCCATGTCCTCAGAACCAGCCATCAGCCACATCAAAGTGCTTCAACAGCCAGGCTTTTTCCCCAGCAGTGTATTAGATAATTAATCATTTTACCAAGGAGCCTCACAATCACTCTCACCCACAGCTGCTCCCAGCCAGCCTTCAGCTCATTTTCTGGGACTGATCTTTCCCCAGATAGGGCAGCTGTGAGCTCTCTGCTCCCCACACTTCCAGCTGCTTCCACTCTTCCTCAGCTTTCCAGGCTCCTCACCTCTGACTCCATCCCAGGAGCACAAAACTGACAGCAAAACAGATAATAAAAATTTATAGTATAATAATTATAGGAACAATAAATACTAAAGTAGTGTTATTATGGGAGATGTGGCTTGGTTGAGGAGTGAGGAATAATATTCTAAGGTTTAATTGTGTTCTACTCAGGTGATTTTCTGAAATGCTAAATGAGATTAAGAACACATGTTTCAGGAGCAGCTCTGATAGCATTGCTATTACCCCTGGACAATCTGTTGCTTTCACTCACTTTTAACCTAGTGTGAAAACTTCAAGTGAGGTCAAAATCAGATCATTAACTAATCTTCTGAAAGCTTTTAAATATTGCATTTTTCTCTTTTGGATTATGTGTACCTCTACATTTTCTGGAATCAGCGCATGCTTTTGAAACAGCTACATTTAATATTGCAATAAATAGTACCTTAGGCTACTTCATTTCTCATTCCTACTTAGACCTTAGAAAATATTGTACAAAATAATTGTGTCCATAAAATGCACAGACATAGACTGGTTGTGCTAAATTTCTATTTGTTTGTATTTGGTGACTATTTGAATTATTGAGCTTCATTAGTATAAATGCTTTGGAAAGTGAATTTTCAGCTTATAAAAGCAACCATTTGCAAAAGCAGAACTTAAATTTACAAATGTAAACATTTATCCAGGAAGCATTTCTGTGTATAATTGGCTTAAACCAACAATGTACATTGTCTGACTCATAAAAATGAAGCAAGAAACCTACATTTTCAAAAGGTCCTTGGCAACAGATGGAGCTTCAAACTGATGTTTGTACAGGAAATGCAACTATTACAGACAGAAATAAACCTGCTTCTGCATTTGTGACAATTAAGATAGAAGCCACATTTCAGAGTGTTCCTGGTGTGTGATTCACTCACATTCCTCTGTTAACTTAACCTTGAGGGCTTTTTATTGTGTTCTAGAGAAATTATTTCTGTGCTCTCTACAAACACATTAGGGCTTGGAAATGTTGCTGCTCCTGCTTCATCTCTGAACTCTTCACTGACATTTCCATTTAAAGAGAATCTCTATCAGATATTCAGGAGCACATTTCCACTTATTTTACACAAAGACAAAACAGCACAGTTTCCACATTAGTATGAGAACCACAGCCTTTGTACTTGCTGTGAGTTTCTCTTTTTGAAGCCAGTAAAAATTGAAATTTAGAAAGCAGTCTCATGCACTGTGCCTTGAATAAAGTTAAACTGTATTTTTAAACTAATTCATTAGAGTGTCTCTATTTTATGTTCTATTCACTTTGACCCTCCACCCACATTTTAATTCCAAGACAAGCCTTATATGCATTGCATAATACATCACATAGGCAGGAGGTCTTCCATCTTAAACAGCTTCATGCAGCTGTTCTTTTACTTTACAAACCAGGGCAAATATGCAAGAGAATGTTTTGCTCTTTTGCTTTTAAGAGGAATTGCTCTTTTAATTCCTACTCAGCTAATATCAACTTTACTTAAGGGGCAGCATTTTGGCACATGGATTAGATCCCCTTGTTGAGTCCCATTGCAGTCACTCCATGAACCAGGGTAAATTTGAGTTTGGCAGGCTGCTGGCACATTCACTGCAGATTTTTTTTTTTGTCAAAGACTATT
Source organism: Muscicapa striata striata (assembly GCA_030060385.1). Taxonomy (NCBI): domain Eukaryota; kingdom Metazoa; phylum Chordata; class Aves; order Passeriformes; family Muscicapidae; genus Muscicapa; species Muscicapa striata. Next base: position 594,344 of record JAREIS010000328.1, on the reverse strand, counting down.
TCCAGTAACAGAACAGATACCACCTCTGAAATACTTTGGCATAAGCTGAACTACATATTCCAACAGCCTTTCCTGTTTTCATATGTGTCCCAATGAAATGATTGGTTTATTTCATTGTGCAACTAATTTAATGGATTGCTTTAGATTCATTTAGTAAAAAACCTTTTCAGCACCATGCAGCAAAAACACAAGACAGGTTTATATGGATAGATTCTGTTCTTGTGTTCTTCAATAGTTTCTACAGCTGTTACTGAGAACAGAATATCCCCATCAGTTAAAAGTCTCATAACAGCAATATCATTGATGTACAGGAATAATTCTGAAATGTGTCTTCTTTACATCAAACAGAAACAGAGTATAGTGTTATGCTATTATTATATTAGTAATTAACATTTAAAAAGTTACAATACAGGATATAAGTTGTGAGTCTTAACTTGTTCCTACCCAGCTGTAGGGGTTTGTATAAATTTCCTGAAATATCTCTCTGCCAAGACCTGGCCAGCCTCCTTTGGACCTGACAAGGACCAATCTGTGTCTGATATTTAATTCTGACACATTGTTACACCAGTGAGAAAGTTTATGCATCTTTGTGAAGCACACCTGTGCTATAAATTACTTACCACAATCGGTTAGGTCAATCAATAAGGCAATTTATTAGTTCATTGATAAGGAACAGGCAAAGCAGCGCTGGGGACGTGGGGAGTCTGTGCTCTACCAACACGTCCGTCCTACCCCTGGTCACTGCCCTTTTTACAGACAGTTTCTCAGTGGGCTGTGACATGCCCACTGTGCTGGGATACAAGTCCAAGCAAGCCCAAACATGCTGGCTAAGGCCCAAGCAGCAATGGCTACAGGCCCCCACCAGGTCTGGACAAGGCTTGAACATGTTCTCAGTGTGAAAAACACGGTTTATTGTTTTGAGACAATTAAAAGGTTTAATAAAAAGACAATAGGAGACAGAACATAAAGCAAAGGGTTAAAACGGCTGGGTGCTAGGCATGCTGCCAGGAGCACACTTTAAATATGTTTTACAATTTATCTATTTGTTACATATTTATAGACTTTCATGCACAGTTAATTGTTTCTGGGAACTGTTTAGCATGGCTACTTTTTGGGTTTGCTTTTTTAGAGCATGCGTGTTTCTTGGCTTGTGGTTTTATTTTTTTTTATCTTTTTCGATTTGAGTGGTGGTCTCAGCCGGTGAGTGTTGATAATTGTTGTGTCAGCTGCAGGGTCCCCATCACCTGCTCACAGGCTGTTATCTTGACTAGGCAGGTAGTTTAAGCATACTATCTCTAACAAACTTATGTCTAACTTTTACTATTAACAAAGACTATATCCATATAGAAATGCTATTTTAACATTATACATACAGCATTTATCCCAATACTTGCAAAGAGCAACAACATGTCATACATTTATAACATCAGGTTACACTCCTAGAAAGGAGGCAACAGCAGGGACAAGCCTGCTCATGTCCAAACAAGCTCACATTTTCCTTGTACATAAAAGTGGATACAATTCATGATTATATTGACAAAATCATAAAAATACATAAAAACAAAAAGAATCAACAATTTACAACAAAGTGATTTAAACAAATATAATGAAATTAGATTTTCTTGTGTCTCATGTCTATGCTTTACTTTGGATTTAGTATTCTTGTTTATATTGATCGTAATGACACGAATCACTATGTAACATTTCACACCTGTAAAGACAAAAAATCCCTGGGAAAGTTCTCTTTTCCCTCTGGCCTCAGTAGAGGTCACACCAGCCCGGCCCCTCTGCACGGCCGCGGGCCTGGCTGGGCCCGGGCCGGGGGCGGGTTCTGATGCCGGGCTCTGTTTTTGGCCAGGACTCCCAATAGGAAGGGGGAGAGGAGGTCTGCGTGGCTGCTAAGATCCTGGTCCCCCTCCCCAGCACGGCCAGGGAGCCTGGGGCTCAGCAGAACCTTGTCCTGCTGCTGGCCTGGAGCAGCTCTGTGCCGGCCGGGCCCACCTTGCCATGGCGCCCACGCAGCTGGGGAGAGACAGACGGGCCTGTTCAGCAGGGCCCTCCCTGCTGGCCAGGGGATGGGAAGAACATCAGCCCACAGCTGGAATTGAATGCAGCAAATGCCAGAAAACAGCCATGAATCCAGAACAACCACTACCCTTTCCCTGCTATCCTGGCCCAGCCCCCAACACAGCCCCAAATACTCCACCCCAACTGCAATATATTGACTCTTTCACTGCCCAGAATGAGACTTCAGACACTATGTTCTCCCTCCTGGGTGAAAAGAAAAGGACCAAGGTGAAGGTATGCACAGAAACAGCATGGAAACACCAAGGTTAGACAAAGGGAAGAGTCAGGTCCCAGATGAGGGAAGAAGGAGAGTCATGGACTGAAATTTCTCTCTTTTTAAAGTTTTGGAGAAAACACTCTTGTTTCCCTATAACACATAGAGATGCACTATGGGGTGGATAAATGTTCTAACCATAGATATGAGCAGAGGCATTTGTGATAGAGTAAGCAGATGTTGAAACTGCTGTGATCCCATAAGTTTAAATAGAGAGGAGATGAAGATTCCTGCTGCCTCTCAGGGAAGGAGGAGAAGGAGGAGAAGGAGGAGGAGGAGGAGAAGGAGGAGAAGGAGGAGAAGGAGGAGAAGGAGGAGAAGGGCTTTTGTTTGAACTTTCATAATCCTTAAAGTGTGCTCCATAAGTTGATGTGGTCCTCAATAACGTTTGTGTGCTAGTCGAGGAAGGGATTTCTACACAGTGATCAGATTTCCATTCTCCCAAGCAGCTGATCACTGTGACATCCAAGGCCATGATAGAACTGTTTCTTGAGGAGAACCTCCATAGACTGGAGAGAGAAGTCTCCTCTCCCAAGAAAATTGGTGAAAGACTATTTTTAAAGATGGTAAACTGACTGAGTTGTTTCTGTACACTGTCAATGTGAAAGAAAAGAAGTTGTAGGGGGGGAAGAAGTGTTCTAAAAGTTTTATTCTTAGTTTTATTGCTTTTTCTTATAGTTTCTAGTAATAAAATTTTTCTTTGTACCCTTTAAAGTTTGAGCCTGTTTTGCCTTCCTCCTAATCCTATTTCACAGTAGGAAATGAGTAAATAATTCTAGTGGGTGCACTGGTGATTTGGCCAATGCCAGATCCACAACAAAAATTGGTGTATTGGCCAGGAAATCTCAAATTGTTGAACCAAAACCACTACACAAAACTGATGTTCCTGCCTGGTTGAACCAAAACTGCAACACCAGCCTGTAGGTGGAATGAACTCTGTGAAATATCCTGTATTAATTTATTGCTACTGTTTAAGCAGCAGGTGAGTTACAGCTGAACATTACCAGAAAATTACTGATCTAATCTGTGTAAATTTCAATCACTCATGCTGAGTAATGATGAATAAAGGATGAAACAGAGTTTGTGAGATTTTCAGGAGTAACAAAACTGTCCTGTTTTAAAAAGGAGGGAAAAAAAGAATTTGGTTTGTTTTGGCAAAAGACATAGTTATTCTTTAAGGGTAGAGGGGAATGTAAGAGAATTTTGAGAAAAATGCTGGCCCAAAATCTGATAAGTGTGAACTGGCTAGAAACTAGAAGTCTGCACATCAGAACTGAAATTCACTGCAGGGCAGTGTTCCACCTGTTCCAAAGGCTTTTTAAAAGTGTTGTTGCCTGTGACTATCTATGCACAGCAAAACATCTCACAACTGTCATACAGAATCACATTTGAAATCCAAGCAGCATTTCATAGTGAGTGTTGACACAATATTTATGAGTAGGGTATTTGAAGGAGACCGAGGCAAGTTCTGGCTACTATGAATGAATTGCTGAACACCACTTGACCCTCTTGTACCCCCATTAATAAACTGCTTGTTCTTAAGGCATAGGGAAATGTTGGAAAAGCTGAAACTGGTACAACAAACTAATTAAAAGTAACAGCAGATGAGCTAAAATCTGTCCTGTTCCTGAACCATAATGTCACAGGTTGCTCAGTGCTGACAGTAACTGCAGCAAAAATGTGTTTTTCCTGTCTGGGGAAAAGGGCAGCACAACTGGGATGAGTATGATTACAGTGGCTCAGGGTTACATTGTTAATTTAACTCCTGGATCCCTTTGCCTGCAATAACACAGCCCCTTTATGGTACCTGGCAGTTCCCTTTCGACTCAGAGAGTGTTGAGTTGCCCGCACTTCTGATTTAGCCACCTTATGATGAGCTTTGTGTTGCTCTGGGAAGAGCAGTAATGTGATGTGCCTAAAGCTGTGCTGCTTTATCTAATTGGTTATTATGAGGTTGCTTATTAAAAAAACCAAAAAAAACTGGAAGCACTTTCTTCTAAAAAGCCCTACTTTACAAGAGAAATCCCTTTCCCCCCAGTCAAGTGCAGAGCAGCAGCAAGGTCAGTTAGAACAAGTCCAGGTGGCCTTTTCTCTCTTACTGTTAAATTTTAGGTGAAATGTATGCTGTCAGCCCCTGAGATTAATAGTCCTATTTGCTGTTCAGTATATTTCAGAAACTCCTATTATTAATGTAATTTGGGAAGAACTTAAAGTTCTCAAGGCCTTTTTAGAGTCTGTATGTGTGCTGGTAAAGTTCTTTCAAACATCTTATAAAAGGCAACGTAACATGGAAAATTTATCCCCATATAATTTTGCTCAGAAATATCTGACTGGCATATTTCTCATTCAATAATTATCCCTTATAGCTCTATCTGCTCTCATTTTACTTGCTTAATTAAAAATAATTATCTGGAGATCAGAGATGCATTAAGTCTTGCTTTGGAATTTGTAATATATTCCCATTATTCTGGATGAGTCATATATTATTTTCTTCATTAAGCAGAAACATGATTTTTTGTCACTAGTAGTTTTAAAGCAGTGTATACCTTGCCTTTGGGTGTTCTGGTAGAGACTGTACAATTGTAAGATATCAGTAAAATTTCTCATGTCTCCTTCTAATAGGACAATGTCTAGATCAGTTAGTATAAGTTTTTACTTCAAGCAGTAGGCATGGATACTAAAATCAAAACTATTTACATCCCTTTGTTAAGCTGGTGTAACAGGCAATTGCATTATACTCCAAAAACTGGACCTTAGGCTCCTGATTACTGTGAACGCAAGGTTATATTTTAGTTGCTATTTTAGTGAATTCCTTTAAATTTGTAATAAGTGCATTATACTAAGGTGGGCTGTAAGATGAAAATCTCATTAACTATATTTCTGTATGTCCTTATGTTTTTCAATACCTGTATACAGCAGGTAACAAGGGGAGCTTGGATTTTCTTTAACCGTAACCTGAATATATTCCTGCATTCATCTTACATCTGTGGTTTGGCAAGTTCTCTCACCAGTTGCCTCATTACTCTGGGGTGGATCCCATGAGTGTCCAACTGGCAGACCACATCAAAAACCACCCCCATTACAGGGGCTTCTCTCAACTCCCATCCCCACGTTCCAGCTCTGGGGGCTGGGTATCCTCAGGACAACTGGCCCTGACATTAAAGACTGAGGCAAGGAAGGCATTAAGTACCTCTGGATTTTGTTCCTCCCTTGAACTGCCTTCCCTTGCCTAACTCTTCCTCAGGTTTCCTCCCTTGTCCCTTCCTTGCCTTCCCTCGCTTGCCTTGCCTTGCCTAGCCTAACCTTCCCAGGCCCTGCCTCAGCGACACCTCCCTTGCTTTGGTTCCCCTTCCCTTGCATACCTGTTCCTTATCCCAGCCCCACAGTAATTCCCAGCTCCACCCCACAAACTTTATTTCACTGCCAGCTCTGCTGTTTCAGCTCCAGCTCTGCATTTTCCAATGCTGTCAGGTGAAGCTACTCCAGGTTGTCAGGGCAAGATCCTCAGTTTGGCTCCAGAAGCTCTGTAAGGTTTTGGCTCCATTGCTACAGTTGCAATTTCAGCTCCAGAGTCACTATCCCAATCCCACAATCTCTGTCCCAGTCCCACAGTGATTCCAGCTCCAATCCCACAAGCTTTATTTTAACACCAGCTCTGTGACATTTCAGGTCCAGCCCCATTTGCTAACCCAGCCCTATAATTCCAGTTCCAGAGTCTATCCTAGCAGGATTTCAGCTCCAGCCCTTCTGCCCATATTCCTGCCCCACACTCACTGAGTCTCACACTCACTACCCAAGTCCCACAGTGATCTCAGCTCCAGCCCCCCAAGCTTTATTTCACTGCTAGCTCTGCTGTTTCCACTCTAGCTCTGCATCTTCCCAACACTGCCAGTCCAAGCTGCTCCAGTTTCTCAGGGCAGGATCATCATTTTGGCTCCAGCTTTGTGATGTTTCAGCTCCATCCCTACATCCCAGATCCAGACACTATCCCAGTCCTACAGTGATTTCAGCTCCAGCTCTTCTGCCCCTATTCCCACACCACAGTCATTATCCCAGTCCCACAGTCACTATCCCACAGTGATTGCAGCTCCAGCCCCACAAGCTTTATTTCATCACAGTTCTGCTGTTTCATCTCCAGGTCTACATCCCCCACCAGATAACCTGTTTCAGGTTCTCAGGGCAGGATCTTTGTTTTGGCTCCACCTCAACAGTGGCTATCCCAGCACCAGTTGCTCTCCCAGCTCCATAGTGATTTCAGCCCCAGTCCACAAGCTTTATTTCAATGCCAGCTCTGCCATTTCAGTTCCAGCTCTTCATCATCTATTGGAGCTGCTCCAGGTTCTCAGGGCAGGATCTTCAGTTTTGCTCCAGGTCTGTGACCTTTCAGCTCCAGCCCCACAGTTGCTATCCCAACCCTACAGGCCCCATCACAACTCCAGTCTTCATCCCAGCCACCATCCTAGTGATTTCAGCTCCAGCCCTTCTGTCCCTAATTCTGCCCTACAGTCGCTATCCAAATCCCAGAGTTGCTATCCCAGCCCCTGTGACTCCAGCTTCACTCCCACAAGTTTTATTCTAACACCAGCTCTGCAATTTCAGCTCCAGTTCTGCATCATCCCTCCACTGCCAGTTGAAGCTGCACCAGGTTCAGGGCAGGATCCTCATTTTGGTTCAGCAGAACTGGGATGCTTCAGTTCCACCCCTACAGCAGCTATGCCAGATCCAGTCACCATCCCAGTCCTACAGTGATTTTAGCTCCAGCCCCACAAGCTTTATTTCAATGTCAGCTCTGCTGTTTTAGCTCCAGCACCACATCTTCCAACACTGTCAGGTGAAGCAGCTCCTGGCTGCCACAGCAGGTTCTTCACTATGCCTCCAGCTCTGCTGTTTCAGCTCCAGCCCCACACTGCCTCTCCCAGCCTCATCTCAGCTTCAGTCTTTATCGTGGCACCAGCGATTCCAGCTCCAGGCCTTCTGTCCATATTGCTGCCCCACAGTCACTATCCCAGTCCCGCAGTCCCAACCCTCACTGATTTCAGCTCCAGCCCCACAAGCCTTACTTCACTGCCAGTTCAGCTGTTTCAGCTCCAGCTCTGAATCTTCCCACCACTGGAGGGGAAGCTGTGCCTGGTTCTGGGCAAGATCTTCATTATGTCTCCAGCCCCACAGCTGCTCTCTCAGCTCTACAGAAATTTCAACTCCAGTCCCACAAGCCCTATCCCAACCCTTCAGTGATTTCACATTCAGCAGCAGTTTTTATCCCAGCCCTACAGTGATTTCAGCTCCGGCCCCACAAGCTTTATTTCACTGCCAGCTCCACATCTTCCCATTACCACCAGGTGAAAAGGTGCCTGGCTGTCAGTGAATGATCCTTTTTATGGTTCCAGAACAGCAACATTTCAGTTCCCACCCCATCATCTTTATCCCAGCCCTACGCTCCCTGTCCCAGTCCTACAATAGTTTTGTCCCCAGCCCTACCATCTTTGTGTTTCTGCCAGCTCTGGTACCTGAGCTCCAGCTCCTCAGCTTCCCACTGCTCCCAGCTACAAGCTGCTCCTGGCTCTCACTGCACCTCAGGGCTGTAGACAAGGCCATAAATCAGTAACTGTCATCACTTAAACATCTCTTTAAGCTGTTACATCCATCCCCAAGGGGGCCCCTGCTTTGGTAGCAGATGAGACCTAAAGCCCCAACACACATGTGAAATACCTTCCACCGCATGCCCACTCTGGGCCTCATCCTTGCACCTGCCCACAGTCCCTGCTCAGTGGGCATCAGCTCCTGGAGTGGCCAATCAACCCCTGGCTCTCAAACCAAAAGGGACCCCGGGGCTGGTTCTGAACATAGAGCTGCACTCCTGGCATGTGCTTAGTACCACTTTGGGGGCCAGAGGCCCCAAAGCACCTCCTGCAGCTCCTTCCCCATGGGATTTATTTCAGCTCCACATCACTTTAGGGCTGGCTCCAGCCCCAGGGGCTGCATGTTGGGAAATACAACTGGTGTTTCAGCCCTACCACCTTTATTTAATAGGCATTGTGTATCAAGTAACAGAAAAAAAAAAAGTACCAAAAATACAGAAATGCCATAGTATAACACATTAATAGAATAATAACTAGAACACTATGATAATATGATAAGGTGGTAGAAGTAGAAAATAGTAGAAGTAGAAAATAGTAATAATAAAGTGAAACAGCTTTATTGCCCTTATTTTTGATACTACTTTAACCTCTAGAACCCTGCGGGGCCACATCCCAGCCCTCTCACTCAGTGAGCCTCCTCCCCACGGCAGTGGCCGGTTCCCGCACCAGACTCTGGCGCGGCCGCTGCCCGACTGCCCCGCAAGGCGGAGCAAGCGGGTCACGGTCACTCCCCCGCTGGGCACTCCGGGGGCCAGCTCGGGTCGGGCCGGGCCAGGCCAGCACCACCGCCCCGGGACAGTGCCCGCCCGAGGCTCCGGTCCTGGCTCACCAGCGTTCCCGGATTCCAGAGCAGCAACACCTCACACAAACACGACCTCACAGCCACACTGAGAGGGAAGCCCACCCGCGCACGCCATTTAAAGCCCACGGCACGGCCAGCCCCGTCCCGCCCCGCCGGCCCAGCCAATCCCAGCCCGAGGCGGAGCCCGGCCCCGCCAATCGCGGCCCGCCGTTCCCGCCCTGCTTGTCTTCCTGATCACCGCTGTTCCCTCAGGCTTCGCCCCAGCCGCCGCCGCTCCGGCGGGACGCCTCTGCGCACTCTTCCCCGCTCGCTCCTTCTCCTGGGAGAACTCCCAGCCAGGGCATGAACGGGAGCCCCTGCCGGCCCTTCCCGGGCCCCAACAGCACCTGCCGGGGCTGCGGTAGCACAGCCGTGCGAGCGGGAGCCGCACCTGAAGAGAGCCGGGCTGAGGGGCAGGGCTGAGCGGGCAGAGCTCGGCAGTTCCGCGGGCCGGTTGAAAGGGCGGCTGTGATTGGACGGAGCGGAGAAAGGCGGGCCGGGATTGGCGGGGCCTCGGGGTGGGCGGGGCTTGGGGCCTGTGGTGCTGAGGGGGGCGGGCCGGGACCTGCAGCCCTGAGCGAGATGTGCAGGGGAAACTCTGTAAGTGACAAAGTGGCAAAGTCTGTTCTGATCTAGGTGATGGAGCAAGCTTTATAGTGTTCTTAATCTCTGCAGTGAAAAATAGTTCCCAAACCTGCTGTACTGGAACTTGCGTTACTCCCTTTTTAAACATGATCCAACTCTAAAAATCCAAGCAAAAAGCAGAACATATTCATACGCACTACTTTTGTAAACATACTGGCTGAAGTTAGTTATTATATATGGCGGGTTTGTGTAGCTCTTGGACTTCTTGTACACCTTTGAAGACACACTGGTTTGTTTTGGGGTTTGGGGGTTTTTTTTAGAATGTAAGGAAGAAATTATTCATGTAATAGATTGCATTGTAAATAAGGAGCAAACAAAATGTGGCAATTTTTCCTGAAAAAATACTAGAGGTGTTGCCATAGAAATCGTTCTGATTTGTGATCCACTACAACAACAAACATTTAATTTGTGATTTTTTTGTTCTGCCTGTAGATCTCGTTGGAATCTTGCACATATAGTCAGGAGTACTGCATTATGATTTCATAGACTTCACAGATTTATTCTTTTTTCTCATAGTTTTTGAAAACCGAATAGCTAAATTTAGATTTGAACAGCTCCGAAGTTTGAGGTAGTTCATGTCACCCACAGAACTTTTAGCTAAAATCTTTGTTTTATTAAAAGAGATACAGTGGTGGAAAAAGCCATATAATTCCAGAAATATGCAGCTCATTTTCAGCTTTGTTGCCTTACTATTTCATGCTATAGAAGAAATTTTAGAAGTATATTGACATTAAATAGTCAGTCTCTGAACCTATGTTTAAAAGATTTGCTTATGCTTGAGAGCTCAGATTGTAGCCTAGAGCCACATTTCCTGTGCAGCCTTGTACAACCTCCCATTATTCTGCTTACAAAAAATTTATTCAAGAATAAAGTTTCATGGCAACAGCAATATTGTAGATTATTTCCAATTAATTAATTGCAAATTTATCTTGTTTATTCACTATACTATGATAGCAATTATCATTCCCGTTTCTGCAGCTCAGGGCTTTCAAAAATGCCCATTCTTCAAAGTCTACTTTTCACATTCCAATTGTGTTTTCTGGGGTAAGGTCAATTGAAAAGAAGAATTTTAGCTGACAGTTTAGGGTTGCTTTTTTTTTTTTTTTTACTAAAATCTAAACTTACATTACTGGTTAAATAGAAAGTTAATATTTCCAGTAGAGAAGAAGAAATATTAGCAAGAAGGCATTTTTAGCATAGATTTTAGGATAGATCAATTTCCTCCTCTGTTTGAGGCAATGAGAAGAATTGATTTTAAATAAGGATATTTAAGATGGGAAGTTTTTCACCAGAAAAAATAGCATGTGGTTGGAACAATAATTGCAATATTTGCCTTAAAGTCCAATTATAAAACCAATCCAAACATCAGCATTTTATATTATTACTTTCATTAGGAACTTACTTCATTTTACTGAAATATTTATTTTTTTAAAAATCTATGATGACTTGTTCATTTTCACATTGAGATTTTGTATTTATTTGCATAATATTACCTCTACTAGCAATACAGATAACACTCCAATATTATAAAATTGGACATTAAAGAAAAATACGGGTATACAGCACTTTTATAAAGCATTAATTCAGCTTTGTTGTGGATAGACCTCATTAAAGTCTGTGATAGTGGCATGCTAACGTTTGCAAAATGGTATATATCAGCTGTAGGAATCTCTGGACCCTTGTTAATATAAATAGTACTACTTTCCCCAAAAAAAACTCTTTAATTCAGTGAATTTTTTATTTTAATAACTGCTTCAGCATCAGATAACTCGTGTGCATTGCTGTTCATTCTTTTCTTAAGTATATGCACTCTAAAAAGATTAAAATTCCTGGATTTTTTTTTCCAAAGTTATATTGATGGTTTACCTTTTGAAAAACAAATTACATTGCAGTACATTCAAAAAACCCCTACATTTTTGAAAAGACTTCTTTTAAATACAGTCTGCTGAAGTGTAATTTTTAAAACCTGTGCAGTTGGAACTTGCAATTTCAACAATAGCTGTAATTTTAATTGTAATTTGCAGACTGTCTGAGGTAAGAAAGAGATCTTAGTCTTTTAAAGTCTAAGGGACTTCAAGACAAAGAAAGCAGTTCAACAGCCACAATATAATTGCAAAAATAATTTGGACACAGCAGATTCTTCCAGTTGCAGCCCAGAGCCAAGGAGCATCCTACAAATCTGGACCAAATAAAGCCAGTGTGAGGGGCTGGCTCTGTTTAGTGCCAGTCTGCAAGGAGCACCCAAGAAACAGCAAGGAGAAGGTCAAGGTGTGGCCTTAAGTGTGATTTTGGAAGAAGAGGGCAGAGCTAAAATCACTCCAGGTATGGACTGTCTGGAATGAAAACCAGCATTGTAAAGATTTTGTTTTCTACTGTGTCCACCACTCCTAATTTAAAAAACAACAACAATCAAAAAAACCACAACCAACTAAAAAACAAAACACAGAAAACCCACATACTTTATTGCCTTTAATTTGTTATTCAACTTTTTTTCATGAACTTGGAAAGCCATGAACATGGCTTTCTCAAATAATTAGCTGGGAGCTCTGCACATTAAGTGGATATACATGTGTACATCCCCTTGGGTAACTGATACAAGGAAACAGTGTAAGCAACAAAATTAGCTGGGGAACAGATTGGCACAAATATTCTGCAATGCTGCAAATATTCAAAGTAAGATTCTTTTTTTTCCAATATATTAGCCAGACTAAAAATTAGTTTTCTTCTTCCCATGCTAGGTGAGCTGCTTAAAAGTTCTTTAGCTGTGGGAGAGGTTTTGAGGAACTGGGAATGTGGCCATATCCAACTATGCCAGAAAGAGAGAATTAGTGAAGTCTTGGAATATTCACCCTGAAAATCAAGAACCCACATTTCTCTACAGCAAACTTTGAGTTGGCTTCAAGTTGGTAATTGGAATAGTTTTGACTATTCTGGCCCTCAACATTCTCTTCTGTCCATGTGCTTTGTCTGATTGCTCAGTCTTAGTCAGAGGCTTTGAGCATTTTAGTGCTCTTGATTTGCTCAGTACTCAGTGTTGAGCCAGGGAGGTTTAATGAGGCCCTTCAAGTTGTTCTGTAAATGAAGAGTAAGAGCAACAGACAGAGTCTGTTAATAGTATGTTTTTGCTTCCTTCCCTCTCAGCTGAGCAGGACAGAAAAGATTATCACTCAGGTTTTGATGTATTTACTGGCTTACACAAGATAGCCATTAGTGTTGATCAGAGGCACTTTTCTCTGGTTTTGTTCGATTTCTTTTTAAAATGTTGTCATTTACCAAGAGATAAGTAGTCTGTAAATGTAAATCCATAAGTTTTTTTTTTACAGTTACTTACATAAACAACTAAGGCTTCTCAAATCACTGAAGGTCATTAAAATTTAATGCTGTCTAAAGTTCAGTGATCAATGTATCCATTTAGTAAACATACCTCTTTGTACAAGCTTTTAGCCCTCATCTCACATTAGCATTCAGGTGGAATCATTACTGAAGTATTCTAAATATATATTTTAAATGAAGCTTTTAAAAGCTTCCTCTTGCTTTTAAGTTTATACCCTTCAAATTAATAAAAGGTCTTCCATTATGTGATGTCATGTTTTGCAATGTTTGTTTATAAAATGTTTTTCTTTCCTTGTATTTTTATCTTTTGGTGCAGTTAAAAATAAGAATTGTTAAAGCTGCTTCTAAAATGGAAAGCTTTCTTTTGTTTGGCCACATTACAAAGGGGACACTTATGAAGAACAACTCAATCTTTATATTGCTTACATATTCTTAAAATTTCAGTCTAATTAAGTTTTTTTGCACAGCAGTATTTCCATTAGTTCTGTGTCTTGCTCCAGCTAGACCAATCTACCTTTATACCCTGCTGTGATACCCATGGCCTTGTTAAGCCTTTCTACATATAAAGTCTTCAGCTTTCCTCATAAAGAGATTATCAGGGTTTTCCAGCCTGATGGATAGGTAGCCTGAGATAGGTAAATATTTTCTTCAATAGAGAATTATAGCATAATATTGGGGATGAAAATAATATGTAACTGTCCATTTAAGTCTATCTTATCCCTTTTTCTTTGTTTTTTTCTTTTTTCATTTAAGCTGAAATAATGTTTTTTTCTCTAGGGTCAGCTTTTAAAAGGGATTTTATGAGCAAGTCATTGCACCTTACTGGATTCTGCAGAACTGAGATATCTCTTCATTGCAGATTTCTTACTAAGAATGCACTTGTTTCAGAATTTGCTTACCTATAGTTTTGGCACTACTAAAACAAATGCTGTTCCAGAATCCTCTTGTGAACTTAAAATAAGTATCCATTACCTAGACAAGCAATTATTTTGTTTTCTCACTTGTCCATGTATCTAAAAAACTAGTTTTACCTGTAATGGTTACAGCTATCCCTTTATCATTACCTGTCTGGATCTGGATGGTGATCTCAATTTGAACCTTAACAGGGGAAATTAAATAGAAGAAATTAAGCCCAAAAACCAGCCTTGGCAGACACATAACTGAACGTGCATACAGAGAGATAATCTCCCTCATCTCTTCTACTCCTCATGTAAACACACTGATGTTCAGTTCAGGTTAGCTGATGTTCACAGCCCAGGGCTGCAGCAGTTGGCTGAGAATGGTGGGTTTGGACTGACAGCTGAGCTTTGTGTGTGACATTTCATGCAACATCTCTGAGTGAATTTGTGTGACTGAATACCTTATATATGGAAAGACACACACATATGCAAATGTACATACACATTTACAAATTTTTTTTTCCAAACTTTATCAAATTTTATGTGTATTGACATCACTGCACAAGAGTGTATGTAAATATAATAAACATTCAGGGTTAAGTGTTTCAGGTCCTCATCATGCCTCCAGTTCTGATCGTAAGAAATGGGTAGAATTTGGCAATTTGTCTTCAAAATATAATCATATCACTCAATCATATTCACCATATTTGATAATGAATGTTAAACTGAAGGTGAAAACTAGAAGCAAATGTTCAACATTTGGTCTTGAATTACTGTGACTTATCTCCTGTTTTAAATTGACTTTTTCCTTTCTAATTAAAAAATCAAACTAGGTGTCACCATTTGAAAAAGCCAATAGGAATGGGGGTTTTAGCATTGGGATGAAATGATCCCTTTTCCTCCACTCAGCCATGTTCCTCTGTTTACAATGAGTAACAAGCCTTTTTTTAGCCTGTCTCACAAACTTGCAGATGCACTTAGAGTTCTAATCCCTTATGAGAAATGAGCTCCTCAGTTCCATCTGAGTTCCAATAATAGATGTTTTCAGACAGCAGGCTTGGGAAGTCAATTTGGCTAATTATGGCTATCTGGTCTGTCTACAAGAGAGAATAATCAGTACTTCTTGCTACACCTGAATGCTACATGGTCAAGATTGTTTCTCAGCCAAAAGAACATAAACAAACAGGGTTTTTGTCATCCTCTACATGAACTATGTACTGATGTCATGGAGATACAGAAAAACAGCTTCACCCAAATAACAAACTTGGACAAACTTTAATTCACAACCAAATTCTATGGACAAAAAAGATGTATCCACAGTGATGCTCCAGTAAATCCTGGTTCACTGTGCCCAGGATACAGTTACTGCACAGACAGGAACAATAGCCCAAAGCTCCTCTCACACACACACCGACACCTTCCACTCAAGAGCAGCCAGCAGATCAGGCTGTTCCAGCCAAAGGGCCAAAGAATCTCTCAGGGTATCCATCAGAAAAACAATAATCACTCGCCAGAGGCAGAGAGGGGGGTGAGGGCCCTCGCTCCCAGGCAGTCCCTGTGGGTGCTGCCCCACTCCCCAGGGGACATTTCCCTTTACTGCTCCAGGGAAAATCGCACTATTGGTGCTCCTACACAGCTGGCTATGGGCAGCGTTACCTTCCCCTGGGCAGGAGAACAATCTGCTACTTGGCTTCCATCAGATTCTCTGCTCTGAAGGTTAAGCTCTCTCCAAGGTTAAAGCATCTCAGCACTGGTTGTTGGACTCAGGCTGTTACAAGCTACATGATTCATCCTATCTTATGTTACTACCAAGCTCTGTGGAGAAAATATGCCAAGAATTTGCATGTTTTGCTGTCCACTCCCAGTGCACCCTGAGATTTAGGAGTCCCTCTGCCATCTTGCATCCTACAGGACCATGCACTACACAGCAATTGGGAATGAGCATCCTCTTGGGGTATGTCTTGCTTAGAACAGTCACTGCAAAATGATCTGTCATGTTAGTAACACTTGCTTTAATCTATGCCCAGACTGCTGCAGGCACTTGTTTATTCTTTCTTCTTCTCCATCTGATTTTTGTTTTAGAGTCTGCTTCTACTGAGATCTCATATTCTCTCAGTTGGGTTTTGTTTAGCAGCTCAAAATAGCAGGGCCAGCAATGCCTGGAGTTACCTGAGAGCAAGATATCTCCTTCTAAGCTTTAGAAATAAGCAGTACCTGTGTTCTATCCATTCACTTTCTTACACTGTTTTCTAGATCAAAATCTCTGCATCTAAAGGTCACTGAATTACTTGATGTGTGAATGTGCAGTTGTTTCACTCTGCTACTGTTCTTTACTAAAAAGAGCACTTTTTCTTTGCCTGAATTTGAGAATCCACGTTACAGCCTTTTCAGAATGACCAGAATTGGATTCCCTCAGATGCAGCTTCACAGAGGCTGGGCTAGAATCACTCCTCCAAATCACCCAGTGCAGTTGTATTCCATCAGTGGGGAGAGCATGAGGAATCTCATTCCTCTGTCTGTTTTTATTATTATTACCTGTCTTGGTTTGAAAAGACAGGTTTCTGCTAAGGAAGGCAGGAGCTTGTCTTGAAATGGAAAAGGTAAATCCCCTCCCTCCAAGTTATTATAATTTTGATATTAAGGGGCTCTCAGGCAAAGATATAGGAATAGGAATAACAGTTCTTTACTAGGAAAAATTAAAATAGAAATACAGTATTTAATAAAAAGAAAAAAACTACCAAAAAAAACCCACTGACAGAGTCAGAATACAACCTGACACCCCATCAGTCAGGATGTTGGTAGCAATCTGATTAAATGGTGGCTGCAGGCCTCCTGGAGTGGCAGATGGGTTCTGTTGAAGCAGTGGTTCTGTAGAAGGGTGCAGTTTTCCTCTGAAGGTCCAGTGAGGATGTGAAAAAGTCCAGTTTTCTTACGGAATCCAGTGGAAAAAGGGCTTAGGTGTTCCAAATCTCAGCTTTTATCTAGGTAGGAAATGCTTGGCTCCTCCCCGGGGTTGGAGCATCTCACAATGGGATGATGTAATTTTATCAGATATGCAGTGGGAATCAATGGCCCATTAACAGCCAGTATCTCCCTGGAGGAAGGATGGGTTGTGGAAAAAATAAAGAACTGCCCTACCTGGCTTTAACAGCTGGCCCATTGTCAGAGGATATCTCCCACAGAGATAAGGATCCCTGATCCACTTGGTTTCAACAGATGGTGATAGAATACAGACTTTTGGTCACATCCTGTATTGCAACCTAAGACAGGTAGAAGCTGCAGTCAGGTACAGCGTCCTGAGCCGAGGCAGAAGTTGCAGCAGCAGCTCCTGTCTTCTGGGTGGTGATAATGGCGGTGAGGAGAGAGGGGGAGAGACAGAGAGAGAGAGTCTCTCCCCAATAAAAATTACCCAATAAGCTAAAAACATGAACCTGAAACATTTCTTCTAAACCTATTGGAATTCTAGTTCTATAAAGGAAAGTTTACGCATAACTTGTGCATATAGCCTATCTGTTCTATCTGAAGAATGTAAGCAATATTCTTACTATATTTTTGTTATGTCTAGAACTATGTTTTTGAGCTCTCACTGAAGCTTGTTTTTGAAGCTTGTTTTTTACACTAGATTCTAAGGCCTTTACTCTTTAAGTCACTTAAAACACATTCTTACTTAAACTTACTTACTTACTTAAAACTTAAGCTTACACCTCTATTTCATGTATGAGTGGCTTAATATACTTGAATTTATCTAAAGGTTTTAACACAATTCCTGCATTCTGATCTCACTCTGAGAAACTCAGAGAGGTCTGTGTTTTTCACACTCCAACAGCATGGTCTTCCTCTGGGAATCCAGTGGAAAAAGGGCTGCTCTGATGTTCCAAATCTCAGTTTTTATCTAGGTAGGAAAGGCTTGGCTCCTCCCCCTGGCTGGAGCATCTCCCAATGGGATGATGTAATTGTATCAGTCATGCAGTGGGACTGAATGGCCCATTAACAGGAGATATCTCCCTGGACAGAGGATGGGTTGTGGAAGAAATAAAGAACAGTGGCTCACCTGGTTTTAACAGATGGTGATAGAATAAACACTGCTGGGTCCATCTTGCATTGCAGCCTAAGACATTACCCATCTCCCTGGGTCTTTCATCACAGATAGAACCTTGCACTTGCAGAAAAAGCGGAATTTATCTTTTTCTAGAGTAACTGATGTACAGGCTCACACCTCAAAAACCAGCTTTGTACAAAAGAGCTTCATTCTGTGGCATTTTATGCCAGAGGCTACTTTGTGCTTCTAAATAAGTGCCTGAAGAGCTGTTTAGCTGCACTTTCAGGGAAGCAACAAGGAGAGGGAGAACTCAAGGAAGATGTGAGATCTTGTAAAAATTCTATTTTTACATGTCATTCTCTAGTCAGAACATTGTTGCACCAACAGAGTACACCCTCATGTTCCAGTGAAGTCCCCGTGTGATAAGTATGAACACACTGAGACATTAATGTTGGAAGTTAGGATTAAGATAGTTTTTAAAGAAAAACAATACTTTTTCTATTATTATGTAAAATAACTCTAGCAAGTAATAATTCGGATTTTGTTGGATATGCTTTTACTCTTGAAGTAGCCAAAGAAATTTTGTGGTAGAAATGTTTTCTTCCAAGTCTTGTGTTGCTTTTAGGGCTAGTATGAAGACTGCCATTCATGATCTGTACGATAACATTTATCATCAGCTCCAAATAAGTTTTGGCTGATTTTCTGCTTCATCTATCAAGAAAATATTAATCAGTGTAGGGGACTTAACATAGTAGAAGTTTTCCAAGATGGATATAAGACTCTCTATAAAATAAAAATGTAAGCACAAATGAATAGCGAAGTTCAAAACTTGATGAATTTTACCAGTTCTGTTATATTCAGTATCCAGCTCCATAAAAACTGTCCTGAAAACACTGGTCCATGAGCTGCTTATCCCTGGGTGGTTTTCAGCATTTTCCCTCAAACTTTTCAATAGCATTTTATAGACTTGGGAACCTGTTAGTAGTTAGTTTGATTTGGGCTTACTTCTCTTTTCATTTAATTAATACCTAAAAAAAAGTGAAGTTTCTGTATGCACTTCAAGCAGCAACCCATATAGAAAATAGAAGAAAAATTCAAACAGTTTTACACAGATTATTATATCTGATAGTCCTTGGAGGGGACTGAATAACTAATAGTAGACTGAATCACTTCGTAGACTACATTCAAGAAACTTTAAAATGATGAAATCAATCTCATTCTCTCAGAGCTGATGATTTGTTTTCCTTCTTGTCCTTGCAGAGGATGCAAGTCATTTGCTAAGTACAGCAATAGAGTTATTCTGCAGATTACTTTACCCAAAACAAACAAGCTTTGTTCCTACCTTTCAAGTCTGCAATCTGGTAGGGTGGGTGTGCATTGCAGATTCTTGATAAATAAATGCATAATAAAATGTGGCTAGACTTTTTTTTTCCCCAATGTATTGTAATATCAAAAAGAGTTTGGCAGATGATACTTTACCTTTGCTGTGGCAGGTATGCACATAATTATTCCTCATCCTTGCAAATGTGAAAAAAAAACAAAAAAAAAAACAAAAACAAAAACACTTTGTTGCTGGCCAGGATTAAAATTGAAGCTTGCCTTTTGGTGGTGACATGAAGAAAGGAATTAACTTTTGTGATATGAACTCCATTGCCTAGCTATTCTACACATTTCATTCACTCGAATTCTTTAACTGTTTTGAAAATAAAATGCAGGGAGGCAGGATTTTTTTGAAGCTTCCATAGCTCTCATTACTTTCTAGTGACCTTTCACTGAAGAGCTGTATCCTACTCTTTTTCTTACTTCTGCTTCTGTAATGGGGACTGTCAAACACAGAAATATCCACTTTGCTGTTTTATTTAGAATTGTGCATAACTAAAATTTAAAGATGTATTTCAAGAACTGAACAGATTGTTAAAAACAGGAAAATGTGAGATGGGAATTTCAAGGCCACTGGGTAAATTGGAGTTGAAACTATTGGGTGAGGAAGTTATCCAGAAGAGAAAGGCAGGAGGACAGAAAGGAGAAATGATGGTCGGGGAGGTGGTCAGATAATGGAGGGAAAAAAATCCCAACAGAGCCTCTACTGACACAACAGCTGCATGAATGGGTAAATCTTTAGTGAGCAGCAGCCTTGAGCAGGGTTAAGAATCAGATGTAAATTAGCAGGAAAATATTTTGTGGTCTGTATAACTTACTGCACTATTAGTTCAATTCAGGTTACTTCACTTTTCTTTGTCCTTCATTTTAATTCCCCATTTTATTCCCAGTTGCTCTTTAACCAGATGCTTTTCTTTCTGATCTTGCTTTATCCAAACACGTTCACTGACTCAGCTAGAATCCCCTTGTCTGTACTGTTTTGGTTTGGTTTCTTAACTCTAAAAAAAGCCTGGTGCCATTTTCCTAATGATTTCACTTTGATATTTCAGGGGGCTTTTCTTTCTTTCTACTGCAGAAATAATTAGCTTTCTTCCAGTAATAGTGAGAATAATTTGACTTTGTATAAATCAAAGCAGGCCTATGATATAATAGAGGAATCCAGAAAATGCTGTTAGCAAATATGAAAATCCAGAGTTTAAACTATAAGTAGTTTTTTATGGTCAATAGTGAAACCCTTAACTTTTCATAAATGAAAGCCATCCTCTCTAATACAAGTGTCCTTTTCATAAGCAAATTACTACTGATATGCAGTTAATCTATTAAATGTTTTGCTTTAGTTCAGAGACTTCATCTTTTATGGCAAATTATTTTCTAAGAGACCAAACCTACTTCATTAGCTTCCCAAAATATGAGGCAATTAATAATTAGATACATATTTTTTCCTTACCAATAAATAATCTAATGCACGTTTGGTTGCAGCAGTCTCAGCTATGCAGTAAAATCTTCTCGCCTTGATTTCAGAAATTAGTTTTCAGTACAGAAAAGCATTCTTTGAACTGCTGAGCAATTGTGACCTCTGCTGGAAGCCTTAAAATGGCTTCTGATAGATAGCAACCACTGGAAATCATCATTGCTGTTACTTTAGGCATTACTCTGCAGCATGCTGGGCACTTTACAGATGGATTAAAAGATTGCACCTAGTCTGAGGAGTTTAGAGGATAAATAGAAAAGGAACACACAACATAAATAGAAAATATAAATGAAATCAGAGAGATCATCAGTGGCAGTGGCTCTTAAACTGCATGTGCTACCTTTGAAATAATACAAGATACTAATGAATATTCACCATACTTATGGACATGGCTATAAGTATCCTGATAAGCCAAATACTCAAAAAATTCTTCGTTTGAAACAATCATTTTTAAATACAGCAGTAAAACAGGGCTAAATTTTTGTTTAGGAAGAAATTCAGTAAATTCTGGGAAAAAAATTACATTCACACATGTATGACAGAGGGAGCCTTTAGTGGAAATACAAAGAACCATATATTCATTGATCTGGGATTGCCTTAAGCCACCATTCATTTACACCCAGAGTAATTCTCAAGGTGCTCATAACCCCAGTGCTTTAAGTGATGCAAGGCTGTGCATCAGCATGAAATGTACAATAAAACACAAATTCCATTTGTATTCTTGGAAAGAGACGTTTACATTTGACAATTTATAGTGAAGAATGAACTGATTGTGGAGTTTTGAAAAATGCAAATGAATTTATGGCTTTTCTTAGAGTGGAGCATTTGCCATCCTGAACATATGGCTCATAAAGGCTTCAGCAACTGTTTACTGTGGTTAAAAACAGGGTTGTGGGAATTCTAAAAAGCAATGCAGTAAGATCGGAGCTCTTTGATGTCAGAAGGCCCTGAAGCCAAGGCTGTCTTGCTCTTCCTCATGCATCCCTGCCTTCTGTGATGATCTGTACAGTATGACTATTGTTTTTAAAATACCTTTATATTGTGATTGTGTCACAATACAGGCATGTGCCGGGGACACATGGAAAAGGGGGGGGTGGTGGCCCATCCCCCATGGAAGCCCCATGGAACGCACATGCTCTTAAGACAAAGGGAGCTGTGTCCTCTCTGGGAGCCTCCCCTGAGGCTGCGGGGACCAATCAGAGACCTGGGTTAGTGATTGACAGCCCAGGAAACCAATTAGAACGCTGTTTCGCTTTACGAATCACAGGAAAATAAGTTTGTTTGGGTCTTTTGCTTTCCGGTCGCGGAGGGGAGCAGGTCTGGGCCCCGGCCCCGGCCCCGGCCAGGCCCAGGGTGGACCCGGCCCAGCCCCGGCTCTGGCCCCAGCGGGCCCCGGTCCCGGAATGGCCCCGGGGGGACCCGGCCTGGCCCAGCCCCGTGGGGAGCTCAGCTCGTCTCGGACCCCCGGCCTCGCACAGCGGCAGAAAGAAGTCCAGCCATTTCATCATCTCGTGTGGCTGCGTCTTTTCCAGCATGGCTCCAGCCTGGCTCCTTACCGTTTGGATACAAGTTTAACTTTTAGTGCCTGAATGAGACTTCGGATTTCCTGAGCTCCCCAGACCGAAAGGCATAAAGCAAGAAGAATTACAGAAGTCAGCAAAATGAAGACAAGTTCTTATGGAAGGAGGGATCTGGAAAAGTTGCCACTGATAAGTAACTTAAAACCTTTTTTTTTTTTGTGGGCTTTAGAGGATTGTGACTTTACTTAAAATTCCTTTAAACTGTAGAATGTACTTGGGGAGGTTAAGTGCCTGAGAAGAAGACCTTTTTTGCCTCGAGAAATGGAGCTCTCTGTCTTTGGGACTAGGATATTGGACAGAGATATTTGGTGAAGAGTGAGATAAAGGGACTTTTTGTGTTCTCAGCTGCCTGCCTTTAAAATGACACCCCATGTGTTTTTCAGCAACCCATATACAGCTCTGGAAGGACTGTGAAAATGGGAGAAAAAATCATAATTTGTAGTTTCCGGGCGGATATAAGTTATGAGGGTGAGGCACCCTCTAGGCCTAAACAAAAAGAAGGGGCTTTTCTCTCTTGAGTGAACTGAAATGATTATTTAAGTGAATAACTGACTGAAGTGCTTTTCTGTATGTTGCTGGTATGAGGAAAGGGGGAGGAGGGAATAATCTGGAAATCTTGTTCTGAATTGTTTTTATGTTGTTAATAAATTTCTTGTACCCTGTTTAAGCTTTAAGCCTGCTTTGTCTTTACTCCTAAATTCGATCCCCAAAAGAAATTAAATAGATTAAAATTGGTAAACCCCAGTCACACCGTGACAAGGCATAAGAACCTCTTAGGTCCAAGTGTCATGCAATGAAAAATTGACCTGCATGAGACTCGGTGGGGAATAAGATTAGTTTAGTACAAAGAGTAGCCCATTTACTGGATGGTCAAACCTGAAGGAGCCAGTTTGCCATCCAAATGAAACCTTTAGGCATTCTTTGAGTAAATGGGAAAACTTCCATTTCTTTTGGTCAAGTGATGAGTTTAGCCATAAATAGCTTACAGTGTAGAAATAGCTCTTGAAGAGAAGGGGAAAAGATGCAGGGAAGATCTGAGAGACAGGATTTTTGTCCAGGATAGGGAAAGAGCACTATGAACCCTCTGCCTATTCCTTATCCCTTCTAGCAAAGCAACTGGGAAGGGTTTTCTTAAAATTTCCAGAGAGAAGGAATATTTAGACAAGGCTTAAAAGATTATTTACTGAGGATAGAAACAAACTTGGAATGTTTCTCTTTTCCTCAAGAGAATAAGTCTTCGGGCAGTCCTTTTGACTTAAATATAACTGAATATATAAACTGAATATAAACTGAAATATAAATCAAATACCAAATTAACCACATTCTTTATTTCCTATGGATTTTAACTTCTTATACATCCCTGTTTATTTCAATATATCTGTTTAATCCTTCTTTGCTTTTGGAGGGACGTTCGAGGTGCTTTTTTGTCATAGCTTAGTTACCAGGTTTCAACAATATGCTTTGAATTATTCCAGACCCTTTCAGTGCAGGTGTGGAGCTAATATAAATCAGGTGATCAAAATGTGAATCAAGAGGAATGTTAGATGGTATTCTTGTTTTTTTCTTTATGATTCTAGAATATTATTTTGCTTTTAAAAGACTCTTAGATTTTCCTGTAGGATTGCAGGGGGGAATATCCTTGAAGTCCTGGTGGAACAGCTGGAGCAGAATTCAGAGGAAAATAAAGGTTTTTTTCTTTATTTTTTCTTTGCTTTTAAACCACAGAAAGTGTTTCATGCATTAGTGTCTTACAAGGAGGAAGATGAGGAGTTTGAGATTGCAGTGAAGAACCAGCAACTAATTAAAAATGCATAGCAGAAAGAGCAATGTAATTTCAAAGTGCATGTTAAGGTAAAATACTGATCTTTTTGAAATTACATAGGCATTCTGCTAGGGAATGAATAGAGAGGATATTACTCCTCATTTCCTCATTGCCAAACAAACAAGTAGAACAACATTGGCCCAGTATGATGAGACACCTAAAATGGAAAACTAATCATGTCAGGCTCCCTTCAGAATTACTAGGGAGAAAAAAAAATTCTGACAGTCTTTGGAGAAGCTCCTCTGTCATTGAGCCTAATGTGACTTCATGCCCACCCAGAGACCATTTAACAGGCCTGCTTGAATTAGAGGGAATCTGACTCAAAGATTGTAGACAGAGGATATTCCTGGAGATTTCAAGGCAGGACAGTACCTATATTTTATTGGGACTGTGAATGACTAAAATGCTTGAAAACCTGGGGAGTCATGTTTCTGATAACTGATAACTAACATAGGTTAGATTTTGCCACAAGCTGTAAAAGTAAGCTTGCAGATGAGCAACTGAAAATATGATTATTCTCTGAAGATGCACTCTCAAATTGTGAACAGCTGTACTCATTTCAATCTGAGAAACTGCAAAGTCTGTATAAAGTCTTTGTGAAGACCTAAATATTCAAAGTATATATTGTGCATTATGGTACCATTTTGAAATGAGGGGAGTGAAATATTCATAATTGAGAAAGCTTTGCCAAATATAAGAACAAATTATCACTGTCAGTAACACAACTGGCATTTAAATCCTTAGCAGGTGAGAATGCAAAGTGGAAGGAAATGCATTTCTCAGCTTGTGGGTGCCGTGCTTGAAGCCGAGTGTTGCAGGTAGTAAGCACAGACTTACCTAAGTAATATTTTACACATGATACTACTGTCCCTAGTTCCTGTAGCCTCTTGATTACATTAGTATTGTAAGTCCTCTGCACTTCTTTGTGAAGGAGGTGCTAACTTTGGCAACTGCAGTTTCCCAGCTCTAAGGCTAATGAAAAGGGAGTGCAAGTGAAAAACCTTTCGTTTGTTGTGTTTCTGCTGCTGAAGAGCCAGCAGAGGGAGCTTAAGTAACAAACCCCACTTCCCAGGGCTTATTAATAATGCAAAGGTACATAAACAAATAAACAAAAGTATGCCATGATAGCCTATTCCCTGTAGGAAATGGAAGGAAAAAGAAAATCAGTAGCTCTTGAATGGAAAATGGTAAAATCGGTAGGGAAAGGAAACTTTTCCTAGCACACAAGAATGCACTAAAATTAACATTTTAAAAAATCCATGTTTTAAAATCTATAAATCTCTGCCAGATTTACAGAGAATAAATGGTATTGCTATGTTCTTAAACTTTTATCCATCCCCAAGAAATTTATTGTGAGTCTTGTTTACTTATGCTTTTTTATGATGCTTGGAGTTTTAAAAAGCGACGTCTTGACTTTTTCCTTTGCCATTCTTACAAGTGCTGTGACTTTAGGAAAAAGAGTTGGGATAGATTTGCACTGTTCTTTCTAACACAGTAGAATAAAGTCCAAGAAATTCCCAAGTTCTTTTATCTCTTTACCTATCTCAGCAGGACAATCAAGTTGGTAGAAAGTAAGTGATAAACAAACAGGAAAATAATGTCCATCTCTTTTTCAAGGAGCTCCATAAGACACCTCAGTTGGCTTTTTGAACTTAGGCAAGCTCCAGGATCACTTGTCAGAGCAGTGACAGGGAACTCTAGTTCCTGCTCAGCTGAGGAGCCTGGGGTACTTTGTTAGAATGTCATGAGCACCTTACTTCAAGTGTATAAATTTTGCCTATGCTGGCATCTTTGAGGAACATAATTTTGGGAGACTATATAAAGGTCTGGAAAAGACATGAAGAAAAATCACAGGTGTATTCTCGGGTGGTTTTTCTCTGTTTTGAAAGGAAATATGTATATTTTTGTGCTCAGTATTTATTGCACTATTAGTTATAGAAGGGTTGGGATTTTAATGACATTTTATCAAAGATTTCCTAAGAATTGGTGGCTGGAAAGATTGGCTAGTATTGAGTAAGAATTTTCTAATAAAAACTTTGCTGTTAGAACCCAATATTGATTGTGTAGCTTGTGGCAGAGCTGTCCACAGGGCACATTGTAAAATTATATCCTCTCACTTAATTTCTTTCTCTTGTGGCATATTAGAGAACAGCTGCTGAAACAAGTGTCAGTGATCTATAGACTTGCTGAATGTACAGTTGATTTCCAGCTACATACACATTTATTTCACATTGTCACTTCTAAGTGCCAAATTTGGTGGTGCTCTCCTTGAAAATGAAAGACTTCCATGTTATGCACACTGCTCTGATTTGCTTTTCCTCTCCATAAGTAAAACTGGTTTATGGCTTTGACAACAGGAAAGCAGACCCCTTAAAAATTTTTTTTGAGTTCCTTTCTTCTTCTTGTGGGTCAATACAGCACTTGGCTGCCTGCCTCTTTGCAGCCAAGCAATCAATCCCCTTCAGAAAAGACCTAGACCAATTTCACACTTGCTGTGTACTTCATAATTGGCCCAGTTCATTCCAGTGTCCAAATTATTTATTTTGCTATGATGATAATCTCTTTCCAGTAGTCTTAAAGTGTCACCTTGTGGCCTGTACTGGTTATGATTTTATATCTTCAAGAGAAAGCATACCTAAGCATCAAATACATAAAATCTGTAAGTTGCTCTCCAGGTATTGATAAAATTAATTTGGGGAGTCAAGATTATTTTATTTTAACTGAGATTGCATTTTTGGGGTTTACTTTTGAAATCATTGGTAATAGGTAAGAACAAAAATCTACTAAATCTATGCATTCAAATTACTTTAGGATGTATGAAAAAACAAAATTTAACAAATCATTAGATCTTTAAAATGCTGACTGCTGAGTAATAAACCTAATTTTCACACTATAATGAAAAAACAGAAATGTTTATTTTGAAGTGGAATATGTATGTGTTCCCTGACTGTTGTGCTGGTGGGTAGGGTCAGAGACAGACACCAACTTAAGGAACAGTGGCATTTGTTATGATAGAAAACTGCAAAGAATCACAAAAGGATAAGCTAAGCAATGCACCTAACCATGAACAAAGAATTAAAAGGGATAAGCTAAGCAAGGCTAATCATTGCTATGAAAGAATGCCTGCAGTGATTAAGAAAGACACACCACCAGTTACCCCAATGCAGGTACATCACCCAAGTCCAAGAGACATCAGCTGTGGGGTAGCTGTCACAGCCAAGGACTGGAGAACCACACCAGTAACTGGGAACTCCTGCAGTGCCTCCACTTTCACAGGCCACGAGGCTCCCCCACTTTGCTGTGGCAGTGGTCCAGTTTTTACCAGACTAAACAAACAAATTGACTTAATTTTTAATTTCATTTTCCTGCCAGCTTTCTCCCAAAGCCTGGCCAGGGCTCAAGGAGGACCCAAGGGAGTTGTCTTTGATCCTACACCCCCTAATTGGGCCCAATGTGGCCTTATCCTGTTTCTAGATATAGGAAGGTGAACATGTTTTGCCAATAAATAAACACATATAACAATACTTTGTTAATGAGAAGAAACATAGCAGCATTTGGTTGGAACATTCATTCCAGGTCAGCTTTGGCTCAGAGCCACAGTACTTCACTCTGGGACTCACTCTCTGCAGGAGAGGGGATGGATGTACTCTCTGGATCATGATCTTGTCCCAAAGTGGCAAAGAGTTCCATGGAGCACTGCTTCCCAGGCCCTCAGACTGCAGCAGCCCCAGGGCTGAGGTCCTGTCCAGGATGGTGCAGAGGCTTTTCTACTGTGGCACAGGCTCTTTCTGCATTTTTCGCTTCCACGCTGTTCCAAATTCCATAGGTGAAGTAAATAATAAAACCTGCAGGACAGTTTCTGTTGGAGAATATGGGCCAGGAAAACCTTGCAAATATGAATGCTTACCAAAGGACTCTGAGAATATAGAAACCACAAGTGACATTGAAATGAAAGCCATCTTTGAGATACCAAACCTCAGTTACTAAATAACCAAAAGACAATGAGATGGCCGGCAGAGGATAATCCCCTCCTGATGGAACAATGCCTGGTGCAGGACAGCAAGTCCAAAGGTCACAGAAGACCCTCCTAGGGTCCAAAGAGTAGTTTTTAGGGTTTAAAGTGTAACACAGTATGGTAATACAATGATTCTTATAGGCTGTATGTAAATGCTATAGAATTTGTATCTTGTGTTAGATTGGTTAGTGGAAATTAGAATATGCAACATAGAAGAAGATTTTTGTATTGTAGATGGGAAATCACTCTCTTCCCTCGCTTCTTACTCTTGCCTTTTTGCTCTTCTTTCTTCTCTCTTCTTCCTCTCTCTCTCATCCCTCCCTCACTTCTCTCTTTTACCCCCACTCTCTTTCTGCTCCTAGCAGACTTTCTATACCCACGCCCTTATAATAAACTGCAATATTTTAACTAGCTTATATAGAGTCCCTGAGTTTGTCCATGGGGAAAGGGATTTGCATGTGTTTCCACAGATGGAGGACTCAAGTGGATTCCAGCAAAGAATGTGAAGCCCTACTGCGCCTTGAAGCCAGCTGAAGCCTCCACACCAGCCAGTGACCGTGCAGAATGAAGCCAGGAAGCAAGCACCCAGACCTGAACTGTGCAGGACCAACAGAAGAAAGTGATCTGCCAGAAACAGCTCAAGAAAAGAATGGAGTTTTATCGTTTGCGCAAATGCATGTTGTTTTTCTTTTTTTGTTTTGTTTTTTATAGTGAATCTTTACCTGTAAATCAACCAAAGACGAATGTCTGGGTTGCTTTAGCCAAGTCTGCAGGCTCTGACACAATATGCCTATCTAACACAAGTCCTGACAAACCTTTTTCAACCTGTTTAGTGGGAGTACCTCTCCCAGAGGGTTTTGATAATGTTACCCTTGAGAGATACTGGCCATATAACCATCATAGCCCAGCAACTCCCAGCCAGGAACATCAAACTTATACTGACAATTTTAAAAGTGATAAATCTGATCTCCAAGAACTTGAAATCTTAGGTTCAGTAACCATGGGCACCTGTTACTTCTTTCATCTCATGGAAGGAGACAGTCCTCATTTAAATGTTACCTCATATCACCCAGTTTATAGCAATGTAAATTTTTGGTGTAATCAGACTAAACTTCTCCCATATTTTGAACCTTATGCAGGCCAATTTAGCAAACTTCCAAGATGATTTCCCAAAGGAATCTGGCTCATCTGTGGAGACAGAGCCTGGCAGGGTATACCTGCAAATATTGAGGGTGGCCCTTGTGCTCTGGGACAGCTCACAATAATTGCACCCAGCATTAAAGAGGCAGTCAAAAAGAAAAATAGAAAAATTAGATCTTCCACAGGACATCATTATGAAAGTAACTGTGATAGTTACTTACCATGGAACTCTGGACAATCAATCATCACAAGCAGCTATTTACCTCAGCTGAGTTCTTCAGTTGCACTGAAACAGTTAAACAAGTTGGGATGTTGGCTCAGTAAAGAAGTCAATGCCACCTCAACTGTGATCAGTGATTTGTTGACAGACGAAGAGGCTGTCAAACATGCCACTTTACAAAACAGAGCTGCTCTTGACTATTGTTTACTAGCTCATGGACATGACTGTGAAGATTTTCAAGGATTGTGCTGCATGAATTTATCTGACCATTCTGTTCGCATTCATAAACAGCTGCAAAATCTAAGGAATTTAGCTGACCTAATTACAACAGATGAACCATCAAGGCTAGACACTTTGTTCGAAGGTTGGAGCTTTGCACCTTGGCTAAAGGAACTCTGTAAAATAGGTTTGTTTATTCTGATAGTAATAATTGTAGTTATAGTATTTGTACCTTGTATACTCCAGTGTGCACGACAAGCAATAACCAAGGCGTAGTCCAGTATTTTAGTTGTTGAACAAGACGGAGGAGATGTTGGAGAATATGGCCAGGAAAACCTTGCAAATATGAATGCTTACCAAAGGACTCTGAGAATATAGAAACCACAAGTGACATTGAAATGAAAGCCATCTTTGAGATACCAAACCTCAGTTACTAAATAACCAAAAGACAATGAGATGGCCGGCAGAGGATAATCCCCTCGTGATGGAACAATGCCTGGTGCAGGACAGCAAGTCCAAAGGTCACAGAAGACCCTCCTAGGATCCAAAGAGTAGTTTTTAGGGTTTAAAGTGTAACACAGTATGGTAATACAATGATTCTTATAGGCTGTATGTAAATGCTATAGAATTTGTATCTTGTGTTAGATTGGTTAGTGGAAATTAGAATATGCAACATAGAAGAAGATTTATTGTATTGTAAACGGGAAATGGCTCTCTTCCCTCTCTTCTTACTCTTGCCTTCTTACTCTTCTTTCTTCTCTCTTCTTCCTCTCTCTCTCATCCCTCCCTCACTTCTCTCTTTTACCCCACTCTCTTTCTGTCCTGCTCCGAGTTGCGGCTGGCAGCTCCTAGCAGAACTTCTATACCCACGCCCTTATAATAAACTGCAATATTGTAACTAGCTTATAGAGTGCATGAGTTTGCCCCTGACGACCGTCCAGACCACACAGACTCCTCTAAGTTTCCATAATGAAATGTGAAATAGTGGGCTGTCAGCACTAACAGACTCCCAGGAGAGACCTGTGGGCACTGCACTCCCCACCACAGGACACCTACCCACAACCATGCAGATGGCAAAGCGCGCCCAGGTGCCTGAATCCAGCTTGACCATCAGCAGGATGTTAACGAAGGTGCTAAAGGTTGGCAGGAGTGGGAGGAAAGGTACCTGCAAGGGACAAGAAGTGCTGTGTCAGCTGTGCCTTGAGGGACCAGGCTGGGCTCAAGGATGCTACTGGCCAATGGAAGGACCCCCTCCCTGCCACAGCCCAGAGCAGCCAGCCACTTCCACACTGGGGATTGCACCTCAGAGACACAATTCAGGGTGCTGGCCTTTCCTGGTGACTGCCTGACAGCAAGCCCGGGCAGACCCTGCAATGCCCAGATCCTGATGGAGTCCAGGGGGGTACAGACACCAAGATGCAGGGGGGTGCACTCACTTTGAAGTTTAACCGTGCATTGCTCTGAGGCTGCCTCCAAACGATGATGGTGAGAATGAGCAGAGCCATGAAGAGCAGCACCAGAGCCAAAATAGAGCCCACACTGGCATCCTTCAGCTCAGCCATATTGACGGTCAGGACCACGCAGATGACTGTGATCAGTGCAGCTGCAAGAGAGGGGGTAGTCAGGGGGCTGCATGGCACGTGGCCTTCCTGGAGCCCTGAGCCTCACCAACAGCTGGGCTGAATTACCCACTCCTCCTGGTCAGGTCCAGCACTCGCTGTCTCTAACACCCACCCCAAAGCTTTAGGAAAGTCCTTTTCTGAAGGCACTTCCCAGAGCAGCAGCTGCAGGGAGCCTGCGCTTGGACCCAGCTCTGGTGCTTACCCAGACCTGGCTGAGCCACCCCATTCTGGCTGTACAATGGGACAGATCAAACCTTGATGGCCAAGCCCAAACACTCTGAAGGGGACTGCACTTGCTAGTGGCCAGCATGGCTGAGACTCATCACAGGGATCTCCCATGACACCTGCACATCCCCAGCTTAGCATCCATGTCCTCCAACAATGCCTGTGCACCCCAAACCACAGCTGTACCCTGCACTTGGCACCCTGCTTAGGGTTTAGCACCTGCTGGCATTGCCAACAGCAATTGGCAACCTGGCCCGTCTCCTCTGCCTGGCATGGTCTCTATCCCTTCCCAGCTCTGCAGAGACACACCAAAACACTCCAGCCCCTGGCAGGAGGGGACACCAGCTGCCAATTCCCACTCACTCACCAATGACTGCGACACAGACATAGACAATGCGCCCTGAGAGCACAGTGGGGGTGTCCCCAGGTGGGTTGAAGAGCATTGCCAGTGACAACGTCTCTTTGTGCTGGGCACTGGCAGCAGTGATGGTCGGGTCCATGATCACTCTGTCCTCCTCGTTTCCATTCAACTCCAGCATTTCCATGGCCCTCGGTGAGCTCAGCTGTCTGGGCTGGTACCTGAGCAGGTAAGACAAGCTTGCAGCAGAGCCCAAGGAACTTCCTAGCCCAAGGGAACAGTGGGCAGCACCTTCATATCCCTGCTGCTCTGGCAGTGGCCCCATGACAGCCAAAGATATGCCCAGAGACACACACAGGCTCTGGTCAGCAGCCTCTATCTTGGGGGCTTGACACTTCCCCAAGCTGCATGCCCCTGGAAAAACACTGTGGCTACAAGCCCCGGGACGATGTAAGGAACATCCACCCTGGGCACCGCCAAACATGAGGAGCCACGCACCGGAGGATGAGCACGCACACCGCCACCAGCGAGTAGGCCAGCAGCGTGCCGATCGACATGAGGTCCACCAGGTCCTTCAGCTCAAGCAGGAGGGCAAACACGGCTGCAAGGAGGACATGTAGCATGAGCACAGCTCCAGACCACTGCAGGGCTGGGTATGGGGAAGTGGCCAGGAGCCTTACCTGCGAAGAACCCCGAGACAAAGGTGGCAATCAGAGGGGTCTTTCTGCCACTGTGGATCCGGGAGAGGAACTTGAAGAGCAGCCCGTCCTCTGCCATGGCATGGATCACTCGGGGCATGGGGAACATGGAGCCCAGCAAGCTGTCATGGAGAGAGATGAGGCAAGCTGCCAACATCTACCACCCAGAAGGGGAAGGGACTGGCTCTGTGCCAGGAGCAGGACAGCAGCTGAACAGAGCAAATCCCCAGCCCAGCCAGGACAAATGCTGTGCCAAGCAGTGCCAGCTATAGAGTCCTACCTGGTGGAGAGGGCACAGAGTGAGCCAACGGCAACGGCGTAGCGGGCTGGCTCCCAGCCAACCGCCTTGAAAGCCTCAGGCAGAGGGCTGCTCTTGTCCAGGAGGTAGTAGGGCACCATGAGAGTCAGGGACGCAGAGACCCCGAAATAAGCCACAAAGCAGATGAGGAGGGACACAATGATGCCAATGGGAATCGAGCGCTGTGGGTTCCTGGCTTCCTCCCCTGTCCAGACACAAGAGGCCACATGTGCCTCACTCTAGTGCACAGCATGAGGCAAGTACCCCCAGGGGATGAGCCAGAGTAGGGACTTTCCATGGCAGCACAGGACTGGGGAGCAGCAAGCAGGGGCTGTTGGAGAGGAGGGGTCCCTGGCCATGCTGCTGCACTGGGAGAATGGATGGAGCTGGCTGGCAGCCTGGGCTTGCAGTCCCCCCTGGCCATGCCAGCTCTTCCCCCCACCTGCAGCTCCCTCCCCCTATAGAGCCTGTTGAATAGAGGTCCTCCTTGAATGTGTGCCTCAGCTTTGCAAAGGTGTGCTGCACCACGCTCCCAGCAAGGGGCTCAGCAGCAGGAAAGGAGGAGTCTGCTGGGCAGCCCCTGGAGACAGGGAGGTCAGGCAGAACAGCCTGTACCAGCCACATACTAAGTAGATTTCTGGGGTAATGAGAGGAAATTAAGAGAGCTGCCTGTGCTCCAGGAAGCAGCAGTTTTGCATGAACCCAGTCACTTGGAAATAGGCTGCTTGAGGCTGGGAAATAACTAGGAGGCACCAGCAATTCCCAGCACTGATGCAGGCTCAGCTCAGCAGTCAAAAGGCTTCCCGCTGCTCCGGGAGCTGCCTGCATAGGCAAGGTGCAGCCCTGCTCCCACCATGTGGTGTAATGAGCCACTTTTCCTGGGGCAGGCAGGCTCTGAGCCCTTTTGTCTAGCCCAGCTGAAGACACAGACTCCACAGGGAAATCTCCCAGGAGTGGTGAGACCAGCTGTTTTCCCACATCATGTAGCATCCTCCTCCATCAGCTCCTGGCCAGCTGCTGGCTGTGAAGGGGAAATGCCCACGCCACCCTCACCCAAGGCAGTACCTGTGGTAGCAATGCAGTCAAAGCCCACAAAGGCATAGAAACAGGTGGCAGCACCGGAGAGCATCCCTTCCAGTCCGAAGGGGAAAAACCCACCAGAACCAAAAGTTTTGTTCCTGGAAAAAACGTAGTAGAGCAGCTGCCATGAGGTGCAGGGCCCATGCCTGCCCTATGCCAGATCCTGGCCTGGCACACTTGCTCTACTTACGTGTTATCCGGTGGGTCTAACTGTGAGAAGTTGACATAGTCCTTCTCTGAAAGCTGCCAGTTCTTGATGTCTCCCTTGATGAAGCCAGCAATGATGACAAAGCTCAGCACCAACAGATTCACTGCTGTGAAGATTTTGTTCACGAGGGCAGATTCGCTGACACCAAAAGCCAGCAGTACTGTGGGGACAGAAGAGGTGAGTGGGGACCTGTCAGGCTCCCATGCCATCACCCATGATACCATGGAGCCGCTCTCCTGCACACCCACCAGTAAGCAGCAAAATCAGGATTAAAGCAAAGAAGTCTGGATGCTTGGCCAGCACTCCTGGCAGTTGCATTGGGATCTTGCTGGCAAAGAAGGTGGAGATATGGTTGCCGATGATGTTGTCAAATGCTGCACTCCAAGCTCGTGCCACGCTGGCTGTACCTGGTTGATGGCAAATCTGTGCATTAGTCTGAGCCCAGGGCAGACTGGCATCAGCCACCCGCACCTGAGCACTCACCTCCTGCTGATCCCACCCCACACCCTGCCCCCACAGCACACACGCTGCCCCCTGAAGCCCCCCATGCTGCCAGCACGGTGCTGAAGGAGCCCCATGCATGCTGCCTGGCTTTGTACCTATCACATAGGAGAGAATGAGGTTCCATCCGGCTATGAAAGCCCAGATCTCGCCAACGGTAACGTAGCTGTAGAGGTACGCAGAGCCAGCCTTGGGAACACGGGCCCCAAACTCTGCATAGCAGAGTCCAGACAGTACAGATGAAAAAGCAGCCACCAGGAAGGAGAGGACAATGGAGGGGCCAGCCATCTCCTTGGCTACCTCCCCGGCCATCACATACACACCAGCCCCGAGTGTGCTGCCCACACCCAGGGATACAAGGTCCAGTGTGGAGAGGCAGCGAGCAAAATGTGTGTCATCAGAGCTCAGGTCCACCATGCGCCGGCGGATCAGCTTCTTCCCAAAACTGGTCATTTTTCCCCCCAACATCTTGTCTTCTCCTCAGTGAAGCTCAGCTGGTCAAAAGTCCTGCAAGAGAAGGGAAATGTGAAGCTCAGTGTCCTTCAGGCAGCAAGACTGGCACTGCAGGTAGGCAGCGCTGCACAGTCCTTGCACCAGAACAGTGAGCCAGGGATGAACCCAGTCTCTGGTGGGAAATACCCATTGCTCAAACCCTGTGTGGTCTCAAACATAGAGCTCATAGGCATGACCCAGAGCCTGCCCACTGTTTCCCAGGCTTGGCAGTCTGAAGATCTTTCAGCCCAAACTTGACTGCTGGCACATTCCTCCAGCCTGGCACACGGGTGTGCACAGCAGCAATGATGTGGAGACAAATAATTCCTCCAGCACAGGATTTCGCAGGCTGGGCTGACTCACTGGATGCAGCCATTCCTTTTTCGCTTTCAGTATCTGCACCCCATTCTCTGCAGGGATGCATAACCAGACAGACACATGGCACAGGTCCCCGGTGCAAACCCCTTGCCTGCTAACAGTGTGCTTGCTGAGCAGTCTGAAAGCTCTGCAGACTGTAATCACCCCGAATGTGTGACATCCCCACTCCTCTTGCTCACAGAAGCCACCTATCTCCAAAAAGCTCTGAAGATGAGCAACCTGTGAAGCAGGCATCCAGCACAGAGGAGCTGTAAGGAAGTTTCCAAAGCCCATGGCCACAACTAGCACCCCTGCCCAGCACTCAACCACCCACCCGTGTCTTCTCCCTGCTGGCTTCTCCCTTCATTGGGAAAGCGAGCACACTCCACCCAGGCGCCCAGGACTGCATGCCACACTACACGTATCAGCCCAAGTACACAAGGATAACTTTGTGACCCTTTTCCATAGAGGATTATCAGGACCACAGCGGCAGCCACCAGCTAGGCTGTTTCCCCACAACCAGCAAACCATCCTCCTTCTTGATAAACCTTCTCCCGAGCTGGCACATGTCGCATTCAGCCTTGACCCCACGTGCAACAAGTGCCCCAGCGCTAGCATCCTCCTCAACCACTACCTGGGCCTCCCAGCCCCACCCGCCCTGGCTTCCCGCGCTATGTAGGAAATAAAAATTCCAGTAACAAGAGGCCCAAGGGTGAGGGGCTCGGCCAGCGGATAAGGGACCTTTTCCCTCGGGAAAGGCGACGGAGGGGGCGGGCGAGGGTCCCCCGAGTCCAAATGTGCCATGAGAACAGAGCCTGCCCGGCCTTGCCGCGCCGCCGCTGGCAGTGAGGCGGTGCGAGCGGAGCTCAGCCGCGGCTCGGGGGTGACTGCCCCGGCCTCCGAATGCTCCGCTGCGGCCCTAAGTGATGGGAAACGCGAGTTTCGGGAAAACTGCTTGGCAGCCAGGAGAGAAGCAGGGGCCAGCATCATCCTTCACTCAGGCCGGGACCCGCCCTCAGCAGGCCGCGCCTGATGCAATCCAGCGCTCGCGTGTCGTGAGCGCCCGTTCAAAGCGGCAGCGCACAGAGAGGTAAGCCAGCCCCTCGGCGGCATCACTGCCAATGCCCTGCTCCGGCCGCTATCGAGGTAAAGGCTTTTCAGCCGCTTGCCGAGCGGACGGGACAGGATCGCTAGGCAAGGACCTCCGGAGGGGCAAACGCCGGGGAGATTGAAATCTCCGGAGAGATGAAGTGATAGAAACACCAACTCATGCTTCTTTCTAACTGGCAGTGACGCAAGCTCGCCCCCGCTTCTCTGAATCCAGGAATTAGAGGTCAGCAATGCCCGTTTCCTCCCTTACCGTACCATGACGAAGTTCAAGCGGCATGGCTGTTACTACTCAGACACTGCCCACTCCTTCCGGGGCTGCCAGCTGCAGGCAAGGACCCAGCTGGGCAGCACCATCGCCGAAAATGTTCTCAGACAGGGTAGGCAGCACCACGGGCACAGCAGGACTCTAAGCAGGGGCACCCTGTCCCAGACAAGCAGATACTGGGTACCTAGAACAGTGAGGGGGCAGATTACATGATTTGGCTATTGCCAGAACCCTTCCTGCAACATCAGACGTTGGGAGGCAGTTTCCAGAAGGGAACAGCATCAGGACACCAGAACATGTCTCCAGCTCCCAGATCTCACATGCAGCTCCACATGTGTCTTCCCAGTGTCCCATCCTCACCTCCCAGTCACACTGCTCTCCACTCCCATCATTCAGGGCCCTAATCCAGCAGCACAGGCCAAGGGCTGGGAGCAGGCAGAGGCATGGAACAAGCCAAGTGCATGTCTCAACAGGAGCAGCAGGAAGACAAGCATTAGCAAGGCACATGTAGCCAGCATCAAAGGAGGGTAGGAGATGGCTTCTGCCCATAAATGGGGTGAGAAGCTCTGCAGAAACAGATCCACATCAGTCCCTGGATGCCCTCACCACCTTTCACAAGTGAAGCATTAGAATATTTCAGATTGGAAGGGACCCATAAGGACCATGAAGTCCAGCTTCAACCATGAGTGCCTCTCTGTTTACAAACAGTAAGTCTAGCAGGGCACTTTTTCACTAACTCCCTTTAGTACCTGCATCAAGAAGTTATCTTCACCATGCACGTAGAGGTAAACACAGAAAATGTTAGGGCTCTCTGTTGCAGATTGTGCCAGCACTGGAGCTTCCCCAGCAACCAAATGCCAAGCAGGGGTGGGAGACAGCTGACACAGCTTCCCTGTGCAGCTGTCCCAGGAAGGGATGTGGGCTGCCTGCAAATGCACGTTCCAAGGCAGCCAGAACAGCAGTCAGAAATAACAGAGAAGCAGGAACAGGCTGGCCTTCCCAGCCCAGCCTCAGGGCACTGCCAGCACCAGACAGCAGTACTCTCCAGTGCCTCACCCAGACACAAGGCAGTGCAACAAGGTGCCTGCATCAACTGACCACAGAGAGAAAGCAGCAGAGCAGGGCCAGCATGCAGGAACAGTGAGGAACTGGACTGAATCCCAAGTGCTGCTTCCCACCACCTGCCCCCAGTCACTGGTAATAAAACAGGAATAAATAGCCTAAGAAGGCTAATGTGTCATCAGCCAGCATTGACTTTTCCCACATCCAATGTGAAGGTGGTCTAAGGAAGAAACCTGCCCATACAGCTGTCCACCACCACCACACATCCAAGCACCCCATCTGGAAGCATCAGTTTTGTCCAGAAATGCTTCCCCAGAGCCACACTGTACCTCCACCCACCAGCACCCAGCTCCTCCTTGTAACACATCTCAAATCTCTGGCTGAGCAAAACCAGCTGCAGCCAAGCACAGACCTGCCCTGTTCACCCAGTACTCTGGGGATCACTGGCATTTGGCACTGCCTCTACCCAAGCAGACAGCAAGCACCACTGCAAAAGACACCTTTATTTTACTTACATACAAGGAGTTATAAAATTAATTCGTTCAAAAGCTCCACATATATCACTGGCCCAGAGGCTCACACAGCCGGACAATGGCTGCTGTCTGTCCCCACGTCCCAGCTGTCAGTCTCTCCCCAGGTCACCACTGTTGAACACTGCTGCATCCTTCAGACAGATTCCTGGGAAACAACAGCAACACCAAAGCATCAATGCTTCTGGCACTCAGCACCTGACCCCTGGGAAAGGCCATGAGCTGTATCCCTCCCACCTCACCACCCTCAGTTACACCGGCAAGGGATCACTGGAGCATCCCTGCAGCCTGCCCAGAAGCAAGGGCTCACTGTGGTGAGGGAACATACCTGCTGCTCTGAGCTGAGCCTGCAAGGAGGAGATTGTCTGCTCATAGGCTTCACACTGGGCACTCTTGTCAGCTGCAGACAAGTAGGCAAGAAGGTGTGTGCTCAGCCCATCCTAAATACCTCATGCCCAGACTCTCTAGGGCAGCAGCTGAGAACCTGCTCTACCCCCTAAACATGAAGTCAGCCACACTCCCATGGAGCTGCAGGCCCTGGGCTCCAGGTACAAGCACAGGGGATGTCACCTGGATTGCAGGTGTCCTGCAGTTCTCAGAACAGCCAGCTCCACGTACCAAGCTACAGTTCCTTTATCAGTTCATACTGATTCAAGTCTTGAATCAGGGTATAGCTAGATTCCAAAAATTGACAGAATATAACAGAAAGTAAAAAACTAAAAGATATCTTTTAAAAAAATCTGGATATAAATATAAAAAAATCTGGGTATAAATAACTAAAATCCTGTAATTGAAACAAAGTTACTGGCACAAATATCGGAGTGACTACTTCTATCTTCAGTAACATTATCTACAAATACAAAATCACAAGAGGTTCTCATGCATCTGGTATACATTCTCACAAAGTATACCTCTGACTTTCAGATCCTGGCCACTAATTTTCTGTAGGGTATTTAGTATTACATCCAAAGCAGCCAAAACTAACAAATTAGTACTGTGAATGTTATTCTAAAATGCATCCTGCACAAAAGAATCCAAGCTCAAAACTAAAAACTTAAAAGAGTCCCCTGACTCTAGGGTTATCCCTGGTGCTCCCTGGTCATGCAAGCACACCACCTAAGAGAAAAGAGGTTTCCTGGTCTTTGCTTAAACTGTTCAGATATTTCATTTACTTTATATTGAGTATAATCCTCTATAAGTATCCCTCCAGACCTGCTGACCATTAGCATCTAATTCCACTTTTCATCTCCATGCTGGTCTCACATCTACAAATTCACTGGGGAAGCAACCTCATCAAAATCCACAGAATCCAAAATATCTCCATTCCATTTATCAGGATCCCACTGCACACCTGCCTCTGCAACTACTGCATGCATTTTCTTGTGATTCACTTGCCCTCTCCTTTTCTTATACTGAGCTACTCTAACTGCAGCCTTCTCAGCAAGTCTGGGAAATCCAACTTACCAGCAAGCATAGCATTACAATTTGATTCTGCAACTCACATCTGTTGCTCCATTTCAACAACTGTTCCTTTTGTTGGTGTTTTGTTTGATATACTGTTAACGAAGTCCATCCTTGCCTTCCCAAACCCACAAGTTCCTTTCCTTTTTCAGTATGTGCTTTCTCACATAAGGTCCTCCAACCTTAATCCACTTGAGGACCAGTGAACACAGGTCTTCCCATCTGGGAATTTCAGACAGGACTGATTCCTTTCATTTAGATTTTAAAAGCAACAGTTTGTTCTGACCCTGCTGACTATGCTAGTTTTGTTTTGCTGGTGGGTAGGGTCAGAGACAGACACCAACTTAAGAAACAGTGGCATTTGTTATGATAGAAAACTGCAAAGAATCACAAAAGGATAAGCTAAGCAATGCACCTAACCATGAACAAAGAATTAAAAGGGATAAGCTAAGCAAGGCTAATCATTGCTATGAAAGAATGCCTGCAGTGATTAAGAAAGACACACCACCAGTTACCCCAATGCAGGTACATCACCCAAGTCCAAGAGACATCAGCTGTGGGGGTAGCTGTCACAGCCAAGGACTGGAGAACCACACCAGTAACTGGGAACTCCTGCAGTGCCTCCACTTTCACAGGCCACGAGGCTCCCCCACTTTGCTGTGGCAGTGGTCCAGCTTTTACAAGACTAAACAAACAAATTGACTTAATTTTTAATTTCATTTTCCTGCCAGCTTTCTCCCAAAGCCTGGCCAGGGCTCAAGGAGGACCCAAGGGAGTTGTCTTTGATCCTACACCCCCTAATTGGGCCCAATGTGGCCTTATCCTGTTTCTAGATATAGGAAGGTGAACATGTTTTGCCAATAAATAAGTACATATAAAAATACTTCGTGAATGAGCAACTATATCTATATAACATTTAGTTGGAAGGTTCATCTAGAGGTCAGCTTTGGCTTGGGCTGATCCAGAGCACACAGGATCTAAATTCATTTGCACAAAGGGCAGTGGAATCAATGCATAGACAAGATGATCATTCTGAGATGAGAGTTGCTAATGAAAAATTTTCCTGTTGTTTCAAGCTCATTTGTGTGTAATATTTTATATTGCATAATATGTCTTTAAAATAGATTTTTGAGTTACAAGTTGTGAATGAGCTAGCACAGATACCCACTTTAGTGATAACTTCCAATGCTTCTGAAGTACTGCTAAGGTAAATTAGATATTGATTTCTGACAAAATGGAAGATTTGTCTTGTTGCTGAATTTTGAGCCTTATATTTTAAATAAGAACTTGATAGCTGATACTAGAACTTATTGTTCTGTTTGATATATCCAGAGTCCTAAACTGAAAGATGCTGCTGCACAAATGCTCAGTCTGAAAACAAACAAAAACACCAACAGAAAACTGTTTTCCCAGTCAGCTCTGCTCTGCTGAAGCCTTGAGTGATGACTGTGAAGTGTTCCTTTTTGCCAAATCATTTTCCTGGGGTGTCAGGTTATTTCTGCTACACACAGTAAATTAATGACAGCTGTGACTGGCACTGTCTGTGTTCACACACACAGGTGGATTCCTCAGTGGCTGGCATTGTTCACTTGCTGCCTGGATGTGACTGAGAGCAACATACTGAATTCATTATTACTGGATATCTGTTATCTGCAAATCTCGTGTTAAACCAGGCTTGCTGATAAAGCAAGAGATATTTCAGAACTAAGAACTTCAAGAAAAGAATTATTGACAGTTTAGCACGAACAATCTAAAAATTAAATATTAGCAAAAACTGTATCTTTTTCTTCACCCTTTAGTATTTAACTTCTCTTTTAACATCGAAGTTATAAACCCTGTGTCAGAATATGTGATGAGATTCTGCTGAAAGTCACTAGCAATGGTATAACAATACTAAAATTATTTATGTCAAGCTACATAAATGAGCTAGACCTCAGGTTCAAAGAGAAGATGAGGTTTATGTAAATGAAAACAGATTTTTACTGGCCATTAATCAAGTGTTTACCTGTTTCCATTAAAACTACATTGAGTTTAATCAGTATGCCTTCTAATGCATACATTTTCCCTCAATAAGGAGCATATTTGTCATGAATATTTAAATTGGATTTTAAGTTCATCAAAGTTTAATTTAAATAAAAAGTGAGGTGGTTTTCTCAGGGTTAAAAGCTAGCATACTCAGATCCTATTCAAAAGTTGTAAACAAATTTTCAAATTGATGGTCTCCAAAGACTTCTTAGTATTTGGGACAAATGTCTTTAATTGCAAAAGGCTTAAATGTAACTACAGTTAATGGAATGCTATCTGTACATAAATATAAAGGTTTTGTTTCTTGTAACTAAAGAGAACTATTACTGAATAATTCAGAAATGGGCAGATTACAGAGTATTTTAAATATAAAACATGTAGATATAACTGCACCTTATTCAAATCTCTGGGGGAAAAGAAGGTCTGTGTATGTTGATTTCTATGAATATATATTGTATGTACACAAACAGAAGTGAAGCATTTCATACTGTAAAGAGAAACCAGAATACAAGAAAGCAGGGAGTTGACAAATTATGAACAAGTAAATAATGTTATGTTCTGTAGCAATTTAGAGCCTCTCCTAATTTGTCCTGTCTTTTCACAGGAAGCGAGACAGATCACCAGCAGCTCAACTTCCTGTGAGTAGTTGATGCTTGATGACATTTGCAGTTAAGCCCTTAATAAAACCTTGGTTCTGTTGACGTTGATTTGACACTTACCATGGACTGGAATAAAGCCTGACAGACACCTCTGTTATTCCAAAAACAGAGCTACATTTTCTTTGACCTTCAAGGTTTATCTCAGATAAGCCAGGGGCAATGGAGCTGTATTGAAGGTGTAGTATTGCTCATGATGCTTTTTAAACAAGCCCAGAAGTCCACGTGAGAAAGGCTCTCAGCAGCCTGGTTATCACTGCTCGTCACTGTCACAGGGGCTTGGCAGTGCTGTTTAGTCACTGAGTCAGTTAAGTGTTGCTGAAAGATGAAGGGCTGGGTATAAATGATGTAAATGTTCGTGAATGGATTCACTCTGCTGTGATACTGGCTGTCACTCAGATTCACAGAGTGTAGAAAATGTTATTCCTTGCTGGAGGAGCTTGGTCTCAGCACTTTGAGGGGATTTCTGTTGTATAGAATGAATCCTAACAGACAAGACAAACTGCAAAGAAATTACCTGAGGAGAAAGTAGCAAACATGGGCAGGGATAAATGTTGACAGAGGTCATTCACATTACATGCAAGTGAGATCTGGAAAGCCACAGAAATGAAGGCAGAATTCCCTGAGGCTTTAATATAACCAGGGTTTTGCTCTTGAGTCCTAATCTGGACACTTACTACTTCCAAGTTTTTACCTGTACTCTCCCCTGCCTTGCCTTTCAGCAGTTTTGGTTTGATAAACAGCCTTGACATTATTTGTTAAACTGACTTCAAGTGTTTTGATCAAGACTTGGCTTAACAAGGTGTAGAATGTAGCCCTCTTTCTGTTGAAATGTTGGCTCTATAAAATGTATAATAACTGCTTTTATTCAGTAATTATATTACCTCACATTTTGATAGGTAATTTCTCTCTAAAAGAATTTTACCTGTGAGTCATCATTGGCCAAAACTGATTTCCTCCACTGGCAAGAATGATGGTGGAAGAATCAGACAGGGAATGGCAATGGAGAGGTAGGAATGTTCTTGTATTCCTACTCTTGAATACAAACAAGTTGGTTTCCAACTTTTGACTTGTGTGTCTCCCCAAAAAGAAACAATAAACATAGGTTCATTACTTTTTACTTTAATAGTTGTTCCCAAAATACTTAGAATATATTTAAGAAACAGAATATCAGGTTTTGTCTCAATTTTTATTTTCACTTTTTAGAAACAAACAAACCAGAAGATACTGTGGAATATAGCCCTCGTGTCAGAGAACCCTAGCAAGTTAAAAGGCAGAGAGAAGGAACAGATTCAAAACTATTTTTAATCTTGAGAAAAGGAACATTAGATTTCATAAAATGCTTCTTGTAAACATTCCTTCCCCATCCCAGTGATCCTAGTTTGTTTATTCCTGGTGACTGCCTCGCTGGAGTTGGGAGTCTGAGGTGCCCAATGCAGTCATAACTTGCCATCTCGTGGCATGTTTGTGCATTACCACGGTTGAAATTCTTCAATTAAGGATTTTTACATCCAAGAAAGTGTAAATCAGCGTGTGTAAGCCTTCATAAAGTCATCTAACCTAGCTTCTCATTAGATAGTTAAAAACCTAATGGAGGCAGGTATCCATTACCGATTTATCAGTCACGGCATCCTCAATTAGGCTCAAATGATGCATAAAGTATGCACGAATGAACCTGGTGGGTCCCCCCCAACTCAGCGGCCCCGTGTAGCTGGTGCTGCCCTCGGGGCTCAGCCAGTGGGGAACGGACACGCGGACTGACAGACACACGGACTGACACACAGACTAAGAACGGACACACGGACTGACAGACACACGGACTAACGACACACGGACCAACAACAGACCCATGGACAAACGGGCTAACGGACACATGGACTAACAGACAAACACAGTAACAGACACACGGGCAAACAATGGACAGATGGACGAACGGACACACAGACTAACAAAGGACACGCGGATTAATGGACAAACACACTAACGGACACACGGACTAACAGCGGACCCATGGACAAATGGACACACGGACTGACGGACAAACGGCCCCAGCCCTCCGGCAGCACCGCGGAGGCGGCAGCGGCCCCCTCCTGTCCCTCTGTGCCAAGGTCTCTGTGCCAGGGTCCCTCTCCCACCGCCGCTCCCTCCCCGCCGCGGTTCCGCCTCCGCCCGGCTCTGGGCAGGTGCCAGTGGCCGTGTGACATCGGGGGCTGACCCGGGCCTGGCTCGCCGTGGCTCCAGGGGGACACACGCCCTTTGGACCCTGCCGCG
Organism: Muscicapa striata striata; assembly: GCA_030060385.1. Classification (NCBI taxonomy): domain Eukaryota; kingdom Metazoa; phylum Chordata; class Aves; order Passeriformes; family Muscicapidae; genus Muscicapa; species Muscicapa striata. The sequence goes on along the minus strand of JAREIS010000328.1, from coordinate 549,541 downwards.
CCTCCCGCGCTCCTGGACCCCGGCCCCGCCGCTCGGCCGGGCCCGGGGCGGTCAGGGGCCGTCCCTGGAGCCGGACCGAGCGCTGACAGACACGTCTCGCCCGCAGGGAAGGCGAAGGGGGCCCTGCAGCAGCAGTACGGGGTGGGTCCCCTAATGCAGAGCGGCGGATGCGGCAGCACCTGCTCCCCGAGCAGTGTGAGCGGTGGGGCCGGAGGGACGACGGGGGCAGAGGAGCGAGCTCAGACCGATGCTTCTCTTGGCTCACAGGTGGCCACCAAATGTGTCCTGGGGTTGCATCTCCCTGCCAACAGCTTCCAGCACCCATCGTGTGCCGGGATGGGCCCGGGCTGCTGGGAGCCAGCACGACGGAAACAGCCGTGGGGCCAGCAGAGCCCGGGGGGCTCACAACCGCGCAAAGGACGCTGTGGTTGGCAGGGACGAGCTCCTCCCTCGCCCTTGTTTGACCTGCCTTATTCTTCAAGTTTTTAGCCGAACTGGGAGAGGATCAAGGCATGCGTTTTCTCAGCCACTGGCCTATTTTCCCTTACATGGAACAGTTGGGCCTTCCCTGGGCCCCTTCTGCCCTCTTCCAGCACCACGGGCATTTTTCACCACCCAAAGTTTGTAAACAAGAGTCAGATGAACTCGAGAAGGCTACAAAGACCTCCTTCCAGCCTGGCTCTGCAGATGCTGAGGCTGCTCTGGGCTTTGCTGGGGCTCTGCTGGGGCTCAGCTCTGGCCATGGCTGGGCCCACTCTCCCCTCACATTGCTCTGGTCAGCTGAATCACAGGGTGAGATAAGGAAGGGATACTTCAAAGGAGTTGAGGTTTAACAGAGTGTTTTTATTCAAAAAACAAGTGTAAAAAACTAATTGTCCTAGCTAGCATAAAAACTAGCTGTCTTAACTAGTGTAACAAACATTGACAGAAGTTGCCCAGATATGTGGAAGGTGCCTCACGCCTGCAGTCATTCAAGGTCAGGTCAGGCAGGGTTGTGAGCAACCTGATCTGCTGGAACGTGGCCATGCTCATTGTGGGACACGTGGTCCAGATGAAAGGCCCCTGCCAACCCAAACCAGTCTAGGATTCTGCTTGCTCTCCAATTGAAAAGCACCAAGACTGCAGATTACAGGACAGGGGCCTGACAAGAAAACCCCTCCCCTGTTTGCCCTGCACTCACCTGCAGCAGCTCCCTGGCAGAGCAGCACTGCTCCTTGCCCAGCTCCAGGCTGCATGGAGGAAGTCCTGCAGCAGAGCCCACAGCACCTGAGCCCACAGCTGCAGGGCCTGTTCTGCCTGATCAGAGCACAAGCCTGGGGAAAAGCCAACACAGCACTGCATCAGTTCCCTTCACACACACAGCTGCTCACAGCAATCCCAGGTTCTGAGCCCCAGGCTCCAGGGGCAGCTCCTCCCAGGCAGAGATGCTGCTCAGAGATAATTTTTCTATACCAACAATAAAACCCAAACCCTGATGCAGCCACAGCTGCATCCAAACAAGCTTGCCCTGACAGCCAGTTTCAGTGAGTCCTCTTGGAATTCCCTTCCACCATGCACACAAACATCCAGTGGATCATCCCAGTGCAGAGCCACCCTGTGCACACAGGCCTATGCAAACACTTGGACATCTGCCTCTTACCATGGCCACAGTTTGCTTGAAGTAAAGAGGTTCTCCTAACACCCACTACTGGGTCACTGTCCCACCAAAGGACCAGATGTCTACCTTGGGGCCATAAGGAGAACCACTCACACAACTTCTGGGGCCATCTGGTAAGCAGTGCCTACCATGGAGCTCCATTGATCCTGCTCAGGGGTCAGCTGAGTGCAGAAGCCAAAATCAGCTGAGGACAAAAACAAACACTGTCAGAATTAACTGGAATTAAAAATTCAAGAAAAATAATTCCCAGCGCTACATCTGAGACTCTGCTACTGAATCCAGCTGCAAAAGTCCTCAGGGTTATAGCCAAGGAAATATGCAACTGGCCACATAAAGATACTCAAAGGTTTCAGGCAGTGGCTTTTATTTATTCACTTGAAGCTTTAGATTCTAACGCACTCCTCTCTGGAAGGGACATACACAAAGCAAAGCCCCTCTTGACACCCTGCTCCTCTGCAGACCTCTCTGCACACCTCTCTGCACACTGCAGCTGCTCTCAGCTGGCAGCAGGGTCTGGGCACTCCAACCAGCACCAGTTCTGGGGAACTGGCTATCACTGAGAAGCAGCCCTACACCCAAGGAATGCTGTGCCTAACAAAGGATACCTGCCCTTGACAGTGGTCAGACCACTTGACAGTGCTGTCCATTCCCAGAAGGATGCTGGAGCTTTTCAGATCTCTGTGAATCAGAGATCACCTGGTTCGAATGAAGGAAATCCAGGACTTGCAGATACTGACAGAGAACAAGAAACACGAGAGTAAAAATTAACAACCTGAATACACAATAGAAGTATGGAAGAGTACTAGAAGAGAGCAGAAGTGCAGGGATACTGACAGGCGGTTCATTTAACATTCATGTTCATATGCCCTCTCTCTTCTCCAGGGCATAAAAACAACACAGAAGCAAAGCTCTGTGCATGAAGTCACTCCTGTTCTCATCATCTCTTTTGAAGGACTATCATGTCCAAGCCATGGGCAGCACAAGCAGGAGCCCTTACCTCACAGCTGATGGCTGCCATCCCTCCTTCAGCCAGATGTGTCTAACAACATCCTGTGATGTTCCTCCATGTACTCCATCATCAAGCAGAGATCTTCAGCAACAAGGTAGCTGAAAGAAGATAGTGGCATGGAGATGAATGTGCACAGATAAATTACCTTATGGAAAAGACTGCAGGTGAGTTTTGCTTCCATATCACTTGTAAATGAACACAGAGTAAAATGAAGAGACGTTCCTGTAGGGTACACTATCCTTGGAATCTCCACAGTCTAAATGAGAATGAGACATCTGTGAAAAAGGAGGTGACTTACATGGAAAGCACATGAAAAATGCACTTCAGAAACACCCAAGATCAGTCTGGAACTACAACACTTGCCACTTGCTGGTTCACCATCTCAACTCAGCAATTCCACCAGTAACTAACTCCACAACTCTCAGAGTTATCCATGGGAGGAGGCTGTGCACCACTTAGCACTAATGCGGTAAACTGTCTGGGAAACTTTGCTTAAAGAACCTTCAGAAACAGGCAAGGAAATTGAAAAATGGGCAAAATAGGTGTTTCTGGAAATAACTTTGTCCTCCTGGCATCCACAGCAAGGGAGAAGAGTAGGGGAGAAGCCAATCATTTCTAGCATGCTTTATCAGCACTTCTCGTAAGGCACAGAAAATAGGGCTAACTTCAACAAAAAAACTAAACCAAAGCAACAGAACAACAGGGATGCAGTAAACTTACAGGCTGTTGTTTCAGGAAGATGTGGCCAAGTTAGGCTTTTTCTAAACAAGCTACAAACTACATCTACCAGAAAAGATTAATTCAGGACCAGAGGATGGGACCATACCTGAAGCACTCACAGGTCCAAACAGCTGACAATGTTGGGATGCTTCTTGTCCTTGAGGACCAGGATCTCATTCAGAGCTCCTTCCCAGTTCTGCTGTTGCCAGTGTGGGGAACAGCAGGAGTTATTTTAAAAATAGATGGTTGGGAACAGAATTAAGCCAAACGAGGCAAACGTTGTATCTGAGAACCGTTTATGGGTAACGAAAATGAGAAGAAAATGGACTTGCAAAGATGAAAGAGAGCTAGAAAAGACAGAAAAGAAGGAAGGAAAAGGACTGAGGGAGAGGGAAGACAGAGAGAGAAGACAGAGGGAAATGGAGGGGGTTCCCACCAGCGAGTCAGGGAAGCGCGATCAGCGAGGGGCGCACGCTGCTGCCTGTGCGTGGGCTGGGGCCGAAGGAGCTTGCACAGCTCTCCGAGAGGCGCGGCTCCACAGGCACAGCTCCCACGGCCGCAGTGCCGAACACGCGGGGAGTGGGCGCTTGGAGGGGAGGTCCAGGACCCTGCAACGAGTCGCGCTGACCGGCTGGATCGGGCGGCAGGATCAGAGTGGCAGGGTCGGGGTGGCTGGATCGGGCGGTGAAGGGAGCCCCTCTGCCCGCACAGCCCTGTGCACCCACACACACAAACACACACCCCGAGCCCTGTGCCCTTCCACACTCACACACACCCCGGTGCTTTCGCACACGCTCACACAGAGCCGCTCCCCTCCACCTCCCCGGGCACCTCCGGGTGCCCCGCTCCGCTCGCACACAGCAGGCTCAGCGTGCCCCGCTCACAGCCCACACCTGCACAGATGCTCGCCCCACACTCACGCGGCAGAACCGGCCCCCAGTGCGCCCAGCGGGGCAGCCCCGACACCGCAGACCCACATCCTCCAGACCCCGTCCCGGTGCCCGCACGGAGAGCCCCCAAACGCGGAGCCTCCCCACTGTCCCCGCACAGCGGGGTCCCCGCTCCTCACCCAGGACAGCCGCTCCCGTGTCACCCCCGCGGCTGCCCCCACAGCGCTCCCCTGCGACCGCGGGGACCCCCCCGCTGCATGCCCGCACCGGGGCCCCGCACCCGCCACCGCCCGGCCCCAGCGGCCACCACAGCAGGTCCGCGCCCTCAGCGCCGGGCCCGCAGCGGCCCCGCAGCCCCGGCCCGCCACTGCCAGGACCCCCTCACCTGCTTGCGTCGTGTCGCTCAGGTCGCAGCCGCTGTCCGGGGAAGTCGCGCAGCTTCCTCCCGCTCAGGCACAGGATGCCCGAGCAGCCCGCCTCCTCCAGGGCCCGCTCCAGGCTGCGCACCGTGTGCGACTGCGGTGCCCGCTGCCCTCAGGCACCGCTCCGCTCTATCCGCTGCCCTCAGGCACCGCTCGGCCTTGCGGTCGCCTCTGCCCCGGCACCGCACAGCATCGGCCGCTCCTCAGGCCCGGAGCTCTCTTGCGCCGGGAGCATCAGAGCCTCCGTGGCCTCTGCCTCGCAAACCCGGCCAGCGGCAGAGCCGGACACGGACTGCGGATCCCCGCGTGTGGCAGCGAGAAAAATCACCCAGCAATCGTCCGCGGCACAACAAAGGGAAGACGAGCCAGCGGCTCACCTGAAATGGGTGAAGGAAAACTCTCAAAAGCCCCACAGACACAAATGACCGTGGCTCAGAATGTGAAATGGCACTTAGGACACAGAAATCACAAGCCCGTTGCAAGGTCCAGGGCCCATTTACCTGAATAAAATGCTACAGGACTGCTGGGATACTGGATGGATGCATAATTGCCTCCCATTTTTAGGTGTTGCATATTTATCTTCCAAAAATTGCTCTGGAGCTGTGATCAGGAAATGCTAAAGAAAGCCCCATAGACCCACATTTTTATGCAATTGCTCTGTGTTTAATAAGCAGAATCTGCTTTTAAGCCTTGAACCTCATGAAGACCCTTGCATTCTTGAATTGGTTTGGATTGGATTTTTGTTTATTTTGGCATGCATATGTCATGCCTAATTTGGGGATCTAAAGGGAAATTCCCTCTGGCCTTCAGCCAGCAACACATCACTGACACACAGCTGAGCCATTATTGATCACAAAAGGACCAGACCTGAAATATCATGTGGGTGATGTCTGGGTGAAATTCAGTAGAGCCAATGAGCCAGGATCAGTGGGCAGGTCCTGAAGAGCAAAGGGTTCAGTCCTGCAGTGCAGCACTGTGTGGATTTGGGGATCACCCTGTCCTGGCACACAGATTGCCCTTCCTGCAAACAGCTCTGAGTGCAAAATGCAGCTGCAGGGGGAGAAAGGGGTCCCATTGTCACCTGCAAATAGTGTGGCTGGCTGCTTCCTCTGGCCTTAGCTGTGGGTACTTGTGAGGGCTGTTGGATTCATTCTTACAGATGAGTATCTATGTCAATCTGGCTGGGCCAGAGCTTCTGCTCCTGTCCTGAAAAAGCCACTCATTCCCTGGATTCACAAGAAAATACAAGGCAAACCTGCATAAACACTGCTGGCTGCTGCCCTTCGGTTGACGTTCCAGCCAGAGAGGGTGAAGGGTGAATAAACTCAGACTGGTGTTGGGCCAAGTGTGTAGGATGATTTTGCCTGCAGACATGGAGCAGGAGGCACAGTGGCTTTGCAGCTGGCAAGAGTGAAGCAGAGCAGGGCCCCTTTAGAATCACAGATAAATAGCAAGCAAAAAGCAATACTGGAAGAATCCTCCACCAAGTGCTGTGAAATACAATGATACAAGTGGCCACTTGGTCAGTGCTACTGTGGGCTCAGTGCAGTGATCAAGCAGGGCCACACACCTATGCTGGTGTCCCCCCTGCACTGTGATTCGCTGTGGTGACTCTCTTCTAAGCCTGTGCAATTGCTTCTACAGTTTTAAACTTCTCAGACACCATCGGAAATGTTACTCTGGAGGTGATGTTTCCTGGCCTTGAACAGAGTAGAAGTTTCCCAGGTCACAGAGCTGCCCCTTCACAGTGGCCCCAGCCTGTGTGCAGCCACCCTGGCTAGGAGCTTGGCTGAAGCCAGCTGCTGCCACTCCCCAGGCAGCAGGTGGGGAACTGCTGGGCCACCTGTCCAGCACAGGACAGTGCACGGGAACTGTCAGACACTGGATGAGCACATGCCACATGTGCCCCTGGCGACGGCTCAGGAAGCAGCTGAACTGTGTCACACAAATACCCTCCCCAAAGGACAGGCAAGCTCCATGCAGCATTCACCCTGCACACAAGAGCAGGGATAATTGTTAGAGACAATCATTCAGTGGGTTTAGTATTGTGATGGAAAGGGGTTTTGTGCCTGTGGGGCTGAGCTCACACTGTTCCCTCTCCCAGTATGTTTTTAGCATGATGGTTATGCATTTTGGCTACTTGTGAATTCAGTGCAAAGTCTGTTTTATCTCCTGCTACATAAAAAGTCACCCATCACTGCAAGGGAATCAAGCTAGGAAAAAAAGCAGTTTTTATCACCTAAGCCCTCAATATTAATTTAGGGAGTGGTTAAAAGATTATAAGGTACAGATTGCTAAAAAACATTTCTTTGGAGGGTAAAATCAGGGCGCAATCTGAACAGCAGGAGGATATTTTCCACTCAGCTGTTCTTCCAGGACTGCATGGCTCCATCCCTTTCCAACCTGATTGAAGAAGTGCTCAGGTTTTCCTACAGAGTCTGCCATCTTCTGTCCATATTTATAGTCAGAAGGCAACTGAAATCAGAGATACTGCCATTTGTGACAGTGTTTCTTGTTCAACTTTTCAACTCCCGTGACATACAGATTATCTGCATGAAGGGGTGAACGTCTCCTCTAGAGTTCACTAACCTGGGCATTGGGGTGCTTTTGTTTAATTTTGAACATACTCAGAGCCAGGACTGCTCTGATAATTTTCCCAATAACATTCAAGGTGTAAGAGATCACAGCAAAGATTTTACAAAATACCTATTGAAAACTCACACTGCTTTGGAGCCAGCTTTTAAAGCAGTAAACTGCCTGCAGGTGGGGGCACCAACGGGGACCAGTTTCCTCCAAAGCACTAGCCCATGCAGCATCAAACTGAGAAGCTGAACTTGCACTAAAGAGCTGTTGAAGGAAAGTAAATAAACAGAGGTGACATTTGACAAGTTAAGTTTTTTATTCAGTGCACTGGACTCATACATCACTGCTTTGTCAACAACATTTCACACATTCCTATAAAACCAATTCCAAGTCCAGTCTCTTGTTAAGGATGCTCAGTGTAAAATATAAAGCAGTCTATCAAATATTTCCTGTTATAAGTACAGCTTAGAGCCCAGTAACAGGCTGTGTCCAGCATGTTCAGTGCTGGGTTCCAGCAGTGGATGGAGAATGGAGCAGTTACTCAGGGTTGATGCAGGGCTTCATTAACAAATGTCTAAACCTCATTAACATCTCAGCCAATATTTATCAGAGTACTGCTGCTGGTTGGATTATGCTGCTGCTTTGAGCATGGGTGGAGCTGCAACTATAAAAACCCTAATGCAGAACTACTCAGCACTGGAAAACATGATCTGGGCTGGGGCAGCCTGTCTGTGCTCCATGCTGAGGACAGTAACTCCAGCAGCACGGCATGGCACGTCTCACCCCATCACTGCAGCAGCAGTCAGAACAGCACAGCAATCCACAGAGAAATGCAAGGTGCTCAGGCCTGACTGTCAGGGCAAAGCAACAGATTTTCAGGGTGGAGGGGGTCTTACACTGCAAACTTCTGGGCAGGGACGCCTGCAAGCACAAGCTGGGCAATTAGGTGGATGCTGGGGATCGTGGGTAGCTAGAGCACCCCCATTTCCCTCTGTCTCCCACGTGGGCAGGCACAGCATCCTCAAACCCTGTCCCACCCACCAGACATGTAGGGAAGGCTCCATGGTACACCCTTCCAGTATCAGCCACACCCTGGTCAGCACAGGGTGCCCTGGCAGGGGGACAGGACTGGTGCCAGCCCTACAGCTTCCCAGCAGAGCTCTCCCAGCAAATCCATCTCTGCCCATCTCCCTCCACCACCTTGCCCATGTCCCACCTTCCCTGTGCTCTGGCCCAAACTCTCATCCTTCCTCATCCCTGCCCTCAATCACTCATTCACTCTGTGTGTAAGGAAGGAGACAGCACATTGCCAAATCAGCTATCTCAAAGGGAATCTAACAACTTTTATTGAGCCCTTGCCATGGAGCCTGGACTGTCACAGGCAGTCCCTGTGACGAGCACGCTGTCCTACGGCATGGTGACCGTCCGTCTGGCGCTCCTGGCCGCTGTAAAGCGCCTCTTATTCCTCAGACCAGAGAACCTCTCATCCAGCGTCAGGCTGGTCTGCAGGGGAAAGCGAGAGCGAGTCAGTCCCTTGTCTCGTGGCAAAGCACAGCCAAATCTGTAGCGGGGTACTGATTAGAGCCCATCAGTCAGGCTGGTGTTTCACAGCTGGTTAGTCAATTAAACCACTCAGCACACAGAGACAGGGAGCTCAACAGACTGTGTGTGGCTGGAAAACCTCCAAGCAGCTCCCAGCCCCAAGACACAGGGCATCCTCGGCAAGAACAGGAGAAAGCAGATGGCATTTGAGCACAAGGCATCAGGTAAAACCAAACCGTCCAGACAAGAAACGCCGGCAATGAAGAAGGTAGAGCAGGATTTCTCAGCTGCCCCAGGGCTCTTGGACCATACTTCAGTGTAAAATGTGACACCAAGAAGGGCACCAAAGCAAAGAGCGAGCAAAGCCCAGAAGTGCCACATGTCTCTGAGGAATGGGAAGCACTGACAGTGAAACAGTCCCCTCTGGCCAGGACTACTCATCAGCAGGACCTCCCTGCTCCAAGCAAGCACATGGACAGGCCAAGACAGGCCATCAGGGTGGGGAAAACTGCGCTGAGTCTGTAGTTGCTGAACAGTCTTCTCAAGTGCCTTCCGTTTTGTGAGCAACCTGGCCAACACAGCTACGGGACTTTCCTCACAGGTTGTGTTAGACAAACCCAGCTGGGAGCCCCAGAAACCTGAGTGTGACGTTAAGAGCTCAGTGGCAGGGCTGCTGCAGGGAGCCAGGTGCCTCCTGTCCCGTCGACAATCCTCTACCTGGTTGGCCATGGCGCGGAAGTTGAATCTCAGCAGCACCCCCTTGGGCTGGGGCTTGGTCACCCATGCTGGGGGTCTCTGGCTTCGCAGGAATGGGCGCTTGGATCCAGGCCTGGGGAAAGCACAGAGCTGCAGTCACTCAGGACACTAAGGCAGCTCACTTCCCATCTTCTGCAAACCAGCACGGAGTAAAGGACATACCCACACTGCACACATCCCATGACTCCCAGCAGAGTCAAAAGCCAGCCAGGAGAGCAGCCGTGCAGCCAGAGTTCTAGCACTGAGGACTGTAACATCCAGGCTACTGAGAGGTGCTCTCTGCACCCAGAACAGGCACAGGGCCCTCACTCACCCTTCTCTCTGCCCCCAGCTGAGTGCCAGGTCCTGCAGCTGCCCCTTTCCAGCCTCTGAGCTCCTCTTACACAGTGAGCACAAGGTGTCCTTTTGGGGCACACTGTTTCCCCAACACCCCACAACCAGCACAACCAGCCTGCCACCTCTTCCCACAATGGTGCTTCCATTTCTCCTCACTCTGCATAACAAACAAGGGCACGATAATTACAGATTACCATGTAATTACAGGTAAATACCGGAGATTTTTATCTCTTTCTGATATGCTGGGAAAGGAACCAGACATCACTTGCTAACCATTTTGGGTCTGAACCATTCAGTGCACACTCATTAGAGAACCCAAGCTGCAATAACACTAACGGGATTTGCAATGGCTTTTCTAGGGCTCCCACCCTAACAAATCACCTCATTTACTTACGCGCTGGTCTGGCCCGCCTGGGGATTAACCACAGAAACCGTCAGGATTGCTCCAGGGCTGGGTTTCACTTGCCACCTGCCGAGACAGGGAGATTTATCCAGCTTCAATCCTGAAACAGCACAGTCCTATTTGCATTGTGCCTTTGTTCACCAATTACCTTCTCATTCTTGGCGGTCTCCCTTCTCCTTGAGAATCCATCTGCTGTAAAATATATTTTAAAACAATTAATTCAAAGAATTAATGTTCAGAAACTGTGATTCCTTTTCCAGGATTTTATTTGGTATATCTGAAGAGTTCCTTCCTTGTGAGTTGTCAAGAAATATGCTAATTTGGGGGTTCCCACTGGCATAGTGATGTGTATGGGGTGGCTTTACCTTGCCCTGCTTGTGCTGCTCTATAAACTGCAACGTTTATTTTTATCACTCTCCCAGGATTTACTTCCCAGCTGCCAGAATACCAAGCTGCATTAAAAATTGCCTGCAAATACTTTCCTACCAATACATGCAGCATCCAGGTCATCCACCTCTCTCCCCTAGTTAATTTTGGAAGCAAAGCTACAACTGGGCAAAGGCTGGTAAAATGTGAAGGTTTGTCACTACCAGCAGAGTGCAGAGGAAATGTCTAAAATACTGACCCCTCTCTGGAAGTGGGCTTTGGAGAACCATGGCTGCATCCACTTCTGCTGGAACGCTGGTCTCCTGTTCAGCAGGAAAGGCCTGCTGGTAAAGGAGAGAGAGAAAGAGGTAAGGATGATACCAGGTCTCTCTAATGTTTAATGCCAAAATACCTAACCCAAGCTGGTCTTAAAAAGCAATGTAGGAAGCAAATGAGGCTGTGTGCTACCGAGTTCAGCCCAACAGGCTTTTCTTCCAGTAGAGGATTTCAGAGGAACTTGATTTTCTGCTCAAATGAGGCAACAATTTGTGTGTTCTGAGCTTTGCTCATTAAAAGCAAAAAACATGGGAAGAAAATCATAGGAAAAAAATCAGGTCAGAAAGGACCTCTCCGTGTTATTCAGTCCCTGTTCTGCTCAGAGCAGAGAAAGGATTGCAAGGAGCTTCCTTTTGAGCTCAGAGAACATAATGATCTCGATGAGACAGGCATGGAGACAGTGCCCAGCACCTGGCACACTGCCTTCTTCCCAGCTCCTGGGGCCCAGTCTGCTCCTGCAGCCCCTCACTGGGACAGACTCCCTGTCTCTGCTCATCCCTTATGGCTGGAATCTCTATTTCCTGCCTGTATGAAAATAAATGCTATTTCACCCTTCAGAAGTGTTTCCCAAACCGACAAAGTTTAATAAAAATACAAAGGTCACATTTTCTGTGCTTCCTGAAATAAAATGACAGATTAATATCAGCATTATTAGCTATGACCATGAGGTTGTTTGCTTTCCAGGTGCCTTCCTAACATACTCAGGGATATTTTTCTGGTGCTGCACAAACACATGGCTGTAGCCACGCTCAGCTGGCACATGCAGAGAGAAGAATCCTATGAGTTGCACAGGTAAAAACCACTGAAAACCAAAATAACCCAGAGTTACCAAAGATTTTACCTTCTCCCTGGGGCACGGATGCTGGCAGCATCTGCTCTGAATGTCTTGGGGCCTGGAGATGGCTGCTGCTCCTGCTGCCCACTGCTGCTTTTGGCAAAAGCATTGCTCTTCTTGTTGCCCTGAAAGAGCAGTGTTGTCACCTGCAGCACAATCTTGGTACAAGAAGAGGGGGTGGGGGCAAGGGACAGCACACAAGGTCCTGCTCTCCACTGACTGCTGCTGACACTGCTGTCAACAGTCACTCAGGGGGTGTGCCTCACTTCCTGGACATGGAACTACAAGTGCCAGGGAGAATGTTTCGTTCTAATGTTGCAGAAATCAAAGAAGAAAAAAAACCCACTCCATACAGAGCAAATCTCATAGAAGCTGTGCATTATAGCCCTACTCAGGTTTCCTTTTGGTCTGTCCTGCAGTTTCAACATAAACTGCCCCAGGCTCCAGCCTGTTTATTTCTGTGGGACAACACCACCACTGTTAGTACCCACTAACTGAGGTGTATTTCCATATTCTTCCCCCTTGGTTTATTCCTGCAAAGTGGAAGCTGCTGTAGAATTCTGCCTCCTAGCAACGGCTTATTACTTTCTGTAAATACCAGTCACACTCAATATCTGAGTGTGTTTCTGTTCAGGAATAACCTCACTCCTCACATATGCATGCTCAGTTTAGGGCTTTCTTATTTATACTCCTACAACACATTCACTAAATGTGCCATCCTGTTCAGCACTTGCATTCTTTTAAAATGCTTACTGAACATCTATGACCTCCTAACTGAGTGGATTTTCATCAGTGCAGGAAAACCCAGCTGCCTCTCACACTATCTGTCACAGTACTGGGAATCAGTGTCTCTGGTGGAAAGTATGTCTCTGAACCAGTCACCTGACAAGTCACCAAGTCTATCCTCTGACCTCACAGGAACTTGGAAAATGCTCTGGGTGGAGAACAAGTAAGAAAGAATCTTAGCACACCTCCTCTAAATGATAATAGTAAAATGAGATGCCATGGAATTAATTTTTATGGAAATATTTTTAAACCTTTTAGGACCAATTTTTAAAAAATCTTTTTTTGCAAAACCCATGGATCAGTAAAATTATGCTAAGTCAGAAGCTTTATAAAACCAACTGGAAAATTGCTATTCCATATGCATGTATGCCTGTACTCACCTATGCATACAAATGCTGTGCACAGGCATTAAAAGATGGTGTTTTTTATGTAGATTGTTCTTTGGGGTGATCCAGGATCATAAAACCAAGCAGATTTCTACATGACATTTGGGCAAAGCCACACCTTCCTTATTCCCCTACCTCCTGAGCCGATGCCTGGCGATTTAAAGGGCTCACTCCATCAAATGCAGCAGCTGCTCTTCCCTTGCGACCAGGCAAAGTGTTCCTGAATTGTCTCCGATTGAATTGTTGCTGTCCAAACCCTCTTCTGAAACGATTAGGTCCTAAAAACAAAGCCCTCTTACTTTAACATGCTTCAAAATTTGATTTATGACTACATTTTTGTAAATAGATGACAAGGTTAACTTAATGTGATACAGGAGTATCCACACAAATAGTGGTGCAAAAGTCACGCTCATTCATATTAAATAATTAATTTTTCCGATGTCTCTCTAGCATTTTTATTAAATATAGGACTGCCACACACATTATTTGATGTGAAAGAACACAGAAGAGAAAAGCCTTTCACAATTCTGATTCCTCATAAAGGCAGGAACACCCACATCAGGAGACCTGTCAATCTGTTGTCAGAGCTCACACTGCTATGAATTAACTATGAAACAGAAAAAGCCTTTAGATACAAATATACACGACTTGAGCATCCCAAAGCCAACCCCACAGCAGCCTGAAATAGCTCTGAGGGCCCACATCATAGTATAATTTATATATATATATATATATATATATATATATATATATATATATACTTTTATTTTCTTTTAGCTTGACATACCATTACTTCTCATATTGAAGGGGACACCTCCTGCTGCCCTGTGTGTATCTCCATGATACACACACACTCTCTCCATCTTGCATTTAACCTTTTCTCCTAAGTCTGCTGATGATTTTGTAAAGTGCTGAAGTGTTGAGCAAGAGAAAAGCCCTGTCAGACTGAGGCACAGTGCTTCCAAACCTAATTACTCCACATAATAAAATTCTGTAACCATAATGAGACAGCGAGCTTCTGAGTCACTGTGTGAGCTGACACAGGCACAACAACAACAATCACAAACTCACAGCTGGAATGCCAAGATGGAATTTATTTCTGTTACCTCACAAAGCAGCAGACTCCTGAAGCAACACCTAAGCAGAACCACTTGGGCACAGCCACCAGCACCATTAAGCTTGAACCAGTGCTGGAGAATCACCAATTCTGAAAAACACCAATTGTGTGCTGCCCTTCACACCAGTTTATCAAGGGTCTGCCTGCAGTCACCACCATGCTGTGTTCTGATCTCTGCACCAAGGCAGGGAGCTCAAGCATATCCAGAAGCGTGCCCCCAAGTCTACCAAACACCTCCATTATCTATAACCAGATGATCTACTTCTCAATGCACACAGAGGGTAAACAGGAGTAGACATGTGTTTTCCTTCACTGCTACTTCAGACTATCTGCAGCTGCAAGGTCACTTAAGCATACAGCCCCTCTATTTTGAGCCCATTCCCCCCAACAGCTGCTACAGCAGTGAGATGTGCCCACACCTTGGGGGTGTACAAATCAGGCACAAAGCTGTGCATGGCAGAGGGCAGTGAGAGTGCACACCAACCCTGCATCTCACAGCAGAACCTCACTGACACAACCACAGAGCAGTCAGGTCCATGTACTGATCTGACATCATCAACTGCTACATGACAGCAATTTATACTGACTTGGAGCAACTGGAAATGAAGTGTTCTGAGGCAGCAGTGGAATTGCTATGAGGGGCTACCACTGCCACAGTGAATGAAAGCTACAGCCTCAAGGTGTAACACCAACCAGCACCAGCCTGAGCTGCTTACACTGGAACACACTTGAAGATGATTTGAGCTGCTCTGGCTCTAAAACAAAAGGGCACCAGGACAGGCCCTTGGGAAGGAGATCCCAGACACTGAGCAAAAAAAAATTGGGGCGCTTAATTCCCCATAGCCAGAGGTGCTGGCTGGGAACGTGCACAAAAACACAACACACACAAGCTCTGGGGCTAGTTATTATTTCCTTTGCAGACAATGCCTTCTCATTGCAGAAGTGCAGGTGTGTGAATATTCCTCTCATGACAAACATTCAATTTTGACAAACTGTTTATTTTTGACCAGATGTGGACTTGCTGTAGTCAATGTCCCTTTGATTTTTTTCTCCCACTTCTATTCCCCTAGTCTGTTTTTGCCTCGTCCTGTTTCTCTTTAACACCCACCCTGGGCCTGTCCCTATCTCTTGCCTATTTACTGGGCTGCTCTCCTGCTGGCCACCCAGCCTTGCTGCACAGCTCTTCTACACCCCAGAGAGGACAAGAGACTGAGCTCAGCTGCCTTTCCTGGATATTCCATCAGAGCAGTGGGAGGGACTGCTGCAAAAGGCAGCCCTGACTAGAAAATCGTGCCCTGCCAGTCTGTTCCTATTAGAGAGCCTGTGCTCAGCAGTGCACTCAGGCACAGCTCACCCAACACAAATAACACATGACAGAGCCATCAGCCTCCAAGGGGGACCCCAGCGCTCCAGCTGGGGACCAAGGCCTCGCTCTGTCATCTGTGTCCTGAAGTGTGACACATGGGAGGCTTCATGTCTGCAGAAGGTCTGGCAGATATTTAATAATGAAAGAACATTTCAATAAAACCCCACAGCGTCAGGAGCTGGGGAAGAACCCCCCCACACACATCCCATGTTTGGGTGTGTGCTCAGAGACTGGTTCTGAGCACACCTGGGATGGCCAAAAGGCAATTTTGCTCAGCCAGTCCAGTCTGGGTGCAAGTTCCCATGTCTGACAGACTCTTTTTTCCAAGGAGATTTGAAATTCAAATTTCACATCATTAAAAATCATCTTTCCCCCACTAGGGAGAAGGTTTAAGCCATATTCCAAGAGGGATTAACAGCACTTTGCTTGCTGGTTTAATCAGCATAATACCCTTCCCCCTCCTCTGTCATTACAGTGCTGGGCTCCTCAGATAATTTTGATAATAGTTATCACATCTCAGCCCAGAAGGGACTGCATTTCAGCAGGGACCAAAGTGAACTGAGCCCCTGATGAATTATGGGCTAAATTCCCAGTCATGCTGAGCTTCCCCAAATTGCTACTGAAAATCAGCACCACACAGCATGGCAGGTCTCTGCACTTGGCAGGACTGAATTCAGGCTCACTGAAAACCTATGAAATACTAAAGCTAGCAGAAATAACTCTATAAATTAACAGAAAAGTTCTCCCATCAAGGAATAGGGAAAAAATATTTGATTGGATTTGCCTCTGGTTGCAGTAATTGCTTGAGTGCAGGAGAATATCAAAGCCTGTGGGTTTTGATAGAAAAATCAATTTGCTAAGGGCATGTATCACCATTATGTTTTGAACTGGTACAATCTTTAGTAAGGCACTGTGTGGTGGACACCAAGAACAAAGATGTGAGGCAGCGCACAGACAAACAGGATTGCTCCCAGTCCTGATGTGTGATTAGCACTCCAATATAAGACTTTTCTGTAGATATTTCTGTAAAATATCACTAAAATCTTCAGGGAGTGACTTAGCAGTAATTAAAAAAAAAAAAAAGTTCATAGAGATGGCATTTCATGCAGCAGATAACTTTGGTTTGTAGGTAAAACCCAGTGGAACAAAACAAAGGTGTGATCACTCAGTATTATAAAAAAACCCTCACCATAAAAATAGCATGTTTGGCAAAAGTAACAATTTAGCTTCAATAACTGAGCTATCAAATACAGTTACTGAAGGGGTAATTTGGATAATTTAAGTCTGCTCTGGGAAAATGAGGATTAGGAAGAGGCATAATTAAAATATGCAAAGCCAAGGGGAATAGAGAATAGATATTAAGTCACTTTAAATTAGTAATTCATGAGAGAGTGGAAGGGAGAGAAATGGATGAATTATGCTCTGAAAGGGTCCTGATACTCCATTGTTACAGGGAGAAAAGCTAATCAGAGCCTAAGTGCATCTTATACACACACAGAAATTGGATAGGAAAATTATTTAAGAGCTGGATTTTGCTAAAAAATGCATTTTCCAGCCTGGCCAGCCTCTGCTGTCTCAAGTGCCCATCTACCTTGCAAATTCCTCTGCTTCCAGGCACCGGATCGGGGCCGCCCATACCCGGAGGCTGAACTCCTGTTCTTGACCTGCCGCCTTCTGCTGTCGCCCGCGGTGCTGGCATCTGTCTGCTCTTTCTTGTGGCGCTTTATGATGTCATCTAGAATGAAATGAGGAGAAATACATAGAAACTGCAATTTCCACCAACAGTGATTCCCTATTTGAGTGCTTGGAATTGTCCGCAGTAAACACGGAGCTTGCTGTTCTGTGAGCTACGCTGGACAGACAATGAAAGATTAAGCTTAGCTTAGAAAGTATAGGATCAATTTACCGGGCTCCTGTGGGCTGGAGATTAGAGTGCAGCAAATGATTTACAAATGTGCCACCATCCAGCACGTCGCCACCATGGGCAGGACAGAGATTTCAGACCCCATCACTGAGGGATCTGATCCTGCAGGCTTCCCTCAAGCCTAAGGGAAGATGTTTGTGCAGGGGCACTGGGAGCTCAGTGCTGGCAGAGAAGTTTTTCGAGAAGGTCTGATTAAGTGGCTGTAGGAAAGGTGGCCAAAGAGAGGAGGATGTAACATCTGTTGAGCTACTTGGCTCATGCACAAAGTACTGTCAGATGCAGTGCTCCATCAAGAAAGAGCTCAGGCCCTTCCATTCTCAATCAGCTGGTCTGCAATCAACGGGATCTTCTTAATTCAAGCTGTTCTGATGAAGAGGAATGGCAAAGGCAAAGAGATGTCTCTTCTTTAATTCACATCTTCCAACGTTTTCTTCCTTTAACCTAAAATCTTCCAGAAAATCCTTCGCAAATAATAAAGGCACATCTGTGAAGCTGCAGGCAGAATGTTTTAACTTGAACAAATTAGCAAGAAATGAAGTGTCCAAAACAGGCCCTTTCCCAGGCAGTGGCTACTCCAGCTCCTTAATGTATCACTGGAGTCTAAGGACAAAAGTACCATCAGCTTTCAGCGGGTGCTTCCCATGAATTATCATACCTCCAGCACTGGCTGCTTGTCATTTCCTATCAAGAAATTCCTGTGTCCAAAATGAATACAAAGCCCAAGGAAAATAAATGAGAGCAGATGTAATAGGCTGCTTTTGTGATTTCTCTTTCAAGTCTGCCAGGAAAATAATAGGCTGGGAGATGCTGTACTTGGGATGAATTTGCTAATAGCCTCAGCTAAATGTGCCTTTGGGACACATGTGATTTGGAGCACAGGATGCTTTGAAGTGTTTTGAAAGTATCTCTGCATGCTCTTCAGGGAGGTGACCACACTCATCCAAGGGTGGGCTGCCCACAGCAGAGGAAATGAGAGGGGCTGAATACTCAGGTGCCTGATTTGTCACCTTTCAGTGTCTTTTTTGTTAGGGTATGAGTTGTTACCCTGCCTTTTGTGCCCATAAACATGATAGGATTAACAGAGCGATGTAATGGACTACTACACAAGGCTGCAAGGGGATCCTGAGAGGTCATTTATGGTACATCTATGCCCTCGAGGCATAATTACATCCATCAGGACAGCTTTAAGGCAACTCCTGCAGTTTTTTGTGACTGCTAACTCATGTAAGGCACAAATGCATCTAAAAGCACAGAAAAAGCACATGATGGAAAAAGTTCTTCACCAGGGACGTCTTGTTTTCCGATTCTCTCTTCTACCCTAAGTAAGTTGTATTCTGGATGGAATATGGAGTTGGACCACAGGAGATCTGACAGACAGCAGCACTGAGGGAGAGCAAAAGCAAAGGGAGCATCACATACCAGCAAAGATTAAAAGGATGTATAACACTATGGGAGAAAAAATAAATAAAAAATGAGGGATCCACTGTTGTTATAGCACCTCACAGAGACATTGAAAGAAGGGTGCGTAAACTGAGGGATCAGTTTGAGTTTGCAGTGGAAAATGTTTGCTGTTCCTGACAAATGGCTCTTTGCTGGGAAGAAATGACACAAGGTTTCAGTTAGGAAGCTGACCAACAATAAAAGGTGCTGGTGGACTTTTCTTTCAGAGTAGAGGCGCCAGCACGATAATCTACCAAGATGTTTTGTCCATGCGTCAGAATGCAGTCCTGGGGAGTTCATGACAGGGCGGTCGTTGGTTGTTTATGCACAGTCCACATTCTCCGTGCCAAAGGCATGGCGAGCATCGCAGCAAGCTGCTATAAATAGCAGCACGGCGAGGCCATGGCTCCCCTTCCCGTGTCACGGGGGCTGCTCTCCGTGAGCCCCCCGGGCCGCTCTGCTCTGAGCTCCCCGCTGCTGCCGGCCCAGCGCCGGGGCCGGGCCCCGCACGGGCCTCCTGCCACCCGGACAGGCCACCGGCTCGGCGGGGCCAGCGCACGGCCCGGCCCGGCCCGGCCCGGCCCATCCCGCACGCAGCCAGCCCGGCTCCCCCGCCGCACGGAGCCCCCGCGGGGGCCCGGCCCGGCCCCGCCTCCCGGCAGCGCCCCGCACCTACCCAGGGACATGTCGATCTCCTCGGCCCCCGGCTGCGGCCCCGCCGCGGGGTCCGGCGCGGGCTGCGGCCCCGCCGCCGCCATGGGCCCTGCGCTGTGCGCTCACTGCGCCTGCCCGGAATGTGCCGGCCCCGCAGCGGCCGCTGCCCGCCCGTCCGGGCTGTCCCGGCGGTCCCGGCCCCCGCCCGCCCGCCCCGGCTGTCCCGCCGCCCTCCCCTCCCTGCCCGACTCCCGCGTCCCCGCACTGAGCGGCCCCTGCGCAGCCCGCAGCCAGCGCTGCTCCCCCGCCTGCCCTCAGCCCTGCCCTGGCTCCCTGCCCTCCGCACCCTGCCCGGCGATCCTGGCCATCAGCACCTCCTCTCTGTCTCTCTCTGCCTTAAGCACCGTGCCCCAGCCTCTGGGCTGACACTCTTCTCTCTCCGAATCCTCCTCCTCCGCGGTTTATGCCAGCAGCAGATGTATCTTAACCTTTCTTAGTTCTGAAGACCAGAAAAACAAGGCAAGTCTACAAACAGAGATACTCGTGGTTCGTGTTCATGCCTGAGGTCTGTTCTCATATTTATGAACACCTGGAGGAAGAAGCACCCATTTGGGATTGGTCTTGGGGCAACATCCCGATCACTCACAGAACTCAGATTCTTCAGGGGATCTTTCAGTCTCTGACACATTGGTTACGGCAAAGCTATCCTACAATTTGAATACAAAATGTGAGCTAACCATCTTCCTCTACTTTTAAAGACAGGTGAAAAAAATAAAAAAGAGAGAGGGGAAACAGCATTTTCGAAAGGGCTGCCATGCATCAAGTGAGGAGCATGCTTTTCTCTGAGGTTTCCATATGATAAATGCTGTGAAATTAACTTCCTCACCACATACATAATAGGGGCAACATAAATAGTGAACGTCTGCATGTTTTGCGTTTTCAAACAGTTTCTTTTTTCCACCTTGCACTTCAAATGGGAGAGAAATTTCTACACGCAGATCAACCAGGGCAAGAATTTCCTCCTGGTATGTGTACAGCTCTTGGAAAGATCAAGTGCTTATGAAAGTTTTGGTTTAGGGAGTTGTTCTTTCACAAAAGAAAATTATAAAATAGTGCTGAGGGAGCAACAAATAATCTTTGCTGTATTTTGCAGTGACACTGCAGAATGACCATGGAAGCAGATTGATGTGAGATGTGAGGAATCAGAGTCATGATACCTTGTTTGCAATGTTCTGTGGCGCACAAGGTGTGCTGGGGGCTGTTCTCTGGGAATCAGTTCTAACGCCACCCTAGTCCAAGAGCTTTCATCAAAAGAGAATCCTTGAGATTTCCCAGCAATTTGGCCAGAGTATCCACAGAAGCTGGGGCTGCTGGGCTTCCCAGCACTTCCAGCTGCTGGGTTGGAAGTATCCATATATACCCAGATTTTAGTCATACATACTAAGTACATACTGGGAGAGGAAGTTTACAGCAGTGTCACCCTGTGAGGTCAGTGTCATGAAAGCTCTCCTGGCTTTCTGTATAATCTTGCACACTTGTATCTTCAGAAACTCTGGAAGCAACATCTGAGACATTTCCAGCAGTGTTTCTATGTGATCATATTTAGTGAAACAAATATTTGAGACCAAAGAAGACAAAAGCAGTGTTTAGAAATGGCATCTTCTAAAATATTCAAACGACATTTTTTTTGTGGAACTACAATACAGCTTTTGCAGCAAATTCCACTTCACCAGCTGAGAGGTTTAATTAGCTGCTTTCCTTCAAGTGCATAGCATTAAAGGCAATGATAAAACCTTTCCAAGCTGTATTTCTTCATCTGGGAAGTATGAGCTGATATGTGCTCTTATCTCTCAACTGCCAGGCTGTGACCTCTTAACATCTTGGCAAGTATCCCATTTGCTTAGTATGTCTAAGCACTGCCATCATCTCAGTCCTGAGTAATTTCTCACATCAACAGTGTAGGTGGCACATTCTGGAGTTGATGAAAAGGCCTGAAGAGCCAGAACCTCCTCTAAAGAACAATCCCCCTGCACTGGAGAGGACTGCAGGTGTCTGGCAGACAGACTTGACCCTGCATCCTAAAAAAGGAATGTCAGGAATGTGACTTTCACAACTAAAAAGCAAGATTAATAAACGAACAATGAAAAAAGAAACTAAGAAAGGGCGGGGAAAAGTATTTATGCTATGCTTTCTTCTAGAAGTGTTTTGTGTTGACTCACTGATACTGTGGCAACAAACCACCAAGCTGAGCCCTCAAAGAGCACTGGGCACCTCTGCCAAGGGCACCGGGCATTCCTCCCCCTTGTTAGACACAGGCAGGACCAGTTTGTTACTGAGAGCAAGTGTTACCTTGGGGCACTGCGCCTTTCAATTTATCAGATGATCTTCTTGTCATATAATGAAACCCCGAGGAACTCTAGAAGGCTTTTAAACAAAAGTAAACTCAGTGGGAGAAAGGAATACATGCCAGCAGCTAAACACTTGTATTATCTGAAATGTTTTCTTGATCTCTAAGTAGATTTAGTGAATCTTCTGCATGTTAAATTACTTGTCATGATTTATTGCTGTAACAAATCTTACACTGTGATCTCAAAATTAACACTGGTCACTTTGTCTTTTATTCTCAGGGATACCTCATATCACAGTTATTTAATATAAAATTGCAAAATATATGACTGCTCACTTTCAGTGAAATGGACCCAAAACTACATGACTCAATTGGTAATAAATGTTTTAGTCTTTTTCTTGGGAATTAAGCCTCTGTAGCTAGCTGTAGGAGTATGTGGCAAGGAAAGGCTTGGAATCTGCATGCACACATTTTTAATCTGAGGTTGTGGAGGCTTGCCAACCTCTCCCAGAATTGTTCAAAGCATAAACAATCACTTAATTCAACGGGCCAAAACGGATCACTTTTGTGACACTGTATTTTGCCCACAAGGGGGATGTTTAGGCCTTTTAATTTATGAGAACCCCAGGACCATCATTCTCAACTCTTCATGAGGAACACTGGTAGCAGTACAGCTACAATAGCTTGCTCCAAAATTGGTGAACCACCACTAGAAAAAGCTTATGTTTTATTGTTAGATGCTGAACATGGCCTTTCAACCATATGTTGCCATGTGAAAATCATCTTCTTAGAAGATGGAAAAAAAAAAACACTTATTCATGCTCTCTGAAGAAAATTCTAATTGCACCAATATTTATTTATTTTAGTCATTCCCAGAATGAATTACATTGATGATGATAATTCAGTTTTTATGCAGAAGGTTGCTGTGTATTTCTCAGCCACTGTATGCTATAAAGTGCCTGAGGTACACACATCACTGAGCTCTGCTCAGGGAAGACAAGATCAACCATGGATAATGACAAAACCCTTACTTTGTTTCTTACAAATTTAGCAGATGCTGCCTGCATAGAGCAAAACTGAGTTTTTAGAGAGGGGTTGTAGCCTTTTTCTGCCTCTCTCTCTATCTCTCTGTTAAAATTGTCATCTCAGCCTGGCACATGCAAAACCACTGCTACAACACCGATAGGCTGTACCTCTGGAGTATGCAGTGTCCCACAGTCATCCCACAAAAAACACATGTACAGGATGACAGGGAGCTGGAAGCCTCAGTGCAATCTGCAGCCAGCCAAGCCACATTCCAGTAAAGGGAGATCCACAGGTACACCACCCTTGGCTGTGCTGCTTGTCATGTAGGAGTAGTTTCACTTCATGCTGCTTTTAGGGATCTCTCAATGTTAAAGTAAACCTTCACTGAAAGGGCTACATTTCTAATCTCTCCAAGAAACAAGCAGGGCAAGTATGCTACTACACAGCAAACAAGTTATTCAAAGTAGAATAAAAGGACAAATCCTATTTGAAATCACACCAAAATGATCAGCAAAGGACAAAGGCCTCTGCAGCACCACAAGAAGGTATTTCCAGTGCATGTAGCTGGAATAGATGGGGATTGAAATGACATCTTTAAGGAGAGATGCTTCCCTCCCACTGCCTTCAGAACTCTTTTTCCTCATGCTCAATGAAGCATTGCTAGCTGTGCAATGAATCAGATGCTCCCAATGGGAAAGGTATTGGGAATATTCTCATTAATTCTGCTCTCTTATTGTGGTCTGTACAAAAAGCGTTGAGAACAGGTGTTGCTCGCCAAGGCAGCTAGGCAGGATCCTGCTTGCTTCCTTTCTATTTGAGCATCAGATGCTGGAGTATTCTGAGCTATTTCTAGCTCTTTAAAATGTTTCACATAAATGACTGCCCTTTAGCAGAGATTGAGTGGCATTTGCCTTTTGATCTAAGAAGGAATACATGTATAATTTGCTTGCTTCACTTTCCAAACGGCCCAGATTGTGCCACTTTAGTATGAATCTTGAAGCCAGGTATTTGGAGATTATTTTAACTGTCTGTGGGAAGCTGTGAACATCTGCAGGTCTTGAAGAAAAAAGGAATATCCATGACACATAGAGCATGCACTGATAAGCAAAGTAAACACAATGGATTTGAAAAGGCATCAAGGAGATGGCACCAGGATCATAAGACTGTTGAAAGAACAGTGACTGTGTTACTTCAGTGTTTCAACCATGGAGGAGTACTGAGTGTACTTACAAAGAAGCACAGCAAGAACAGTAGGAAAGCTCTTGTTTAATTGCTTAAAGCAAAAGGAAGTCTCTAAAGGATGCTAAAAAGGTCAGTGCTGACATTTCAGGAGGATTTAATTTCTCTAAGCAAATGGCAATCTAGGCTGACAAAGCCCTGCTCTATATTTACCTCGTACTTAACTCAGGGACACTGAAAGCGTCAGGGGTCTCCTGTTGACAATTCCTGTTGCTTGGCCATAGGTGCCCAGAGCTTGTGTGGTCTGGCCAAGGCCTGCCAGCACTGGGGAGGTGTCGAGGGAGCATCACTCTGAACAATGCCCTGGGCAGCACCTTGCTTTGTCACTGTCCTTTGATATCCTCACCACAGACCTGGCCTGCCCTGGGACACAGCCTGCAGCACACACTGCAGAGTGACAAAGGTGACCGAGGACTCCTCTCTTGCTGTCCCTGCTGTCATAATCAATTTCACACATTTTACAGATAATCCCGTCTGGCTCTCTGCAGAAGGCAGTGCCCTGGGGAACTCCGTGTCTGTGAGCAATGATGCTGAGCAGGACTGGGAGGAAGTGCAGCAGCAGAGCAGCAGGACGGGCACGCAGCTCTCACTCCCCTGTTCTGAGCATGGCTTGGGCCAGCTGTGCCAGGGCTACATCACTGCAAGAGTTGTGAGTAAACACATCTTGCATTCCAAGTTGTAAGTTAGATCAAAGTTTTAAGTTAGATCTCATTCCTTGAGGCATTAAAATGAAATGTGTTGAAGTCATAACTTTATGAGTTTTCATCTCATCTGGAGCAGATGTGAGTAACCACAAAGACTTTCAAAGTGGAAGCTCTTCATGGAAGTGTGGGATTTTCAGAAATTTTCAAACTTCTTAAACTCGACTCTGTCTGGCATGGCTGCAAGAAAATATGCTTGTCTTGTGCAGTCTCATGACAACATCTGAGTGTTTTCACCTCTTCCTGTTCTCAACTTCTATAATAAATAAGAAAATGCAATAATCTCTGTTTCATAGAAGAAACTGAGGGATGGCACAGTAAGACATAGGGTTTACTGCACATTGGGCCAGGAAGTTTGGTTTGGGGAGCCTTCTGCCACTAGACTAGTAATCCTGGTTTTGCTTGTGAAATAACAAAGAAAGGAGGGCATGGGGAAAAAGAACTGTTGAAAGGCTGTGAAATCCTTTATAAATAAAAGTAATTAGACTTTAGCATTCCAGACATCTGTTCTGGTTCTGCAGCTACTGAAGGTGATAAATGACCCCCACAGGTAAGTCTGCTCTACCACAGGAACGTGCAATCATCTTTCAAGTTTTTTCCTGAGTAAGCAGCAATTTGCTCAAGACAGTTTGCAGATTGGGAATTTTTGGTGACCTGTTAGGAAAAGCCTCAGACATCGCTTCCAGCCTACTGTATGGGAAACTTCAGTTCCTTTGAAGATGAGAGAGTGTGTCTGAGCCAACCGAGCAAGCTTGGCTTGCTTTTTGTAGGAGCACCTGCAGGTACAGTGAGTATTTGGTTAAACATAAAAAGGCCCCTCATATGTGAGAATTCTGGTGACAAATAATGTTTTAACCCTTTAGCAATTTGTCAAGTTTATTTAATACAAAGAGAGCTTAAGCTCTTTCTCTATCTAAGTTTGGCTCAGTGAGAGGCTGAGTGATGCGGCTGAGAGGGAGGACAACCAATCTGCATCTCTGAGCTGGCCCTGTGCCGAGCCACAAGCTTTGGAAACTCAGAGCAACTATCTCTAAAGTTTAGTAGAATTTATGTGCTGGAGCTGGTCCTGGCTGCTATTCTGCTTCACTCTTGCCAGCTGCAGAGCCATCGTGCCTCCTGCTCCGTGTCCACAGGCAAAATCATCCTACACACTTGGCCCAACACCAGTCTGAGTTTATTCACCCTCCACCCTCTCTGGCTGGAACGTCAACCAAAGGGCAGCAGCCAGCAGTGTTTATAAAGTATTTTCTTGTTGTGAATCCAGGGAATGAGTGGCTTTTTCAGGACAGGAACAGAAGCTCTGGCCCAGCCAGACGGACATAGATACTCATCTGTAAGAATGAATCCTACAGCCCTCACAAGTACCCACAGCTAAGGCCAGAGGAAGCAGCCAGCCACACTATTTGCAGGTGACAATGGGACCCCTTTCTCCCCCTGCAGCTGCATTTTGCACTCAGAGCTGTTTGCAGGAAGGGCAATCTGCATGCCAGGACAGGGTGATCCCCAAATCCACACAGTGCTGCACTGCAGGACTGAACCCTTTGCTCTTCAGGACCTGCTCACTGATCCTGGCTCATTGGCTCTACTGAATTTCACCCAGACATCACCCACATGATATTTCAGGTCTGGTCCTTTTGTGATCAATAATGGCTCAGCTGTGTGTCAGTGATGTGTTGCTGGCTGAAGGCCAGAGGGAATTTCCCTTTAGATCCCCAAATTAGGCATGACATATGCATGCCAAAATAAACAAAAAACCAATCCAAACCAATTCAAGAATGCAAGGGTCTTCATGAGGTTCAAGGCTTAAAAGCAGATTCTGCTTATTAAACACAGAGCAATTGCATAAAAATGTGGGTCTGTGGGGCTTTCTTTAGCATTTCCTGATCACAGCTCCAGAGCAATTTTTGGAAGATAAATATGCAACACCTAAAAATGGGAGGCAATTATGCATCCATCCAGTATCCCAGCAGTCCTGTAGCATTTTATTCAGGTAAATGGGCCCTGGACCTTGCAACGGGCTTGTGATTTCTGTGTCCTAAGTGCCATTTCACATTCTGAGCCACGGTCATTTGTGTCTGTGGGGCTTTTGAGAGTTTTCCTTCACCCATTTCAGGTGAGCCGCTGGCTCGTCTTCCCTTTGTTGTGCCGCGGACGATTGCTGGGTGATTTTTCTCGCTGCCACACGCGGGGATCCGCAGTCCGTGGCCGGCTCTGCCGCTGGCCGGGTTTGCGAGGCAGAGGCCACGGAGGTTCTGATGCTCCCGGCGCAAGAGAGCCGTTGTTGTGGAGGGGCCGGTCAAGATGGCGGCCGGGCAGGGGGGCGGCGGCGGCAACAACGGCGCGGGCAGCGGGACCGGGACGGCGCCCGGCAGCGGAGCGGCGGGGCTCGGGATCCCCGCGCACCTCACTCTCTCCTTCTCGTCCGGGCCGCACTGGGGCGCGGCAGCTCTGCCGCAGTCGCACACGGTGCGCAGCCTGGAGCGGGCCCTGGAGGAGGCGGGCAGCTCGGGCATCCTGTGCCTGAGCGGGAGGAAGCTGCGCGACTTCCCCGGCAGCGGCTGCGACCTGAGCGACACGACGCAAGCAGGTGAGGGGGTCCTGGCAGTGGCGGGCCGGGGCTGCGGGGCCGCTGCGGGCCCGGCGCTGAGGGCGCGGACCTGCTGTGGTGGCCGCTGGGGCCGGGCGGTGGCGGTGCGGGGCCCCGGTGCGGGCATGCAGCGGGGGTCCCCGCGGTGGCAGGGAGCGCTGTGGGGGCAGCCGCGGGGGTGACACGGGAGCGGCTGCCCTGGGTGAGGAGCGGGGACCCCGCCGTGTGGGGACAGCGGGGGACAGTGGGGAGGCTCCGCGTTTGGGGGCTCTCCGTGCGGGCACCGGGACGGGGTCTGGAGGATGTGGGTCTGCGGTGTCGGGGCTGCCCCGCTGGGCGCACTGGGGGCCGGTTCTGCCGCGTGAATGTGGGGCGAGCATCTGTGCAGGTGTGGGCTGTGAGCGGGGCACGCTGTGCCTGCTGTGTGCGAGCGGGCAGGGCACCCGGAGGTGCCCGGGAGGTGGAGGAGCGGCTCTGTGTGAGCGTGTGCGAAAGCACCGGGATGTGTGTGAGTGTGGAAGGGCACAGGGCTCGGGGTGTGTGTTTGTGTGTGTGGGCGCACAGGGCTGTGCGGGCAGAGGGGCTCCCTTCACTGCCCGGCCGTGTGTGTCCGAGCTCTCCGTGGTGCTCGGTGTTCCGGCGGTGGAAATCGCTTTTCCCCGGGGTGGTGGGAGCGTAGGCGGCTCTCTCGCTGTGCCCGGGCTGCCGGGTCCGGGGCCGTGCGGGGAGAACCGCTCCGTGCGTGGCGGGAGGAGGCTGCTGCGGTCTGTGTGCCCGCGGGGAAGAGGGCCGCTCTCAGGGAATCGGGCATTTGTCCCCTATGATGGTCTGTACGTGCTTTAAGGATGGGTAATTGCCGTTGGTGTGCCCGCAGCGGGTTGTGCAGGCTGATGGGAGCGCTTGATTTCGCACTCGGGGGAATGAGAGCTCCGTGTTGTGGTTGGGCTGCACCTTTAAAGGTGTCGGATCCCTTGCAGTAAAAGCTATATCGCCTGGGGTATCGCGGTCCCGGCTCAGCAGGAAGATGGTTCCGAGTGCGGGTGCGAGAGGTGTGTGAGCATCCAGTAGTGAGTGTGGAGAGCTTGATGTATTGGTAAATGCTTGGGTATCGTGAGTGTGGGCCTGGATTTACCCAGGCTTTTAGGTGCAAGAAACATGGAGGCACTTTTCTGCATGGTTCCTAGAAAACAAAGCTACATTTTCCACGGAGATTCTCTCATATTGTGGCTCATCTCCATTTCCTTGTGAGTTTTTTTGCTGCTGGGGTAGTTGCTGAAAATGGTTAATTTGAAATAATGTGCTAGACGAAAATATTAATGAGGGGCCCAGGATCTTTTGTTCACAAATAGTAGTGGCTTTTGAAAATGTTGTTTGAGTGAAATAATGCTGTGGGGGGGTTTGTTTTGTTTCGTTTTGTTTTGGGGATTTTCTTTATTATGAATAGCTGGCATATTCTTTGGAATAGGAGACTGTCCATGGTGGTACCTGGAAATAAAAATAGGTTCCATGAAATAATGGAAGCTGGAGTTTTCCTGGTAGTAGCATCAAAATATATTTAGCAATGTTGTCAGTCTCTCCTTTCTGTAGATATTCAATAACCAAAGCACTCAGAAAGAAAGAAGCATTGTAGGCATATAGGCAATCTATTATTAAAAAGACTTTCTGTATTTTGAAGCTGGTCCATCAAGGATCTGTACTTTTTGTTTGCTTCTAATTATTGCTGTGCTTTTTGGTAGGGTTTTTTTTTTGTCCATTTATTATGAATCTCAACATTCAGTCAGAGCTGTCTGCAATAATCTTGTTTTTATGTTTTAGGATGTAGTAAAACCCAGTCATTCCCATCAGAATTGAATCATTATTGTGAATGGTGGTGTGAAATTGTTTTAAGGGCTGTCTCTTGCAGAAATAGCTTTATTGCTTGCTGCTCTAAAATCCCATACTGAAATAGTTAATCTGGGTCTATGTAAGTACCATCTCGGGAGAATCCTGATGTAATGTAGTCCTAGTTTATGAATGAATCCTGGTGAAATACAGATTTTAGATGTCTTTCAAAAGATGCTTGTAAACAAAATACCTGTAGTCTGTATTTTGACTTGATCTGTAGAAATTTTTGTCAAGTGGGTAAGCAGTGTTGTGCTGGTGAATCATGGACATCCTTGGCAGTGTCAATGTGGCCTGGAGCTCAGTGGGGATGTAGCAGCTGCCTCAGAGGCAACAGTCACACAGTTATTGATATTTCTGTAGCAGTTATCCCTGTTTCACGTGCAAATATCCCCATGAGCAATTCAAGGCTGAGGCATAGGAGATGGGGGCTTGGGTCACAAATCTTTGAAGAGTTTCACTGTCTGTTTTAAGTCAGTGAGTCTGAAATTAAATTCCATGGTACTTGAAACAAATATTTTAAAAAAAGCTTCTGGGCAGTGTGGATGTAAACAATTTCTTTCCAATATCACCAACCCTTCGGCAGTAGGATCTGCAGTGTTACTGTAAACCCAGAATATTCTATCTTTATATCAGTAAATCCAGCAAGAGCTATGTTGAAGCACGACTTCTGTTGATTTATCAAAAATAGCTTGGGATTTTATTTTGTATCTAACTTACATAATGCCTTGCCAATACTTAGTTTGCAAATACGAAGGCATACTTTTTTGTATTTTAAATTTTATGTCTAAAGCATAGTGGCTATTTCTGTCTATCTCTTTTTATTTGTTTTTAACTGTGAATTGTCCTTGCAGCATTTTGGCCAGGAAATCCTTATTTTATTATTTATCTGGAAAATATCCTTATTTTATTGTTTATGGCTGCTCAAACAGATCTTGTGTTGCTTTTAATGAACTTTTGATGAGAAAATGAAATCATAGTTATTGAGAAATCAAGAGATATCTTGAATATTCCAGTGATTTTATGTGTGATTTTGCTTCTGTATGAGCAGCATTAGGCCCCTTGGCAGTTAAGTAATTGAGTCTATCACATCAGTGTAATCACAGTCTGCTTAGCTGAAGAGTTGTGTGTTTGCTGTTTTATTTTCTTAAAGATAGTTCAGTCTGACAATATAGCACAGGAACCTAAGTCAACCTGTGCCTTTAGCAATTTGCCCCCTTTTTAGTGAGCACGTTTTAAAAATGAATTTAATAAACACGAAAGGTGTGTGACCAACAGCTCCAGTGATGCCATCAGGCTTATTTGTTTATGGTTTTGTCACAACAGTTTCAAATCCCACTTTTTAATTCTGAGGGAACTCCCAGGGAGTTATAAGTAGGTGAGTGATTGCCTGTAAATAGATGAACGTTGAAATTTCTCCTTTCTCACCCCTGCTTCCTCCTCACAGCATGGAGGAGTAACATCAGTGTATTCCAGTATGACTTGAGAGTGAGCCCTCCTGTTGTGGCCAGTACCAGTCTTGGCATGGTGTTGTTACAGAGATCATTGTCACTGTTACTTGCATGTCTGTCACTTTTTTTACATCCTATTTAAGGCCCTTCTAAGGTATATTGTCATTCACGTGATTACAGATTAAGCCCTCAGGGCTTAATATCGAGTGTGAAATGCATAAGAATGTTAATTTATAATGCAGTTCTGCCTCTACAGTATGTACTTCTAAACCAATTATATTTTCCTTTCTGAATAAAATTATTTCTGTTGGTAGAGCCAATGTTGAGTAAATTGAGGATGGCAGTAACTGAAGAGCAACAGCAAATCCAGTATTCAGCTAAAAAAAATTAGCATTCATATATGATATATATCCTAAATCTTGATTACATTCTGGAAATCAAGCACACTGCAAAATGTGGTTCTTCAGCAGCATTTCCTTCAGATTTGAACAAAAAGAGGAACTCAGATTCTATGATATTTGGGGAAGAGGGGCTGGTGTTTATGCTCTGAAATGCATCTGATGCAAAATCTGGAAGTGACGCAGTTTATAAACAATTATGGAGTTTTCGGCAGTGTTCTCACAGCCTGTCCAGCGTTTGGGCTAGGCAGGAATGAACTGCGTGTGCTTGAGGCTTTCTGGCTGAAGGCCACTGTAAAGGAACTTGTTAAGGATACTTGGTGTGATGGACAAATTCAGTTCAATGACTTGAAGTTAAAGGAGCTGATTACTACTATTTGTCTGTCTGACTTATGTCTTAATATTTTAAAAACCCAATAAATTTAGTGTTACAGCCTTATCTGAAATACTGACCTACAAAAAATGTGCAATGTGTAATTTTTTGACATTTTTTGACTTTTTACCATCTCCATCCATCAAAATTGGATTTACCATTGCATTGTAATTGCATTTGTAATATCCAACATCTAACATCTATAATATTTCTCTGTTTGATCAACTCAGGAATTTCTTTTGATATGTGTTTCTACTTATTACTGACTATTTGCAGAGGGGCAAATAATTTAGGTTGTGAATTGTGTTGCAAAGCCTTGTGCAACAGAGAAAAATGGAGTAGCTTTTGCTTTTTGAGATACTCTTTTTGGTGAAGTGTGTTTTCCCATTTAAGCTGTACTGCTTGGTTGGAGCTGATTCAAAACTACATACTCATATTCCCAGCAAGGCTGGCATTTAATGCTGAAATCTGTCCTTAGCAAAAAGGTAACTAAATCAGGGCTGAAGGCTGGAGTTCCTGAAGGCTGAAAAATGTGAATTTATTTGATACTTTTTTGTGATAAAAGAGTGGAATGACAGTGGGAAGAGACTACTGAGTTCTCTGCTTTTCTGTGGCTGTCCAACAGTCTGATCTTCATTGTTCTTCCAGTCTGAGATTGTTTGCCACTTGCTAGGAGGATGTGCTGACAGGTCTAGAGAAGGTTGCACACTTCAGGTGAAAATAAAAAAGTCTTATTTCTGCTATAGAACTAAAATAGTTTTGTTACTTGGCAGACATTATCACAAATGTATTTCCAAGTGTCAAAAGTATGACTTCTGAAGCAAGGTTTGTGTAGTTAAAAGGCTTGAAGGAGCCCTGAGCTCTGGCTCTGTGGCAGCTGAGCAGCAGGTGTAATGCACAGGGAGCAAATCCCCAACCATCTGGGTATTCAACCAAGCACTCCTGCCACTTGTCACTTGAGCACCATTCCCACAGGTGAAAGCAGGATGTCGTGATGAGAACTTGTTCTGTTGAAGACTGACCTAGAACTAAAAGGTTTCTGAGAGTACTTCAAGTTGGTACATGCAGTAATGAGAGATACTGTAGAATTACTTTTAAGCTAATAGAAGAGGCTCTGGCCGTTCCTAAATGCGGCCATGAGGTCTGGCATGAGTAGGACAGAGTCAGCAGGAGGCACCAGCCAGGAAGAGCAGATGCTGAAGTTGCTACATCAGGGGCCCTCAGGTCTCAGGAGAACATACTGAATTGTTGATAGACCCTGTTCACTCAGTGCTCATGGGCTGCTGGTTTACCCAGTTTCTTCAGGTTTTTCCTGCTTTCATTTTAGTGCAGTTGCCTTGTTCCTCAGTGTTCTTTGTCTTCCAGCAGTTTAGCTTGCTTAAAAAGTGTTTCTGCTTAGTTTATCCAGTGACAAGCCATTTTATCTGCACGAAAGATAAGTCATGTAGTAAACACTGATTACTGCAGGTTGATTGTAGCTTGTCTTGTGTCTATTTAGATTGTAAGCTTGTCAGGATAAAGGCTTGCATGTGTGTTACTGAGCATACAGAGGCTGGTGTAAGTCTCGGGAATTTTGTGTATATTTGAGGTATTCCTTAACAAACTCAGGCTTTCCTTCATTGCTGGATGAGGATTACTTTCCCTTATATTACTTGTCTGTGAAACAGAAATTTGGAATTAAAAAAAATTCAAAGCCAAAAAAGAAATTGTCAGAATTAAACCAATAAGTGATGGTGAGTTTAAGTGGGAGGAAGATGCCTTGTCTGTAATATGTCAGCTTAAGAAGTCTTGCTGACTTGTCAGGAAAATACATTTCACTTTTTCTGGTAGTAAAGCATTTTAACAATTATACTCTAGACTAAATACTGAAGTTCCCAAAATAAAAAAGGATTCCAGTGGGATTTTCTGCTTACCAGTTCAAACTCTGGAAGATTTGCAGAGCCAAGACACCTTCAGTAATGGAGAGGAAGATAATCCTTGACATGAAGTAATGGATTATGTCCTTTTGACATGGTATGGAATTTACACTTCCATGTGCCAGACTGAGGAGTGATCCTGGTGATGTGTTCTTTATTTTCCAGTTAAATCATGCTGTGCTAAAATAGCTGAACACACTCCGGAGTTGGAGCACTGTGTTACATTGTGTTGGAAATGTCTAGATCTTTCTAATGTTGCAACATGATGAAGAATTCCTTGAATTCATCTGTTGAGTTCATCCTCATGCTGCAAAATGTGGAATATGTAAAATTTTCTTGAGAAAGGATGTTCTTTGATCTTTGTGTGCTTTCAAGCCTGCTTGGCAAGGAGGGAAATTTAATCCGTGAAATAGCAACTAACAGATAAGCCCTAAGTGATGTCCAGGTGTTTAAAAAAACAAAACAAAACAAATGACTGTCTTAAAAATAGGCTTGTGAAGATTGAGGAGCTTGACGGGCTTCAGTGATCTCAGGTGGGGAGGGGGTGGGTGGTTGACAAGGCTTGGGAAGAAGGATGTAACACTGATAGTGGGCACAGGGAGTGCAGAATTTACAGGCCACAAGGACAGTTGGCAGAACTCCTGAGATAAGAATGAAGCCTGTAAAGCCAGCTCTGCTGAATCAGTTCTGAGAGCATAAAAGATAATTCTGGGAGGGGGAGATCACAACAGTGACTTAAACCCACTGACCCAAAAAAAGAGAGACTGGGCACATGGACTGATTAGTGGGAGAAGCAGGAGAGGTCATTAGCCAATATAAGATAGAATTCTGGTTATTAAGAGAATTATGTAACTTGTAGCAAATAAGCACTGATTCCTTTCTTTGGTAAAATGTATCAATAGTAAGAATTTTGATAATTGGTGTGTTTAACTTGCAGAATACCCCATAGCACCCAGGCTTGCACAACTCTGAAATAATCAGTGCCTCTGTCAAATGTGTAATTATTGGCTTGTTGCAACTCAAATCTGATTTGTATGGACAACACTGACATTGCTGTGCAGCAGATCAGCACCAGCATACCACCCAGTTATTCCAGCCTTTAGATCAGAGCTTCTGGTTTAGTTTTCTCCTAGTAGAGATTTCAGGAAAAACCTCACAAACTCGAACCACCACGTGGTGAGCAGAGGCAGCTTACATAAAAAACAAGAATTGCTCGAATCAAACTGCCAATCTAGACGTGTTCAGTGTAGGTGCACCCAGTGTAGACTGGGAGACTGGGCTTTGTGAGAGTGGGCTGGAATAGTGGATTCCTTAAGGCTGCTTTGATTGCAGAGCCAGTGTGCTGGATCTCAGTTTTTTCTCCCTGGTAGCAGAAGTGTGAGAGACAACCATTGGTCTGTTCCAGTTACAGAAACATTTATTTCATGTGGAAGAGCTGTGGTTCAGTCTGACAGGATGTTTTATTTTTTTATTGAAATCTTTAAAGTTGTAAGTGTGTATTTTTTTTAAAAGGATTTTGTTTTTGTTCAGAAATGCTGATTAGCATGAAAAACCAAGAACTCAGAACCTGTCAAATTGAATTTCTGGTTGCCTGTACAACCCTTCCTCTGTACTTGATGAGAAACCTCAATTATGTGGTTGTGTAGTTTCTTTGTTTCTTCTTTTAATTGTAGATCCAGTCTGTAACTAAACTTAGGAGTGGGGATAACCATAAAGCAGTTATTTCCTATATCTTCAGTTGCTGGATTTAGAATCCAAATACCATTTTGATATCTGTTTGTAATACCTTTTCACAAAAACAGAAGCTATTCCATGCTGTAAAAAGCCCAGTTGAAAAAAAGTAAAAACTGCTTATAGCCACCTCTAGTCTTGAGAGAGTTTTTTCTTTATTTTAAACAGAAGGCAGACTGGTTCTACTTGACTTGAGTATACACAATAGATAAAAATCAAGTTAAATATTGCTACATAAGCTTTTAAGAGCAGACTTCAAATGTACATAGCCTTCATTGACAATTTGTGATCAGTTTAATTTCCTGAGAGCTAAAGGGTTTTGGCAGATATTCTCAGCTTCCTGACTGTGCATGAGAGCTTATGGGTGCTCAGTTTGTTCTGTGTTGTTTTTCGCTGTTGTTCTTCATGTTGGAGAGCAAATGTTGATTTGTATATGAAATTCACAGTTACATGGATTTATGGTACTGTAATTCTTGAACATTCTTTGACAGTAAGTTCAAAATTGTTGGTCTCCTTTGCAACTGAAATGGTTGCTGTTTATACAGTATGAGAAATCATTCTACATCTGGATGTATTTTAATTGTTCAGTACTTCATTTTGCAGCATAAATAAGTCTGAAGAATTCTGATATTTATTATTTAAGTATCCAGGTTTGTTTTTCCTTTGAAGGAAATATTTAAAAACATTTCTGTGTTTAACAACACTACTCATGCATTAAGATTGGAACTGCAAAACTACAAGTAGATTTGTAGAGTTTGAGGGAAATGCTAGAGGGATATCCCATTTGAGGTGAGCTTGGGAAACTTTTGAGTTCCTTTCTCCTGAGGCTCCTTCTCCAATTTGTTGAGAAACTAATCAGGGCAGGAAGAGATGTCTGCTGTGACTAACCACAGAAATTGCACTTAGCATGAACAAACCAATTTCATTGTTTATGTAACATAACTTTCTTCAGACAGTGGTTTGTGGACATTGACAGCTTGTGCCTCCTGGAGATACCATGTGTAGTGTTTGAGCTACTTTTTTCTTCTCCAGAATCATCTTGCATCTAACAGACAAATGAGTTTTACCCATATTCTGTGTGGTGATCTCAGATTCATATTTAGATTGACTAAAAGAGTGTCTTTGAGATCAGGTCTCAACACTTGTTTTTATGCATCTGTTGTCTTCTTTAGGACTAATTTTACAGCTACTACTGTTTTTAGACTCTGGTTGGCTTAGGCTAAAGCATTGCTAGAAAAGCTGGCTAGGAAAATTTATCTGTGATGAGTTAGGAGAGCAGTTCTGGGTTTTGTGGGGTGAGGATGTGGGGTTTTTATGATCTAGTTTCTTAATGCCATTTTGGAGCAAACAAAAGCCTAACACCAATATCCTGGATAAGCAATGTATTTTTATGAAAAATATAATACCAAGATGAGGTTCAGTGTAAATTTCCTAGCTGAGCCTTGTATTTCAAGTTCAACATGTTGCGTATGTAATATATGAATATAAAATGATTGTACTGGTTTACATAAAAGGCCAGTCTGTTGTATCATCATGTTCCTGATGGCAAGCAGTGTTGCTTAGGGAAAAGTGCAAAAACAAGGCAAACATGATGTTAATACTACTTATATACCTGGCTGCACACTGCTGTAATCTGATAGTTTGACCTTAAATTTATACAAGATAACTTCTCACTTCTTATGGCTTCCTTTCCAGACTGATTTCCTAAAATTCTTTCCTTTGGATCTTTCTATATATTGTTTTTTTAAATCACTGTCTTATAGTAAATAAAGACTTTACTTTTTCTGTCAAAAAACCAAAGGGCAACTGACTTCTTCATATTTTCCTAGTTCCTCTTTCAGATTTGACCTTAGCAATGGTATACTTCTCACTTTCATTGTTCCTGCAGATATAGTGTATTGCAATACCCTGTGATTCATGAGCAGGCATGGATAGTGTCTTCTGTTCAGTCCTCACATAACACTCCCACTGAGAGTTTTCCAGTTTGAACTGGTTAAGGAAAGGATTCCTATATTCTCACTTCTAGAGGAGTTGTCAACCTAAATCATCTGTGGTTCCACATTTAGCAGCTTTCCTTGCTTCTCCAGTCTATTAACCCTTACAAAACCATTCTCAAGTGCTAGCAGCCTGCTTTCATTTCAAGTGAGACAGAAGCTGTCTTGTTTATGGAGGAGCGCTCTATTCCTTTTTTCAGACTGTATTTTCTTGGTCATCTGTTGTATTATCAGTCTTCAAAAAGTACCTAAATGACATAAGTTTCACATCTACATTTTATTTACCATAATAGGCAATACTATCTCATAAACTTCTTGCTTGTTATGAAAATGTTTTGGAGTAGAAATCATTCTTTAGTTTGGATAAAAATAGTTTGCTTGATTTTAAAAAGCTGCAAGTACATTCAATATGAGAATATTATGGAAAAATATAGATACTCTGATCTTTCTCTACATAAAAATCTGAACCAACCCCTGGAGCTATTCTAATGCTGTTTTGCAATGATGGAATGAAAAATTGCTTGAAATAGAAGTTGTGCTATCTCCTACCTCTTTATTTATCTTTTTATTTCATTGTTGAGAGATAGTGGTTGTCATTTCCTATTCTAATAGGATTTCTGGGTTTCATAATAAAAAGGTGTAATCCTTGCCCTACAGTGTCTTCAAAGGCATTGTCTCCAGAGAAGTGGTTTCTACAGTAATACACAAACAAAGTGACCTTGGTATGTATTTTGATGTGCAGCTGTATGGGTTCTGTATGAGGGCACACTCAGGAGCTCCAGCCAGACTCTGCTGATGTGATTTGTGCCAGGCCAGGCTGGAAACCACAGCTGGTTTGTGTTCACTGTGGAGTATTACACCCCTGGTCCACTCATCCAGGGCAGAGGGTTGGTGCATCCTCTGCTTGTTGTCTGGCCTGCCTCTAGATTTTATTTCTTCAAAAGAAATAGCACAGCTGTTTTTTTAACCTTAAACTTCCCAAGATGTGTGGTTGAGGTGTGGCTGGAAGCAAATACAGCAGCAAAATATTAATGGTGCCCTTGAGCCTTCTCGTTCAGTCTAACCTACAGTGCTGTTCCTGGGACCAGTGGCTGTAGGGTGGGATTTTGTAATTTGTTTTGTTGACTAGATCTTTATACCAGCCTTCAGTCACCTTTCAAGCTGCTGATAAAACCAGATCAGGAAGAGGCTTAAAGCTCTTTTTCAGAATGGGGTTGTATCCAAGCACGTGGTGGAGGTTGTAGAACTGGGCCAGCAATAAAACTGTGGGCATCTCTTCTGCATGCAGGTGTCGCACTCTGCTGAATATTAGAACAAGAGAGCATTTGTTTAAGAAGGGTTTTGCAGAAAACTTTCATCTGAAAGCTGTCATTTTTCTGTAATATTTTGAAAACTGATGTAGTGGAAAACAGAAAATGAACTTCACTGGTTGTGAAAACTTTCTCAAGCATGCTAATTTTTTTAATAAGCATTTTAGGTTTTGGTGAGATGTTCAGTTTTAGTTAACTTTATTCCATTTTTCTCACAGTTCGTTAGGAATGCCCCTCCCTCAACCTAGGAGTGTATTTTTCTGTTTCTTGCAGGTAGAGTTTGCAGAATTCTGCATCAGCAGTGGATACCCTGATGTGTAGGGAAGAGTTTGTGATACATAAGCTTGAGAATGTTTTTTAGAAATAATGGAGTAACAGCCAGATAGCACACAAAATTTCACATATTTAGACTTCAAGAAGTAAAGCTACTGCCAAAAATAACTCCACAGGAAGATGGTGTTTCATTGTACCAGTCCATTTTGTTTGCTGGTCATCTGCAGAACACTGTGGAGGCTGTTCCCTCTGCTCAGCACCTTGGTGTCCTGCATTCAGCCTGTTGTACGGCAGCATCCCGGGGTGTTCTCTGCACAGCTTTCTCCACCCTTCTGTCCTGCACCTCATGCTGGTGTGGGCAGATATCTGCCACAGGTGAGCCTTTATTCAAACTGGGTATCTACCAGGTGAGGGCCTGGCTCTCATCCCATCCCCCAGCTGGGTCTGGTGTGCACTTCCTGAAGGCACATTCTTTCCTGTCTAGCAGGATGGTGATAAAGAAGGTAATCAGTATCAGTTCCAGTGTTGGCCCTGAGGAAATGCTGCTCATAGCTGGTTGCCAGTTAAGCTTCAGGTTGTTGAGCTCTCTTTGAACCTGACAATGACCTGGAGCCAATTTTCCAGGCCTTTTCTAGACTTTTTGCAGAACTGTTCGTTCCAGTGATAATGTGATAGGAGCTAAGCAGAAACAGTTATTCCATGTGAGCGTTAAAAACTGAGAACTAAAGCCTGAAATAGCAAGGGGTCTGTATTACTTCTCTGTTAAAAGAGTTTGTTCAGCATTTCTGAGAAACCACATCCTTTTGAAATGTCTTGGGTTGGCAGCCAGAGTTCCTTTCAGAAGACTAGGCAGTTGTTCTCAAGTAAATATCTCTTTCTTTCAAGGTAGTTTGGTGGACTTTTGATGGCACAGGTTTTGGTAGTTTAGCTGGTAATTTCCAGAATTCTCAGGTCACATTTCATTTGTATTTTCTGGTTCTTTTCCAGGTTTCATATAGTCAGAGGTGCTGTGCATTTTGGTAATGCTCCATTTTGTCATAACTCCTGCATGCAGATTTGCATAATGCAGTCATGCATTGTCAGAATAACTCTAGCTCAAGATTTATGTTTCCGTGGTCAGAGATATCTCCTATTTCTGCTTTTAGGCCAGGCTAAATTGCATCTTGACTTTTATGGATAAATACTTGCAGCATTGCTTTTTTGCAACTTTAACCTATTTTTAGATAAGTTGCAAATGTGTAGTGGGAGAACGGAGTTACTGTGTAAGGATGTTTTGGGAATTTGGCTTTAGCATTGCAGATACATTGTACAATGACATTGGATTCTAATGTAGCTGTCAAAGAGGAGAAATAACATTGGGTTTGTACCTTGATTTACTGTTGTGCCTAGAGTTGGAGGGGAAGAAACCCAAGAATTGCACAGAACAAAGACTTGATAGAGGAGGGACAATCATAATTGATATTCAATGTCATTGTAACCATAA
The DNA here is from genome assembly GCA_030060385.1 of Muscicapa striata striata. Taxonomy (NCBI): domain Eukaryota; kingdom Metazoa; phylum Chordata; class Aves; order Passeriformes; family Muscicapidae; genus Muscicapa; species Muscicapa striata. The sequence continues at coordinate 509,303 of JAREIS010000328.1, read as the reverse complement.
CTGTGTAGTAGGAAATGTGTTTTTGAATTCCTGTCACTCTTCTACTTTCTGTTGTAATTGCATATTGAACAATAATCTTTTAGTATTTTAAGACATTCTTGTGTATTAATTATATGCGCTAGCATCTGGTAAAACTGAATTATTTTGCACTTCTTGCAACACCTAAATTTTTAGGAGCATGACAAGAATAACAGTGGGTACTTTTCTCTTACTGCAGGGAAAGTCTTGACTAAAAAAGGAATTTTTTTTTCTATTTGCTTCTAGATCTTTCAAAGAACAGATTTACTGAAATTCCTCCTGATGTCTGGCTGTTTGCACCTCTGGAAACTTTAAATTTGTATCACAACTGCATCAAATCCATTCCAGAATCTATTAAAAACCTACAAATGCTTACCTACCTTAACATTAGGTGAGTAATGGTGGTTGGTTTTTGGTCTTTATATAATGTATTTCCTTAGAGAGCTAACGTTTTGCTTCATCAGGTCATTGTGTTTGCAGAGTTTTCTTTGTTTCTGATGTTATGTGGACAGACAGTGTTCAGAAACTACAGCTGTAAAAATTTGCTGCTATCAAGAGGCTAAATTACTCTGGCCAGAAAGTCCTGCTCATTTTGCACGTTATTTACATCACTGCTTTACTGCTCTTTTTAAACTTGGAAAACATATGGTTGGATTTTCTCACTAGAACAGAAGATGGGTATGAGCTGTGGAAGGAGAGGGAATCTAGAAAACTCTCCTGACCCTGTTTTTCTCAATACTCCTTGTTTCTGGTACTGGCTGCATCAAATCCAAAACAGTTTTCTCAGTTAAGCGCTATCTAAATCCCCAACACCTACTGTGTCTCAAAATTGGCAAATATCAGTTCTTATAGTACTAATTCATAAGTATTGTGCTCTGTCAAAATTTTAAAGAGGATTAATGACATACAAAGCTGCAGTATTTTCTGAAAGAGATATGCCTTTCTTCAGCAGCAGCTCATTTCTCTTTTGATGGTGTTTGAGGTGCTGAATACATGTCTTCAAACAGAAGTGCTGTGTAGTTCTAACTCTTCCTTCTAGAGTCAGCTCTCCTGATGACCCTTTGCCAAACTCTGCTTTGTCCTCATTTCTGTGCACCTGTCCAAGGCCTGATTTTGCAGTGCAGGAACGTGTGGGCTGTAGCGTTAGAGAACAGGTTAAAATCCTGCCCTCCTAGCTCAGGTGCTTTGTTACAAGAGAAAACCACATACTCTCACATTCTAATTTGGGCTTCAGATGGTGGAGGAAACATATTGTGTGTATCATAGTAGAGCAGGCAGCTCCTTAAAACCCAAAACCTGAAAAAACAGAGGAAATCTCTGCAAGCAACATGCTTGACTGCTTCATTGCCAAGTTGTTATAGTCAGTTCAAAATAAGTTTACTTGCATATTATATTTTTGCTTCTCATGTCTTCAGCCAGAAAAGCCTGGCTTATCTGCCTGAAATGCAGCATAAAAAGAGACTTAATTTATTTATATAGGTATGCATTATCTGTATTATTCATTTAGACTTAATTAGAAAGAATACATTGGGGTTTTTATAGGTACTGTTAAAAATTTCCATTTATTTTATGGTGTAATGTTGCAATTCTATGAACTGTAATAATGGAGAAAACATTAAAAAGAACCCAAAATTTTTAGGTTATGGAAACATTACTCTGAATACATATCAATTAAGCACTAAAACTTCTGGTATTTTTCTTAATGTAGTATGAACCCAAGTGTCAGCACTTAAAAGTGAATTTTTTTGGTCAAAAATGGTGCTAGCTCTGCCGAAATCAACACCAGTTTTTATAAATGAAAGGTGCTGCTTTCATATTACATCTGAACAAGCTTGTTTTCCAATGACTTTTTAAAATATAACTTATTAGAAACATTTTATGTGCTTCTGGCAGTGGAAGTCCATCAGTGTGGGTAATTTTTTCAATATAGATTTAAATCCAGTAACAGTGTATTTCATGTCTACAATGCAGGTATACATGGATACACCTGAAAAATTATGTACACAGAAGAAATACATTTTAATTAAGGCTTACTTTCTAGCCTATTACTCAGCAAAATAATTAAATGTTTAGGGCTTTTTGTGGTGGCTCAGGAGGGACACAAAAACATTGCATGAGAATCAATGGCATTATATAAAGTTCTGGCTTGGCAGACTCTCAGATCAGGTGGTGCTTCTGACATCTATTCTTCTATCAGCAGGATAAAAGCAAACAAAAGCAAAAGAAACATTATTTCTTTTAACACATTTCTCTGTACATTTTGGTATTAGATGCTATCCTGTGAAACGGGAATCTTAAATTCACATATGTGAAATAGGCTGTATCTGACAAGGAATTCGTGACAGACACTGTAGACAAAATTGTAATAAGTGGAGAAAGTCATCTGGGATGGGAGAAAAGTTGTACAATTTTCATAAAAAAGATATTATAACCCAGCGTTGCTTTTTCTTTTTTCCCTTTTTCTTGCTTTCAAGCCGAAATCTTTTGTCAACGTTGCCAAAATACCTGTTTGATCTTCCACTGAAAGTTCTGGTTGTCAGTAATAACAAGCTGGTCTCCATTCCAGAAGAAATTGGAAAGTTGAGAGATCTAATGGAGTTGGTAAGTACAACTAAATCTTTGTAGTAAATACACTTACAAGCACTATATAAATTCAGTATAATAAATCATTAATATTCTTTAAAATATAGAAATGCAAAATTTAAATTGTGTTTCTGTGTTTTATTGATATTTTTGGTTTATTTTTCAAGGTTGTCAAACCCACAACACGAGCTTGATGATGATTAAGGACATAGTATAGAAAGTTTCATTCTAGTACCTGTGATATACCTGTTTAGAACATGAGTAGGCTAGAAAGACTCTTTGTGATTGTTCAGTCACTCTGGTCTACATAAATGAATTTTAAATTAGTGTCAGAAATAGCTGTAGTCTGTGTTCACTTGATGCAGCTTTGTCACCCTCTAGTGCTTGTATCCAAAAAGCTGTTGAGCCTGCTATTGCTGTCTGTACAATTGCTGTCTTTTTTAATTTTATGGGTTGGTTCAAGGTTTATTAAGGAAAAAGAATTTTTAGAAGAGGAGCAGCATGCCAGTCAATTGCCAGCAATAGCACAAGAAGTTTTTGACAGATCTGGGAGATACACCAGGAACTCCTGATTCCTAGGCTGCAGTATTCATTGATTTAACTTCTTGAATTGAATTTCTGGAATCACTAAATACTTCAAAAACCAGCAAGATCTGTTATGGTATATCTTCTTCATGGAAAATCCAAGATAGTCAGATTTCTTTTCTTGGATTTCTTTTCTTTTAATACTATGCTTTATAATAGTTTTGATCACAGTATTCTTCTCTGTAATTTCATTGAAGATGTTCAGTTGATTTATTAATTGTATCTTTCTTAGGATATTAGCTGTAATGAACTTCAAGTTCTTCCCCAGCAAATAGGAAAATTGCATTCACTTAGAGAATTGAACATAAGAAGAAATAATCTCCATATGTTGCCAGATGGTGAGCTACTCATCTTCTTTCCATTGATGTAGGCAAATTAAGTAAACAGTTAAGAAGATAACTGATTTTTTTTTTGTTTGTTTGCTTTTTTCCTGAATGCAGAATTAGGAGACCTTCCCTTGGTAAAGCTGGATTTTTCTTGTAATAAAATCACAGAAATTCCCATTTGTTACAGAAAGTTACGTCACTTACAAGTTATAGTTTTGGATAACAATCCAATGCAGATACCACCAGCACAGGTTAGTATTAAAGCACACAAGTACAGAAATTTGCATTAGGATCTTAGAGGAAGTTGTTCTAAGTTATACCAATCAAGTTTTCTTTTCTTTTAGCTGTATTTCGTGTATTTCTCCTTTTGGGATGTTATGGCTGTAAATGCAGTGCAGCAGTTATTTCTTGGGGTGTATTCTCAGCAGACATTGCTGTGTAATTAAGACTTCTTTTTGTTCCTGTGTTTCCCTACAGATATGTTTAAAGGGCAAAGTACATATATTTAAATTCCTCAGTATTCAGGCGTGCCTCAGAATAGATAAAAAACCAGATTCTTTAGATCTTCCATCATTAGGTAAACGAATCCCCTCCCAGCCACTCACAGACAGGTGAGTAGTGGAGTTTTTGAGTATAGAAAATATATTTGCAAAGAATGTTTATTTTCTTATGGAAGGTGAAACTACTGTTTCTTTCATTCTTGTGTGGGGTTTTTGTGTGTTTTTCTTAATGTAGCATGGAGGACTTTTATCCCAATAAAAACCATGGACCAGACTCTGGCATTGGAAGTGATAATGGGGATAAAAGGTTGTCCACTACAGAAGTGAGTATTTTTTCACTGTTGAATTTGTAATTTCTGATTTTTTAGAATTTTTTCCTTTGTATTTTTATCATTTGAGAAATACCTCAGTAAGTTGCATTTAATAGTCTTTCAGTATGTGTACAGTTGAGTTTAAACCCTTAGACTGCTGTATCAGACACAAATTATTTATATATTTCTTTAACTTTTCTGGTTAAGGTTGATTCTAATTAGTATGATGTGATGGGAATATAGGAAATAATATGGAAATACTATTTCCATGTCAGTTCTGTACTAAATATGAGTGTCTTTGCAGCCATCTGATGATGATACAATCAGCCTTCACTCCCAGGTATCAGAGTCAACAAGGGAACAGACATTAAGGAATGACAGTCACGTAATGGGAAGTAAACTCGATCCGCAGAAAGGTAGTACCAGTTGTGCGTTTGTCATTTTAAGATACTTTGCTTAGGTAATCTAATGTAAGAAAACGGTACAAAATTACAGGATCATGTGCTGGTATTGCATTTTCATCAGTTCAGAAAACAATGTTATAATCACAAGCAGAAAAGGCTTGAGAGAAAAGGGAAAAAAGAGATTATTTCTTAGGAAGGCACGATTTCTATTGTTATCTTTATTTGGTGTTTTTCATAAGTACTTATTTCTCTCAAGAATAACATTTGGTCAAGAGAACTGTTTTAATATCTTTCCTGTTCTTCATAAATTCTCCCTAGATCAGGAGGCATTTGACTACATTGATCCCAACACAGAGGAGGGAGCTCTTCCTGAGCAGGGAGATGCACAGATTGGCCCTCCACTCTCCTATGTCAAGGTACCAGAGACTGACAAAAGGAAAACTGTTCAGTGGCCTTGATTTTTTTTTTTTTCTTTTTTTCACCTCTTAATTCAATTCTAACTTTTTTTTTTTTTTCCATGTTTTTGAAGGAACGGGGAAAACATCCTGAGAAATTCCAGAAAATAGAACAAAATGAGGACTGGGGAGATGGAAAAAGGTAAAATCTTCTTCATAATTTTTGAGTAGGTTTTACTAATAGTGGCAGGGGTCATAGTGGGGATTTTTTAAACTCCATGCATATGGAGGAAAGAATTCTCATATTGAACAGAGTGTTACTCTTGGACAGAGAATAAGCTTACAGGATGCACTACTTAGTTACTGCCATAATGAGCCATTTCTGTGTCTTGCTTCACTGAAGTCAGGCAGATCACTAATGTTTAATTTTTCAGACTTCAGAAAGAGCAACTGCTGGCTGAAGATGATGATGAACTCAAAGAAGTGACTGACTTGAGAAAAATAGCAGCTCAGTTGTTGCAGCAAGAACAAAAACACAGGTATAACAATATTAGTTAAAACAACTTCTGTTACAATTAATTTATTCTTTAACCTCTCTTATATCCAAAAGCTTTTGACACCTTATTTTGAGAACAGTTTTGTCCAGCTGCCAAAGAGTGAAGTGACAGACTCTATCGAGATACCTGTACTGTGTTTCTTGTCTGAGTTACACAACCTCCCTACAGTTTGTTTGTGACGGGTTATTTTCATTCCACTACAAGCTAATTTAGGTAATACTTCCTTCAGTCAATGTCCTGTGGAGTGAAAGGGAGATTTGTTTGAACATTTTCCTGTCAAATGACAATATCTGTGTATAAAAATAAATCATTTCAACTGCCTGCCTTTCTCTGCTTCATTGTGGGCATCTCAACGGAGCAATTCTTGAAAAGGAGCCATGAAACAAGCAGCAGGTTAAAGGAATAAAATAAAACAAGTTAGCAACTATGTAAAATGAAGAGCAGGAAGGAATAACTGGAGTCACATGGAAATGACCAGGCTGGCATAGGAACAGTTTCTGTACTGTTCCTTTACCAAGCAGGCAAATGCTATAAGGTACTTGGAGAGTAAGCTCCTCTGAGAGTGAAAAGTATATTTAATAGTCATTCATTAACTAAAATAGTTCATAGCACTCATTCAGTATCCCACAGTAATGGATGTAAGTTCATACCAACTTTTCTTTCAAGTTTCTGTGTAATTATGAGACTCCACTGCTTTGCTTTTAAGATGGTTGAAGTACACAAGGCACTCAAAGAAACTGAGATCCCAGTACTATGAATTACAGGGTCTTAAAAATTCACCAGCAAATTATATTAGGTAAAGGTAGTAACAGTAGTGTGCATATGTGAAAATAAAACAGGTTTTGCTTAGAAATCCAAGCCCTGTGTTCAAGAATTGGTTGTTGCTCACAGAGAGGGGAAAAATGAGAATGAAATCCTAGTGCTAGTAAGGCCAAGAATGTGTAATTTTCTCCTATTAAGGAAGAGAGAATGAGGATGTTTTTCTTATATTAGGTTTTTTAATGGTGGTTATTTATGTTGCATGAGGCTCTTGTTTGATTGCGTATTTCCCAGTTGCTAATATGTTGTTGTGCCTTAATGCAGTGGTCTTGCTAATTTTTCTGCTTTGTCTTGAATTATGCAGATCTGCAGTCTTAATAGTTCTTAAGTTTTACTTCTTAGTTTAGCATTTATATTTTAAAGTTTGCTTGTGTATCTTTAGCTCAAAGTCTCTTCTAATGGAAAACTTAGCCCTGATTTTGAACCCATGAGGTTTTTAACCAGCAATAAGAATATTATTTAGTGAAGATATTTCTATGCTAATTTGTGGAAAATATGGTTAATCAGTGAACAGAATCCTCAGGGAAGTTAAGCATCACAAAATAATTCCTTACTAATCACATTTCTGTTTGTTCAGTGTATGTTTTTGTAATATTATGCAGTCTCCTTTCCTTTTGCTTGCTATGCTAATGACTTCCCTGTCCTCTCCCATCAACCTATCCTGCTTCTTCCTTCCGTCTTTGGCTTTGGTGTGCATGAAATGTGAATACAGACGAAGGCCACTAAGCTATAGAACTTCATTCAGTGAAAAGCTCTTCCAGAGGACCAGGGCGGCAGGACGTGCATCAAGGTATAAAGAGTTAAAATGTGGACAAAAGAAATGCTCTTGGCCATTTCTTGAACAAAAACTGAGTTAAAGGGATTGGCTGAGTTAGCCTAAGATGTTTTGTTATTAAAAACAGTTTGCAATATATTCTTTGTTTTTTAAAATGAAGTATTAATATTTAATTAGACAATTCTCCAAAGGGTTCTTTGATTCCAAACCTAAAAGCTTTTATTTTTCTTTAAGTATACAACTTCAGATGTAGTACCTCAGGCAAAGTGCTGCTTTTAGTTTTTTGGGGTTTTGTTTGTTTGGTATTTTTGTGTTGTTGGTTTGATACTTTGGTTTTAAAGTGATCATTTTCAAGTTAGCATGACCAGAGATAATTTGTTTTGCATTTGACCCGCAGTGGAAATATTTGTAATATGCAAACCTCACAAGTAACATAAAATTGGAGTATAGTGTAGACTATACTCAAACATGTAGGTATTAAATGAAGTGATTTCAGACCTTGTTGCCTTATAAATTGAAGCTCTGTAACTTAGTCTATATACTCCTTGTCTTTTTCAAAAGACAGTAGGGTAATTTAGATTAAATACTTTTCATTGGCTCCTAATGAGCCTGTTTGAATTTGCATCAGAATTAAATCTGGGTTCTTACCTGGCAGCAGTGATTTCCTAAAACTGTCTAAATCCAGAAGAGCACAGCTTCAGTCACTGAGCAGTGCCAGATAAGACATCAGAGGGCTGCTCTGGAATGAGTTGAAAATAAATCATCTTTGTCTCACTGCAAAGGATTTCTACTATCTTTTTACACTTTAGAGACTGAAGGTGGTACTTGCTTGTCTAAACTTGAAGATAGCGAACCTTAAATAACACTGCCATTGTTCACTTCATTTGTGTCTGTTAATCATTGCTATGTTTGCACAAAATCTGAAAGTATTAGTGGCTGAGAAGAGATTCCACTCTTTAAATCCTGAAACTTGGGAAAATATTTTCCAGTATCCTTGTTGATCTTTGGCCATTGCCTTTTTCTCTCATCTGGTCAAGCACTTTGGAGTTGTAGTAGATTGTATACATTTTTTTAAATTGTCTTTTGATTAAAACCTGTGTGGCCTCTTTTAGACATAATAAGGGCTAATTAATGTTTGATTTTTAATATTGACACGTTATTATATTAATGAAGAAGTTTGTGTTCTTGTGAAACACACAAGAAATTTTAAAATTTAGCTAATGCCAAACCCACAACATAATTAGTATGTTAACCAAAAAAGTCTCAAATTAGCAAACAAATCCACTACTTGAGTAGATGCTGTGCTTGCATAATATAGAAGTGGAATATATAAACATGTGGTGTTGAGTAATATAGATTTTAAAAATTGTGTGAGTTTTAGGACCCTTTAGGATGATTAGTTGTGTGCTACCTGTGTAACAACAGAATTGGTGTGATTTGTAGGATTCGTAAGTGTGAAATTAATTGCAATTCTAGCACAGGTGTCCTATGCAAGTTCTTAGTACATGAATCAGTCAGATTATCAGTATTTGGCCCGATAATTGACCTGTACAATAAAAGGATTCGATCTAATGAGTGGTAAGAATAAATGGCAACAGTTGCTGAAATTGTTGGTTCATCAACACCACATTTGAGTGTAACTTCTGAACTTGAATTACTTCTACTTTCATCTTACATATGCTGCTTTGCATTGTATTTCCTGGAAGACAGTAATTAACATACCTGCCATGATTCTCCAGACCCCCTTCCAGCTGAACAAATTATTTTGCCAATTGTCTGCAATTTAGTAAATTCAGATTAATTTTCTTCACTCTTTTCTTTAGTTACAAGCTTTCAAGTTCATTATTCCACAGGAAATTAAGATTTCTGTGGGCTTGCAACATGTCAGATACTGAACTTGCTGGTACTTCCCCACCAATATTCTTCAGATTTTAAACAGGAACTTTCAAAAATTACTGGTTTTGTTTTAAAAAGTATAAAAATATACTTTGTTTAAATAATACTAGTTCATGAACTCAGTCATTAATTATATACATGTTGCACATAAATGGTGAAAAGTAGCTAAAAAGTGTATGTATATATATGTTAGAATTAGCTTGAATAGTTTTTCCTTGCATTTCATATAAGAAGTATAAAAAAAGAATAGCCTGTATTATATACAACCATTGCATTTACACTACAGTGTCAGTTTTGGTGCAAGTGTTGAATCAAACTTAGTCTAATTTTTTTTTTTAACTTGTAATTGTTGCTTAATACAAAGTCTCATTGAATTTCTCATTGCTTTCAGTTGAAGACAAAGCAAGTTTAAATGGAGCTTCTGTAAAACGTAATGGCTTTAAAGTAGCATGTTTATATTCTGGATTGATGACCCATGCTCTGAATATTTTTTTTGGTTGCACTTTTTTCAGGCTGTAGTATAAATTAATTCTGGAATGCTCCCTCAACTGAACACAAAATATAGGAAGCAGATGCTACAGACTGAGTGTAGCAGACATTTACAGGCTTAACTTTTACAGGCTTTAACTTTTACAGACATTTGCAGGTTTACAGGCTTAACTTCTCATAATCCTATTAAACTGAGGGTCACACAATGAGAGGTTTATACTGCAAATGAGATTACTGATCTCAAAGTTACCACTGTAATCAGAGAAGTTTGATTGAAAAAGTCATCAATCATTTGAAGTTAATGGCTGTGCTTCACTACGTAATGGTAAAAAAAAAATAAAAAGTGGCCTACTGTTTTACTTTCTTCCACTGAATAATTGGTTGTATTTTGATTCTTAGTACATTCTAGTTCTTTATATAATTCTATATAGTTCTACCTGTATAGTTCTCTCTATAATTCTGCAATAATATAATTGTAAATACACTTCATCATACTTCTGCACATGAAGTCTGTTGAAGTGTGATATTGCTACCTTCAAGAGTTCAGAATTTGTCACTTAAGTTTAAGGTGATACTTACTTGAAAACATTCAGTTTTAAGTGTTACTGTTAGTTTTGTTATTTTTAATACTTAAAACATCTATTAAATTTTTCATTTCATTCTTAGCCTGTGTTTCTCAATTTTCCACCTCACCTTTTTGCCTGCATTTCCTTCCTACTTGCAGTGTTTCTTTCTCAGTTACCTTCTCATCTGCCCCTCCTGACTGACTTTTTTGTCCTCAGTCTGTCTCTGTACTTTCTGGTCTGCTTTTGGTTGACTATCTTTCATCTTCTAATTTTAGTGAAGTGGGGCCTTTTGTGTTGAGAGCAGCATGCCTTTACAAAGGTGTGAGATCAGTTGAAATTGTATCTATTTAGGCAGAAAAATAAGAGGAGACTTCATTTTGGTTTGAATTATCACCAAATTTTGCTTCCTTAAAATACAGAACTTGAAATACTTCAAGAACTGGAAATGATAGTCTTAATTTAAATGGAAGCAGGAATGGGCTTGGATTTCATGTGTGTACACATACATTTTACTATTATGGAAGATGCCACTTAACAAAACTTTTTTTTTTTTACAGGAAATGTGATGCAGTGAAAGTAACATTCTAAGAAAATTGTTTTAAATACTTTTTTTTTTCCTAGGCTTCTTAATCATTCAGTTTCAGTAAACACAAGGAACAGGCCAAAGCAACCAATGGAATCTGAAAAATGGTATTGATATACTTAAATGTATCACAGCTTTCAATCTTCTATTAGTTTCATTTTTGTTTGTTTGTGACTGCCATCTTCTCTCATAATGCTTTTGACTCATGATGAAATTCAAGCTACAAGAGTAATCTATTCTTGAGCTGCTTTTTTTCAGATTAAAAATAAAAATCTGTTTTGTGCATTGAGGAAAGTTGATGTCATCCAGAAACAAATTTGTAGGTCTGATTATAGCAGCAATTCATTTATGTTTCAGACCTGCAATTCCAGTGTCGAAGGTTGTATCTCCCCCCATAGGTGACGGTGCTGTGCAGATGTTTTATCCTGTGTTATGCAGGGTGGCACTGGAGCTGTGCTTAGGCATCTCATTTTTCCTCCTTGGCAGTCCTTTTGTGCTCTTAAGAGCTGTTGGAAAAGCATTACTGGGAGTTCAGCCTACAGCATGCACCTTTATTGTTTGTGGAGGGTGTGTTACTGAGGAATCCACTGTCTGCAGGAGCTGTACTTTTTCTTTGAATTAAAACACAAAAAGGAGCCCAACACCCACACACAAAACAAAGCAAAGACCAAACAAACCAGAAACCATCAATCCATCAATGATCAAAAATACCTAAAGCCTTGTCTTTAGGAAAATGTCCAGACCCCAGTTTGGGGAGAAAAAAGCTATAACTTCTGGTGGTGCTGGATAGCAGTGGGGTGGAAAGGGCTCTCTGCAGTTCAGCTACACCTCAGGGGAGCATCTTGACCCAGGACAGCTCCTTCAGTGTGACACATCTTATTTTGGCTGTCTCCTCTCTTAGTGGTACCTGTGGTTTTGTAGAGCTGGCTGCACATGTGTCCTGTGGTTGTGTGAGTCATGCTGCAGCTGTTACTTGGAACCTTCCAGGCCTTGCTTACTTACCACAGGTTCTTCTCTATGAGTTGCTGCCACCTATTCAAGTGTGCACCTCTGTTAGGCTTCTTTATTGTAGGGTGACCGAGGAAGAATTAAATTTGACTTTCCCTTTTTTGTTAATGGAACAGGCAGTTCTGAGAATAAAACCAAAACAAACTAAAAAATTCAAAAGAAGCTTTATCTGAATAAAGTACTTTAGTGTGGAAGACCCATTGACAAGTTAGGTTAAAGAAGAGTGAAATATGATTTCAGATTTTAGTTAAGTGGTCATACTTTTAAGCCACATTGTGACATCTTATACAGAGGGCCAAAAAATACTGTAGTGCTGTGGAAAAGCCACTTTTTAAGGGTTCACTTTTAAAAAATATTTTCAAGTAATTTGCTTTAAAGTACACAGAAAAGTAGTGTGCTTCATAGTGTCTTTTATCTTACTTTTTAGTGTCTCAACAAATGAAGTGAATTCCCCAGTGTCCCCATACAGCTGGCAGGTAACTATTCAAATGTAGATGTGGTGGCTTTATATTTGATTGATTTTGTTATTGTTGTTTCCTTGAATTTGTCTCTGTGGCAGAAAACTTGTATGCATTTGTATGGTTGCTTATACACATAGTTCTTGAAGGTGTCTTAATTGTGGTGGAAAATCAAAACCCTTTGGAGATTTTATGCCTCCATTTGACTTGTTTGTAATGAAGGCCTTTTGTTTTAAAAGCAAGTGGTGTCAGCTTTAAGGTTTTGAAACTAATGAGGCATAAATTTTACTTTCTTGGGTTTACTATATCTTTCCATATAAAGGTATTAATATTATATATTATTTAATATATATCATTTCTATTATATGCATCACAATATACCATAGTGTTCAGTTTGGTTTTTAGCTGCAACTTCTAGATGGGTTGAAGTATGTAGACCTTTCATTTCCCATACCTCAATGAAGAGCTTGCATGATAGGACAAAATTACAGTTAAACTGTAGAGAGTACCTTATTAATCTGTTAGTTATCTACAATTGCTTTAAATGCCCTCATATTCTTGCAGGAAGAAACAGAAATATTGTGGTACCCTCAGGAAACAGTCCATTCAGATTGTCTACTTTCAGTTTTCATGAAGTAGACTGTCATATATATGTATTATTATTTAAGAATCAATCTACTTTAGCTGTCTTCTCAGTATGTACTGCATAATACAATACTTTAAAAGAGAGATTTCTCTTCCAGCTTGTCAAGGTATATAATCTTTTAGATAGGAACAGCCAACAAGTACTCAAACTGCCTTGTTGCAGCCATCCTTTCTGTGTGATGGGTATTCACAGTGAGAAATTAGATGTGCTAGTGGCTAACCACACTTGAAACTGTAGTATTTCTGGCAGTCTTAGGTGGTTTCGTAACCTACCTAAAAAATTGTTCTCAATGCTGAAAGGTGTTATTTTCTGAAGAATTATTTAATAGATTATTTTCCTTCTGTGAAATATATTTTAGAATTTCAAAAGAAATAAGTGATTTCTATCAGAAGCACCATTAAGACTGTTAAACTTTCAGGTGGGCAAAAAGCTAGATCGAGGCAGGCAAAACAACTAACAATTGTAGTTCATAGTAATTTGTGCTGATACACAAGAGGTATATTTACATTTTGCATAAAAGTATTTCTGACTGTTACAGCCCCTGGAAAACCAGAAGGATTCAGTGGATGAGCAGCATTGGCCAGAAACACAGCCAGTAATCTGGCAGAATGAAGAAAGAAGGAGAAGTAAACAAATTAGAAAAGAGTATTTCAAGGTAATGGGGGGAGTGAGGGTGGTTGGCACTTCTTCTACTCTTATTAAAAAAAAAAACCCTATGAAACTAAGTAAAGGTCCTCAGAGGTTGTGGTGCTTTTAAATTTGCATGTAACATATAATATGTATATATTTAGGATAATTTGAGGGTTCAAGAAAATCAAGAGGAAAAAATCGATCAACAATTTTGTTTATACTTTAAATAAAATAAAGTAATTCATTGTTTTCTGGCAAAAACAAAAAAACTATTCTTGTCATTGGGCCTTCACCATCTGTTTGGAGGATTTTTTATTTAGCTATTTATGTACTTATTTTCAGTGCAAAGAAAATATACTGCCTTCTATTTTGCAGCATGTTTCAAAGGAATGATTTGTGCCTTTTGGATCTCATGGCATTCATTTGCATTTCAGAAGGAAAATTTTCCCTGTGTTCCCTTGCTGCTGTAGTGAGCACCCTCAGTCAGCAGGTGCCAGTGTCTGCTTTCTGCAGAACATAGGGGAAGTTCTAGCAGCATTGGGTAACATTTGGTTTGGGCTATTTAGAGAAATAGGAGAGTTCTGAGCAGTGTTAGGCTGACTTAAAATTAAATTTGTAACTTATGAAATTAGTTTCTTGGGTCTTTGCCATCAAACATCTTTGTGAAATGCCAGGGAACTTCAAAGAAATTGAATTCTTGGGAGAGCAGAGCATGCCATACAGTTCAGATACATTGTTGTGATTACAGAAGCCTTTTTTTTTTCCCCCCGAAGAGATTATGGAGTTGTATCCTCTTTCCAGGGTTTTCATCCTGAAATTAATTTTTTGCTGTAGCCTTGGAGGAGAAAGAGAGAAACTTCCAAGTAAAACAGAATTCAGTTGTTTGCCTGGTAAAAGAGCTGTGCCACCAATACAGAAGTGGTTCCTCATAACCTACCAGTCAGTTTTGAGCTCTGTGGTGGAAGCAGATGCCTGAAATCATGCAGCTCTAGATGGGTCTCCTGAGTGAATTGTGCAGCCTGTGCCAGTAGCAAAACACACTGTTTCATAGTTTCATTTGCAAAACCAAGGCAATAAGCCACTGGAACAGAGCTTTCTGCCATAGCAAAGTGGGGAAAAAAGATAGGTGTCAGTGTTGTTGTGAGAAACCAGTGGCAATAGAGTTGTTTCTTACTTAACCTGGCTAAGCAAGGAGAAATAGCCTGGCCACATACACCCCACAAACTTAGACTTTTGTAGTGAGGATCTTTTTAATTCTATCTGCATGAGGCTTTTCCTACTTTTTAGTACATTTGATGGGTAGACACTGGAATACATTTGGTTTTTTTTTAAATACCACTTTTGTAATTTTTTTCCTTCAATTCCTCCTTAATTTCCTCCAATTTATCATAATCGGGGAAGTGGGACAATGGTGAAGGCAATACAGAACAAATCAGACAGACCTGTGGGAAAAGCATTGTCTTAAGTACATAAAAGGGTATGATCAGATTTTGAAGTTTTAAAGGCAACCTTAATCTTTTTCAATTTAATTTTTTACAATGTCAAGTCAGTCTCCTAAGGTGTAAGCAATCTTAGTCACATAAAATGTATTACAAAAGTAGCTTTCACAAGTTGCATAATTTTTTCTAAGAAGTAATGTTTCATGTTAGCAGTTAAGATCTTTTCACTTGGGTCGGTTGTCACATGTGGAGTTCACATTATAAAAGTGTTTAGTTTTAAAATGCTTCAACTAACAAAGGTCTTGCCTCACCTAGAAATGTGTTCTTTTCTGGTTTCTTTTTTGCTTCTTTGTTTCTATAACATGGGTTTTTTCTCAGCAGCTTCATCAGTAATAAGTATCATCTGAGTGAAAGCAAGCCTTTAGTTCAAATTAAAAAGTAATAATTGTGTGTGTTTTGCAGTATAAGTCTTCCAGAAAGAGTTCAAGTGGAAATGAAAATGATGAGGTGAGATGTAGTAATTGTGTGAAATATTGAAAAATAAATTTACTCTCTTGTCATTTTTAAACAAATTAACTTTGCATTCCAAAGCCATAGCAGAAATAACTATTATACTCCTTTATGTGAAAAAACTTATCATGATTGCCTGCTGGGGAAGAGTAAGACATTTGCTTGCTTTGGTAATAGCAAAATTAATTCACCTATCAAGCAGAGGTGATGTAAAACTAATACTAAAACTAAACAGCAAACAGTGGTTTCTTGCCTTACATATTTTAAAATTTAGTTGCTGACAGTCTGTAACATACTTAACAAATGGTACATGTCTCGTGTGCTTCATAATTTCATGTTTCTTGTTAAATCATCATTTTCATTTTTATAATTTCATCTCTTTGATTTCTTTTTAGCAAGACAGTGATAATACTAATGTGTCTCCACAGTCTCCTGTGTCGTCTGAGGTACAAGTTTGTGGGTTTGTTTTTCATTCAACAAACATTTCTTTGTGTTCATTGCTGTCACCAGGTTTTCATGCAGGTACAAAGCTGTTAGTTTCCTTTGAAATTACAATTAAACGTATTTAATTATCATAAAAATTCAAAATGAGACAGATATTACAACTTGTTTTACCTTTGCAACTCTGATCTCCCCTAGAGTTCTTCTTTTTGGCTGGTGTGAGGAGAGGTGCATTGCTTGGTCTCCATTGTCTTTTCTGATGAAAATACTAATGAAACAAAAATCAGATTTGCTATATTTGATAGGCCTTCCTAAGGAAGACTGTTCTTCAGGGCACATAGTCACTGTGAAGATTTGAAGTTTATGGTTTAATACTTTATATGTCACCAGGGACCTGAAGGTTCTCAAGGGACTCAAACTTCTCAAGGAGTTTTCTCCTTTTCAATCCTGGGTGCCACTTTTGTGATGCAGCCTCCATTGGCTGTGCATGGAATCTCACAGAGAGCACTGCAGTGCTTAACTCAAAATAAAGCAAATATTAACATTTCCACCTCATGTCAGTAAGGAGCCTGCGAGAGCAGAATTAAAACATCTCCCAGAATACACAGACTGAAACAAGGGTATCTCATGTACATACTAATATATTGAGTGTATTCCTCTTTTCAGATGATGAGAAATGAGAAAAACCTGGTACTCATAGTTGGAAGTAGATATTTCTTAAGAAATGTTTTGATGCTAAACATTAGGAGAATATTTGCATCTGCTTACATTTGGCTTAAACTCTGTTCACAGAATGATTTACAGTAGTTTGAAATATTTTGCAATAGATTTTAGATAACCTGGTGCTGCTTTTCTTTCTCATTATGACAGTTTTATCTGTATGTGGTAAGGTATTGTCCTCTTCAAAAGACTTTTACAGTTAAGCAGAAGGACTCTCCTTAGGAAAGAATAATTTAAACAGTATCTTGATGGGAACAAAAGTTATATCTTTTAATGAGTGGAAGAAAACTGACTTCATCTCTTTTAACAGGATTATGAAAGGACAGATAGTAACACTCATGGTCCATTTGGTCTCAAACCAAGGTCAGGTAAGCTGCTGTTCTCTAACACTGTGTTTATTTCCCAGACTGCAAGAGGCAGTAAGCATAGCAGATGCCACAGTACAGCAGTTCACACAATTTAGTTATCACTGCATAGTACTGGGAAAGGCACAGACAGCTGCTTTGTCAAACAAATAATTGGAAGCTCCTCAACTTGAAGAGTGATATGTTTGGGGTTTTTGGGGGGAGTTGTTTTTTTTTAAAAAGTTTTTTCCCCTACTCCTTTATTTTCTGCATATTTAGTCACTGTCAAAGAACATGGATTGAAATTGTTCTTGAGTTTTGATGGCTTAAATGCTTTATACTTGATTAAAAATAAAACACAATGCAAATACTTTCAAAGCTAGATTGAGATTTCTGAAGAAGTGCAGATGGAGTTGTATGTCCCATACTGCTACTTTAATGTTGAAGTCAGCTCAGTCTCCATATTTTCTAATTATCCATTTACACCAAAGTAAGATGATCTCTGCATTTTATTTGAAGATGTTTCATAGGCAGCATATTTTCTAGCAGGATGCTTAAATATATTTGTTCTTAAAAGTGCCGCAGTTTTTTTCCTGTTTTTATCCTCAGTTACAGGTCTTTAGATTTTGAATGTTTTCAGTCTGAATTCTGCTGACTGACTTCCCTCATGTTTGATAGCTTTCAACCGTGCCTCACGCCAGGACTATGGTGCAGTGGATCCTGGGTTTACTATGAGGAGGAAAATGGAACATTTAAGGGAAGAAAGGGAGCAAATCAGACAGCTTCGCAGTGTAGGTACCATCATTCACTGTATGGATGCAGTGCATTTGGTTTGCTCTGTACCATAATTGAAACCTTCATTTTAAAATGGATGCAAATTGTTGCAGTTGTACAAGGACATCCCTGTAGTGGTATTTCTTCCTAGGAATTTTATGTAACAGGTTACACTGGTACTTGTTTGGGTGCAAACGTTTTGGTTTGGGTCAAACCAAAATACCAACTAGTAATTAGTTGGGGTTGTTTTCTTTCTAAAAAACAAAGTGAGATGATTTTTTTTTTTGAGGTTTTAAATTGTCTTAGGGAGACAGTAAATCTGCTTGTGTTTGCTAGTGTTTGACCTGAGATCTGAAGAAAAATTATTGTTGTTTTCTAAATGGCCAAATGCTTTTTGAGTGTAGAAAGTTTCTGCAAATTTCATAGACCTGAATGAGATCTACATTTCAGAATTTCCAGTAAATTTTTTTTGTATAGTTCTGTTTTCAAGGCATTTAGCAGTTAGAATTAACTAAATCATAGCTGCTCTGCTTTTCAAGGCAGTGCTGATTTGTGGTGTGACTTCTGTGAAGGATGTTTGTTTTGTCTGATTCACTTCCTGAGCTGTGAAGTCTTGTTGTTGGGGTGGGTAAAATAATTGTTTGCCTTCTCTGTTTTGCAACAGAAGAATGAGGCCTTGGCCAGCTTAACTTACATCTGTACAAGTGAAATAGCCTTTCCCACAGTTGTATTTCCTTTTTTTTTCTTTTCCTCCTTCTCATAAAATCCTGTGTGGTTTCAACTCTCAGATTCTGCCCACTAAGCACTGATGACATATTCAGCATAACACTTCTGTCCTTGAGTTCTGTGCATTCCTGTTATGAGCACTGAGTTTGTTGCATGGGGCTTGAGAGCTGTGTATTCTGGTCATTGTTGGCAGAATGTCTCAATGTGTGTTGTTGTGTCATTTAAGAAAACCCCACAAAATAACATAAAACACAAGAAAAACCCAATAATACAAACAACAGGAACACAGGGCCTGTAAGGAGAAAGGGATGTTCATACTGAGTAAAGTTATTCTGCTTATTTCACTTTAGGATTAAAATGTTCTTTTTAAACATCTACATGCTTTAAAATACCATGGATTAAAAATGAAGAATTAGCTAATGTTGAGAGTAACTTATTTATTGCCTTTTTCCTAGAATCTTGAATCCAGGTTGAAGGTAATTTTGCCAGATGACATTGGAGCAGCGTTGATGGATGGGGTGGTTCTTTGCCATTTAGCCAATCACATAAGGCCACGTTCTGTTGCCAGCATTCATGTCCCATCGCCAGCAGTGGTAAGGCATAAATAATTTATCTCATTTTTGGTACATCTTACATGAAAACAAGCTTTTGCATTTCAGTTATAAAACATTGTGACTCATGTTTACCACATTAATTTGCTACATTACTCACTTCAGTTTTTCTGGAAGAAGCATTAACTGAGGCTTCGAAGTTTAGTTTAAGAGCTATTTTTCTCTTACTGAGTCTTCATAGAATGTGTCTTGTGTTTTAGTAACTGTAAATGAATTTGCATCAGATATATACACTCCTTGATGAATGTCTGATGAAAATCTAATACCCTGTCTTCACAGCCTAAACTCAGCATGGCAAAGTGCCGAAGAAATGTTGAAAACTTTCTTGATGCTTGTAAAAAATTGGGCGTTCCACAGGTACACTAATTGCTTTATTGATTTATTAATAGCCACAGAAAATATCAGCAAATACTGAATTTGGGGGTTAGGGGAGCTTTATTTAGGGAGCAATAGTCATTATGACACTGACCAGAGAACTTACTAATTCCAGACTTATGGGGTGAATTTGAGGAAGTTACGGGTTTCTAGTCAGTTCTTAATAGTAAAAATAACACTGACCTCATTGTAAAATATATTGTAATCTGAACAAAGAAATGGACTTGAGAGGGTGAAGTTTTGTTACTGGAAAGTCTTGAGTTTAGCAACTTACTTTGGCAGGAGTTCAGTCTGCCTAGGAAATGTCCTGCACTTACAGAATCTGTAGGATGAATTATTGGCTGTAGTTGCAGCCCATTACTTGTGCTTCTGTTGCCCAAGTTTATCCTCTTACCTCCTTTTATGAGGGGGAAAAACCCTAAAAATTCAATCATTCCTGCATGTTATGAGACCAAAAAATTCCCTTGATCTTCTTTAGAATAAAATTAGTTCATAGATTTTGAAGCTGGTTTACTGTTCTGCCATAGTTTCTGTCTCATGTGGAGCCACAGGCCATTCAGAAACTAGAGGTGCTGAGATTTGCCTCATCAATTACTTGTAACACCAGCTGGCAGTTGGGAATATTGTCCAACTTGTGCTGAATTTTGAGTCTGAATGATGACTTTCTTGGAGAATTGTTCATTATTGAGTCTATCAGCACTTCTAAGTTATCCCAAGGGAAAGATTGGAAATAAGTCTCAAAACAGGGGAAGAGGGAAGAAGGCCACTGGGCCAACAGCACCCAGTAGCTTGTTTTCTTACTCTGCTTATGAAAAGAAAGTCCTTTACTTTATGAATTTAGCAGTCTTCTATATATCTTCTGACACTGTAGTAGTTTAACACTTTAAACAGATTGTAATTATAACAGATTTCTGCCCATCCTGTTGCTGTAGAGAACCACATGTGATTTTTAAGGCCTAAGGTGTTTTCTCTGACGTGTGTGTGGCTTCAGAGAATGTGTTTGTTACCCACCCTGGGGACAAAGGCATGGAACTAGTTAAATGTCCTGTGTTCTTTTGCAGGAGAGACTTTGCTTGCCTCATCACATTCTGGAGGAAAGGGGTCTGGTGAAGGTTGGCCTCACAGTTCAAGCTCTGCTTGAGTTGCCTGCGTTGAAAGTATCTCAGCTTTCTTCCATGTGACACGACTTCCTGGCAGCTAGACAACTTCCCATTTGCTCTGTTGATATGGATTTCTCTGAGGCACTTCAGCCTCCTACACGGGAACACCTAAGCCATCAAAAACTAAAATCTGTCCAGATGCTGTAGAGAGCCTTACTTTGGAGCTGTGTGTGAAAACCTTTGAGTCAGTTCACAGTTAAAAGAACATAACTATTTTTTTTTCTTTTGTAATTGGATGTACAAAGAGAACGTGGTAGCATCAGGTTCTCTTTCTAGTCAAGTTAAAAGCTGCCATTTAACATCTCAGTGTTAGAGTTAAATGCTGAATTTCTTTTTTTACATTGAAAATGTTGTTTGTATTACTTTTGAAAGTACAAAGCACACCCCCTGTCACTTTAATTTTTCGAGTCAATCATTTGATTTAAAGATAAGACAAAAATGTAGCGATGGTATGATGGTAAAAACGTGAGCAACTGATCACTTGTAATCCCCTTTCACTCTCTGAAAGCTTAATATTTGCGTTCTTTGTTTTTTGCACTCCTGATTGTAACTTATGCACTTCTAGCATTGCCAGTATTGAGTCTGAGTGTCTGGTGATTACACAGAACAGGATACAGTGAGAAAAAGACACAGTTTATTGAGTTTTTCCAGTCTCCTAGGTTGGTGCCAAATATTTTTTTTCAGTTGTACTGTAGATTGTTTACCTGTGAAGTGCCTGTGTAATTGATAACTCTTAATAGTCTTAAACATTTTTGAAATTTCTTTGTTTAAAATAGATGAAATGGAAATTTTTAAATATTTTAATAGTTTTTTTTAAAATCAGCATGTGAAGATTTAAGTAATACTTCACATTTTCAATGTTGGGTGTTTTAAGTTTGTTGCACAATTTCATTGGTTATTTGTTGTCTAATAATTAGAAAATACTGTAAATACTTTTTATTTATGATATTTAATTTGATAATACCTAATTACTTTTGCTTTAATGTATTGTTGGACAAATACAAAGTTGTTTACTTTTCTTTGTTTGGGACAAACAAATACACATGATGAATAAGACATGAGGACTAGTGACTCATACAGACTAATTTAGGACATTTTGATAAAACTGCCAAAATCTCAGGTTTACGCTGTGATGTTCAGGATTTTGTGTAATTGCTCCTGATCTCACATTACATTTTTACAACAGGTATATCCTTAATTTAGCTGGGAAGTATCAGTGTTTATCTTCTTAGTGTTTGCAGGGTTTATTGTGTAATTTACATGAGTGTGGCGTTAGCACACAGGTCAGTTTGTACACGTCACTGTGCTCAGACATTAGATCCATTGATAAATGTGAAAACAAAGCGTTTCCACTATGGTGTTTTTTTGAAATTTCTGAGTTTATGTATTTGTTTGCTTCTGCACAAATTTTAGGTGTTTTGAGAACATTTTGAAACCATACACAGTCAAGTTCTTCTCTAAACAAGTTGCAAATAATTTCATAATTTTGGTTATAGATCTATTTGCATTAGTTTGTTCTTCATTAATAGGTAGCTCAATTTAAAAAGTGTTTTGACTGCCACAGATTTCCAATCTCAGGCTAAGTTCTTTTCAGTTGAGGGATATGTTTGCCAAGCATGTGATAAGATTTGATTCTGTTCTTTCCAATTGATCAAGACCCCATGTAAGATAATTCATAAAAGAGTGAGGGAGGAGTATTGTCTGTTCCTTCTGCTGTAGTCCTTATAGGCAATACCTGACAGGAAAAAGAACCTTTTTCTGATGATAAGTTTAAGAATGCTGCTTATTTTTAAATCCATTGAAACAAGTTAGTGTACATGTTATAGTTAAAATCCATTATTGTTCAAATAGTTTTGTCTTAAAACACAGCTTATGGAGAGGCTGGTGTATAAATTAATTTGCAAAGTCCTAGATATAAATCTTGGGTTAGATAAATATGTGTTTAAGGAAACTGGATTGCTTTGACATTTGAAGTAGCATATTTCAAATCTATCTCTAATTTTTTTTTTGTATCTCTTCTTAATGTTTATTTTAACAACTTCAGTCTTGATTTTTATTAAAGGCACTGTATGAAAAGTCATGCAAAAGCTGATGAAAAAGTTATAATTCACTAAGCAAAATGCTTGCCTGCTACATTTAAAAAAACAGCCACTCGAAGAGTAAGTCCTTATCTTTCATTTCACTGTTGTTGCTACTACCAGAGCAAAATTCCAGTTCAGTGTAAGCCATGGAAGTGCTAACTATAAGTTATCACTTTCATTTTACCTGAAAACTGATATCCACTGCTATTTCATTGTCATATTTAAAAACATTTTCATTTTCTGATCTTAAGGTAGCATTTTTCCTTCTTTAACTGATTTTATTAAGTTACATCACAGTGTAAACAGTAAGAATTCCCTTGATGAAGCATGGCAGCTGCTGACTACTTCAGGGTTTTTCAGACTCCTTAGGAAGTTGAAAACTGGATATGAAATTTCTGTACTCACTTTAAATTGAAAACAATCAAAAAACTTTTTTTTGTTGGGTTTTTTTTTCCTTCCCCACAGACTTAGCAATAGTCTTGCTTTGCCATTCTTTGTAAACTATTATGGCTGCCTTATTGCTTATTGGGAAGGATAATCATGATTCTTCCAAGGCTTCCCTTTTAGCATTGCAAGGATTAAAGCCTTCAAGTACCCTTAGGAGCAGTCTGAGAAAAGATCCACTGTGCTTGGATGAATCTTTTTCTCATCTCTAACTGCTTTTACAAATAATAATAATAATCTAAAGCCTTGCTAACATTGAGTTCTACCCATTGTGATTTCTTTAAGAGCGATTTCAAAAATTATACTAAAAAGATTTGAATTTTAGGTTTCATTTAGGTAGCCTATGGAAATAGTTGTGTCTTCTCTCTACAAGAATTTGCATACTCTACTCCTTTCTCCCTTTCCTTTTGGTTCCCACCATCTTACTTATTTTTGTTCATTCTCAGCTGTAGTGCATTCATGTTCTTGGTTACTCTGGACCACTTTCCTCCTTCCTCTTTAATTTTTTAAAAAAATTGTTCCAGTGGCACCGGTGAACTATTGTGATTTCAGAATCCCTCTTCCAACCATTTCCAGTGTTTGAGATACCCATTTTCCATTTGATGCCATTACTTAGTATGTGATACAGCTGATGGGGTGGTTAAAAACAGAGGCCTGCTGAGTTCCTTTTGCACTTGTTCCATTTTCACTTGGGAAGTAAAGAAAAGTCAACATTAAAAGCTTTAGGAGGATGCATTAAGTTTTCCTAATAAACTTTGCAATAATGTGGCACGAACTGTAAATTACAGAGTGAATCAGCTTAGTGGCAGGGCTTCTGGCCTTGTGTATTTTTTCTGTGTTTTATGTCACTGGATGCAGTATGTCACACGTGACTGATCTTTCACTTGAGCAATAATGTCCCAGATATACTGAGGTCTTAAAGCAGTGACAGTAAAATAATTGTGAAGTGTGTCTTCCCAGAGGGTATCTCAGAAATACTTTACATCTGTTCTCCAGCACTGCTAATCCAGTGTGCTCACTGGGGCACTGCTGGGAATCAGGAACCATCTAGACCCCTGCATCTGGAGGCTTTCCAAACTCTAACCAAGAACTATGAGCATAAAATAGGGAGAAATGGATTAGAAACAATAAACAACTGACATGAATCATAAGTAGGTATGATTTTTTTTTTTTTTTTTTTAACCCTAGCCTTTACTGTAGTCAAGGCAAGTTTTATCCTTGGCTTCAGTAGATTCTTGCCTTTTTGATTTGTGGAACGCCTGAACTGGAGACTATAGCAAATGTGGCTTAAACTTGTCTGACACTAGCAAACTTTAGTGTCAGATTCTTTACTAGAATAGTGACCTCTGGTAAGTCAAATGAAGTTGTAAAATGTTATGTGGATTCATTCAATAAAAATTTTCTGGTAAGCCAAACATTATTTAGATGGTAGGAAAAATTACATTGAAGTGAGGTGGGAAGGTGTGTGCATCAATAAAGTTGTAGGTGAGGACAGCTGTTAGGTTTTTACTGCACTGAAATCTTCATTTCAGGTATCATATAATTTAGTGACAGTCTCCTCAGATTTTGGCATAAATCTGTAGCCAAATCCAAACAAAAGTGAAGACATCTTTAGTTTTCACTAAAATGGAACTTTCATGTGTCATGTTGGTACTCAAGAGAAGGATTGGGCACTTCTTCCTTCTGCTGATTCCTTAACTGTTTATTTGAAAGGCTGATTCTGCTGATTTCAACTGAAAGCAACCTGTGGGAGTTTTTAGCACTTCTGCAGATAGGAGATGTGATTTGGTTTTGGCACATCAAACGTCACTGAAGGCTAATGTCTTTGTTTCTGTTAAAGGACCTCTACTTGAAAAGCAAAAGCAAACACATACCAACACACACAAATTTGGAGTTTAAAAAATTAAGACCATTATTAAGGTCATTAAGACCAGCAGTGGGAAAAGTAAAGTAGAGTTGTCCAAGCAGAAGAGTGCTCTGAGTTGATTTCACTTCACCAGGAAAAGCCTTCACTCCTAGTAAAGAAGGAATGCTTTAGCTGAGGGGTAAGGATCCTTGAGCTTTCAGCAGAGCTTAGAACAACAAAGAATTTGCCGTCTTTGTGTTCCAGAGCCCGTTTGGTTTGGACAGCTGTGTCCCAGTGCTGCAGGAAGCATGGCTGATGGTGCAGAGAGCACTGCCTGTGCCAATGTCATCCCCTGCCCTTGTGCCTGTGAGCCTGCGCAGGACAGCTGCTGACAGAAACACCTCCTTGCTCTTAGAGAGATGCTGCAACCTGAGCAAAACCACCAAGTGGTAATTGGAAAGTAATCAATAATAGATATTCATCAATATTTAACTTCCACTAGCAGTGGGTGATGTAGTGAGGCAGAGGAAGCTTTTGCTCTGGGAGCCACAGACATTTTCTGACTGAAAATTGCACTGTGGCTCTGAACCAGTTAATGTGGCCCTGGTGCACTTCTGTGAGGGAATGCAAACAGTATTGCTGAGTTTGTTCCATATGCAGCACACTGGGTCATGTGTAATTAATTTACAGACAGAGGGAAAGGTGAATTGTCTGTTCTTAGTGAGCAGTGTTATGGTACAGGTTTGTTTTGTAAAATAAGAAGATAAATTTCTCTTTTCCTGTGAAGATTCTACTGATCTTCACTGCTTAAATAGAGAATATACATGATTAATTGAATTTTAGTTTAAACTTGCCATTGCACAGGAGCAGTTACAGCTCCTGTGCTCATGACATAATAAAAATGCCCTTTGCTTTATTTGTCTTAAGGTATTTCACAGAGTACAGTTTTGGCAACATGTTATCTTAAAATTGTGGTTATATGAAGTGTTTGTTCCCTCATTGGGTTTTACCATTATTTTTTCAGTATGAGAGGCAAAGGGCAGCAAAATTGCTGCAAGCTACTTGGTCAGTTTCTAGGGAAGGAGCACCAGTTATCATAAAATGACATCTAACCAATCATTTTTAGTTCAAATTATATATAGCAAATTGCATTTTCAAAAAAATAATTTTTAGAGTATTTTTTAGATTTTAGAATCCTAATCTTAAGCAAAACCAGAAAAAAAATTTACTTGGCTCTAGTATCTTAGGAAATTCTAAAGGAGAAGAATAGCTCAGACTGACAGCAAATTTAACTGTTTCGGAAAAATTTTGATTTTGGCAGTGTTAGATTTGCAGTTGAACTTGATCCATTTAAAGTCTTTTGTAGCCTAAATAAGTCTATGATTGCAAGGCTTCAATGAGACCAGAGTTTCCCTCCACAGTTTTGTAACTCAGTGACGCCATAAAGTCAGTCATTTAAAGTAAATTCTTGGCACTAAGGAGGGTTTCCTCACTTCATTCAAAGTTATATGAAATAAGGTAAACGTAACTTTTCCATCATAGTTTTATGAAGGCAGATTGTAAAATAGAGAATATTTGGAAATTCCACAGGAATATGTTTTTGCTTTGTTTTATTTTAAAATGAATGAACCAGTGAAATATTTCCAAAATTACTATATTTGTGTAGGGTTTGGTTGTGCCATAGCTGGCACGGGAACTTGCAGTAACTGTTGAGTATTAATCCATATTCTGGAGCTGTGCAGGACTGTGCTCTTCACATGGAGCTGTTGATGCAGTTGTGTTTATTTTCTGAAGAGATGCAATGCCTGAAGCATTCCTGCAGCCCTGGGAGTTCCTGGCTGTAGCTGCTCTTGGCTGTGGCACAGCAGCAAGGCAAGGCTGAGATCCCCAGGAGGAGCACACAGGTGTAGTGAAAAAGGGTGGGTTGGTGGAATACATTGGGAGTAATGTGAATACTTTTTACTATTACGGAATGTCTAGAACAATGAAAATGTGATTGTTTTACAATTCAGTTGGTATTCAGTTATTTTATTTTGTAACTTGTGCTTATAAAACTCAGAAGATGCAATGTAACCAAAAGGTCAACATGTAAATGTGTGCAGGATGTGGCAAAAGTAGTTCTGAGGGCACAGCAGGAGAGTGATCATTAAAAATAGATGGTCAAATTGTATATATACTTTAAAAAAATTTTTGATAGTGCATTTCAATTGATTTTGCATTTCATGTTCTTGTAAAGTGCATCTTTCATACTTTTGAAGATTGTCTACTTGTACTATACTGTATTAAGCCTTTTTTCAGGATTTCCATTATTGCTGGAGCTTCCAACATACATGTTTCTTTTGAAAAATGTTCTTACTGTTTTGGGTTTGGTGTTTTTTTTTTTTTTTTTTTTGTAAATAGTGTTTTGTATTAAATTTGCATGGATAAAACCACATTTCCAAAACCAGTGTACATACGCTGTGTATAAAATAGAAACTGTTTCATAATTTTCATGTAGTCAGGTTATTAAATTTTATTTCATTTCAGTTTATATATTTGTAGTAAATAATGAGAATTTGTTGTATGTTCTCGCAAATGTCTGTGTTGTCATTTTGAGAGAGAAGCGACCTGCCTCATTATGTCAGGAAATCCATCCTCTGACAAACAAAAGAAAAGCTAACTCCTGGTTCAGGAAGTAGGACATCCACATATGAAGTATGTTGGGGTTTCAGTTTTGACCAACAGTGGTGAGAATATATGAGGATCAACATCTCCTCACTTGCAGCAATCTTTATACATTTACACACTTTACTGTGAAAATCACCCAGTGTCTTCTTGCATATAGATTTGGAACAATGTAGATTTTTGAGTCGTGGTGATGATAACGTTAAACCAGCACAGAAATTCCTCCTGACAGAGGTGATCTGCTTCCCTTCTGTTCCCTGAACTGGCACTGGCAATAGCACTGATAATCTGTGTGGTTTGCAGTTATCAGTTGCTTGATCCAGCATTAGGGAAACACAACTGCCAGGTTTTGGAGCTGTGACCAAATTTATTTTACCTTAATTTCTTTTAGATTATTTAAAGATGTAGACAATTTTAGTTTTAGACCTGAATATTTGAAAATAAATGCTCTCTTTTGAGGGATGTTTTGCCTTGTGAGGCCTCGTTGTGCACCTGCACACACCCAGCTGCTCTTTGTTTTCTGATGAGACACGTTTGGGGACTGTAAAGCAGAAATTGAGGAACAGCATTCTAGAGAAAGTGAACACCATTCCTTGACAGAAGCATCTCAGCAGCTGGAACTTTTTTTTGCAGTTACCAATGAGGAGTTTATAAATGAAATATTCTGTGAGTCTGTTCAGTTTTCAGCTCTGAAAGAAACTTTCCTCTTAAGAAAAGGCTTTTGTGGATGTTCAAGAGCAGTGATACCACATTCAGAAGCCTCTGTTCCAAGGTGAACTCCATGAAGTTCAGGTCTGAGGAGGAGCAGCTGAGGGAGCTGGGAGGGCTTAGCCTGGAGAAAAGGAGGCTCAAGGGGGATATTATCACTCTTCAGCTGCCTGACAAGAGGGTGGAGCCAGGTGGGAGTCAGTCTCTTCTCCTGGGTGACAGGTGACAGGACAAGAGGAAACGACCTTAGGTTGTGCCAGGGGAGGGTTAGATTGACTATTAGGAAAAATTTATTCTCTGAAAGGGTGGTCAAGCATTGGAACAGGCTGCCCAGACAGTGGTGGAATCACCATAACTGGAAGTGGGCAAAAGCTGTGTGGATGTGATACTGGGAAAAGGGTTTAATGGTGAACTCGGTGGTGCTGTGCTAATGGTTGAACTCAGTCTCAGGCGTCTTTTCCAACCTTAACAGTTATACAATTCTAAGATGAAAATTAACTCTGTCCCTGTTGAAACCAAGACAATGATGTATTACTATTTTTATCTTCCATGAAACTGTCAGAGCTAAACTTCCTGCTATTCATCTTCAGCAAGCCAAAGATGTTTGTTGCTTTCTCTCCTAATGCATTTCCAGATATTTTTCTTCTCCGCAGTTTGTGGAGGCTGAAATCTTTTTGCAGCTTGAGTGACAAATACTGATATCTTCAGTGAACATGATTTTTGTTAATAAGAATATGACATTCCAGATAGGTATAAATTCATGAGCTGATGCTGTGTTGTTCATTTAATCCACTCCCTTTGATCTCCAAAATTTCCAGCTCTCAGAAAGAGAAGAAGGCGGCAAAGCAACAGCCAGCACTGAATTTCCTAGCAGAAGCTTCCAAGTGCATGAACTTCTGAAGAATACTTAATAAGACAAACCATCCCACATTCCCTGTATTCTCCATGCCCTAAGTAACAGAAGCAAAAGAAAGCAGGATTATCTCTGAAAACTCTCAGGGGTATAATTTAGAAATAGATAAGTAGTAATGAATTCAGTTCCAAAGAATGTTTATGTGAAAGCTCTTCTCCACAAACCATTGGGTGATGTGTCTAGCTTGCACTTTTCACTGTGTACTGAAATAGTAAGTGCATTCTGTTCTTTCTCCAGTAAGGACAGTGATCATTTTGTAATTTTTGGCTCAAGCAACATAAACTTCTATTTCCCAGGAATAATAGTTGGTTGGGTTTTTTTTTTTTTTTTCTGGTGAAATGATAGGGGAGTTTCTAAAGTTTTCTTCCTCCTGTATATGCAAGCAGAATTACAAAAGAGAAGCAGCAGATAGACAACCCCCTCCCCCCCCGCCAGTCAATGAGCCATGATTTATTACTCAGTGTTACTGCCCTTCTGTGAGCTGTGCCATGCTGCTCTGATAATTTTGTGTATTGCCTCGTATGGCATCACTGAGCCTTACTTGTGTATTTGGGAACTTTGAAACTTCCATTCCCAATTTTTACTTTTGCTACTGACTTAGAAACAGCTTTGGCACACAGACTGCTTTTTATGTATGCTCTTTTTGATAACATGCTTGATACCTTTTTGATAACTTGCTTGATATGTTTGATAACATTTTATTCAAAGTGCTTTCATTGCAAATTCAGGAGTTGTGTTTGATGCATAAATTGAAATTACAAGCATTTTATTTAGGAAAAATACTTGATTCTTTCAGGATTTATGTGTCTGCAATCTGGGGTACATTCCTTTTTTTTTTGGCTCAATTATTTGACCTTTCAGACACCAACAAATTTCAAGGAGTTCTGTTTTTGCTGAAAGCAAACTCAGAATTGCTATAATGTACTTAAAAGACATCTCTAAAGCAGATCTTATCACTTCTGTTCCCGCAGGTACAGATGGGGAAGTAAACCTTACCACCATCTGGCTTTTCTCACTTGGACTTTCACATAAACCAAGAAATCCTTATGCACAGAAGGATAAATTTAGTTTCTGTAAATACAAATTTTTTAAACTAAATTTATTTAAAATTTAGTCATTTTAAAAACCATAACAAATTCATGTCTAAATTGACAGTTTACTCAACAGTGGTAAAAACATGTATTTTTCACTTTCTGACAGATTGCATCTGCTTGACATTACAACTTGAATTAATCCTGTGTTCCCTTGTGAGTGTAGGTTGAGCTCTGCCTGCAGGCAGTGAAGCCTGAAGCCCCTTTATTTTGGCCAGAGAACTGCTCCTGCACTCTGATCTCCAGATTTAGAGTGTTCTGCTGTTTGCCACTTTTGCAGCTTGTTTACACAAATAAACACTTGATGTCACTGAAGCTGTTACCCTTCCAAGCTCCTTAACACAAAAATTCCAAGCAAAGGATGTGGCAGTTAAAAATACACATCTGGGTGATGCTCAGGGCTGCCTAAAGCAGTTTCAGCTCTCTATTAGCTTCCAGCAGTGTCACTGAGCCTTGGCATCCCTCCACCCCCTCACCAAATCAGGTGAGCTCCACACCTACCTCCCCTACTAAAACATGTGGGTTTTAAACAGGGCTAAAATGTGTTCTGCTTAGATTTTAAACCAGCTGCCCAGCTGTTGGTGTGTTTGACCCATCTCTGCCAGGAGGGTGGAATAGATGATCTCCTGCAGTCCCTTCCAGCCTCAGCTCTGATCTGCAGTGCCCTGTCCTGCCTTCTGGCTCTGGGCTCCCCAGGGTGGTGCTTCAGGCAGTCCTTGTTGGCCAGCTGGCTGTAGGCAGCTGTAGATACTGGTTTGTGACAATCCCACAATTTTTTTAGGAAAACAGCTGGGGAGCACACAGGTACTCCTGTCAGCTGGCAGAACAGAGGGCAGGATGTTTCTTCACAAGGAAGAGCATCACATGTTCTGATATTTTCAAAATTAACAGCTGGATTGGCATGAAATGTATCTCAAGTGCTGGTTAAATTGTCAAGAATGCTGTGATTCTGATGGACCAAAGGACAAATTCAAAGGTATTTTTACCCTGCCCCACACTACACTCTTTAGTTGGGCTTATAGTTTTGAGTGGACAGTTCCTGCACTCTGATGCCATGAAAAGCACCCACAAGAAGTGCTACTGCAGACCAGAAATTTTTTAGACAGTGTAGGAGACAAACTGCAAGTCAAGGCATTTGAAATCAGGCTGTCAAAAGTGATTAAGGCTGAGTTTATTTACTTGCCTTCAACCCAGCAGGAAGAAGACAGTGGTTAACTTGTGTCTGTTAACTGTTGTGTCCAGTCCTTCTCGCAGGGGATATATTTCTGACCTCTGATGAATGTTTCCTGTGCCAGACATTCACAGAAATAAAATCTACAAGTATAGGAGTATGTGTTTCATGCTTGATACTCCCAGACTGAAGAATAGGAAACCAGTGAGGGGCATGCTTTGGACTGGAAGATAAGGCAAAGCTATGGCTCATTAGCGTCAACTGGAGCAATGTCCCTTTTGTTCTGGGACAAGCAGTGTCTCTTCTCTCCCTTGTCCTCTCCTTTCCTCAGCACACTCACAGCCAGTACAGGATCCCCCAGGGCAGGGCAGGGTGAGCACCAGGCTGAGCTGTCAGTTCTTGCCCCAGCAGGGACAGCAG
The DNA here is from genome assembly GCA_030060385.1 of Muscicapa striata striata. Lineage (NCBI taxonomy): Eukaryota > Metazoa > Chordata > Aves > Passeriformes > Muscicapidae > Muscicapa > Muscicapa striata. The sequence continues at coordinate 477,316 of JAREIS010000328.1, read as the reverse complement.
GTCCAGCTCTTTTGCTGCCTGCAGTCACAGCCTGTAGAATTAAAGGTGATGCTCTAGAGCAGCAAAGCCATAACCACTTCAGTTCCACTGAATGTCTGTGGAGACTTTCCCTGCTTATCCTTTTCCTGACATTATATGGGTTTATTTAATTATATTTTGATTTGTAATGAGCCATGTTATTTGTTTTGGGCTGAGCCAATGCATGGAGCAAGGGAGTTCAGACCTTCAGAGACTTAGTGTGCTGTAGGATTCCACAAAGCATCACAGGGTGCCTCTGTTCCCATGGCATCTTCCCAGGGGCTTTCTGCAGGGACAGGTGGTGTAGGACTGGGAGATGCTTCACGAGAAGACAACTCGTCAAGTTTCAGGTCTGGTAGTTGGGTTTAAAAAGTCACTGCTCAGCCACATTTTGGGGAATTAAGGAGAGCACAACTCAATTTTAGATGTATGCAGATTGCTGCACCCACAGGGTTAAGGAATGTCTTTCACAGAGCAGGCAAACTACTGAGATCCTTTCATTAAAATAACTATTTTTCTTTGCTCTATCAAGACAGATCTTCCCCCGTCAGCTAAAATCATCTTGTAAGTGGCAGTTGATTAATACATTGATGAAGGATTTATTGGTATATTTCTTAAAGCCTGTTAAAATATATGTTTTTTCTGTTGTAAATCTTCTGAGCAGTGTTACTGAAATCCACAAAGTCATCCCTAATGCAGGGCAAGCCCCAAGAACGGAGCATTACACCAGTGAAAGTCAGAATAGGGAACAACTAGGAAATGACAGGATGATCTTTGGGCTTAATCCTGCACACCCACAAGAGCCTGTACCTGTGGGAGCTCTGTATTTCTCAAGCATTACATGTCAGATATTAGGTGTTAGCCAATATTTTTGTTTGCAAAAGCAGTCTTTAAACTGTTTGAGCCCTGCCTTCAAGGTTAAACTGGAGGACTCTTTCTTTCTTACCAGCAGCTGATCTGCAATTAAACCATCCCAGCTTGGGTTTGTTTTGTAAGTATTGATTCACAGCAGAGATGTAAAATCCTTAAATTCCTTTAACCCAAGATAAAGTGCAGTGGTTGGTGCAAATGCTGCTTGGTGAACTTCTCCAAAAGAAGAACCTAACACAGCCTCTACTGAAAAGGATCCTCAGGACACTCACATGGAAATGGCCCTCTCAAGGCTCTGGCTTTGGAAATTTGCTGTGCTTTTGTACAGGTTTGAACACTGTTAATTTCAGGTCTGGTCACATTGACCCAAGCCTCAATCAGTACTATAAATTGTTGGTAAATTATCTGGCCCCAACATTCCAGGGGCAGCTCTGGCCAGAGCTGGTCTCTCCCACTACCCAAGTGCAGCTGGCTTTTCCAAGCCCAGCTGAGTGGGATTAGCCAGACCACCCCTCAAGAGGGTCTGGGTGTCCCACCCTCACCCCCCTGCACACCACAGCCCTGCAGCAGCTGCTGGACCAAGGCATTCTGCCAGCAGTGCCTTCCAGAGGGCAGAGCTGCTCATCCATCCCCCTGATTACTTCTCCTCTGCTTCCCTTTTCACTGTTCCCTGATGTGTGCATACTCCTGTACAGGGGATTTCAGTGCTGCCAGAAGAGGCTGGTGTACCCTTTTCCCCTAATCATATTTCCTAATCCTATTTCCTGCTGCAGAACAAACCTATGTAAGAGCATCCACAAACCTGGTGAGATCAAACCTCTTTCTGATTTCACTGCCAGTCAGTGCTGGGAAGACCAACCAGCGGTGCCTTGGAGAGCAGTACTGTGAGCACATTCTTCAGCACAATGATTTATAGCTGGAGAGCCAGCATCTTCCTCAGGATGTGAAGTCTGAGCTCTCAGTGAATCAGCTGGATCCCACCAGTCCCACATCTGCCTGAAACTGCTTGAGGCAGTTTTTTCCATCTGCTGAGTTGCTGTCTGAAAGCTGCAGTCATCTGGTCAGGACCTTGGTCAAAGCATATCTCACAGGAAATAAAAATGGAGCGAGATTTTTCTTTGATGAAGGAGCCCCATCCAACTTGAAAGGACCCAGTGGAAGCCAAGAACAAAATTTCTGATTTGATAAAAAGTGTTTTACTTTCTGACACTTGCATTTGTTTTTGGGGGGGTTTTCCCCATAAATGAAGTCCAGCAGTCATCTGCCTGTGGACACCTGTGCCCAGCTAAGATGCTGATGTTAGTCCAGGATGTGCAGAGCTGCAGCAGGCACCACATTGCAGCTGATGAGAGCTGGGAGACCTGGGACCTCTGAGACCAGCCAGGATTGCCAAGGTTTTCCATCTGCTGGACACAGAGCCCCCAGCCAGAGCCCCGACCCCAACTGCAGGAGTCCCCTCCCTGCTGGGGCCTGCCTGTGGCACTGTCCCTGTGCTGTCCTGCGGTGTCCCACCGCCAGGCAGGGCTCTTCAGGTCACATCATCAAGGTTTTCCCATTCAATTTGCATCCTGTTGAGAGGAATGATGGATTGGTCTTTACAAACAAACTGTGGGTCTGTTGGTAGATAAGACTAGCACTGAGAGAGAAAAGAAACAATGGGAAGGATTCCACTGATTGATGAATGGAAAAAAGATATCTGCCTTTACAAACAAGCTGTAGGTTTGCTAATAAATGAAATTGCATGCTAAAAGATGAAAGAAACAATGGGGGAAAGCCATGAATTCTATAAGAATTTACAATTAAAAGGGAGGGTTATGCATTAGAGGGGAATCTTAGGTATCAGGTGTTCTGGGAAGTCTGTACCTCTCAAGTACCTCAGCCACTGGGGAAAGAAAGAGGGAAATGCAGCTGGGAAATTGGGATAAAAGGAGGCTGCAGCCTCCAAAAATCTGAGAGATCCCAGGGGAATTCCCCATGGCCTCTCCCTTTATTCAAATAAAGTAAAAAGACTCCTCTTTCTCCTCCAACATAAACCTCTGTTGTTTGTGGCTTAATTTTCCTGACACTGAGGAAAGTCCCTCACACATCATGTTGTGGGGCTGTTTGCTACAGCACACACGTGCAGTGGGCTGTGCTGCCTGGGAGGGGATGCTGTTCCTGACGTCTGTGACTCTGTGCCTGCCCTATTTCTTCATGTGCATCCTACACACAGAACACTTCCAGGCTGCCTGGTCAGATGCAGCTGATCAAAGCTCACTCTCTAGAAACAGGAACATATGAAAGATTTTTTTTTTTTTCAGTCTTCCGGCTTTCTTTTTTTAAGAGCTAATAAGTCTTTTGTCTAATAAATTACCTGGCTTAAAAGAAAATCCTAAAGTGTGATGGTAAGTTATAATTACTTTATACTATGATTTTATTTTGTGTGTGTCTGTTTGAAACTCTCCATAGCTGTTCAGTTGTAGTGCAGAATCCTATGTATGCATATCCTAGTTTCTTTGAAAGAGTTTTGCATCACCTCTTTGTTTTTAAGTGGCACCAATGTTTGTGTTCTTGAAATAATTTTGGTTGCATCTGCTCAGAGCGCAGGGTGAAATTTGAATTGTAGATTTTCAGACAGTTGTGTATGTATGTGTGTGTTTACACCATTATTGCACCAATATGTGTCTCGTCCCTTTCAAGCCATATTCTGGCTGTTCTGAAATCCTTCCAGTGATTATTCCCTAAGTATCTTCCTGTATTTTTTCTTTTATGGGAAGATTTAAACAGCTTTTCATATAATTAACAGGCTTTAGGCTTGTCCTAATCCAGCATTGGCTCGCTGATAAGAGCTGTCAGCAGATACCATGAAAGGATTGTCTGTCCCGCCAAGCAGTTATTCTGGGCTAACATTTCTCTCCTGGGGGAGGTGTCAAAGATCTGCCTCTGAAAAGCAAATCCATTCAGCATTTTTGACTGTTTTTTCTTTTCTTTTCTTTTCTTTTCTTTTCTTTTCTTTTCTTTTCTTTTCTTTTCTTTTCTTTTCTTTTCTTTTCTTTTCTTTTCTTTTCTTTTCTTTTCTTTTCTTTTCTTTTCTTTTTTTTTCTTTTTTTTTTTCTCTGTCTTCTGTCTCCTTCTCTTCTCTTCTCTTCTCTTCTCTTCTCTTCTCTTCTCTTCTCTTCTCTTCTCTTCTCTTCTCTTCTCTTCTCTTCTCTTCTCTTCTCTTTCTCTTTTCTTTTCTCTTTTCCTTTCTTTTTCTTTTTCTTTTTCTTTTTCTTTTTCTTTTTTTTTTCTTTTTCTTTTTCTTTTTCTTTTTCTTTTTCTTTTTCTTTTTCTTTTTCTTTTTCCTTTAAGAATTTCTTCTCAGTTTGTCCAGTGTCAGGCCAAATCATACTTCTAACATCTCACAAAGCAGCTTTCAACACCAATAAGTTGTTGATGTGAGCAATAAAGGCTTGGGCTGCGGTTTGCATTGGTGATCCCTGGGACTGGGAAGGCACAGCAGAGCAGCCCAGCACTGCTGCCCCCTCAGACTCCAGGAAAACCCCCTGTCCCCAGGGAAAATGCTGCTTTATGTGCCCAGGGTTGCAGCTCAGGGTTTGAGGACCAGTCTGTGAGGATGACCTGAACCTTGTCCTTTCTCCTGCATGTGCCAGCTGCCCTGCTCAGGCACTGACCCTGTGCCCATCCCTCTGGAGGTTGCCAGATCCTGCTCTCAGCAGCAAAGGCAGGATTAGATTCTGGCTGCAAGTTACCTCCAGGGCTCCCTGGCTGACCACTTGTCCCAGCCAGCCTCCCAGGGGTGCCTGGCTGTCCTGGTGTCCCTGTGGAAGTCCTTTTCCTGCATGTGGCCCCAGCAGTGCCTGTGGGGGTGATGGCTGCTCAGCCCATGGCAGATCCTACCCTGCCCATGGCACCAGCAGTGCTCCATCCCCACTGGAGACAAAGGCAGGAAGCAAAAATTAAGAGATTGGGAATTGCCAGCTCCCCTGGCAGCCCAGGCCAGGGTGCTCAACTGTACAGAATATCTGTTTTTTCAGTTATTAGTCCCACTGCACAGTGATTGCACCAGAACACCTCTGCCAACATCTCCATAAACTCTCTGGTGCAGGGCTTCGGATGGAGTTTGAAAGAAAGGAAAGGAATATTTATTTTGCTTATCCCGAGCGCTTGGAGTCTTGTGGATGACAAATCAGTCTTAAAAGACAAGGCAGAGAAGAAGAAACCAGGAGACTGTTCTCACTTTAAGATGGCCTGAATGGAGCATTAGTTCCCTTTGTTGCCTGTGCCAAAGCCAGCTGATCCCTGCCTATCAGGATCCCTGCCTGTCAGGATCCCTGCTTTGCCCATCCCGTTGCCATCCCCATCCACACTCTTGGGGCCAGCCTGCAGCCCTGCCCTGCTGCCAGCCTTGTTCCTAGTTACTGGAACAGCACTTCATGGGAAGTGTTTCTGCCTTAGTAACAAGTCAACCTGATTTTTTGTATGTCTATCTAATTCTGGAGCAACCTGAAAACGAGATTGGAAGTGCTTACCACGAAAGTACTTACTTTTGGGGGAAAATGCTGCTGGGATAAAACTGGTACACGGGAGGGCAGGTGGCCAGTGGAGGTGGTGATTGCTTGCCAGCAGGATGTGCTGGGAGGAAGCTGGGCTGAGACCTGGGCATTCATTACAGGGAAAAGGCTGAGTGTGGTCATGGCAGGAGAGTCCCAGAGTGGTGCCAGCCCCTCCCAGGGTTTGGCACTGAAGAGGTTGAACGCCTGGCTGCCATCGCTGATGTCACTCTAGTGACAAAACTGCTCTCATGGAAAGGCACCAGGCTCTTGGCACAGTGCTGCACTCAGGTTTTCAGCAGCAGGATGGCAGCCAGCCTGGGAGCTGGCTCAGTGCAGCTCAGACTGGGGTCAGCATTGCAGCAAGGCTTAAGAATTGTGCCTTTCCAGGTAAACTGAGTCTTGAAGCCAGGCTCAAAGCCATATGGTGGGAAGATTTTAGTCTTTCCTAAGGCACTCTCTGGGCCAGGTGGGGGACCAGTTGTATTCACCTGTCCCCTCACCAGACTGGTGGATTTGGTGGGAGGAAGAAACTGGAGGTATTTTCTAACTCCTAATGAGCACCTACACAGTCAGAGCCTGGTGCCCAGGAGGGTGGCTGGCTCCTGCTCAACCTGCAGGATAGGCAGGGGGAGAAGGGTGGGTGAGAACGATTTATCTTTGGATGTCTTCATTTTCTCTGCTCCAGCAGGGCTCAGTCTATTGGATACAAGGTGTTATTTGTGCCTGCTCTTGCCTGAAGAGCAGAAAGTGGTCCTGGAGCAGACTTGGGCTGCCCTGCATGGGGTCAGCAGCTCCCCTGACTCTGGGCAGCACAGATCCGAGTGTGCAGGCAGGAGGAACAGGAGCACCAGGGGAAATGGCACCTTTCTTGGGACAGGGATACACAGATCTTCCCTGTAAGCCCCACACCCCCTGGCAGAGCCCACTGGAGCCAGGCAGGAGCCCTGGCAGGACCCACTGGAGCCAGGCAGGAGCCCTGGCAGGACCCATTGCCCCCAGTGCTGACGGTGCTGGGACTGGCCAGGTATGCCAAGAGCAGCCACGTGGCAGAGGCAGAGCTCTGTCTGCACGAATAGGTACAGTGGCTCTTTGTCTCCCCCACTCCCTCTGGGAGCTGTGGCAGAGCCTTTCTGTTCTGGAGATATTTTTTACGTTCTTTTGTATCTCCTTCTGGGTGTATTCATGGCCTGTTGCAGTTGTTACTCTGCCAGCTTTGAGTCTTCAGTTCTTTCTTTGATGCCCTGGTGCATTTAGTGGCAGAATTTGGGCTCTGGCATTCCAGGCTGTGCTCCTATTCCTCTTGCAGCACCTCCCCAGCCTGCCCTGCACACCCCCAGCCCCTGGAGCCCTTTTTTTTCCCCTGCAGGCTGATTCCCAGGCACTGTTGCACACTTTGGTCAGTGCTGTCTAATTCCTCAGCCTGCTTTGTAATTCTTTTCTACAAAAGTTTTATGTGCACTGCTGTTCTAGGGCAGAGTCACCAAGTTCTTTATTAAACCTGACACTGTGCCATGACATGAACTAGATTATTCTCATGGTCTCTGCTAAACCTGAGCCCAGCTGCAATCAGGGGGAGAGTCAGAGCAAGTCCTTGTGTAGGCAAAGGGTACGTGCAGGCTGTGGAAGAAATTGCTCCAGGAGCAAAAGATGACTCAGTGTGAAGACAGGAGCCAGCAGGTTGTGGATACTTCGGTCAGGGTGTGCTCCCAAGGTAGCAGAACAGAACACAGAAACCATTTTATCAGGAATTGCAGGAAACTGCTGATGGATTTGGGTAAGGAGTTCCTCAGGCAGCAGAGAGGTTGCCACAGAGTCATCTGAAAGAGAGTGTGAGACATTTGACTTTGGGCTGGATGGGTCTTTCTGGGAGCAACACTGATTACAGAAAACAAAGATTTCATTGGAGGCAGCTCCATGACAGCTGCCTTGATGGCTCACATGATACAGGCACATTCAAACAGCTGCTTCCCTTCACAAGATGCCATCTAAGCCAGGATCGTAGCCATCAGCAAAGAAATATGGAAAACTGAGGTCTGCACTCATCAGAAAAATAAATATTGACACTGGGCATTGCTAGAGAGTCTGGATTCTTTCCATCATTTCCTGAAATCCCTGAACAGCCATAAGTGTTTAATTTATGAATGCAAAGAAGGGATTTTTTTCTTGCAACACTCGGTCTGTCGCCAATGCCCCGTGCTCCTTTTCCTAGCATTTGTCCTTGTGCTGACATCCCCTTCTCCAGTGGAATCCATAACACTGTGCTGGAGGCCACAGGTCTGCTTGGAATTACTGAGACCTTCACCCTGGTGCCTTGGAAGAGCTTGTTTAATGCAAGTTCTGTAAAAGAGACTGATTTCCCTGAAACACGAGGGCTGTTAAGAGGCTTTTATAAATCACCCATTTTCCATGCCACTGGCAATTTCAAAACTATCTTTCTGGACCAAATGAAACATGCTATTTTATACCAAATGGTCTGTTCATAGCTGGAGCCTTTCCGTTTTTATTTCGGTGATTAGGAAGCTGCTTCTAAACATGGAGGTTGCAAAGTGGAAAGCTTTTATTTTGAGCTATTGCTGCCCAAAATTTTAACCTAGGTTTAAATGGATTGCTTGACAGAACCAATTTAGCACAAATGGGATGAATATATCAAGTATATTTCAACCACAATGGATTTGTCCCATTTTTTATATTTAGCTCCATTAATGATCTTTGCCAACATCTTTGCCAGTTGCAATAAATATTTCAGCAGTGATGCTGCTGTTCCTTTATTTCCTCAAACAGAAGCAGATTTTTACAGAAGGGCTTTTTTAATTTCTGCATGCAGCTGCATATCTGCCATAGTCCAAGAACCCAGCTCAGGGGATTCTCAGCTCTTTGAAATCCCTTACTCAGCCTGGTGGCACCTTTACAAGCTTGCATTCCCTTGGCTGTAGTGCTTTTATTGATCTTGCCCCCACAAGGCAGCTGTGAGGCTCTGGGAGCTGACCAGACTCCAGGAGGAGAGGAAGCTCCTGTGAGGTGTTCCTGAGCACACAGTCACTCCAGGAGTCAGTCACCCAGCTGACAAATCCTAAAAAATCTCATTCATGAGCAAACAGACGAGTCAGCTTCCAAATACTGTTGCGACAGCGAAGGCAGACAATGAAAGGGGAAGCAATCCCTGTGGCTTTCTCGTTGCTGGGCTCAGGGGAGTTTGGCTGCTGATACCAGGGGCCTCTAAGGAAAGGGGGATGCAGGGAGGGGCTGAGCCCAGCCAGCAGTGGAGCCACCAGGCTTGGCTCATTGCACAGATCTTTGGCAGGGCTTGCTGGTGAGCCAGAGCTGGTCTGCTTTTATTTACATCTTATTCCATGAGCTTGTCGTCATCACCCTATGATGGATTTTTTAAAATTTTTAATTTTTTTTTCAACTTAATCCCATTTGCAGAACAGTTAATAAGATCACCTGCCTGTACCTGCCCTGACCTCGGTGCCCTGAGGCTCTGGACAGCACACAAGGGATTGTCCCTGCCTGTCCCACAGCTTGCTCACAGCTGAACCAGCTCACAGCTACAGCCGGTGAGGTTGGAACTAGCCAAGGTCTGGGCACGTGGCCTGTGCAGAGCTGTGCCCTGGGCACTGACGTCTCTTCCACCCAGGGACAGTGTCTCCCCTGGATTTGATGGATGGGGCATGGATCCCCTCCAGTGTGCCCTCAGCTGAGCTCCTCCAGGAGCAGCCTGGGGGTTGCACCAACACTGGCAAGGGGAGGAACAGAGCAGGAAGAGCAGGTGCCAGCACAATGGCACAGGACAGGAAGGGAAAAGCACCTGTAGTTCACAAAGGGAGTTGTTTTTGGCCAGGATGTGGCTGGAGCAGCTGGACCAGCAGGCACTGCTCAGCACAGACCTGCACTCTCTGCTCCTTCCCGGGTGCTCCAGTGCTGCTGGATGGGTAGTGGAGCCCTATTGTTGCAAATCCCAACTATGCATTTTTTTTCCAACCTAATTTTCTCAAGAATTGACCCAGTTCTAGCATTCAGGAACTGGCATTCACTCTACTGGCAAATGTTTCTTACTTGTTTCCAACAGTGTGTCCAGTGTGACCTTTTCTGATTAAATAGCTTACACAATGGGAATACATGAATGCTAAATTCTAATCTTGCATAACTCTGAAAGCAGGGCCATACACTTACCAGCAGTAAGGGACTTTTTTTCCCCATCCTTTGCAGGAAGTAAAAAGGAAAAGTCAGCAGTGTGCAATTTCAGTGAAGGGACAGCTCACCCATAACTCTTACCGCCAAAATTCCAGGGCTCCCAAGGCAACAGTGTCAGCACTACACACTTCTGCGTGTCTACACACACACATATAGAGAAATGGAGAGGACACCTGGCAGCTGGAAAGGGGCCTGGTCCTGCCTTTGCTGCTCCAAAACATTCCCATTGATGACAACTGGGAAGTGACAACACATTCATCTGGGCAGCAAATCAAACAGCAATATCGAAAGCCTTGTACAGGTGCTTGGAGGACACTTTCCTTCCTAACAAGAAACACTCCTTCAGTTTCTGATGCCATTTCCCATGATGTTTGTGTGCCTCAACTCTTTCTCAATGCGCCTAAATCTGGCCATGGGAAGAGTCAGCCTGAAGCCACAGCCCATTGCTTGTCAGGGCATGTGCACCACAGCTCTGCTGCTCCCCAAACATCCCCATTGTTCCTCCTGGAGGGCACCTACTGCACCTACTGCAGCCCAGCTCCTTCAGCTCACAGGAGGCAACATGGCCTTGACTGACTCATCTGTGACTGGCCATGACCTTGAACAACCCTCAGCAGATCAGCAAGAACCTTCAGATGCTTTCTCAGCAAGGTGTATTTGGCAATAGTTTCTCACCTGGGGTAAGCCAGGTGTGGCTGTGAAGCACCTGCTCCAGGCTGGGGCAAGGGAGGGCTTGCAGGAAAGGAGGGATGAAGTAAATGGTGACAGGCAAGGCTGTCCAAATCTCATGGCTGAATGCCTGGCCCCAGCAGATGAGTGAGGAGAGGGACAATTCACTGTATTTCCTGCAGAGCCCCAAGAGCCAGGAGAGGTTGGATTTGTCCCAGAGCCAGAAGCTTATGGGAAGGCTCTGTGGTGGGTGACACCAGGGGTGGTCCCAGGGACCCCCTGGTGGAACTGAGGCAATTTGTGGGGCTGCAGTGAGCTGTGGGGCTGTGGCTGCCAGCTGCTGAGACAGCTGTGTGTCACCACCTCCAGCAGACAGCCTGCACTGATCCTGCCATTTGGTTTTCATCTTAATGAATCACTTCAAAATTTCAAACATACCTTTGACCCACTAGAGCATATAACAGCAACAATTAACACCAGCACCTCATAAATCTCAGCAATGCTCCCTCTGGTGCTTAGCAAAGCCTCTGACCGTGTGGCCAATGCCATTACATGCCAATACAACATCTGATCCCTGGGGAGAACAGAGAGGAGTCTTTAAAATACACAGGATTTCTGTGAAATGCAAAGCTTTGAGCCATGAAGCTGCTGAGGAGCCCCACACTCCAGAGATAGATGGGCTCCCACACAGTTAGAGGTTCAGGTAAGAGCACTTTGATGGTTTTAAACCTCTATGTGAAAGCATTTGCTTATTTTTACTTGCCTTGTGAAATCATATGACTATATTCAAATATGCTGGAAATGAAAAGAAACTTTCTGTGCTAACATGCACACACAGTCCTTGCATGCTGCTGCTCACCAGCTCCAAGTTAGAGCTGCTGCTTCTCCCAGCTCTGTAAGGCAGCTTTCCTTGTCACTGCATCCTCGGACCTTTCTGAAACACAGACTCTCTGCCTACAGCCAGGTTTGGACTGACACTAGTTTTATGCTGTGTCTAATAGGTTAAAGAAGTAATTCTCATGATTTCTTCTGCCTACATGTTCTCGCTTCACAGTGAAACTGAAAAATTACTGGTATTGCTGTAATAATAATACTTATGTAGTAACTATACTTATGATAACTTATGATGTTATGATAACATCATTTATCTGATGGATTTATGGAATGTAATAGTTAAATTATGTGATGAACTGGGGAGATTTGATAGAAACTTAAATTAAAAATTTGCTGTTAAAGTTGTTATATATTTTTGGTTGCTGCTGTGTGTTGCTGAGGAGGAAGAAGCTGTGTAAGTCTGACCTGGGATTTCACCTGCTTAAGCCAGGCTTGTGTGGGCAATATAAAATGAGCTTGTTTTCCGAATAGATCTCAGTGATAAATTGTATACTTACACTGAGGTTGCCAAATTCTTACTCAAGTGGAGCTCCAGCAGAGGCCTCAAGGTTCCAGGAAGATTAATGTCTATATCTATACCTATTTATATACCTAGGTCTGTGTCTATATCTAATCTATGTCTCTCCCTTGTCCTCCATCTCAATCTAATTTATACCTACACACACCTGTATCTATATGAAAAAAATGAAAACCCTGTCAGAATCCATGTGCTTTCTGGCACAGGGAAGCATGCTGAGCTGGGGTGTCTGTAGGCAGCAATTGCTACCCACCTTTAGCCTGAAATCTGAAGGAAGGAGTAGCCCCCTCCCTGGAAACTCTATCCTCTCCCTCTCAGTCCCTGTCTCTCCTCCAGCAGATTTGCACAGGAATAGGAATTTGTCCCCTTCAAATATTGCCATGACAACTAAGAGGAACTCTCACAAGCATCCCTACCTTTCCTACTAAGACCTTCCAAGAAGTAGCAAAAGCAAAAGGTGAGGATAGTTGCATAAGATGTATCTGTTCATTGGATAAGGCAAGGCTCAGGCATTCTGTTTTCATTTTTTTAAAAATGAAAGTATCATTGGTCCAAGGCACTTCCTGTGGCAGTGGGTTGAATCACTTTCCAGAGAAGACATGAGACAGAGGGCTGGTGATTGAAGTACTGACACACTTCTGGAGAGTGCATTTAGCTGGCCACAAACTGCCAAAATGAAACCACGTTTGGCCATTTCTAAAAGTTGCAAAGAGAAATCCTCTGGGAAATTATTAACCAGCCTTGGTAAACAAGTAAAGCCATGCTTACTGTCAGTACTGAGCCTGCAGAGGGACTGCCAGAGCCCCAGGGAAATGCTGAAGCCTTTGAACTCTGCTGTGTCTCCGCAGCCCCATCCCACCAGTGCTGCAGGACTGCTCTTCTGACCAGCCCCTGGCCACTGGAACCCCTGATGGCTCCCTGGAGGCTCCCCGTGGCTCTGGTGTGGGGCTGGGTGCTGGTGTCCTCCTCCCCCAGCACAGGTAAAGCCCAAAGTGCTGCTGTGTCATTGCTTTGTGTCAACTTGACCCTTTGGGGAGATTTTCCTTCAGCCAAATCTTCTTTTCTTCTCTGTGTGTGCTTTGCTGTGTGAGTGGCTGGTTTATAAACTTGTAATCCACTGTCTAAATATGTTATGTGTTTAGTGGCTGTGTTTCTGAGTGAATTTGGGAGGAGAAGAGACTGCCTTTGGTGCACAGCAAATATATCTGAGAGAGTTATCAAACATAAACGCTGCTATAAATGCTCCTGAGCATGGTCCCAGACAGACAGGCTGTGCTAGGTGTGAGAAACACAAGGCTTATTTGTACTTGGAGAGTAATGTTTCTGAGAGAGCACTGCTCTGCAAGCTATCATCCATGGCAATGGCACTTCAAGCACCCTTTGCTTCAAGCCCTCGAGCACCTCTTTGCTGCACTGCACCTGCTGGCTCTTCTGGCATCTGGCAGCTGCACTGTGCACCCAGAGAGATGGTGAGCAGGTCTGGCCTTCCCTGATGGAAGCAGTGCATGCTGCAGAGGTGAGAGCATGCCCAGGAGGCCACTGAGAGCCAGCCAGCACACACAGAAAGCTGCCAGCACCCCGCTGCTGCCACTGAGCAGAGCGTGCTGCCCTTGAAATGGGTTCCAGAAAATGTAAGTATCACCTCCACCTCTCTGAGCAGCTCAGGGAAGTGCAGACATAGAGGGGGGACATATGGGGGGACACCTGGCAGGCTGCTGTTTTTCCACTGGCAAAATAGGTGGAAAATTGCAAGCCCCAGGTGCAGTGTCTCAGAGGGCGTGGTGTGGGCAGAGGCAGTGGGGGCAGCTGGGGACCCACATGGCTTTTTCACCAAAGCAGTGATGGTGATGGCAGCGTACCCAGCAGACAGGAGGGGTGGCTGTGGGAGCTGTGGCTGTCTCACAGCCAGCTCAGCATTATTGACTCACCACCACAAACATCAGGGGGAGGTGCTGTTAGTTCGTTTTTTTCCCAGACACATCCAGGAGCAGCTTTCCTTCAAGAGCACATGATGAAATAGAGCATTTCTAGTTCTGTGCTCTGTATGAGTGATGTGAGTGAGGCTGGTAATGCATTATTGTGAAAATGAGAAACTGCCAGAGGCAGTGCTGACATTTAAAAAACAATCAAATCCCAGAATGCAAGAAACATCCCAAAGAAAAGCTTTTCTGTTCCCTCTGAAATCCAGTCAAAATTTATTTTGCAAGAATTGCTGTTTACAATTACAATTGTTTTGAAAAAATACTGCTCTTTTGCTCAAGCTCACAATGTAAATAAATTTCAGAGCATTCTCCTATCTAGTCAGAAATTCCAGTTCTGACTAATCTAATCCTCTCTTGACAGCTTATCATGACAAAGGCTAGCAGCTTTTTGCTTCCCTGTTTGCACTGCTGTGAGGCTCAGCACTTATACACTCAGGAGGAGCCTCCCAAGCACTTGGTCAGTATCCTCCTAAATACATCTCCTACTGCACCATCCAATGTAGTAACAAATCTCCCATGGAGCTTCACATACTGGGAAAAGTGGGATTTTCAAACTGCTGCCTGGAGTGTGTTTCATTTGGGAAAATTTCTCTAGAAGAAACAAATCCTCCAGCAATTTACCCTGCAAATTTTCCAGGGAGCACATTAAAGCTGGATTTATGTCACCATCTTTCACTGAAAAATATCCTTATGGTCTGCTTTCACAATGGATTTATTAAAATAATAAAAGAAAAAAAAATTGTATAAATCCCCATGAGGACATGAAAAAGGTGTTAGAGAAGCCAGTGATCAGGAGGCCAGATCCAAAGGGAGAATGGTGGTAATGCTGGACTGATGCTGCCAGGAGAGGGGCTCCAAATTCCTGTGGAATAAAGTGTATCATGCAATGAATATGAAGAAACCAAAAGACTAATATCACCTCTAGACAGTGGAGAAAAATTACTTTAGATGTTAACAAAAATTGGCTTTGTTTCAGCTAATAAAACTGAGCAGCCAAACAGTTTTTGTCATGTGAATGACAACTCCATATAGAACATGTCTTAGCATGGAATTCATCCATACTTCCTTATTTATTGACATATATCAGCACCTTAAAATACTTTCATAAAAGCCAGATGAACTGTACAGCTGACAGATATCCAAAATAACAATTATTCTAATTCTTTACTTTTCCCCTTTTTTTCCTGTTTGTTTGAGGTTTTTTTCCCCCAATAATCTTTAATATACTTAAAAGGAATATTTAAAGCAATGTGGGTGATTGTGGCTATTTTGGTAAAGGAACAAAAATCCCCCCGACAGCATGCTTTGATCTGTCGTCCTGTGTTGGTGTCTGTGCTGAGCATGTTTGCAGAGCTAAGTGTCCTGAAGGTTGGTAAATATCAGGGGTTGAAGGTAAGCAAATATAGGACATGAAAGGTCATCCCAGGACAGCAATTTTGCTTAAAACATCTTGAAAAAGAGTGTCATAAAGTGGCATTCTGCATGCCTTTTCAAAGATCCTTGAGTGATTTCTCTGAGCACCAGCAAAAACTGGTTTTTGAGGGGTGGGCAGGAGCAGAGCCTGTGTGTGTTTGTCAAGAAGAGGGTTTTAAACAGCCAGGGCTGCAGCCAGCAGCACTCCCCTCCTCATCCAGCAGCTGCATTTCAACAAACCATATCAACACACCATAACCAACAAGTCTCATGGCTGCTTTGGGTTTGTTTTCCTCACTTTGACACTCTATTTTACCCTCTGCTTTGTTTTCAATGTAGTTGCTCCCCCACGAGACCTTCAGATCACTGACCCTGGACTCCTGGGCTCTCTGGATGTGCAGTGGGAGCCTCCAGCCCATGTACAGACCTTCAACGAGTGCACAGTGAAATACAAGTTTGAGTATCGCAGCTCTGGGGACAGAGACTGGAAGGTAGGGCAAAGCATGAATTAATCCTCC
The DNA here is from genome assembly GCA_030060385.1 of Muscicapa striata striata. NCBI lineage: Eukaryota > Metazoa > Chordata > Aves > Passeriformes > Muscicapidae > Muscicapa > Muscicapa striata. The sequence continues at coordinate 461,706 of JAREIS010000328.1, read as the reverse complement.
CAAAGCAGGGCTATTGTTTTGCCTTTACTCCCTGCACAGGTTTATATTTGTGTTTCAAGGAGTGGAACTGAAGCCATTCCAGTTTTCCATGGAAAACCAGGGTTTTCCCATGAAAAACTGTTTCAGTGGTTTGAATGGGAATGTGTTTTGAAATGTAACAGCAGCAGCAGCCAGGGAAGGGGTTCCATCTGTCACAGGGCTGAGTGTTTGCTGCCCAAAATAATTCAATAACATTCCTCTCTGTAAAACAAAAAATATTTACAGTTTTCTAAAGAATCTTTATAGGGCTTGAACTGAAACAACAGACACTTAGGGTTGCAGAGTGGTGGACAAATAAAAGTTAATTTTCATTAATTATTCTAATGCTCTAAAATTCCCTCTATCCAGAAGTGTGTTCCCAATTACCATTTGCTTCTCTTTTTTAGATGTGGTTTACTCTAACTCAGCTCTTTGATAAAAGTCATCTCTCATTGATGTGCAGCAGGCACAGGACAGGAAGGGTTGTTGGAACATGTTTTGTGAGTGCTGCAGGGTTAGGAAGGTAAACAGAGTGGGGAGAGGAGAAACCCAGCAGTGGGGGCTGTTTGGTTGGCACAAAGTACTGAGGAACACATAAAAAATATGCTGAGCATCTCCCTCAACAACATAAAATACAGATTGAAATCCTGAGAGAAAAAGGGATTTTTTGCACAATCCTAAGGCAGGAGAGCTAGAGGTCTTGGCAGCTCAAGAGACCAGGGAGATAAAAGGAGCAATCAATCAGGCTGACAGTGCTGTGGAGCCCAGCCCCTTGCTGGGGCAGGAGGAGCAAGACAAGGCTGAGGCAGCAAAGCCAAGGCTGCCAGACTGTGCTCAGCCCCACAGAAATGGGGTTAGGCCAAGTCTGCAAAGGGGAAAACTCCAGTTTCAGCGACAGATTGCAATTGCAAGGGCATGGAAAGGGGTTCAGATGTTGGTCATGATGCATATTACACTCCCCCAGCTGTGCAGATTCCTCCAGGATGATTTTAACTGCAATCTCAAAGGAAAATATATGCAGTTTCAAAAAAAAAAAAAAAAAAAAAAAATCAGAATTCCTGAAATCATGAGTAATAAAAGTTTTTTATATGAGGCAGATGTACAGACTAGAGCAAAATCATCTCTGGCACCTTGCCAAAATCTTGACCTCAGTTAAGGTAATGAAGAACAGTCTGACTGAAGAAAATCCATTAGACATCAGCAGAGGCAAAAGTCATTTATATCTGTTAGAAATACCTGGCTTAACACAGCTCTCACACCTGGGGAGTGCTGAGGACAGCCTGGCTGTGGCTGTGCCATTGCTGTTCCCACTGCTGCACACAGATGCATTTTATGGCACAGATGCATTTTATGGCACAGATGCATTTTATGGCACGTTACCTCTGTCCTACGTGAGCTAATGCAACACTTTGTCTCATCATTTGTTGTAAACCTTGTCAACTTCATTGTCCTTGCATAAAGTGAAGGAAGGGGGAAAAAAAATAGAAAAACCTTCAAAGGAGGTGCTCAGAAAGTCCCACAAAAGGCAAAGCTGGGTGGTTCACAGTGATGGGTGAGACTGTCCTGCACTGCCTGGCTGCTGGTTCACCCTTTCAGGGGGTGGTTGTGCTTCCCACAGGAACAGCCTTACAAGACTCATTGTTCCTTCTGTTTCTGATTATTTCACACCATAAACAAATGCCTTTCATGTGGATTTTTGGTGGTATCCTCCTCAGGTTGTCAGCAGTGCTCCTTGCTGCTGGGGATCCCATTAATCAGCCTGCTCTGCCTTGTCCTTGCTGTGTCCTGGGGGGTGAAGGGACTCACAGCCAGCAGGGCTGAGCACAGCAGGCATAAATTAATGCTGGAGGAGCACTGGGCAAGTGAGGCAGGACAGAAATATAAAGAGACTGCAAAGCACACAAATGAGACTATTTACGGCTGGAGCAATAGCAAGGGCACCTAATTCTGCAGCCCACTTAGTGACAGAAGAGGTGCTTAAAAAGTCTGTCTTTCAACCAGGTTATCTTTACTAGGAAGCTAAAATTCAGAGTTGGATTTGACCTCAGCAGGACTGCTGAAGTGAGGGTGCAGACCCTGCTCAAAGGACGGTGTACGGGTGACGTGGAGGTGCAGAGTGACTGGATTTATGCAACCTTTCAGGTTGCACCACAAGGTTAGGAGCAGCCTATGGTACCTAGAACAGTTTTGTGCTTTGCATGAGCCTGTTGCATGAACCAGTGCTGGCTTGAGGGTTCCTGGATGATCAGTTCTTGCAGGGCTTGCTGATGTTTAAGACAGTAGAGCAGCTCTGCGACCAAAGGCTGTGGTTGTGGTTTCTGCATACCTGGGGCTTGTTTCCTCTGTCTATGCCAAAGCTCTGCTCAGCTGCCCTGCAAAAGCTCCACTGATGAATGAAAAGGTCAGTTTAGCATCTTTCTGCTCAAAGATGGCTTTTATGAGAAACAGAGTGGTTGGCAGTAAAACTAATAATGTTGATTGGCCACCTTTTCCTTTCTTTTCTTTCCTTTCTTTTCCTTTCTTTTCCTTTCTTTTCCATTCTTTTCCTTTATTTTCCATTCTTTTCATTTATTTTCCTTTCTTTTCCTTTCTTTTTTCCTTTATTTTCTTTTCATCTTCTATCTTTCAACTGCAGCACATGGTTGTTCAAAGGCATAAAACTATATTTTTGCTGTGTCTGACTTGTACATTGTTAAATAGTAGTTATTTCCTTCCCATTTGACAGGAAAACTTGAATCAGAGGTCCAGAATTTCCACTGCATCTATCATGACTGGGAATACCTGAAGTGCACCTGGCAGCCAGGTCTCCTCACACCTCGTGGTGTACATTATGAGCTGTATTATTGGTATGTAACAATAAAATAGGAAAACATCCAGGCAGCAATCAAGTGAACTACTCAGAGTACAAAAATGTCACAGTGAATATGCTTTTATAGCTGGCAGCGCTGTTGCCCAATTTACCCAGAATGAGCCAAAATAATGTCCCAAGCAACACATGGCTTCTGGCAAGAAAACACCTAATCCTTTCTTACTTTCTTAAAATCAGGCCCATGCTGATCTTTGCCAGGAAAGGTCTTCTCACTTCCTCCTTTCCCTTTATTCATCCCTGGGAGGTGTTTTCTGCATGTTGTCCACCATAAACACTTGTGCTTTCTCTTTGCTGAACACACCTGGATAGTTCTGGCTGCACATTTCCCATGATCACAGTGCATATATCTCAACTGGACAGGATTTAGCACAAGGCTACCAAGCTCAGTGAACCCTAGACACAGAATGGAGCTTCTCAGCAGCTTGGAGTTCTAGTGTTCAAATATATTTTCATAGCCTCAGCACATCTCATACAAGCAAACATGCTGCCACAAGGTAATAATAATACATATTTCTCAGCTGTTTCCTTTAAACTGGTGCCTAAATTCTGTTCTGCAGAGAAAATGTAGCTAAAATTAGTGGTTTGGGACAAAGTAAATACTGTATTTGTGCTTCAGCTCCAATGATATTGTGGAAAGGATGACTTAAGCTGGGTTTTGTGTCATTGGGCTGTGTGGAGAAAAGCATAGCTGCATTTTAAAGAGGTTCTGTGTAGTTCTTGGAAATAGTCTTCAAAGCAGAAGCACCAATTAAAAACCATTTTGCTCACTGCAAGGATCTGCTTGAAGGAAACCATGAAAACGCATGATTCATGCCTAAAAGGAAAATAAACACTAAAAACCACCAACCTTGATTCAATTGCCTGCAATAAAACCAGGCATTTGGATCTGGATCCCATTTTATCGTAATATGGGGTGGATACCACAGTATCCTTTGATCCCTGTGAGCAAATTTTTATAGTACTAGAACATGAATTTTTTCCCCCAAACATAATGGGCTGTGGAGGGAGACTTTCATAAGGTCTGGAGTACAGGGGCCAAATTCAGCCCTGCCCTGAGGGCATAAAGCAGCAGGAGTTTTAAAAGGTAATATGAAACATCAGTATTTCCAGGATGCAGCAGGCAGCTCTGCTTTAGGGAGTGGCCCCAAAGGCAGAAGGGACAGGGCTGTGGTTGCACACTAAAGAGCAAACCCCTTCCTGGCTCCCACCATGGGGAGCCATGGGAACTCCCTGCAGACAGCCAGAGCAGCTCAGCAGTGCTCAGTATATTTATGGCACATGTCACCTGCCTAAAAACACTTCATTTTGGCTCGGGAGGGGACCTTTCAGCAGCTCCAAAGTCTGTGGCTGATGATGCAGGAAGGGCCCTAAGGGAGCAGGACTGTCTCCATGAGTAGGGGCCAGATCGTTCCCCAGGCTCCAGTCACACAGTGGCACCTCTTGTGCTCCAGGAATAGCCTTGGGGAGATCCTGGCACAGCCTAGAAACCAACCTGAGAAGCTGTCTGTGCATGTTAATTTGGGTTTTTTCTCTTCTCCACACTTTCGCCATAGCAGGAGTCCAGGTGACTGATCCACAGCACATGAGTGCTTTGGACAAAGGCTGGGATATGGGCAATAGCTGAGGCTTAGGTCCAATCTTATAAAAAATGTCTTACAAAGTAGTAATTTGCTTTGGTTACTGTTTTCTGTTTTCCCACACACTGCTAGGTATGAGGGGCTGGACCGCACGGTGCAGTGTGATCACTACATCCAGGACCACGGGATAAACCTGGGCTGTGTGCTGCAAAACCTCAGCCAGGCAGAATACCGGGATCTGAACATTTGTGTCAATGGCTCGGCAGCAGCCACTCTGCTGCGGCCACTGTACACCACCCTTCGCCTCCACAACCTCGGTAATGACGGCAGGCCACCAACAGGGGACCCTCGTGGCCACCACACACCCCAGGCCCACTTCCTGCATTAGGGCTCTCAATTAAATGTGTGCTTTTGTGGGTGGGTGGTTGGAATGTGTGCATTCCCCCCGGGGAAGGGGCTGTGGCATGTGCCAAGCAGCACTTCAGTTTCCAGGAGTGTTTGCAGGCAAGCAGCGCTGCCCAGCACAACCCTGGAGGGTCAGTGTGTGCCTCCAAGTGCTGCATTTGGCAGCTGGACAGCTCTGGACACAAATGGCCTGCTGGGCATGTGGCAGAGCAGCTAGGGGGGTTTTGGCTCTAGCAGCAGAGTCACAGAGATGTCTTCATTTACTCCTGCTGGAATTGAAACAACTGCTGCACTTCTCGCATGCACAGGAGACATCTTTGGCCTTTGCTGTTCAAACCAAGCTAAGGTCTGGGGTGAGCTGAGTGCAAGGTGTGATGGGGTCTGTCAGAGCAGAGATGGATTTCAAACCCATGACAGAAGGGGAGCAAAGCACGGCATGATGTGCAAACATTACTTGTACACGGTGTTTATTATGGGTACTCACCATGCTGGTGCAATTGCCTACATGCCAGAAGGAGAAATAGACAATCGTCCAGCTAAGCTAATGGGCAGGATTCTCAATTCAACAAGTGCTGCCATGTGCTTCGTGTGCGGCTCTGGGCATGGGACACAAAGCCGAGCCTTTTCGGGGGTGCAGAGAGCGGGACCGGCTCCGGGTTGGGACACAAAGCCGAGCCTTTTCAGGGATGCAGAGCGCGGGGCCGGCTCTGGGCATGGGAGATAAAGCCAAGTCTTTTCAGGGATGCAGAGCGCGGGGCCGGCTCTAGGTATGGGACACAAAGCCGAGCCTTTTCAGGGATGCACAGAGCGGGGCTGGCTCTGGGCATGGGACACAAAGCCGAGCCTTTTCAGGGATGCACAATGTGGGGTCGGCTCTGGATTGGGACACAAAGCCGAGCCTTTTCAGGGATGCAGAGAGCGGGGCCGGCTCTGGATTGGGACACAAAGCCGAGCCTTTTCAGAGATGCAGAGCGCGGGCCGGCAGAGCTGTGCAGTCACCGCTGCCCCGGCAGCGCGGGGACTGTGCCGGGCACAGCTCTCACACCCTGAGCTTCAAACCCTGCACCGCAGCCCCGAGCACGGACCCGCTCCAGCCTGCGTGTCAGGTTATAAGAAATAAATAAATAAATAACCCATCCTTCAGGCGCGGGAACGTCCTGCTCCTCCAGCACCGCGGCTGAAAGCCAGGAGCGCTCAGAAATCCCATCCGCGGGGAAAGGGGCAGAGGCTGGTGATTATCAGAAGCCTTTCCACCACGAGCTATCCGAGCGCACCCTTAACCTTCTCTGTTCTCTCCCGGCAGCGAAGCCCTCAGCCCCGGAGCAGCTGGCGCTTTCCGTGTCCGCAGCCGGGGAGCTGCTGGCGGCCTGGAGCCCCCCGGGCGGGCGAGTGCCGCCGCACTGCCTGGAGTACGAGGTGCAGGTGGCAGAGGATGCGGGGGAAGCCGCGGCTGCCTGGGCGGTAGGGACAGCACCTGGGTGCACCAGGGAGGGGAGGGGGTCGGGGAGGAGCCGGGATGGGCGCACGGGCTGCAGCAGGGTGTGAGTTATCCCAGGCAGAGGGTGTGAGTTACCAAGGGCACAGGGTGCGAGTTATCTTGGGCACAGGATGTGAATTATCCCAGGCGCAGGCTGCAGCAGGGTGTGAGTTATCCCAGGCACAGGCTGGGAATTATCCCAGGCACAGGCTGCAGCAGGGTGTGGGTTATCCCGGAGCAGGCTGCAGCAGGGTGTGAGTTATCCCAGACAGAGGGTGTGAGTTATCCCAGACACAGGGTGTGGGTTATCCCAGGTACAGGGTGTGAGTTATTCCAGGGCAGGCTGCAGCAGGGTGTGGGTTACTCCAGGCGCAGGGTGTGAGTTATCCCAGGGCAGGCTGCAGCAGGGTGTGGGTTATCCCAGCACAGGGTGTGGGTTATCCCAGCACAGGGTGTGAGTTACCCTGTCCCAGGCTGCACGCTGCTGGCGGACATCCCTGGCCGGCTGCTGCACCGCACATGTTCCTCCTTAACCCCCTGACCTCCAGCTGCAGCTTTGCTTTAGCAGGAACAGATCCCAGCAGGAGGCTCTAAGCGAGCATTTCCTCGGATCTCCTGCCTGTTGTGTCAGAAAACTGCCATCGAGGAAATTTAAAGGTTGCTATGGTTTGTTTCCCTGAATAGGCTGGCATAACAGGCCAGTGAAACTGTGATTCTAATCTCTCAAAAGGAGTGGCCTGGGACAGAACACATCATTTATGCATGGTGGCTTTTCCTTCTGTGTTACTCAGGTGCAGTTTGGAGGCAAAACTGAAAAGGACTAATTAATCATAGGGGACATCTCTTTTTCAATTGCCATATTCCCCTCATGAGTCTTCTTAGGCAATTAAAAGAAAGATTCCAACAATTAACAGACATAAATGGCAACATACATGATGACACCTCCAGAAAGTATTTTCCGTAGATTTGTCTTCATAGTCATGTTATTTGTATTAGCTTGTACAAAACTATTGTGAAATCATTTAAAACTGCCAAAAGATAATCCAAAATTTTACAGAGCCTTGACAGTGTTCAGGAACATCAGGACACCTGACAGATCCTGGTGGTGGCACGTAATTCCTTGATATTTCTTCTTTCTGTTTTGTTTCTCAGTTTGTGTCGACCCAAATGGAAACTGCTTTAACAATTTCCAGAGCAAATCAAAGCCACGTTTCATGTGTTCGTGTCAGGGGGAGAACAAACATTTTTTGTGCTGACCAGGGCTTTTGGAGTGAATGGACACAGAATTGTTTCTCTGGTATGGAACTCAAAATAAATGGTGTTTCTTTTTACCCTTTATAAAACCTGTTTGGGTGCAAGTGCTGATGGCTGCCCTGGGGATCTGCTGGTGTCCAGCACTGGAGGTGGGGTGTTGGCTTAGTTACATCTTCAACCCGCTCCAGCACAGCCATTCCTACAGCCTTGCATCTCCAGTGCACCTAGCAGGCAAGCCCCAAAATATTAGTGCTTCTGCAGCTTTCCCTGCTGCAGGGGGACAGCTGGGATGGAGGAGTGACTGCTGAGCAAGAGAGGGCATGGGGTACTTGCAGTTTCTCCAAAGGGCATCCTCCTGGCTGTCCTGCACCACAGATCAGCTCCTTTGAACCCTGAAGGCTCTCTTGCCTGGGGAGAGGCACAGAGCAGGGGCTGCATCTATGTGCTGGAGATATCCATCCCTGAAGGGGGATGTGACCCCATCCAATAACAGACACCCTTACCAAACAAATAAATAAATAAATACAAACACGTAGGGTAATGTGGACGAGATGAATTTGCATCTGAGCCCAAGCTTAGTAGGAGGTAATATAATCCATTTCAGCATCTTATTTCCCGCTATTTATCTTTGCAGTGTCCAGAAAAGAGGACAAGCAGCTATTTATCCTCATTCCAGTCATCCTGAGTTTGTCAATTAGCCTCATAATATTTATGTTGATTGGCCAGTGCAAGAAAAGGTAAGCATCAAGGTAGCCTGTCCAAGCAATGTCCTTTTTTGTTGGCGTCTGTAACTATTTATAACTACAGTTGTAACTGAAACATCCCTTTAAATGTCTAAGGGCCAAACATTAATAGATGCTCTAAGATTGGATACCAATCAAGAGTTCATTTTCAGTAAACAACCTTCCTGAGTGTGTCTGTTTCTGATATGAAATGCCCCTACAGCAATCCATAAACTCACTGCAGAGACTCAAATACTGCTTATAAGAGCTCAGATTGCTTATGTTAAATGCAGCAGTTCCTTGCATGCACAGCAGCATAAATAAAGCTATTATCATTCCCCAAACCACTCAAGAGCAGAGATTTGTCCTAGCTGTGCTAAAGCAGTGCCATTTTAATGGGCTAAATCCTCATTCTTTTGGCACTCACATTCCAGCTGTTGCCATTCATGTCAGTGATGGCACGAGGGGAAAGCAGACGAGTGGATGAATTTGTCTGTTTTTACTGATGATAATTCATTCAGGTCTGAGGGGTCACTTGGAGAGAACTGATCCTCCAGTACTGATAACTATTTTCTTTTCCTTTGGCTATGTAGCATAAGCAAGCAGGAAGCTTTTCTAATATGCCTTTTAAGGCATCACTGAGGGAGAAGTGGCTCTGCAAATACCCTTGTGTGGTTCCCAGAGACGAACTGACACCTGTTTGGCAGTCAAATGCATAGAGTCCCACACTCCTTCATCTTTGCTCTGCATCCACCTTCCAAAGGTTTTGGTTTGTGAAATTTGAACAAAGTGTAGATGCTAGGGAGAAATCTGTGGAAAGCAAATGCTTCCTGCATTGCCACTGGGATGTGGCAATGTCTGACAAGATGCTGGAGCGTGTCCTCAGCTCTCTTGGTGTTTGGAATAACAGCCTGTGTCCCTTTCAGATCCCCAGCAGGAAAGCAGACATCTGTGGGACACTGACTCTGCCTGTGCCTGCTGTACTGCTTGTGTTTGGTGGGTTGCTCATGGAACACCATCCCAAGGACAGCCCAAGAGCCCTGAGCTTTCTGCAGCCCAGATGGGTCTTCCCTGCCTGCTGCCACTTGTGAAGGCAGCTGTTGCAATCCCAGCCCTTAAGGGGCCCAGGAGAACTGGAGGGGCTTAAACTAACTGCAGGAAAGCTGGAAGAGATCTAAATGGACTCTGAAGCAAGGTGTTTCTGATAACAGGATAAGAGAGAAAAAAGAGGCAGTGGAAACTGCCATGAATAAAGATAACACATTGTTCTGTGGGCTTGTTTGTTTTTTTTCCTTTTGTCAGGACTCCAGAAATCTATCAGCAGGACTCACAATGCCACACACATGCAAACATCTGCATCCAGCCCCACCTTGCTCTCACCAGCTCTTCCCTGTTCCCAAATACTCAGCCTGCTGAGAGCATCTAAATGCTGAACAGGAGCTACCTGAACTATTTATTTCATCAGCTGATATGCCTTGTCTGTTGAAAAACTCAGGTGGAGAGGCTTTGAGAGAAACTTTTGCTAAAAAGAGGCTTGACCACAGCTACTGCCAAGGACAGATGATTCAAAGGAGAAGTGATGGTCACTGCAGCAAATGTGGGAATTTCTCTGGGAAGTGGACATTGGCACCAGAATTCAATGAAGCACACCTGATGTTTCTCAAGGCTATGCAGTTAGGTGAGAAAATTGCAGACTGATTTTTTAGGAATCATTCCCTATGATGATGATAGGAAAAAAAAAAAAAAGCATTACTGGATGAGACACCCTTTTCCAATCCCATTCTGGCTTTTTTTTTGCTTGAAGAACTAACCAAGGCAAACACAGGAGTTTGATGTGGTTTCATTTCATTGGAACAAGCCTAAAAATGTATTTTCTTGAAGGAGCATTTATTCAAAGTGGGAATTTCTAATGAGCAGTGGAAGCTCAAAGAGAAAATCAAGTTTGTGTCAATCAGCTATGTAAAGAGCCATACTAATCCAATCAGAAACAAAACAACTGCTGTCTTACACATGCAACTGCAAAATTATTCAGTCACTATCAGCTGCTTCCACTGCTAAATGGGCAACAGCCCAATGCAATTTGGGGAACAACCCAAGGAGGAAAGAACCAGGGAAGAAATGGTCAATGCACAGACTGAAGCAGAAATGAAGTTTCATGGCTGCTGTAATTCTGCTGAGACACGACCTCTGCCTCTACTGTCTCCTGAGCAGCCACCATGGGATGGCTTTACTTTGAAGAATACCCATGAGCATGCACTGGGCATGGATTTTCAGAGCTGCCATCAGGCCTCTGGTGTTTTGTGAGACTCTTAAACAGTTAAAATGTCTACTAAAAACACCTGAGTGCATTGTGAATGTCCCCAAGGAAAAGGTAGGGCAGGCAGCCAAGCCCAGCCTGTTGTCCTGGGTACATCTGGAGCAATCTCATCCTACTTTACCAGGTAGGAATGCTGGGCACAGGCATTTGGACTGGGACAGATACTGCAACAGCCCCAACCTCCTGGATGAGTTTGAACTGAGCTGGAGCCTCTAGTCTAATTTTACCTGAAAAAAAGGTAAGAAGGGAAGGAGAGATAAAGTGCATGGATGCAAGTAAGAGAGAGCAAAGGAAAGGCTGTTGTACCTCCACAGCTAGAACTCACCCCAAAAAAGATCAGAGCTATTTCAGTAACCACAAAACATAAAAGGCTGAAGCCTGCCTAGAAACCTGCCTAGTAACAGAGTGATAAATTAAGTACATCTACTTATGGTATCTGTATGCTGCAGCTTTATAGGAGCATTTAGGTGAGGAAAGCTGGGCTTGGCCCCAGTGCAGGGCTCCCTATTCCCCAAACTCATCCCTGCAGAGGGTCCTCACTGAAGCAGCAGCAGCAAAACACCTCCCACCTGCTTTCCCACAGTATCACATCTGCAGCATTTGCATAATTCAGCCCTAATAGATGGGCACTCACCTTCATAACCATCCTGAACCTCACTAGAATTTCAGTAGTGTTTTTTAATCTTGTGTTTACAGAATTACACAAATGCATTTCTTCCATACAGTAGTCTTGTTAGAGTGTTTTAATTTGTTTGCATGTAGTCCATAATTAATATTTTTAGTAAAGCACTTTAAAAATCACTCCTTTGGCATGCTCTGCTCTTATTGTTCCCAGCTTATGTCTGGATTCCCAACTAAGCTCCACGTGTTTGGTGAGACATGTCTTTGTCTTTGCACACCCATGAGTTTAGAATCTTCTTTCTGTCTTTGGCTGATAAAGTCTTAGAGCCATTTGTTGAAGAATAAAAGCAACTTTTCCTACACAGCTTTTTCTCCCTAGAGAATGTCAATACTTGTCACACATACAAAAGCATGATCCTGTGCATGCTGCAGGGAAATGCAAAATCCATTTAGACTCTCATATTCTACCTGCTTTTGGGAAGTAGCAAAACAGGGAAGATTAACACCAAGGTCTCTGAATTCAAAAATCATCCTTCTTCTGTCACTGAGGTGTATTTTCTAGCTGCCAGGAAGAGAATAATTTGAAAATCAGTTTACATTCTGCTTCCTCATATCCATCTTCATATTTTTTAATTTTCTAAGTAGCCTCTCAGTACAAGTGTTTCAACCACTATAACTTGCCAATGGCTGCAAGACACAAAGCAAGGCTGGAATCTTGGAACACAGGAATTTCCACCTGAACATGAGGAGGAACTTCTTTACTGTGAGGGTGACAGAGCACTGGAACAGGATGCCCAGAGAGGTTGTGGAGCCTCCTTTGGAGATACTCAAAAGGTGTCTGGACACAATCCTGACCAAAGAGTGCTTGGTGACCCTGCTTGAGAGGAGTTTGAACAAGATGAGCTCCAGTGTTCCCTTCCACACTGACCCATTCTGTGATCTCTCAGGAACTCTTCACTCCTCCTGCACTTGAGGAAATGAAAAGGTGGATGTTGTATCTCACTGGCTTGAGGCATCTCTGCTGAAATTTTCCATCTTGTACAGACGCTAGAAATCCCGTGGCCACTGGGTGTCAGCATCTCTGCTTGGATGCAGAGGACACAGAAAGCAGGTGCAGCATCGGTGCCGCCAGAATTTGGTATTTAGTGCATGAAAATTAAATAGAGGGGATAATGTCTCTGTGACCATAAGAAAGAGGAGTCGTGTTTTTTCTGTACTGCAAAGCAGAGATGTGTCACAGCTTTGCTCCATCACTCAGCTCTGGTGTGACTGAGGGGTAACATCACCTTGTGCCTCGTGGCATCCCCACTGTGGCCCAGGGCTGCTGCACTGACCAGATCTGTGTCCCCCAGGGCATGTGCCAGCCAGAACCAGCCCCTGCCACTGCCCTCCCCCATGCTCGTGCCACTGAGCATCCACAGAAAGGCCCCATCAGCTCAGACTGGGGGGTTGACAGAGCCCTGCTGTGTCCCTGCCCCACTCTGGCAGCAGCTTCTGCACCCCTGAGCCCCAGGGATCTCAGCACCCATCCCTGAGCACTGCAGCTCCAGGCAGTGTCTGGATCTTGGAAGGACAACACAGCCCTTCTGGCTGCAGCTGCTAGATGTCGAGTCTTTGGGACTGCAGTAGCTCATGATATAATCCGAAATCTAAAGAGCTTCATGGGCCATGGCAGGTTTGCAGCTCACTGCCTTGTGTGGCATTAGTACATTTGAGAACACTGTCAACCTCTTTATTTCTATGTAGAAGCTAAATTTTCTCAGGAGGGTCTCCGGTTTTCACAACTTCAAGGCAAGCAAATACAGCTGATGCATGTACTTGACAGAACAATTCGAGGCAACATATTGTGGCTGAGCTGTCTGAACAGCTGAAATGGCTCTGCAAACTGTCTGTGTCAAGATACCCTTCCCAGAGTACAGAGAGATAAAACAACCAGCTGAAAAATGACAGACACCACAAGGCTTAGCCCAAAATCAAGGATTCATGTCCCTGCCATCCTGGGCTGCTTGCCTCCTATGTGGATCTGCATCCAGACACAACACAGGACTGTTACATTCAGGAAATAAAATGCCATTTCAGCAAGCCTCACACCATCAGACATATTAAAGGGAAAAAAAAAAAAAAAAAAGGAGACTAATTTAAAAATATTAAACATGGCTTCAATATTTCCTTTCTTGATAGGTCTGCCCAGGAAACAATCTCTGTGTTTCAGTGGGTCTCAGTCCAGGGAGAGCTGAGTGTGTTTCTTCCTTAGGCTGGGAGGCTGGAAGAGCATGGTAGCAGCACTGCTGTGGTGCATGCACTCACCTCTGACAGCAAGGACAGCCTGCACAGCACCTCTGACTTCTCTGAGATGCCAAACAAGGTTGCACTGCCTTGCCTTTGATGGAAGGTGTGAAAAGTTCCTGCAGCTGCAGTGAGGGGATTTGAGCCAGGCCATCAGCCATCATCCACAAACGATGGGGTTTGTTTCCTTGCCTGGGAAGCTGTGAATGGAGGTGACAAAGCCATGTCACACCTTTGGTATGCTTGGATGTCCCACCTGCCCAAGGACCAGTGACTCTAAGGAGTTATTTTCATTAGGGAAAAAAAAGTACTTAATATCAGGAGTTTTTTTACAAACCAGGATACATCTTCCTTTAATGTTGTCTAGATATCATTGTGACTTAAAAACAAAGAGTGGCAGAATTCTCTTCACTCATGCAGTAATGGAGAAAACATGTATAGCAAGCAAACATGCAGAGCCTGATCTCCCTAGGGATTAGAGCCTCCCTCCAAAGCTGCTCTTGGCCGTGTCACCCACCCCAAGCACCCTCCCTGCCTGGCCATGGCACACAAAGAACAGCAAACAAGATGGCAACAGTGTGTTAAACCACCCAGAGCAACAGCTGTCCTGCAGGAGACACAAACTTCAGCAGCACACACAGGTGTGGTGCTGCTCTAATTTTAATAAATGCATCCAGGCAGTTTTCCAACATGTAGGTGAGTGTAACATGACATGGCTACAGAATATTTACACAGGAGAAGGAAACATCCCATCCTGTCTCTAGGTACTCAAACATTCTTTGTGCCCTCTCAGTGTCTGTCTGCAGAGCCAGGGAACCCGAGAGTCACTGTGACACCAACAGGTCCCCACCTGATGCATGAAGCCCAGAAGAGAACAGTCCTTGCCTTTTATCTGATGACGTTCCAGCTCTTTACTGTTGAAATGGAAACATGTCCCAGCCTTTGGGACTCAGAACTGCCCAGAACTTTGTGCCCATGAAGCAAATTTGTTTAGAAACACACTGAGAAAACAATAACCTGCCTGCCAGGTTCAGCAAAGTTCACTTTAAACAACGGAGAGCTTAAAAGGCCAACAGTACAGTTTACTTAACTGAAAAAAAGAGCACGAAGTTCCTGGCTACAGCAACAAAAGAACAGTGTTTTAAAAAGTCAGGCAGTGCAAGCACAAAGCAGGCTCAGCTTCTCACCAGAGTTTGCTCAACCACACCAGCTGAAGCCAGCCCAAAGGGACATTACCTCAATGCTGCTGCTCTCCTGAGCAGACAGAGACCATCTCCAGCAACACTGAATGTCCACGAAAATGCTGTTGTATAAAACAAAACACGTGACAAGCAGTCAGGCTTGGGCTAGCTAAGCTGGTTGATTCTGGATGCTTCTGAGAATGCAAGTGAAATATTGCTTCATAGATTCTGGGGCTGGCCCAGGGCTGGGAACACGCAGCCTTTGCCATGCCTTGACTTCATGCTGTCCTGTGTGGGGGAGATGCACTTGGCATGGCTTCTCCTGCCTTCCTCCAAGATTGTAGCATTTTCCATGGCTTTGCTAGGACTTGGAAGGACCATAGCCCAAAAATAGTGTTCTCAGGATGTTTTGTTCCTCCCACACTTTGGGACATGTCTCTGGGGTGGTGCAGCTGTGCAGATGCTGGGCCTGGTGCCTGAGCATGGCCCAACCAAAGAAGGACAAATGAGCTGACCTGGGCCCTCCTGCTGTGCCTATGGGATAAATTGCTGTGTGAATACAAGAGCTGAGCCCTCAATAAGCATTTCAGCTGCTGTTACTGCTGCCTCACCAGGAAATGCAGTCCCAGACCTGGAATACCCCACTTGTTGGAAACCTGCTTCTAATTCCTACTTTATTTCCACCCTTTCTGTATATCAATGCCTTCCTCCAGCCTAAAGAGCTCCTCTCCCTCCTTAGTCAGAACAAGCACTCCCTGATATCCTGGTGGAGAGCTTTTCTCACCCATCTTTGGCTGCCAGGAGTAAAAAGCCAAGGTTTCTGCTCTCTTCTCATGGAAGGCCCTGCCTGGCCTTGTGTCCCCACCCTGTGCCTGCTGCTCAGGCCCAACACAGCCCCATCCATTCTCTGAAACAGAATGTCAACTACCTACAGACCAACAGGCAATCATGGTCATTTACCCTTTCCTGGCAAAGGAAATGCACCAGTCCTGGCCATGGTCTGCTGCCTCACTGTGCTGCTGTGCTGCACAGGCAGAATTCACCCCTGCGCTTTGCCAAACACCATCACCTGTTGGGAAGGATAAGGATTTGACAGAAAAGTCCCACAGATATTCATGTATAACAAAAAAATCTTTGAATGTAGAATCTGAAGAAAGTATAGAAATGATAGCAAGCTTTGATGTAGAAGAAAATAATTACTGAGCGAGTTTTACTGGGTAACTAAGAAAGCAAAGAGCAAGTGAGTTGGAAGGGGCTTTAATGACTTAGAGAAAAGGATAAATCCACCTCAAACAAAGGACGCTTTTACCAACCAAAAAAACTTTCACAGACAAACAAAAGTGCCATGTTGCAAGTAGAAAAAAGATCTCAGAATTTTCCACTGCAAGAAAACTGAAAAACAACTTCTAGCTTAAACTGTAACATACTAATCTTTAGTGATTGAAAAACAGTAACATGAATATGGCAATGTTAGTAAGCATAATAAACTATAAGTAATAGTAAAAGTGCTAATTAGTTGTCATGTTTTAAAATGCCCTGTAATAAAAAATATATAATGCATTTTAACCAGAACTAAAATAAGTTTTCAAACGAACCCGACCCGTAAATTGCTACATCATTTAAATACAATAAACAGCATTTTAAAGAGCCCACCTAAAGTTCCACATCCCTCATTTTAAGCTCCTACAATCACTGCTGTAGGATCTGGGAGTTTTCTCTTCAGCACACCTAGAGAAGGCACAAGAGAGAACAAATGCTCACTTTAAGGGTGTCCCACCTGTACTCCTGCCTTGTGGCTGTGCTGCAAAAAGAAAAGGTGAGGAATACTTAGCTGAGGGGGCCAGACCTTGCCATGGTTTCAGAGGTGAGTCACTGGACCTGTAGATCTTCTCTGGAGACATTGTGGGACATGAACTGCAGGGGAGGAACCCCCAGCACAGCTGAGATCTCTGCTGGGCTATTGCACTCACCTTTGCTTTGAGCAGTGTCATGATCTTTGGGAAGTGCAGGCTCCATGGGAGAGGCACTGAAATCTTCCTCCCTCAGTGTCACACAAGAACTGCTCAAGCTGTCAGTCAGGGGAAAGGACCCTGATTAAAATCTTCAGTGTCTTTGATAAGCATCCATCACTGGCACCCACCCACCTGTCCTTCTGCAGGAGGAGACAACAACATCAGCAGCACACACAGATGTAAAGCTGCTCTAAATTTTAACAAATGTAACCAGGCAGTGGTCTAGCAGGCACTAGTTTACATTATTTTTGTGTGTGTGCATCATACATTTAAATCACTCAAGATGCCACAATTAGATCCTATTAAAAATATACATTGCATAATCTAGCTGTATTGTAATTAAACATTAATTTATCCAATTTATACAATTCAAGCACAGGAAAATTCAGAACAGTGGATTTAACATGCCCCTGTGTAGTGGTGCATGATTCATTTTTCAAGTGACCTTAGTGTTAGAACCCTCTAGAGTCACAAAGCATGTCCCAGGAAACTGCTGGGGAAATTGCATTTATCTGCTAGGAGGTCCTTTGGTTCTTGGGGAAGCAGAACATAAGACAACATTAATGAGAGATGTAATATGGAAGAAGGATTGCTCCAGAGTCTCGATTTTCCACAATAATTTGTCACCCATTGCCTGCTGTGAGCAGCCTGTGTAATTCTCTTGTTGTCACCACCCTGGAGCCACCAGAGTTATTTGGCTGTGTCACCACTAGACACTTACCCACTTGCCAGGCTCCTCCACAAACCCTTGGAGCTGTGGCCCAGGAAGGGCTCATGCAACAGCTTCTGTGTTTGGAAAGGATGGAATGAATCCCATGGAAGTGTGCTGGGATGCTCTGCTGGGTTCTGAGACAAGCACCCTCTTGGAGGGACCATGTGGGAGACCTGCCTGGAGCAGAAACCCTGCTGCTGCCACTCTCCCTCCACATGTACCCACACACCCTCCTGCTGTCAGCAAAACCTGGGATTTAGGACAGGCTTAAGCAAAACTTTTGTGTGTAGCTCATGCACTTGACTGTTTATTAAATATGTTCTTTAATCAGCAAGTGTGCCTTGTTGCATTGATTGTCTGTCTTGTACAGATCTAAAATCTCTCACCTGAAGCCTCTCCATCTCCATGTTGTTATGGGACTGCAGCATCCCTGCACAGCTGAGAGGGAATGGCACATCACATGGATGTTTTCTGACAGCTTCAGAGCACAGGTTTCATTGTGTGAAAGAGCAAACAAACAGAAGACCTGAGACTTACAGAAAATGAGGGAGAGACAAACAGATAATAACAATTTCATAGTTAAAAATGAAAAAAACAAAAGCTTTTTTTTTTTTTTTTTTTTATGCATGCACCCCCACAAACTACATTATCACTAGAACAGCCCCCATCTGACAATCACACCAGCAATTTTATTTGATCTCCCCATCACAGGTTTCCTCCGCAGCTTTTCAGATATTCCCATTTTTTTTTTGAAGGAAGAATAAAGTGTGATGACATCTGTTGCTCTCTGGAGTCTCTGGGATGTGTGTGTTCATGTGCACAGATATGTGCACACATCTGTCTGTCCTTCTGCTTTACCTGCACAAAGGCGTGGTTCTCCTTTGTGTTCCTTTTCCTAGGAAAAACTCT
Organism: Muscicapa striata striata; assembly: GCA_030060385.1. Classification (NCBI taxonomy): domain Eukaryota; kingdom Metazoa; phylum Chordata; class Aves; order Passeriformes; family Muscicapidae; genus Muscicapa; species Muscicapa striata. Next base: position 443,346 of record JAREIS010000328.1, on the reverse strand, counting down.
GACGCCTTTTCTGCCCCTGTAATGGAGACAAAGCCAAGTGCAGTTCTTGGCATGTAGCTATCCTAATGATACCGTGACACAGGGAGGAGAGCCATCCAAGAGACATCTGCTCCTTTATCACATGACAGGCTCTGCTTTTGGAATGCACAATTTGTCTGCCACGGTATCAGACACCCTTCAGTAGCTCAAAGTTAAATGGTGTTTCTGAAGGGCTGCTTGCAGTTTGCTTTTCTTCCTTAAAAGATGTTTCTTCTTTGGAATCTGTGTCTCCCCAGGGCTCTCATGGCTTCAACACCTTGGATGCTGACTGGGAAGAGCACCAGGAACCCTCCACACCAGTGAGGAAACTCTTCACAGGGCTCTCCAGAAGAAAGGCTCTAAGGATTGACATGAGTGTCTCTGCAGAGAAAACAGCAAGAACCACACTGTTCACAGTGCTTACTCACACATCTAACATTTACATCTTTAAATTATCACTCAAATGAAAACTATTGCAGACTCACAGTTATTCAGACAATAAAGAGCTGTGCTGAGGTGGGATGCCCTGAGGCTGCTCAGCATTGGCTCTGAACTGTGTCACCTTCCAAATGCCACATCCTCTGGGTAGCTGCTCTTATCTTCAGCAAGCACAGGATGGGGGGAGCTGACCTTCTCCTCAAAGAACAACTGTGAGGCACCACGGGTCCCCAAAGCCACCACAGTTGACCCCATGGATGCTACACCCCAAATCTGGCTGTGTGGGGCAACATGGAACAGATGCAGTCTGGAAACCAGGCTGCCCAGCCCCAGGGGTTTGTGCCTGAACACCACAGCCAGCCTCGCTTCTGGCCTCGGGCAGGGAAGACTGCAACCCCCCTACAGCTCAGGAAGATGCCACCTCTGACCTGGGCTGCCCCAGGAGCAGATTCCCCAGTTCCAAAGGGGAAGGTCTGTTTGCTGGGGCAGAGCCTCTGCGTGTGTGCTGTCCCACGGGCAGCCTGCCTGCACAGCTCCATCTGGTTTGGGAAGCAAAGCAGCCAGCACATCTCAGCCTCCAACCATTTCCAAGGAACTGTCTACCCTTCTTCAGTCCAAATCAAAGCAAAACACTACCCCATACACTATTTGTGAAACAAAACCTACCTGAGCTGGGATTTGAGGACTCACACAAAGTTCCAGCAGGTGTTCCCATAAGACAGCCCCAGGCAGGGCTTCTGGAGGCACCACCAGTTAATGGTTACATCTCAGGAGAAGCAAAGGAGCTGTGGGGACAACCTGCTTTGGTTAAGTTTCAGAGAACTAAATCAGTTCTTCAAATTCACATAGCCTAAAAAAATGTAAATTTTAACAGTTGCTCCTGGAGGGAGCAATTTGAAGAGGGAAAAAAGTCTATCACTGCTTTCACATTTAACAAGTTTAGGGGTTGGGAGTGTTGGGACATCTGCTGACACTAATCCCTGGGATTAAGGAGCTGTGGGCCATACTTCAAGTAGAGGTCCTTATCCTCATTTTTTGTTGTTGGTTTGATTTTTTAGCCAGGACATATTTTAACTAGGGAGAGATGAAAGAAAGAGAGGGCATGTTCACTTATTTATTTTCTGATAGACCATGAAAAAATAAAATAATGAAGAATGATTAAACCAACAAACTTTCTTTAATAAATTAATAGCAGCATCACAAAACCCTGATGTGAATGACCCAAAGAAAGTTGGGTACATGACAGTATTTAACCATTCAGAGAAATGTTCTCCCCTGCTGGCTGGGAGGAACGCAGGCGCTGTAAGGCAGTCCCCTTGGCTCTTCATCCAAACGAGAGATGGACATCAGAACGGGTCCAGCTGAGGTTGGCATATTTACAGTTCTGGCGCTGATTTTTTTGTAAAAACACTTATAAAAATTCTGAAAATTCTCTGTTCAATTCTTATTATTTACATCCAAATATAGCAGGTTCCTTTTTTGCCCATACAACAGAACTGGCAAGGGTGAGACATGAAGGCTCCTATGCGAAGACAATGCCTGTGTGAACACTTACACTGAGCTTGAGGGTGCTATGGAAAATGAGCTGTTACAAGACTTACACATGTGCTAGAAGCTACTTAATTCAACTTATTGCTAAATGCTTTCAAAGTCTCTGGTTGGTTCTTAAAGATATACATATGTGTGTATATATATAAGTACAAACTCACATGCATATATATATATACACACACACACACGTATACATGTTTGGAAGAGATGTGCTATAAACTCACCCAAAAGGGGCAAAAAAAATTAAAATGCACTGTGATTTTTCTGATTTTTCTGTCCTGTTTGAGATAATAAAATCTGATTCAGGGTAAAGGGCAGTTACTGAAGGTGCAAGTTTGTGTTTCTGGCCAGTGGTTTTCCTACTGATTACCTGATCTTTTTGGAGAGGCGAGTGGATTCCCAAGCATTCAAGCCCATTGTATCTGCAGGCTGGCACACGGAGCAGCTCAGCTGCCTTCTGCAAGCAGTGAGCTGCACTCTGCACTGGGACACCTCCCTCACCTGCCTGCAGGGAAGTACTATGGATTTATCCCAGGAGGGGATGAGGGAGAAAAGATTATCAACTTCAGTGCATCAGTTTGGGATCAACCCAGCAGCAGATACAGCCCAAATGTTGTGTTTTAATAGTGGCCTCAGCAAAGTTGTAGTTGCCCAGAGTAGTGCAACAGCACAACACCACCTCAAGAACTGGCAGAATTTTCCAGTTCTTCTACAAGTTCATTTTAATGGAATGAACACAGCAAGCTGAGAGTACAAGCAAATCATGTAAATAAAATGTGATTTATCCATGCCTAGTGCAAGCTTCTCTGTTCTGACAATTATCTTAGCCAGAGGCTGTCAGTGATGCTAAATGCATCCTTGTTAGATGGGCACTGCAGCATCTGTGTAGTAGTTAATGAAGATATAAAAACCTTACGGGTGATATCTGGCTTTCGACAATACTCCACATAAGGAAATCTGCATGAGAGGCATCACCCCAGAGGCACAGTGCCAGAAAGACACAGTGCCTTGGAGGGTTTGTGTACACAGGAATGCAGAGGAAAATTAATTCAAATTATACATGGTGTGTATTAAAAGCAGATTACTTAAAATGCATTCAATCCCAATGTGGATGCTTTCATTAAAGATGTAAGTGGTGTTAATATGATATACTCTAATTTACTTTGGGAGTAAAATGGAATAAATTAAATTTAAAAGTTATTCCAGATTAATACTCCATGAAGACTAGCTCCAGGTCTGCTTCCCCGCTGTCCCTGGTCACCATTTGCTTTAGAGCCATGTCTGCAGCAAATGATTCCAATCACATGCTCTGTTCAGCTCTGCCCACCCCCTCCTGAGACAGGAGCAGGGACCTCGCTTATGCCTCTCTCCAGTATTCCCCAGGGAATTCCCCAGGGAGGCACATCCTGCTCCTCACAGCTCGACCCTGGCCAGCACCACACACAGAGAACCTTCTGCTCTGCCCCCAAAGCAGTGCTCTACCACCAGCACTGTGCTGGAAAATAAAAACAAATGCTAAACCAGCTAAAGAGTAACTAGATGTGAGGAGTGAGAAGAGCAGAGATTTGGGCTCTTCCAAAGCCAGAGTGCTCGTCCTCAGGTAAGCCAAAGCCCCTGATCCTCCAGCAATCTGTGGGGCAGGGCTGGCCACACTGAGCACGAGCTGAGGGGTGTCTGCAAGACCAAAGGAGGGCTTTTAATGAATCCTAGATCTTCCATTTTCTGCATGTTTGAAACAGATAACTGGGGATCACTGTTTCTCATGCTTCTTCTCAGAGTCTGAAAGTGATCCCAGCCAGGACTGCAAAACTGCATTCCCTACCTTTCTTAGGGGAGCCAGAGCCTCCTGAGGAATGGAAAGAAAACAGCAGGATTGGAGAGGGAGCCAGAATCTAACAAAGGTCCCTTGAAGTGCAAGATTGACCCAGCATGGCAGAATCCATTACACATAACAGGACATGTCTGGCCAGGTGCCTGCATGGCCGCTACACTGTTGTGATGTCTCTCTGCCAGGTCTCTGTAAAGTCTTTACACGGCACAAATAGGGGTGAGGATTTAAAGTATATATTTACTGTCAACTTGAAAAAAAAAGTTATACTGACCAAGTCTAATAGCATGTATTTGATATATAACTATTAACGTGCCATTCTGGACTCCAGCAAATTCCACCTGAGATAAATATTCAGCATTTTTGTTCATGCACTGGAAGAAGAATTCAAACATTTTGTCCATGACATATGCAAAGTAACTAATAGTTCTGATCTAGTATTAACAGTAAATATAGAACCTTAAACTTCACTGCAGTATATTAATATATATTATTTTAAGTACTGGACTGGAAAGACAACTCTTTTTTCTCTTTTAAAAAAAAAAAAAAAAGAAAGCTTTGTTCAGAATGCAATATTTACATCGTCCTTTGACCGACACTTACATTTTTACACAATATATTTTGGCTACAGATATACTGTAGCAAAGGTCTGTGAGAGTCACTTTTACACACAGCTCACTCGTTCACTTACAACATTACAGCTGTTTATGGAGAGCTCTGAAGTCCCTGGTTGCATCTCGAGGCCCTCCTCAGCTTCATCTAGTTCCATGCTATTGAATTCGTTGCCGTTTCGATAACTAGTTAAAGTCAGGTCTTTCCCATATAAAGCTGTTGAAGCCACATTCAGACACTGATTCTGCCTCAGTGCTGATTTTTTACTGGGCTTGTACTGGCAGCGGATGTAGTTGGAGAAAGCCCTGCGGTAGGTTTTGTTGAAGAGGGTGTACACCAGGGGATTCACCCCGGAGCACACGTACCCCACCCAAACAAACACGTCAAGGAGTTCACTCAACAGGTCTTTATCGCAGGCTTCCTTGCAGAGGACAGACATGACATTAGTGATGAAAAACGGGCACCACATGATGAGGAACAGAAAGAAAACAATGCCCAGGACCTTGGAGGCTCTCCGCTCGTTGTTGATGGACTGCATCGTTCCTTTCCGGAAAAGCACCGCCTCCTTATTTACAGGGGAGTTCAAGTGGGATGCCCCCTCGTGATTGTGAAGCATTGAAATGTTCTCTGTGTTGTTTTCCTTCTTGAGGCAGTTCACGCTGCTCCTCCTCTGCTTGGGCACCTCTCCACACATGAAGACCGTGGCCTGTCTCTGCAGCACCTGGACAGTCAGGCAATATGTGATCACCATGATGATGAGAGGGATGAAGAAAGCCATGAAGGACCCAATGAGGACGAAGTTCTCGTCGTTAAGGACGCAGGTCCCGTTTACAAACACCCGGGAGTCATCCTGCAAACCAATGACCGGAATAGGCATAGATATCCCTAGAAAAATGGAACCAGACAGGAGACTGTTACCTGGACAGAGCGGGCTCCAAAGAGGCAGCAGAGATGATGCACGTCCTGCATGCATTCAGACCACTGCCTAAAGCTGCTTGGAAGAGAAGTTACTGCTTCCAGGTGAAAGGGGAAACATTAATTCCTGGGAGCACAGCTCCAGGGTATGACACCCTCCTCCAGGAACAGCAGCAGCTTTGCTGTGCTCCACAGCTGACTCAGTGAATGCAGCCTAACTCCTGTTTTTCTAGCATTAATTAGAATTTGGGGGTGTAGGAGTCACCACTCTGCTGTGTTCCAGCTGACCACTCCATACCTGCCAGTTTGGGGGGGGGGGGTTGAAATCACTGACATAGGGTAGAAAAGAGCAAATTTTAAAGACTAATTTTCAAAATATGAAAGTATTACAGTTATGAAGATTCAAAAGCAAGACTCTTACAGTAATTAAAATAATCCTGACAGAAAAATAGCAACTTTTGCCATGGCATCACAGACACATGGAAGCAAAGCTCTGGATCTCATGGCCATTGTAGACAATCTCAGGGCAAACAGAAAGTGGCTTCTGCAAGATGTCACTCAAACATTTTTCCCACGCACTGAGATCCAAACTTCATCCCTTGATCTGTGAAGCTCAGTCCCACATCAGGACAGACCCCAAACTTTTCTGAAGCAACGACATATTTTGGAATACCATAACCTGTGTGTACAGGAAAACACATGGTGGGCCAGATCTAGTTAGAGTATCATGGGTTCATCTAGTCCTGTCTCGTGGTTTTGGCAAGTACCAGAAATTTAGGGCCATGGTACAAAATGGGACAGCTGTAAGCATTATACCTTAGAAAATTCCAAAGCAAGAAGTTGCATTCAGACCTCATTTTTAAAATAACCTTTGAGAGATCTATCTTCATAATAAATCTTATGAATCCTTGATCTCATTTCTAACTCCACAATACTCAGTGGCATTCAGTTCCTCAACCTATCTGTTTTTTATCTGAACAAAGTGTTTCTTGCTCATTTAAATTTGCTGCCTGATAATTTTCTTTGGCTCCCCTCAGTTCACCTACTGTGGGAAACAGTGAATAATCACAATCTGGTCACCTTTTCCACCTTCTTAGTGATTTTATAGACCTGTTATCATCTCTCCTGTCTGACATCTGTTTTGGAGCTGAAGAATGCCATTCTGTTCACTCCCTCTCCTCATGCCAAACTCATTCTATGCCTTTGATTATCTTTCTTTATTTCTAGTTCCTTTCTGCCCTTCTAAATAAACAAAAAACTCCTGCACATCCCAGCAGTTAGAGAGAAACAGAATGAATTCTGTGCTCCCCTCTGAGCCCCTGGCAGCCATGGAGCATCACTCCTCAGACACGTCTGTGGCTGGCCATGCCCTCCTTGAGCTCCTCCACCCAAGAAATAACCAACACAGAGGCCACTGTGTGCCTGAATTGCTTTTTTTGAGTTGCAGTGAACATCACAGGTCAAAAAGCTAATCCTGTGGGACTTTGAATTTCTAAACAGGAAGAATTACATGCTAAAGAGATTAACGAGGGCATCGTTCCCACTCTAGCTAAGTGTTTCAAGATTCTGGGGAATTCATCTGCAATTTGTCATTACCAGAAAATTACCATTTGGCAGTAATCAAGTGACGAAATTTCTTCTGAAAATTAACAATTATAAATGCCTTCTGTGACTGCAGAATGTGTTTTCTCAGCTCAAGGACTAGTTCCAGGATTTGCTCTTCTTTCCCTCTCCATGTCAATGTTCATCAGTTCACCTTTGGCAAGGCAACTCCCTCCTTTCTGATACCTTACCTGTTATCTTGCTTATGCCAATTCCCTGCCACTGCAATAAACTTCACCCCATAAATCCATCATTAAAGACATCATCCTAATGGAGCCTTTGCTTCATCCAATCACAGACATTTGGGAAATGGTGGAAGACTGAGCGCTCTTTACACGAAGAAGAAATCTGAATTAGGTCAATGGCATTACACCTGGATTGTATTTGCATGTATTTTGTGCTTTAGTGCCCTCTATAACATCTACCCTTTGAAATAAAACTCCAAAATGAATGAAAGTTCACTCATGAAGTAGTCATCCTTTAAGTTGGTGTTATTGCTTTAGCCAAGGGAAATGAGGTTTTGGAATATCTTCACACATAAACTGACATTTATGTGACACATGTAAAATACATTTGGGAAGAATAACCTAGTTCTGGGATGTGATTGATATACAAATCAAGAGCACTGATGGCAGCCTAAAACTGCATGAGCATGAGATAGCTCAGCATCAATGACAGGGAATGAGGAGGTAGCTGCTGTCATGGAAAAGTTGCCCTCACCTCTCACATAACAAAGTGAGATTTCAAACTGAGGATGCACAGAAGAAAGAGAGCACTAAGTTTTTATTTGCACTTTCTTCTAGTCTGGGAAAATCCCATCATTAAGAGCAGTAGGAAGAAAGATGCCCTCAGATAAGCTGGCAACAGCTTTGATTCAGCTGCCAGCTGGATTCAGCACTGCTCAGGGGGTGGCACTACCCTCATCTCAAATGCCTTCCTTCACCTCACACCTCTCTTTTGAAACTCATTCTTTAATATATGATTTATCACCAATCCACTGCACAATTGAGTCTGAAAGAGAACTAATTTTGTACATACCTTGGGCAACAGGGACTGACTCACAGTGAGAGGTGTGAAAGATCTCAGACATCTCAGAGGGGCTTCCTTCATGGGGGATGACTGCAAAATCACAATCCCAAATGCACTAATACCTGCTTGCAGACACAGCTCACAGCCTGGCCCTTTCAGCAGGGATGTCTTGATCACCTAAGCATTCCCAAGGCTCCTGGATGTGAATGAACATGGATGCCTGCCTGTCTGAGTTCTGCTGTTTGAACCAGTACAGAGAAGGCATTCAGCTCCACTTGACTCAAGCACTAACAATGCAGTTTTAACTGTCCATAATTTAGGAACTGAGGTGAGTTGGTCAGAGAATATCAAACTCCCCACAGCAGTGCAAGGAGGCTGAGTGCCAAACCAGGCAAGAGGCCCTGAAGCTGACTGCTGTCCACAGCCTTTTGTCAGAGCAGCTCTCTGAGCCCCAGCACAGCAATTCCTGAGCTTTCCCTGACACATTCTTCATCAACAAACATCAGGCTGCCTTAGTGAGCTGAAGTCTCCAGCCTCAGAGGCTTTTTTCAGTCGTGTCAAATAACCCTTTTTAAGGTGGCAGCAAATTCCCCAAAAGAGGCAGTGCTGCTCCAAAAACTTGCAAGGTTAAAGTGTTGCTTATCACAGTGCCCTTCAGAGCAAACTTGGTCCTCTTGTTTGAAGTCTAAGCAGAGCCTGGCCCAGCTGGTTTTGCCCCAGCAAGAAGAGACAACCAGCCACTCCCAGTGAGTAAGCCATGAACCAGGTCTCTGCTAGACTCAGCACTGGGAGCTCTGGGCACCCTTCTGCCAGGCAGCAGCTTGAGCAGGACATCCCTTCACACCACAGCAGAAAAGGTAAATGTGATTTTTTTCCTCCTCTAGCCTCCTTTAACTTGTGTTTGACAGAGCAGCAGGAAGCCACAGAGAGAGGGATCCTCTGGATTACAAATCCAATTACAAGTGTTGTCCTAACTGCTGCCTGTCAGCTTTAAAGATGTCCTTAAGCCAGTAGCAATGTTCACCAAATGGGGCTGAGGTGATACTGTGGACACAGAGTAGCAGATGCTCTTCATAGATTCTAAATTCACAAAACAAAACCCAAACGACTACAAATACAGATTAATAAAATATTTACTAGAGAAAAAGTTGGCTAAAAAGTCCAAATTAACATTCACAGATACTTAGATTTAAATGAAAAACAATATATTTTTTGTGTTTAATACCTTGTTTTCTTCAGTGAAAGCCCAGGACACTGACAGAGATTAGAGAGATTACTGAATAGCTGTGTCTTTGATGGTTATTTCCACTAACAAAGGGAGTAATTTCCACTTTCTAGGAGAAAACATTTTCTTCAAGGACAACAACCTGAACTAAAGAAAACAGAGGCTTGCATATGGGTTTACTCTGTTTTTCCATGTGTGGAATTCTCAGGGCTGAATACAAAAGCTGCATTTTGCTGCAGCTACTTGAGCTTGGGAAGGCCAGGGATCACCTCTCCTGGTGTCAGCACTGAATTCAAAGTCTGCTGTGTCCATGGGAAGAGCTCTGCTGCTGCAGGTGCTTTGGACCTCACTGCCACTCTCCTGACATTTGAAGACAATTGAAAAGAAAAAGGCAAAGAGAAAGTTGTGTGCCAAACAATTCTGTGGTGCTAAAAATACACCACTATAAAAACAAGAACACTGATGAACACTACATGTTCAAATCCATATCTTCAACCTCATATTTAAGCAAACATAAGCAAAAATAAACCTCATATTTAAACTAAAACAAATATGTTTGGTTTCTTAACTGAAATGTCCCTAAGTTCCTGCGCATTTCTCTAATTCAGACAGTGAGAAGCAAATCCCAACAGCCAGCAGCCTCCTGATTTGCAGTGTGCAAGAAAAGGCACTGGGTTCAGAAATCAAAGCTCTTCAGAGAAAAATTGAACAATGTTGCTTCTGAAGTGTTCAAAGTCACTAAAATTCCATATCGGCCCCATATTTCAGCAGACTAACTGCAGTGCCTTTCATGTACTAACATTGCAACAGTGCCCCTTCAGGGCTGGATTAGGTTGAGTTTTATCTGACCATTCCAATAAAACAACTGTGCCAGCCTTGTATTGGTTTAAAGCCAGAGATAAAAGGGGGATGAACTTTGAAGGGTCCCCTTGCCCACAGCAAGCACAACTGCAAACAGATGAGAGCCATTCCTGACTGTGCCTGGACAAGCTGCTGACCTTTACTCAGACCTTGGGAGAGAACTGAGAAACCTGATCTCAGATGGAAAACCAGTAAACCAGTATAAGACTGAAGAAATAAATTTTTTTTTCCCACCTGTCCTTCTGTTTTGCTAAATTACTTCTGTTGGTTTGCCCAGTGTTTTCAGTTGTGCATTTGGTGGGGCTCCTGCTCACACCAGAGCTGCTGCCAGGGCTGGGCTTCCCCAAGCAGTGCAGCAGAGATGGCTGGGCTGATCTCAGGAGCAGAACCTCAGACACAAACATCAGCGTCTCCCTTGCTCATGGGAACTGATCTGGTCGGATGGTCAGTCTAATTTCTGTCAAAATTCTTCACACCCTGTCACCATCTGCTGCTGCACCAGGCAAAACCTTTCACTGACATCTAATGACAAGATCAAACCAATGCAAGCACCCCAAAATCACTTGAAGTACCAGGGGAGTTTCCTTGTTGTGAATTCAGCTCCTTACCAGCCAATGTGTTCTTCCTTACTTCGATAACTCTTGGTACTGTGCTAAGGAGATCAATGACCCTCTTGGGAATCTTGGAACAAACACTCAATCAAAAAAATATCTTCAGATAAAATAACTTTGTAGACAACTCAAACAAGTGGGAAACAGGTAGATGACGCCTTAGTGTTTTGATCTAGGTCATAAAGCAAATATTTCTGTCTCACCACCAGCTCTGAAAAAGTTTTATGAGCAGAAGCCAGCTCTACTGCTCCACCAGAGGCAACTTGCAGCCCAGCTTGCAATGCTAACGCCACCTCTGCCCTCTGGCGAGGCAAAAAAAAGTTATCAGACCACCACAGCACCTCTTCCTATAGGCCAATCAACTACAACCCTCATGCTCACAAGAGAAGAATTTTAGTCAAACATACGCTGTCAGACATTCAGTGTCAAATATAAAAAGGTAAAAAATAATTTAAAATACATTAATACAGTATATTTTAAATCTCCCAAATCTGGAGAGATATTAAGCTCCCTTAGGCGACCACATTTCTCAGCAATATATGTTGTTCCTATCCTTCTGCCAAGGCAGTGCTTGTAGTCAGGAATCTGAATGTTTTTCTGGGAGATGGAGGGTGCCTGTCTAACCTTTTGGCAGTAACAGTTGTTTTAGCACTGCTTTCTTTTGTCCAAGTGATGAGCCACAGAGCCAGCCTGCTTAGTGGGAGAGGTTAGAGCAAAATCCCAGGAACACATTTTGATCTTCCATGTGCTGTCTTCTTCATTAGCAGCAGTTTTGCCTTTTTCCCATGAAACATGTCCAAAGGTTTGTGTGCTAACCTGAAGCCTGCAAAGAAATTCCTGGGGTTTTGGTCTTATCCAGAGCATAATCTCCCAGGAGCAACTACAGCCCAGAACTAAGAGTTCCAGGAGCAAACACACCTCACCAGCGCATGAGCCATGGAAATGCCTTGCTGAGAAAGCCCCTGATCCCAGAGACACACTGATGGGCAGAAATGCAAACCAGAATCCTAAATGTGAAACTCTGACCTGAGGGAGGCTATGAGAGCTATTCCAGGTGCTCTTTGTCTCCATGCACAACCTGCTCTGAGCATATCCCCTTGCCCTAGGAGACCACAGTTCCTTTTGGATCAGTGGTGCCGCTCCAGGCACTTTCTCAGACTGAGAAGCATCTCCAGGGAGAGAGGGGAAGGCTTAGCTGGTGCCTGGAGGCTCTTGGAAGGCATCATTAGAACAGCAAGAATGAGACTGCTTGAGTGAGAGACAAACACTCTGGGCAGAAACAAAAAGCTGTCAGATGTAAGTTCACTTAGTTTGAGATGAGTGTTTACTGATCCTAGCAGCACACATTCATACTTTTCATACTTTTTCATATTTCCACAAATAGATCTCAATAAAACAATGAAGTATTATGAAAATTAAATGCAGATTTAAATTTCATTTTTAAACCTGAATTCTTTATTGTATACACAGACCTCAGGTACATACCTGAAATTGAAATGATATTATCATTAGTGAGTCAGAGAAAGAAAAAAAGAAAATGTTTTCAAACACACACACACACACACACACACACACACACACACACACACACATTTGTGGCACCTGCCCATGGCACTGACACACAGAGCAAAATTTAAGGAGTGGCCTTATCTCAGTCACTTATGAACTAAACTGAATTTACACTGCTTCTGAGGATGCAAAACTGTGAACTGGAAAATTGGTAGCATGTGTGATTTCAGCATTCTGTAGCAAAAGACCAAACCTTGAGCACGCCGGGAAGTGGAGGAAAAGCCCTTCCAGGCATATATTTGAGTCACAAGGAACTTCAGAATTAAAATGTTTCACTTATTTTCGTATCAGAAGCAGTGTGTGCGTACCTCCACATCAATGAAGTGCTTTCATTCAGATTTTCAAAGGGATATTTTGTTTATTTTAATATTAGCCAGTGAACACTTTCTCCTGTATGCCCCAGTGTGCAACCAGGGTTTGACTGGTTTCTGAGCACTGCATGGTGACCTCCACTCACTGCCAGAGTGGCCCAAGGCCACCTTCCTCACAGCAGGGCAGAGGGAGTCTGGTGAGATGCCCAAGTCCCCAAGTTACTGGTGAAAACTTTGAAACTACACAAAGTCTGAAACCTTGAAACAATACCAAGATTCTGACAGCAGGCTCACACCTAAAATTGATTTTCATTTTCAATTGTGAAGATATTTCTGTTGCCTGTGTTTTTATTTCCAGCCTCAGCACAGTTCTATCCATCACAAAACTAATTTTTACAAGCTCAGTCCTTTACAGCAGCCACTTTTTTCTAACTGAAGAGTCTTGCTCAAGTTATGTTTGCTAAAGCACAGGACAACTGTCTGTGATGTCCTTTAATCTGGGACAAAGAGGACTTTGGAAAAGACCTATTCAGAAAAAAATTGTCAAGAGACGGGAGGAGTCTGTTATGCTCCCCTACTTTAAAATCTAATCATAAGTGTAGGCTTGTGCAACTTGACAAATTTGTAGCTCAATGAGCAAAGAACCTCTTTTATATTTTGCTGTCAGTGTTAACATTTCAGAAAAATGGAATGCAAAAGCTACTGAATCATGATAAATTACATGCTTTTTGCTTCCTATTCTGAATTCTGATTCAGAAACTGAATTCAGGACTCTTTGCATGGAATGCATTTAAAAGTCTCTTCATCTGAAGCAGGATTTAGGAAATGCAAACTGACCAGCCTTCACTTAAGGGTTGCTCTGTCTTTGATACTTAATCACAAACAGAAATGCACAAATTATTTTGTGATACTTAACACCAAAGTGAGGATTAATTCATTTAACCTATTTCATCCTCTAGAGATTAGCACAGGATTTCACCAGGCCTTCCCAAGTGCCAGGTAAGGTAGTTAAGAGCTGGAAAAGAGCAACAATGCACTTTGATCGAGTTCTCTTTCATTCCACGCCTGATTTATTCCCGTGTCAGCCACATTTCTAAATTCATTTATGAAATACAAATAGTTATGCTAAAATGAGCTAGACATGTACCAAGAATACTTTTCTTTCTCCATTTAACATAACATACTGCAGAAAGCCTGAGTAAAAGGGTAAGCCCTAATATATGCACTGGGAGGGTGGAAATCCAGCAGCATTTCAGTGCCCTGAACAGACTGTCTGGGGAGTATTGATTCTGCCTGTATCTTCAAAAAAAGGAATGCAAGCAAAGACTCTCCTGGGCCAGCAGTAGCTGCATCAAAGAGAACAAACAGAACATAAACAAAGTCCCAACATACTGCACAGCATCCCAGCTGTGATCCTAACACAGGAGGGCACAGAGGTACAGCTGCACCCCATGTCCCTGCCAGCCTGGGGTGGGAAGTGCTGCCCAGGACAGTCCCCCAAAGCACTGTGCACTGCACACATCCCACAGAGCAACTGCTCACAGCTTCTTCCTAAAGACTTTGGGATGCTGGGGAGCAGATGTAACACCCATTGCCTTATGGAGGGCTGACAAACCATGTGCCTTGTGGAAAAGTGCTGCTCCATCTCCTTTCCAAGCTATGTCTTGTAAGCCTATTTCACCTATTTAATATCCTATCATAAATGAAGAGTGGTTAAACATCTCCTGGGGAAGCTGGGTATGGGTGAGGTGTTTCCCTGTAAGGCAGCACAGAGTCACCTCACCTATTCTGGCTCAAGTACCTGATTCCTTAGAGTACAGCAGAGGTCACAATGTGCCCATTTCCCATCGTCATGAGGAGCCCAATTCCCACCAAACAGCTCCACAAAGAGACAGGCCTGTGTCTTTACACCTGTTGGGTCAGGGACCAGATTTTCTTACCAGTCTGCTGAATCAGTGAACCATGCATGAAGAACTTACTTTATCCCTTGGACCCAGAGTCCAAACCATAACTTGGTCCTCAAGGCACTAGTGCAGAGAGCCACCTTCAGCACTAGCAAAATTTCTAAGGATAGGTCTGCAACATCTAAGGCAGCACAGGCAGAAATCTGCACGTTAGCTCCAAAAATGGAAGCAGAACAGTTTTATTGCCCAGGTTTTGCAATGTGATTTATATATCTCAGCTGGCAGGGGGTGGGGGGGGGGGGTGTCTATCAGTTCTTCCTCTGCATTCCAGTGCAATGTGGAGCACAAATTCTGTGCTGATTCTGAGCTGCCTGTGCAAATTGAGCCCACGTGAACTTGTCCTCATGTGACTGCTTATGTACTGAACTCAGCAGCTTTCTTTCCTGTGTCAAACAGAGAGCACAGAGAGCTTAAAATAATAGCAACAATAATTTTAAAAAAATCTTGAATGAATTGATTAACCCAGTCCAAATTCACTGTGGATTGTATTACCTATGGAAAATGTAGCAGGCCTGTGACACATGAAAATTTGTTTCTAATAGATATTCTTACTATATTCATGAGGAGAGGAAGTGTATTTTCCCTAATTTATCTTTTTTTTGTTTTCCCAAGGCAAGCTTCTTCAGAATCAGTCACTGTAGCACCCAGACGTCCAGAATTATATTCCACTTCTAAAGCAGGCAAAAACTCAAGAGAAATTCAAATACCTGCAACATGCTTTTCCTTGCAGTACAGCACTGAAAGCAAAAACCACTTTATAAAATAGAAATTAAATGTTAAATCTCTGTGAGACTGCATTTTCATCAAGCACAAAAGGCAATACAGCAGATGGAAGTGGTCATACAATTCTGCCCCTGCCTCAAACGTCTCTTTTTAAAATGCATTTAATGAGTCCTACAAAAAAAATTCTTCATATAATTCTCACTATTCTAGAGTCATCTTGCTATCATTTTGTGGTTTTTCCCTATTTTACTGCTGCTTTATTTATTGTGTTTTATCAAAGTAATACAAACATGTTCTCTGTTTTGTCTGCTCCTCATTTACTAAGACTTCAAACTTGCTAGCTCAGTACTAGCAGCAATCCAGCTGTGGCAGAGTGGTACAGGCTATAAAGCCAGAGCAGGAGCAGTAAATACCTCTCTGATAGCCTGTGACAGAACTCTGTGCTGCTCCACTTAAGCCATCAGCAGGACTTGGGAGAGTTGAGCTGCAGTGACCGTGGAGCAGCTGTGCGGTTTGTGCTGGGCTCTGCTGCTGCTGTTCTCTGCTTTGTTTACGCAGCATTTTTACAGCACCACTTGTCCTGTTATTGCTGTTATCGGCACATTGACAGGGACACAGCAGCAGTGCTCTGCCGTGGAGAGGGGTGGTGCTCTGAAAAATGACTGCTCACCCTGCTCTCTAACCAGCTGCAAGGAAAGGCTTCCATTTCCAGTCATTCCGCTCAGGCATGCAGGCCAGGTAAATTAATTTGAGTATCCTCTTAAAGAAATAAAATATCCTAAATGGAAATTGGAGTAACACTATTATTCATTCAGACACAGTCAAGACCGTGAGCCACGTTGCTTACCTATGGATATGGTCCAAACTGCAGCAATTTTCATAATGGCCTTGGTGCGGGAATTGAAGCGGCTGTGCTCAATGGGATTGCGAATTGCTACGTACCGATCAAGAGAGATGGCACAGAGATGCATGATAGATGCAGTTGAAAAGAGCACATCTAGGGAAATCCATATAGGGCACAACTGTTTAGGCAAAGGCCAAGCATAATCTGAAACATAGAGAGAAAAGAAATGAAAGGAAAAAAAGGAAAGGAAATAATTTGGGAAGCTAGGCCACCGTTTCTGAGAAACCATTGGGATATTTGAGCTCTGCAGCACCAGTAAGGGGCACGTGCATGAGAAGTGGGTAGGAAACCTCTCATGGGACTTCCCTGGGGGCAGTTCCTGGCTCTGGACACTCCATAAACCCATAGCAGTTCCCACACATCTGGTTTTTGTGACCAGTAACTAAAGGGCAGTGCCTGCATGTGACCATTTCAGCACTGTTCCCCACTCTTAACCTTTCTTCCATATCCTTGCAAAATCAAATATTAAATTCCTTTATAACTTGCTCATCACATTGTTTTCACAGATTGCACAGCATTTTGTGGCGTTAACTTCACTCAGATATTTTCTAAAGCTCCCTTGACATGTCCATCTCAGTTTCTGTCTGCTGAGGAGAAAAGCAGCAGACAGTTTTTGTGCACAGTCTAACACATAGCTAAATCACAGAATCACAGAATAATGAGGGTGGAAGAGACCTCTAATAACACTACTTCAGCTTTTCTTGCCAGGCAGCAAAGAATACTTGCCTCCTTACAGAGCTGCTGGGGTTGAGTGGCTGAAATTCAAAAACTGTTTTGAAGATAGACAGAGTGAGGTGTTATTCTTTACAGAAACTATGTTAGCAAACAGAACAGACTCAATAGCCACATCTGACAGCAGCTGACATGCAGCTCATTTAGGTGCCTGCATTTATTAAACTGTTTACTCAGTGCTGAAGTACAGTTTGAGGATAAAAGTGACCCAGAAAGATGCTCAAGGGCCACTGATATTTAAATCAAAGCTCAGAGAAAAATGATTTGTGAATGGTACCCCCACATCAGTGTCCAGAATGGATTGTGTGAGATCAATAGCACATCCTGCCAAGCTCTGGGCTTCCCATCAAAACAAATCAAGAGTATCTATAGCAGCTGAAAATGTGAGAGACTTCATAATAGTTGAATAATGAGATATTCTTGTGTCTTCATGCAGAACGTGGATATCTAAAGCAATCTTGAAGTTTACCCCAAGGATCAGAATCATCACTCTGCAGAATCAATGTTATATTAAGAATGGTGCAGCTCCATCCTACTGATCTCAAATGGAAAGGATGAAACATTAGTTTCAGAAATCATTGTTTGAAACAAATTACCCAGCCAAGAGAGACCCAGGATATCTTCATGCAGAAACCTGAGATTAACTGAACCAGAGTAAATTATTATGAAATGTCCCAGAGAAGCCCAAGAACCTTTCACAAAGAGCACAGCAGAATGAGATGGACACATTAGTTCATTTTACCAGTGGGAAACAAGCAGACAAAGTGCTAAGTACTCACCAAACCCACACAGCCAGACCTCAGCCCTGGGGAGAGATAAGCCACTCATTTCAGGAAGTTTGTACCACATCTATTAAATGGACTGAAATCCACAGCAGCAAGCATTAAAGTGGTCCCTGTCAAAGGGAACTGAGTAAAGCACTTTGTGGCTGGAGCATCTTTAAGAGACACCTCTGCTGTACAAATGAATCGAGCTTGATTAAATATGACACAGCCCCTTTATAAGACTATGATCAAATTCTCTGCCTCCTGCTCACCTTCACACTTTGAAATAGCTGAGGACATCATTGCTAGCAGCCTGCAATTGAGCTCAGAGCTGCAGGTAAGCACACCTTGGTGTTTAACAACGCCTCAGTGAATGCTCTGGGAAAGAACAAGTCAGGAATCCTACAAGTGGTAGCTGTGCCCCCTGTACAGCCCCAGGCTTTCACTGCCAACCCACACTAAAGCACATTCAGCACACTTTATCCCTCACTACTTCTCCTCTGGGTTGCCAGAGCAGCTTTGTGCTGCAGGCTGAGATGCACCAAGAGCACAAAGGCTCTGAGCGTGCCCTGATGGAGGAAGCAGTCCCTGGGAGCCTGTGCAGCATGACCATGACCATGCAGCAGCCTCTGCAGAGGGAACAGTGACACTGATGGCTACTCCCCACATCAGGCAGATGGCCAGGAAACCTCCAGTGCCTCTAGAAAAAGACAGGCAGCCTCCAGGCTTCCTGTGCGTGGGAGCCTCTCCAGCCTGATCCGAGGTGCTGCAGCGGGTACAGCCTGATGCCTGACATTTGCCAGACCTGGAAGAGGTTTCTACAGCAACCACCTTTTCAGCATTATTGAATGAGGAATAACCTCTCTTACTTCTTCCTTCAAGCTATCCAAACACTTCAGTGACTGATTCTCCCCGGAACAACTTCTGCTATTGAACTAGCACAGTATCACAACTAAAAACCTACCAGCAGCAAAAAGAGAGGAGACATCACCTGCTGCCAGCCCTGGCACTGCAGGAACCACAGACACCAACAGATCCAACCCTGTTGCCCAGAACTACTGCCCAGGCAAGCTGTCAGGATGTTCTGGAAGATAAAGGTGAGATGAGAGTCCTCCTAATGCCAGATCCTGTTAGTCTTTCCTGTCCCAGAGCACTCCATTACCCTTCTAGTTGAAGAGCCTGTTGTACAAGTAGACATTTTACTTTCTCAGGAAGTTTCCTAAATTGATCTGCAGTAACAAAATGTCACTCTGGAAATCTGTAGAGTGGCAGCTTGTAACACATCACTGTAGCTCCATAGGAAGGGCATAATATATATTTTATCTCAAAATGTAATTATTTTTAAGTCAGCATGGTGTGTGCCTTTGAAAAACACCTACACAGCCTACAAAGCCAGTAATTTGTAAAAAAAGAAAAACAGCTTTATTCTAATTCTGTTTTGAATAAATGTACAAAACATAGGAAATGTGCCCTGTGACTGTGCCAAGATGCAAACAAGGATTTAAAAAAAAAAAATCTGTTAATGGTGTTATACCTTTAAAACAATTTTATCCTCAGAAACACTCTAATTACAGAGGGTAACATTTCTCTAATTTGCTCTTTTTTTCTCTTATTTCATTTACAAAGAATAGTAATTACCCTATATTTAGAAGAGCAGATGACTGAGTGAAATGAATTCTTGGACCCCAGCACCTCTAAGATGTAGTAATTGCATTTCCAATGGAAAACATTCATCTCAATCCAAATTTGGCTCTACAAATGAAAGAGTGCTAAACACCTGCATAAGTAAAAAAACAAATTCTTTGAAGGAAACACTGATTTTTGTACCTTGAATTAATCTGAATCCCTAAAATCATATATTTAATGATGGCAGGTAGATCAGATAGGAGAGTGCTGAAGGGAATTAGATGGATGCAGCAGATCAGAACAAAAGTTGGTATTTCTTTACCCAGCATGTAATCAAACCACAGATTTTTTTTTTTTTGCCTCCAGATATTTTGGAGGTGGTAGAAATTTACAGTGGCCAAATTCACAGAGAAAAGCATATAGAAGACTATTGCAGTGATATTTGAGATCAGTGTTAGCTTCTGGCTCTGGTCAGAATAAAACCAGCATGTAAAAAATCCTTGCAGGAAGGAAACTTCTGCAGAATATTGCTTCAGCCTCTAGGACTGAATGGCATCTCATGGCATCTGTGGTTGATGTGGTTCCTCACAGGACACATGGGACAAACACTCATATTTAACCAGGAGTCATGGTCCCCAGGTGGGATTTCATCTCCTGCCCCAGGATGGAAAAGCAAACCACAATTCCTGTGTGTCACTGAACAGCTGAGATGAGCACAAACTGTTGGCAGAAAAATAAAGAAACTCAAAGGCATTTTGGCAAAGTCACAGACCATCTCTGTGTGTAGTGAATTTGCTGTCAGATAAGAGCTCCTTAAATTTTTTTTGTGTTTTCCATCAAGAAAGATGGCAGCTATGAAACTGAGTCACTTTTGTCAGATTCTTTATGCATATGGATACCAAATTGCTAGTTGCTTAGCACTGTTATGGGCATTGTACTTTTCAGTGTATTAGAGCCAGAATCACCAGCTACTGTCCAAGGAGGTGATTGAATAATGTCAAATGGTAAAATAGAATTACTCCAGATTGTAGAAGAATGGTTGTAAATGAAAAAGAAAAAAGTTTCTTGTACATATTCAGTACTTCTACAATGCAATCTGCTCCAGGATATCTCCAGGGAAACTGTAGTATAACACCTAGAACAAATCTGGAATAACAGCAACAAAATACCTGCTTACACAACAATAAAGTGAAGAATTATGTAAAATTCATTTCCGTATCTTCAAGACTTTTTCATGAGAAAGTCACAGCAACTGGCATCAATCATTTCTTTTCCAGCAATGAACAGGAATTTGGAAAAGGTTTCAGGACATTTTTGTTGTGTTTAGCCAGTGCCTTGTATCAATTGGGATGGATAAAAGTTGATAAAAACCATCCTTCAAAATGACAGGAAGAAAAAATATATATTTCATCTCTTTATGACATTTGACATATATATACATATATGCACACTTTATTATTTCTATAAAAGAAAAGTTTCTATAAAAGAAACAGAGCTATCAGGTACAAAATAAGTACTAAAGATGCCTTCGTGTTCAAAAGCCTCTTTTAACATTGTTCATTGGGTTGGCTAAAAACTTAAATACGTGTAATATTTCTCATTTTAGGCTTCTGATATTTACTGTATTTACAATTCACTTTTAACTACTTTAATGAATTGAATGAATAAAAGGTAGGAGTTTTAATAAACCCCAGTACAAAGCACAATTTCCCAGCAGTTAAAATGGCAACACCATGTGTGCTTGAAGCACCTTCTGATCATCCTGTGGATCAGTTTCAGGCCCCACCCTGACCCACTGCCCTGTGCAGTGCTCTGACTCATGGAAAGGTCAGCAGCAAAGATCCAGGAGATGCCTCAGATAATTCCCTGGGAATTCCAAAAGGAGCAGAGTGCCCTATGCAATGACAGTGCTCACTTGGGTTTCCTTGCTGTGACCAAGAGCAGCAGCAGACAATGCAAACAGCAGCCCAGAACACACTCCAAATCTGTCACCTTCTGGTGGGCTTTCTTGCTTTTGAAGATTCTTTCATACATTCCAGGGAAACTCACTGTTGTGGTTTGTAGAATAAAGCCAACACTTTCCCACTGCTTTTTACCCCCAGTTCACCATTGATGCAAATGTAGAGTTTTGTACAAACCAGAATTTCCAATGTTCACTTTAAAGTTTCCTATCTGCCACAGGCTTTACAAAAATAGAAAGCAATTACATACGGTTTTAACATTATTGCATTGCATAATTCCCAAGGGAATGAAAGAATTAAAATTATTCTCTTCTCTGTCTTTTATCTAGGAAGTAAAGCATTTCTAAGTCTGAAATACCACATCAGGAAGTGTAAAGCTACGTTATCTCTTCTCTGCTAGTTTGTTTTCCTCAGACTTACACAGACAAATGACTCAGACACATCCATATCACTCTGAGAGTCACACACCCGAGGGTGCTGAAAATCTCCATCGTGCCCAAGAAGTACAGAACATTTCATTTGATCCCCCACAGTCATCAGTGTTTACCAGCATGTCCACAGAGAGGCTCGGGGACATGCAGCTGATCTCAAGGGCAGCACTGCCAATCCTTTTGATTTTATCATCAATAGAGTGGAATTTAATGTTTTTCCAATATATTGAACTGCTGGGCATCAAGCCAAATAAGAAATTAAGTTTACCTTTAAGTTTCTAGCCTGCATTTTTCTAGAGGGAAAAAAGGTTGTCCTAAGGCTATCTGGATCCCTTAAACAGCACATGTTCTACCTCAGCCAAGCACAGGGACATAATCTACACACAGAGAACGATGGTGACTTTTAGGAGAAGGACTGTGCTCTTCAGTGCTTCAATTCAAAATGGCTTGAGCATCCCAAAAGGTGCTGAGCAGAGGATGTGTTCTCAGGGGATGTGATGGCCAAGGGAATGGAGGAGGCCACCAAGCAAGACAAGCAGGTGACCCTGTGTCCAGGCACAGCATTGGAGGGATCACTGCTGGCATCCTGCACTTCAACATTCATGCGTAGAAGACCTGCTTTGCCATAGTGCAACACCACACCAAGGATTTATTTGGATCTGTGCCACTGACCACATCCAGCTGGGCTGTGACACTGCTCCTGAGCTTCAGTTTTCCTCTGAGCTTTTTGTTTTTCAACTCCTGAAGCTCCCAGAATGGCATAAGTGGCCCTTGGGCAGGGAGCAGCAGGAAATGGGCATGGAGCAGCGTGGTCTCCTTTGGAAACCCCCCACCACTGAGGGAAACTCCAGAGAAGCTGAATGTGCCTCCAAAGATATTTTGGATCTTGTCTTACAAGTTACAACAATTAATTGATATGACTGTATTTTATTGCAAATTAAACAATTGCAATCACTATGCTGTTATGAATTTTAACTGTTAGATTTTCCTTTCTATCCAGTATTGCAATGACTTGCAGTCTTGACAGGATGCATAAGAAAGGAGGAAAATTAAAGCTAGAACAGATATAATTATCTGAGCTAGGGAACGGTTGCTTGAATACCATTTAAGTAATATTTTAAATGCAAGGAGCCAGCTTTCCACACATTATACTTAAAACAAACCTGTTAATAAAATGGGATGCTTGCTAAGAAACAAACCTAGTGAAAGTTGTTTACATCCCAGTGTCAGAATCTCTTCTCTTATGGAAATTAAAATTATTCTGATGTGATTTGTCATTCCATAAATCCATGTGTTATATTGATTTTTTCATGTATTGGCAGAGACTAAAACTCTGTTCAAAGCCAGAGGATAAATTTCTAGGCTCAGTGCTGTTCTCTGCTTGAAGTTTAAGCATCTGTAGTTGCATCTGGAATTTTTGCATTGAGTGATAGGGACAGTTAATGGAGCAATGATACAATTAATTGAATTGTTTCAGCAAGTTCATATAAAGGGTTCCTTCCAGCATTTTAACTCCAAGAGAGCTATGATCTCTTCACACACTTCTGAGCTACATGTTCTTCATAAAAATTTATCTAAATGAAACCACTGTCTAATAAAATATTTATAGCAGTAAACATTTTCTATTGATTCATGTTCTCTATGTCAGCACAGCATCAGGACAGCATCCCCTCCTTCAATTCCCTTCATGCAGGTCAGAGATCAGCCCTCACCTGTTATTTAAACAACTAATAAAGCAACAGTTGAATGAACACCACACTGGAAAGTAAGCCCACAAGCAAACACAGACATCACACAAATACCTTCTGAACATGAGAACATAAATATTTTCAAATAATCTGTCTCGTAACAAAGTGCACAAACATGTGTCAGCAACAGGTGGTTTTTCCCCAGTTTTGATGAAATTGAGAAAGATCCATTATCACAAGAAATATCTGCCAAAGTCAAATCATTTGAGGAAACTAAAATTCAGAACTGCAAATGAATGTGGCATTATTCAATTACAGCTGACTGCTGAGCAGAAGCCATCTGCTTGAACTCAGAGTTCCTAATACTAATATCTGCCTTGATCCTGGGACTGGCTCTAGGGCTAGTGAGAGGACACAAAACCATAAAGAGGAATTTTTTTAGGTATTTGGTTTTATTTCAGCATAACTCAGTGGCAATTCAGATGTCTGTGCTCTGCTGACAGCTGCCTGGGATTAATCCTCTTTCTCAGCTCGGGCTCCCTCCTGACAATGCAGCTGGACACCTCGGCCTCCAAATCATGGCAAAATACCTGATATCAGTAAGAGAAAAGGTATTCTTTAGATATAAAGGGTTCCTAATTCAGAGAACATAGATCTGCCATCTTTAACTAGCCAACATTTTTACTAAATCTTCCAGGAAGATGACAAATTTGATAAGAATTTGCATACTCACTGTAAACCATGCTCTGCAAACCAGCAGTGTTGGCTTTGAGCATACAGATGCAGATGTTTGGTCTGCTATACCTGGCATGTCCACTCTATTTTTTCCCTACAGCTTGGGATGTAGAGCATGATGTGAGGTCTGCTGTTTGAAAAGTGTCAGTGATTTTGCCTCCCTCTTGCTGCAGGCTGCTTGATGTGCCCAGGATGTGATTCTTGTT
This sequence comes from Muscicapa striata striata, assembly GCA_030060385.1. NCBI lineage: Eukaryota > Metazoa > Chordata > Aves > Passeriformes > Muscicapidae > Muscicapa > Muscicapa striata. Next base: position 419,042 of record JAREIS010000328.1, on the reverse strand, counting down.
TTGGCCCCTATTCAGTGCAGCCCTGCACTTGCACCAGTCCTGTGCCAAATCAGAGTATAACCCTCACTCAAGAGCTTCAGGGAATTTAGGGATATTGGAGGAGTTCACTGAATCAGCTTTCCCATTAGTGGGTTAATGCTCTGGCTGCACTTCCTGCCAGTGTGAGGCACAGTTTGTGTCTGATGAGGTCAAAAGCCAGTACAAGCAGTTGGTGAGACTGATACTGGCAAGAAACCAAGGGAAAGACGCCATATTTTGGCCATGCTAATAGATATTTCTCAGGATCAGCAAAACACATTCCACCTTTAACTTCCTCCAAGGTGATGGGCATCTCTGATTCTATGTGATTATACAGGTAGGAATGCTAGTGTGAGAGTGCTCCACAGCAGCCACTACCAAAAGCAATTATTTAGGGGTGCTGAGAAGCCTAGAAACTCTGGTCCTCATCCTTAGTGCCATCTACTGTCACTGCATACCTTGGGTGCAACACCTCCCACTTGCAAAGCATTTCTGCCCCTGTGCCCAAACCTCTCCTGACTGAGAACACACATTTTTCATTACAGCAGAAATGTCAGGCTGGAGGAGTTCAGCACACTGGAACCAGCACCTTCAGGGGCTCTCTCAAGGGAGCAGTTTGCTAATGAGTGTGGACACTGCTGAAGGCTCGTGGAAAAATTCAGCCTGGATTTTTCCTAAGCTGTTGTCTTTCACAGCTTCAGCCCAGACCTTTCCCAGGCTGGGGATCTTTCTCCGAGACAAAACAAAGGAAGGAAGAAAGAACAGCACAGATAGACACCTGGTGTTGACCACTGAGCCGTGTGAGTGTCTCATGATATTTTACAGAAAGCATGTTTTCAAAGAGATGTTGCCTTCTTTGACCAATGAGTCTTTTCTACTTAGTTTTTCCCAATCTATCTTATATATATGCCCTGGCTTTTCAATAAATTGTCTCTTCTTGCTGCTTGGAAGAGGTAGTGTGTGTTACTGCATTATTCACTGTTCCTAATGAGAGCTGTCTGCACTGTTCCATGTGCAGCAACCCCAAGGAAGTGTGTGAGCATGTGAGCAAGTCACTTCTCTAGGCATTTGTTGATCACCATGTACCAGCTCAGCACAGAAATCTGTGTGTGTGCAGCCTGCCCCAGTTAAAAGGCAGCATGATGAAGGATCACAGTCACTCCCTGAAACAGGAGTAGAGGAAAATTCATCCTGTGTGCAAACAAGAGACAAACATTTAATTAAAGAACTCTAACAGCAACCTAGAAAATGCATGTATTGCTGATCAGTTCTATACTCTGTAGGAATAACCTGCTGAACCATGCCAGTGTGCAAAATACGCCCAGTTTGCACCCAGAAATGCACAGTTTTCCACTAGGATTCTTGATGTGTGGTGTGACCCAGACAAAAACTTAGGGAATTTTGCTGATAACTGTCTTTTAACTGAAGAATAAGATGTAGAAATGAGAGGAAGAAAACAAGTGCCACTAAAATAGACCGAGTTATTTAACTACTTGATCTCTTCTCAAACCCTGAACAATACTTGAAAAATATTATTTCATTAACCTTTATCTTCCAGCACAATGTTTCAAAGTCTGAAGTTAATGTTAGTTACCTAGCAGTCCTTCTCCACTTCTTCCCCGTTTCCCCATAATTCTAGATGTTACTTCATTTTGTACCACTGTGGGAACCCTGGAGGCTCCTTTCATGGGCCTGGAAAACAATTTTCCACAAGAAGACTAGGTCTGAAAGCTTTATTGGCTGACAAGCCTGCCAGGGAGCTCATTTCTCTCAGCAGCACAGGAGGCTTTCCTAGACAGCCCAGACCCCACAGGACACAGGGGTGTGAGCAGAGAGCCCCTGCTGCAACCCACCCCTCTTCTGTGGTAGCAAAAAAGTACCAACATTAAAGGCTCATGTTTAATCCAACACCTTGGTGGGGAATGTGGACAGAATCATGGTCTGGGGATGTCCCAGCATCAGGCCTTGGAGGGAAGAAGGCCTGCAGCTTTCACCCTGGCACGTGTTGTCAGTACTTCCCTTTGCAGCTGTCAAGGCCAGCAGGATAACTCCCTCTGTCGCCCAGGAGCAGCCAGATGAGATGAGGTGCTACAGATGACAGAGGGCTTAGCTGCTGGCCCTGCTGTAGGATTTTTCCATTCAGACTAGCTGGGAATCAACCTCCCACCTGGATATGATGCTCAGAGAAAGCTGGCTTGTCCCAAGCCCCCTAGCTGTGAACAGGGCAGGTCATCCTGTCACAAGCATCCAAACATCCAAAGCAACCCAGGGAAAGCAGGGGTCTGGGAAGGCTGGCTGTGAATGAAGCTGGAGTGTTTATCCTGACCAGAACAGGGCTCCTGCAGCCCTGCTCACTGCATGCCCTCCAAGAAGAGCTGTTATACCCCAACCAGACTAATGAAATGTGATTTTAAATCCCTTTACTCCAAGCAACAGATTTGTAATTTAAGGTCACAATCCAACTTGTAAAACTACATAATATGATGTTAAGGATTTCCAGTATTGTAAGCACTTTGTGCACAACCTGTTAATAATTAAAACGACTCACTTCTCTGAATCCACTATAAAAGACTTGAATTTGGAATGTGATTTAACCTGAGGTTATGGTTTTTTCCTACTTCAGTGCTTACAGCCTATAAAATGCCTAATTGTCAAACTGTAGAATGAGGACATGTAAGAGTCAACTCAGCACAGCTTTTTTTATAGATCCAAAGGTCTAGAAACACTTCAGACTAAGCTAACTCACCTACCTCCATCCTCACATCCTGAAATTCTGGTGACATTTCTCAGCCAACATAACAATGTTTTGGCATGTGAACCCTATTCCTGGTAGATAACATCAGAGAAAGTGAAACTTAACATGTGACCACCCTCTGGGTACAGTTGTACTCCTCTGAGTTTTGCAGAAATTGTAGGCCTATTGTAAGTTCCATTAACATGAAGTAGAAGTTTAATTTAACATGGATAAATGAAGCGTGGGCGTACTGATATATTAGGAAGAATACTATTACCCAGAAAATTATAGTGGTCTCATGAGGTGGTAAAGGAAACTAAAGAAATTTTATTTAGTTAAGTTATACCATTGGGGGTTTTGATAGGCTTGGTTTTGCTTTGTAATCAAGTGCAACATTATTTTATTATCATGGTTATACTATTATTGCAGTGTAATCTTGCACTTGATTACAAATCAAACCCAGTGATAACTACAATAATAAAATAATGTGTTAACATAGTAATCTAGCAAAACATAATAAAATAGGTGCTGTTCATCAGCTACAGCATCACCAGCCAGTCAAGGGAGGGGATTGTCCCACTCTGCTCTCACTGGGGTGGCCTCACCTTGAGTGCTGGGGACAGTTTTGGGTGCCACAAGAAGAGGAGACTGAGGACAGACCCCACTGAGGTCTGCAGCTTCCCCATGGGAGGAGGAGTGGAGCAGACACTGATCTCCTCTCTGGTGACCAGTGAAGGATCCAAGGCAATGGCCTGAAGCCAGGTCAGGGCAGGGTTAGGTTGGATATTAGGAAAAAATTCTTCACCCAGAGGGTGGCTGGGCATTGGAAAGGGCTGCCCAGGGAAGTGAACACAGCCCCAAGCCTGAGAGAGCTCAAGGAGCATTTGGGCAATGCTCTCAGCACGTGGTGGAATTTTTGGGGTTTCTCATGCAAGGCCAGGAGTTGGACACAATCATCCTTGAGGGTCCTTTCCAACTCCTAGCGTATTCTATGATTCTAAAATCCTAATTGTTGTCTAAAGTTTCACAAACACAAATGAATAGTGTGAGTGCTGTGTATAATTAGCTACTCCTGTGGTGCAAGAGGCACCTATCCCAAAATGGACTCGAAAATCTTGGAAAAATCATTATGGAAAGTAGATAAACTAAGGTGTAGAAGGTATATTTAAAGGACTTAATCTTGAAAGCTGTTTTTCCTGTATTCCTCCTTGTGAACATCCACTTGCTGTGTTCTATCAATCAATTAATCTTGTTCTGCTGCTGGGCATCTTGGATGGACAAAGCCAGCTAGATTTGAACAAGAAAGTAGAGTCACTGCTCTTGGCTTCGCCTGTGTTAAAATGCAAGCTCCCTTTTTGCTGATTTCAAATTGACTGATCAGAAGAAATCAACAAAAGTGCAACCGGAAAATTCAAAATTTTACCCAACAAATCCAAAATTTAAATAGAGGAGCAAGAAGTAATTCCCATTCAGAACAAATGCACAGGCAGAATGGCAGAGCTCTGCTGCCTCCAGAACCAGCCATCAATATTCATGGGTGTCAGACATGCATTTACAGTCTCCTGCATCCCAGTGGGTGCCAAATAGGTACGGTAAAAGCCTGTCACAATTTCCATATCTCAGCAACACCAAGACCTTTCCATACAGCTGCTGCCTCTGATTGAGGACGAAAATAGACATTTATAAAAACAAGCAAACCATCCAAATCTTACCAAAAATAAACACGTTGCAAAACAAATTATACATCAGAAGGTGGAGAGGTATTGGTCAGAATAACAACTGGTCTGTCCTGATAATTCCAGCGCTGCTGGAGATCTGAGGCTCCCACCAATATGTCAACAGAAATGGAAATCAAAGCACCCAAAAAAAACAACCATGAATCAACAGAGCCTTATCAACCACCCTGCCTTGCCCATCAAATCTCACACCTAAGAGCTGCTAGAGGAACACTTCATGTTTGTATATTACTCATTGAACTTTCTAGTCCTGAACCTTTCTCATCTAGGAAACAAGACAGCATCTTGGGTGAGAGATTCACTATCTGAACCCACTGCCGTCACTGGGCTTATCAGACTGCCTGCAGGAATAGCAAACTTTTCCAACAAGAAAACTTGTTACAACCAGAAAACACAGAGACTGGAAAAATTGAATATGTCTTCAAAACTAATTTATGAAATCCAATTTTCGATGTAGCACGTATTTTTAATCACAGCTTAGGCTCCATGACAGGCTCATGCACAAATTCCCCTCATGCCATTAGCATCTTCAATGACAATTTTGGCAGAATAGCCAGTAAGGATCTGTTCAGTTCCTCTTGTAAATTGTCCATTCATGAAAAGATTGTATTTTGTCAATGAGGCAGTGTGAAAATAGTGCAAGGCTGAGCAATTGGCATGTGGTACCCCTTCCATCTATGTAATTTTCATTTAATTTCCATGCCAGCAGATTAATCACATAGAGCCTGTTTCTCAGTATGTGCTAATAAAAACACAAAGTGGGAACTTACTGCTACTCTTACTGTTAAGTCTCAAGGAAGTGAACAACTTATGAGGGTATTTTAATGAATAATAGACAACTCTAGAACCAGAATTTCAAGGAATATGTCATATGAATTGCATAGAGACAGTAAAATAATAATTTGCTGAGTAGAATTTAATGATATCAATTCAACTGATGGATGGGAAAGGAAGTAGAATGAAAAAGGTGAGTTAATTCTGAGTTAATCGACCCAATCATGGAAACATGCATAATTTAAACTAATATATTACACTGGGATATTTGTCTTAGAACATATTCAAGGGAGTGGTAGAGATTTCACTCACTTCTCTGTATTTCTTTGCATGTTGTGTAAAGCAGCTCTCTATAAATGTATTGGCCTGCCCAATGGCAGTGATTTTGCTCATATTTTTGAACACAAAGGCTGAGGTGGCCCACAACATCCATCTCTTCTAAAAATGCAGCAGTCCATTGATCAGGTCTTGACATTTCACCAGCATTCAGGTTAAGCCCTTAAGGCAAGAAATTATTATATTATTGTATTGATCCCATAAAGTTACCAAACACTAAAAATAAATCCTACTTCTTTTCACACAGTGCTTCCCATAACATAATACAGTAAAAGCACCAAATACACCAAACAGCAAAATGCAGATGAGGCATCCATCTACATCAAACAGCAAATTTTCTGAGTGATGAGAGAAAACAGCCTCAAGTTGTGCTGTGGGAAGTTTAGATTGCATATTACTGAAAAGTTCTTCACTGAAAGGGTAGTCAAGCATTGCAAAAGGCTGCCCAGGGAAGTGATGGAGTCACTGTCCCTGTCAGAGTTCAGAAGGTACGAGGATGTGGTGCTCAGGGACATGGTTTGGTGGTGCCCCTGGAAGTGTCAGGTAAAGGTTTCATTTGATGATCCCAGAGGTCTTTCCCAACCTGAATGATTCTATGAGCACAGAGCACAGACTGAACAAGGATGAAAGAGCTTTTCAATGTTAAATCCAGACAGAGAACAGAAATACAGCTGACCAGCCTTGGAGTTCTGGGTTTCCCTCGAGTTCTCTGCTATCTGCAGCTGCAGCAAAGAAAATGAAGCCCTGTGTTAATCTCTACAGCAAACTGCAGTAGGAACATTCCTGGAAATTGTGGCAGCTCCTTGACAAGTGTGGAGAAACACATTCTACTGACTATTTCCTCAGCCCAATTTCACTCTGCTGAGGTTAGCAAGAGAGAGCAAGTTCTCAGCATGAGATAATACGTGCCAGATATTTGGTGCATGGAAGTGTTGCCAGATTTAGCTGCAGTCACCTTCTAGGAAGGAAAACAAGGAACTTGTGGGTAAGAGAAAACAAAAGCAATAACTGGTATGGGATGTTCAGGATGGACAGAGTGGCTGAAGCCATTGACATGCACTTCTCTGTCACAGCTCACCCATGATCACAGCTGTGTCTTAAATTCTGGGTCACAAATATGATGCTTCTAAGTGGGGAATATTTTATTTCTCACTTAACTAATGTTAGGATAAACATTAAGAGGAGCTGGTGCTCTTTCAGTCAGGTGCAGGCAGCCCCCTTGCTCACTGGGACACCAGGCTCTGTGGTGTGCCTGGGGAGGCAGTGAACATTTTAACTGGGTTTTTCTCCAGATGAGGAACAGACAGGAACATAATAAGGAACATAAGTCTGTATGTACAACAACACAGATTAAAATTACCTCAGTCTTGGTAAAATGTTTGCAATTCTAGTTAAATCCTTTCTCTTGATTTTAAAATTTTAAGAATGAGGATGAAACACACCCAGGGAGGACTCTGGCTGTCTGTGTCTCACATGGCTCCAGTGCCTGGAGCTGGTGCTGTTCTTCCTCTCAGGTGAGGCTAAATCTGTCTGTGGGAGGCACATAACCTTTCTTCATTTTATTTGGTACCTCCATGATCTGTCTGGTGCCTTTATGAAGCACCAAATTTACTGCTGGAACAGTTTATCATCATAAGGTCTTTCCTCTTATACATAACAATTCTGGTTTTCCCATTATCTTGTATCAATTTCTGGTTCCCTACAAAGCATGTGAGTTTATATTTCTTTTCAACTAAACTCATAAAAGTTAATTACAAAAAGGCAATGCACTTACAAAACTCCTACTGGATCCAACAGGCTATTGTCATAAAAAATAAATAAAGGTTCATGCATTTTAAAGCACATTTAGCTTCACTGATCTTGAAGGAAATTGGGCATGAGAAGATTTCACTGACAGCATTAAAACTGCTGCTGTATTTAAATTGACATCAGTAAAACAGAGATCTATAAAGCATAAACCTAACTATATACACTACAGATTTTGGGGGCTTTACACTCCTTTGAAATTTAAAACCTGTTGTATCTTCCAAAAATTTTGAGAAAAGGATGAAATAAAAACCATAATTGGACCATAATTGCATTAAATAAAAACATTTAAATGAGTGCCATTCAAAACTATTCTAATGAGTCATTCTTGCACAGAAAAGATTTATTTTGGTTGGGCAATTCTCAATTTCACCAAGCAAGCAAGACAGACCCATCCAATTTGATGTCTAAAATATGAAAAACAGCTCCCTGATTGGATGCAACATATGAGCTGTGGGTAAACTGGAAAAACATAAGGCCATGTCTTCAATTCTAGTTGAACATAACAGGATTTACTCCACTGGAATCATCTAAAATATTTTGACATTTACCCTTCACCTCTTGGGAACAGGCAGGTCAAAAGTGGACTCTGCCAGTTTCTTCTCCATATTTGTAGAGGTAGCATCCAAGGAAACATCCTGAGATGCCTGGGTGATAGTTTATGTGGCTTGTGCTTACCTAGAATTGCTTCCATGGTGTGTTTTGGGGTGACACCACATCTGCAGTTGAGCTGTGGAGCTGGCAGTGCTGAAAAAATCTTGCCCTCACTTCAGCAAGGGCACACTGGGGCTTTGCTACCTGAGCTGCTCTGCAGGCTGCTCTCACTGCCACAGCTGCTGGCTCTGTTCCAGAGCCCAGCCTTACACACTGCAGGGATGATGGGCACAGGAGACCCTGGGATGGCCTCTCCAGCCCTGGCAGAGCTGTAAGAGAGGAAATTCTGCTAACAGGTTGCACTGGATAAATCTCAAAAAGGAAAGCAGCCCAATTTATCAGCTTTTTGAAGGACAGTTTCAAAGCACATTTACCTCTCAGAAAGTATGAAGGTGAATAGAGGCTCTTTTTTCACACTGCAGTGTTAGGATTTTCTATTTAAAAACTGCTTCTTGCAAGAAAGTTGAGGGGTTTGATTTCATAAGAAGCCACTAAAAGATTTGTCCTGGCTTTCTGTTGCTGCACACTGAAACACACAGATTTTGTCCTCAACAACCCGAAAAAGGCAGCTGGAAGGAAAGAGGCTCTGGAAAATGGAAGATATGATTGCAGCAGCTCAATATCTTAATGATACTTTGTAACAAACAATAGGACACAAGAAGTTCGTCCTCCATATCTGTGAGATCAAGAAACTCCCCTTGTGATCTTTGTGATTCTACTTTCTTATTTGAGTTATGTAGCTCAGCACAATATTTTTCTAAGATGAGTTTGCTTCCTTTATCTTTTAAATATTTTTGGTTTTTAATCAAATCCAATGAAATTAACAAAAAACCCTCAGCAGTCTGAGCCAACCCAGAAGAGAGGAGTTCACTCATTTTGCAGGAAAAGCAAAGCACAAGGACCTCAGGGAGAGCAGCCCCACCAAGCCAATGCAAAGGCAATCACAAGAAACTTTTCATGCCAAACCACATTAAGCAAATGGATGCCCAGAGAAACACACTTTGGAATCAGGCCCTGCACAGATCAGGAGCACAGTTCAGCACTGAGCTGAATGTTCCACACTGTGCAACTCTGGGTCACCTTACCTGGGCAAATGCCAGCTCATTTCTCTCCCCTGTAAATTCCATAAAGCTCTAACAGGAGACTGGCTCGTGCTTTGGATGATGGTGCTGAAACCTAATGAACAGCAATGGCATGAAAGGAGCTGCATTGCAGTGGCAGAAGAGATTTCCTCAGACTCAGGGGAGAGCAGCAAAACATCTCAGACCCATCTCAGCTGAAGGATGCTGCTGCAGTCATGCCAAGAGCTGTAGTCATGACCAGGCAGGAACAGAGTAAAGAGGCTGGAGGAGACAGAAAATTGCTCTGGCAGAAGACCTAGCCTCTCTGCACGTCCTGTCAATGTTCCCACTGACTTTAGCACAGTCAGAATCTCCCTTCATGGATTTTGTAGGAAGCCATTCCCCAGGTGCCCTATGCTTACAGTTATTTGCCTGTAGCCTGCTGCCACTGAGCAAAACGGAGGAGCAATCCATCTAGAAAATAAAATCTAAGGTGCCCTGTAGCATTCCTGGTTTTCATTTTTCCACATGTAGGGGGGAAAAAAAGTAAGTACTGGATGTGTCACTTTAAATCTCAGAAATAAGGTCTCATGCTTCCATGCAGGTGGGAATAACTGGTTTTGTTCAGGCCTTTCTGCAAGAACCTCTGTCTGTGAAAAAACCTGTCAGACCCCTGGGGCAAACAGTGAATCTCTGCAGTATCCCTTGGCAAGCTGTGAAAATCTGGGCCACAAGCACATTTTCCTGGAAAAGGCCAGGATTAGGTCCCAGTCTGGCAGTGCTGCCACCTGCCAAGGCTGTGGCTCACACACACCTGACCTGGCCTGTCCCAGGCTGGGATGCTGGCACAGACCCCTCATTCCCTGATGGGCACCCTGCTCTGCAGGGCACACCTGGGAGCTTTGGGATCCTCTGCACCTGTCTGGAGGGATGTTGTTCATCTAAATCTAACAATCTGGCTCACAGGGTGTGCCATCTATCATTTTTATTGCAGCCAACAGAGAGCAGCCATAGAACCTCCTCCATGACCTTCCTCACACTGGAAGCTACCAGAAGCAGAGGCTGCTGGAAAGGTTTGTGCTCTGCTCCTCTGTGCTGGACTGAGCAGCCTGAGCTCCATGGGCAGCAGCCTCATCCTTGGCAGATCACAGGCTAAAAGCCCCATTAACCCACAGCAGGCAAAGGAGCTGGCTGCTTAACAGCAAGGGGTTTGGAGGAGCAAAAAAAGCATGTTTACAAATGTGGAATGTTTATTGTTCTCTCATGTTTTCTCCTAATGCTGGCGGGCTGACAAGATCCTCTTGTCAAAAGGAACAAATACAGAGAGGACAGTGAAGAATATCTCTGCCTATTCCAAGAAGCCAGCCAAAGTCAGAGCTGGATGATATACAGGTGGCACAGGGTGAAGAAATAACAAGAAAGAGGCAGGTGGTAAAAAAATTAAATAGCAACTGTTCTGCCTTTTTATCTGAGAGCAGAATTTGGTCTTCAGAGTCCTATAAACTAATGCTCCAAAATGTGGATAATAGCTGAGCTCAAATGAGTCACAAGGACCTGGCACAAAACTGCCAGGCCCTACCCACAGCAGTAAGCAAGGTGCCATTGAAACTCTCTCTGAAGCTGGCACTGATTTATTCTGGTGACAATTATCTTTGCACCACAAACCCTCTGCTGCATCATCCAGAGCTCAGCAGCACAGGAAGCAAGATCAGAGACACCTAAGGCAAGGGCTCCTCTGCTTTCCTCCTGGAAATAAAAAAGGCTTGCCACATGCAAATGACCCTGAGCAACGGGCAAGAAGTTGTAGGGACAGCTCCTGTGTGAGATGGGGCACCCTGGGAGCTCAGGCAGAGCTGCTGGCACCACTGTCAGATGGACACACTGAGCCCTTTCCTTGGAGGAAGGTTCTTGCTGACCACAGAAAGCAGCTCCTGTTCCCCACAAGCTCCAGAGAGCTGCCCAGCTCATGGTACACACCAGCAAACTGCAGACTGGATCTCACAACCTCATGGCCCTGGAGTGGCTTCTGCTGTTTGGACATGCTGGATGGAATTTGAGCTCCCCAACAGTGTTACAGTGTTGGAAATTCATTTTCATTCAGCATTAGAATAAATGTGAAGGTTACCAGATTTTTGCAAGAAGGGACTTATATTAAAAAATACATATTTTCAAGACAGGAATTCTAGTTTATGGCTTAAAATTTAGTCTGAAACACCCTGGTGATCATTGTGCTACTGGCTAAATTTTTAAATTTTTGCAACAGATCACCATAAAGCTGGCAGAATGGGGACTTGGGCTCCACATGCTGCAAAGTATCTCACCAGCAATGAGAATAACCCCATCCCTCTTCCAGCTTCCCAGGAGAAATGCTGCAGACACGAATACACTTCCACAGTCTCAATCAAAAGTGCAATTAGACAAAAGCACTCTGAACAGCTTTATTTGCCACGACATGCTCCTTGGGATGCCTCCAGAGCAGTGGCCAGAGAGAGCCCCTTATTTCCCACAAGAAATCAAGGGTGCATGGCAAAACAGAGCCCAGGATGCCACGAGCTGCAGCAGAGCAGCTGCAGGGGAGAGGGGCTGCACTGAGCACAGCAGATAATGAAGAATAACAGCATCCATTTCCTGGAGGAAAGTGCAGGGCAGAACACCTTGTGCAACGTGACCTGCCTGGCCACAGCTGGGCAGGACAGGATGTAACAAAGCTTTGCTGAGAGGCTGGGAGGGACATGTGCAGTTTTTATAGCCAGTTATTAACCCCAGGTCACTCAGCTAACAACAGCAGTGCAGGTAAGGATCCCAAAATATCCCAGAGGCCAGGGGATAATGGCAGCTGGCTGCACCCAGGAACTGCAGCCCCAAACACTTGCTCTGACTTTGGCCTCTACGCCCTGGACACAGCAAAGAGCCTGGCCTGGGTCAGGGTTTGGGGTGGCTTTCCTCTCACATGGGATGGAGGAAAGACTCAAACCATGCTGCCAGACAAACCTGGGGAATTGCTGACACAGGTCCTTGCTGTCCTTCCTGGTGGGGCACAGGGCTCTGAGGATGCCATTCAGGTGGCACCTGGCAGGCACTGCCTGCTCCTCTCAGATTTTGGCTGTATTCTGGCTCTCACATCCTGCTTACCATGAGAATACTTCAAATTTACCAGTAGCACATAAGTCTGCTAAGGGAAGGACAGACTTGTCCTGAGGGAGAGAAAAGAGCATCCATACTGTCCCTACAGAAGACTTACTTCCAGGTTCCCATGGAATTTTTTAGGAGGAATTTACAATGCAAGCCAAGGTTTTACTAATTTTTATGGGGCTGGTTCTTATTATATTAAAAGTGACAAGCTTTCTAAATCTGTCTGTGGAGGTGCAGCATAAGGAGAAAAAACAGCTCAGTTGCCAATAAGTACATGACCATCTGGCCAAAGAAGTGATGGCAGGTCAAGTGCTGAACACTGTTATAATTTAATCTACCAGAAGACAGACAGATCTAACACCTGCAGGTATTAGAAATGGGGAAAAACTGCTTTCCAGAAGATCCAAGTGCACTCTCTAGCTCTTCTTGCTCTACCCAAATTTAGGTTGAGACACTGTTCAAAAGACAAATACAAATCCATTTAATACTTTAAAATAATTAAAATAAACCTCCAAATTGACAGCAGTCTGTTTTCAGACTACAGAGACTTCTCTGACTTGCTTTTCTGAATTTATACAACTTATTTATGGATTGTTCCTTTGCTTGCAAGTCCTGTAACCAAAATCCATTCCCAAAAGGAGGATTCAGCAGAAAGCAAGCCAAGATAGAAGCTTGAGCAGAAAAATTTTCAATGTCCCCTTCCCAGAGCAGAACCTCACCATCAGTGCTGTGCCTTGTTTTATGTAGCACAGCTGCAGCTCATCAGGAGGAGGTGGAGATGACCCTTCTCCAGTTTTATGGGCTGCTCAGTTTTGGATCTTTCTCTTACTCAGCCTGGTGAGAGGATTAGAAAGGTGTGTGTGAGGAAGCCACTTCAGTTAAATGAACATTCCCAGACTAGAGGAACAATCAGTACAAGTGTTACTGGTGACATTTTATTCATTGGAAATAAAAACTGCCTTAAGCACTGTGTCTGTATCGTGGGGTACCTGTGCCCACACAAACAGCTTAACTGCATCCATGGTTTTACAGCATTTCTGCTTCCTCTTCATTCCTGGCCAATCCTCAACACACCTTCAGGGCTAGTAAGCTGATTTTGGGGTTCTTAGCATAACTGCTGTTAAACTGCTACATGTCTCTAGAAGAGTGTCTAAAAGATTTTTTTCTATGAAATTAATTGAGATAAAAGGAAAGGCATGGAAAGGATTAGAAAACATTCATGTTTGCTAATTTCATATGAAGTATTTATCTCAATGGAGAATATTGCACTAGAGCTATACACAGCCTGGCTGTTGAGAAAGTCCTGGGTATGGGGCTGCTGCATGGATGAACAAGTGAAATTTCATCAGTTAAGAAAGAAAAAAAATTATCTATAAAGTCCAAATGTATCCATCTCATATTGGTGCCATTCCACAAATACAAAATTCTGCTTCTCATCTCCCATAACAGAAGCATATAAAATTCTGAGGAGATTTTCAGACAAGACAGCACTAAAAACACATATCAAAATAATGAGAAAGAATAACAAAAGGCTAAAATAAGTTAAATTGCTCTGACAATTTTTAAAAGCAATTCTACTTTAATAAGACTAGTGAGAGATTACTTTAAAGTACCATGGAGCACCGTGGTCTTTCCTTCAAAGTGCTTTGCACTCCTCAGATAATGACACTTTCTTCACTCATCTGGCTTCCAGTCTTTATTGTCCAACATTAAAAGTATAGCAAAAAAAAAAAAATAAAATAAACCAGACATAAAGTATGGATAATTTCAGACAAAATCAGAAATTAAATTAAGAGGAAATTTATGTGTGTGGAGCAAATCCAGCTTTCAATATGACAATTATAAGCTCTGACTCAAATGTTTTTGAAGAGAGTGATGCAAATATAAGTTTAATAGATTTAATCACTGCTGAGAAAGGGTGTGGAGCATCACTCCTTCCTCTTGACAGGTATCATTGCCCTCTCCAGTCCTGAGCTCTGTGCCAATTTCAGCTCTTCAGCCTTTGACTCTCACTTGACCAGAAGCCATCACTTTTCCACCAAAGCTGTGTAGCTTCCTAATGCTGTTTCCAAACGTGATCAAGCAGAGAATCATCATAGGGTGCCACATATTCAGTGGCTCTGAAAAATCCTGCAAGTTAACATTAAGCTGCCTCAAGATATTTTACAACCATTTTACATCTCATGTTCAATGAGATACAGAGAGTATCTCTTTAGTATTCCCCCCCTCCTCTCACTCTAAGCCCAATTTAAACCTTGGGTAGCAGAAAAGGAGCTGTTCTATGGATTCAGGGCACATCACACAGAGCTTTCTTTCCCAACAGCAACACAGATACGTCACAACTTAATCCCATTTGTCACATCAGGTAACAACCAGGCAGTTGTTCATGTGGAGAAAATTCAGTAGCAGGACTATTTCAACTAAAGTTTCCTGTGTATCTAATAAACTGGAAAGAGGGTGAATAATGATGCAGTAGGTTTTCAGATCTCACAGAATTATTTAGGTTACCTGAGGTTACAAGAAAGCTTAGGGGCTTGGAAAGAGAATAAATACTTCTGAGTGAGCACATAGTGTGGCAGCCTATGGATCCTACTGAGGTCAAAAGATAAACTAACACTTCCTGTTGGATATAAATTTCACTGCACACACCCCAGGTACAAGGTGTCATTGGAGAGAGAAAAAAAATCCCATCTCTGAATTTATAAGAGAGATAGTGCAAGCAGTGTAGGAGTTTCCATTCACTCTCACCCTAGCAGAAGAATAAAAGGTAGTGGTTACTACACACAAACAGAAACATTGTGCATTTAAAACTAACAGGAATAACTAATAATTTCTGAAAGAAATGCAACTTTCATCTGGAACTTGGTGTAGTCAAGATACATTTAAGGCCATGACTTGATATGGTCTTTAAAATGCCTGATCATTTCTAGATACCTGAATGTCACATCAAAGTGCTGAACTGCACTGCTTCCCCCTCTGCACGAAAACCAGCACCAAAGTCTGCCCAAGTGCTCAGCACATCTCTGTCATCACACAATAATGATGGTAATTATCAATAATAACAATAATGTGGGTGTAAATCTGCTCTGGCAGCTGGGGCTGGTGAAAGCTGCATCCCTTATCAGCCCCCCTGGAAGCTGTGTCAGCCCCCAGCATCACAAAGGGAAGAGAGCCTGCACTGGGAGTCACAGAGGGGTCTGCTGGCTGCTTCTTGGCCACACTCTGGCAACTTGTTGGCGGCTGTGAACCTTCTGCAAGAACCAGGAAAGCTTAATATCCTCTGCAACAGCCACTCAGATCAGCTGATGAGATTCTTGCATTCCTTCACCAGCCCTCTCTTGCTCATAAACACACAACACAATGTAAACCCACTGCTGCTTGTCCCTAAAGTGCTCAGAGGTGAGGACACAATCTCCACTTGTGTAAGATACCTGATACCCTATCAGTATTTTTACCAGTTTTTAAATACAATTTTTTAAAATTTTTCAGGCATTTCTCCATTGAGATTAAACACTCTGTACATCTCATTTACTCTCCCCAACACATGCTTATTAATTAGCATACTAATTTGCTTAGTTCTTTAGTAACTGCATGCCAGGGAAAATGTTCTCAGTTGTCAAATGTAACTCATCGATTACTGTAAGACACTTAAAGAATAATTGATAAATATATCTGAGCCCTGATTAATTGGTGAAAAATCCATCATGCTGCATTCTGCTGTCCCTTCCATTATAATAACACTCTTGAATTAACTTACAACTTGATTTTTCCTTCTTTTAATTAAGAAAACGACCAAAAGCCAGAAGTATTTGTGGAGGGTGTCTATTCAATTTTCTGGTTATACTTGAA
This sequence comes from Muscicapa striata striata, assembly GCA_030060385.1. Classification (NCBI taxonomy): domain Eukaryota; kingdom Metazoa; phylum Chordata; class Aves; order Passeriformes; family Muscicapidae; genus Muscicapa; species Muscicapa striata. The sequence continues at coordinate 402,942 of JAREIS010000328.1, read as the reverse complement.
GTGAAATCTACTTCATTTACCTTATTAGCCCAAAAGTAAGGAAAGGAGCCTACTCTGAAATGAGTTACTTGGTCAACTAGAATTCATCTTGGGGGCTGGGAGAGCTGATGTGGAAACTTGAAAGTAATTTCTTCACTATTCTATATGTTATATGTGTTTTTTTATGGTTCCTTTCTGATTACATAAATTAAAAGTGACTTCTACAAATCTGGAAGAGATGTGCTGCATACACTTCCCAGTGCAGCACATGGCAGCCTTTGAAACAGCCCAGTGTAAGATTATGTGGACTGCATAGAATGAACAAGGTAAAATAGACAGAGGAAAAACTGAACATTCACAATGATGTTTCCAAGCAGTAGCACTCTCCCTGCTCCGTCCATGGCCATACACCCCTGTTATTCTCACAAGAATTCTGCTGATGTGAGAACATTTTCCCTCTCCTTACTTCCACAATTTGTAGTTTAAATATTATTAAAAATTATTTCACTGGAGTCCTACTCAGATCAATCAAAAAATTCCTCTGAGGCTGGTTTTCCAAATGGAACTTTTCATTTTCCTCCCCTCACAAAGCCTCCAGCACCCAGCACTGCCCCAGCTGCCTCCTCAATTCTCAAACTATTTCCACAAATCTTCCATGGGTGTCCTGAAACTAAGATTTTTGCCAAAAAATCTACATATTACTGTTTGTCTGTGAAGAAATGTTTGGGCTATCAACAGCCAATACTGGTTCTCTGGTAAAAAAAACGAGGATAATTCCAATGCCTCTTCAAATCAGTGGTATTTCCTTGCTGCTAGAAGGGTGGCATGCTTTACACCTTTAAACTACCTTAAGTAATCATTTTCTTGGCAGAACAGAAAATCCATTTCTATTAGTTTCCAAAGACCTTGAAAGTATGTATGTAGGAAGACCACTCCCATAAATTCACCTTTTTAGAGTCACTGGCTAACAAAGAATTTATGCGAGTGCAGGTCAGTCACATAATTCAGTATTTATATACTCCCCTTCAAGCTCCAGAGAGCTGGAGTAAAATGCTAAAAATAAAATACACATGTTGTAATACACACAAGATTTAGAGATGGAACTATCCTGACAGCTCAAAATAAAAGATCTTTGTGCATAAGATCTCTGTAGCTAGGCCTGTACCTAAATCACATATTGATTTAACTCACTGTAGACAAGTTATATAAGCTTTGGAATGATGTATTCTTGATCAATGTGTTTTAGAAATTAATCTCTGCCAGACTTACTCATTTAGGCAAGTGAAGAAGTCAGATAAATATCCCTACATTTTATTTTATAGGACAGTAAACCAATTTCTAATCAAATTTGTGAGTGAACAGCATTATTTTTTTCCAAGAAATATCAATATTAAAATACCTTTCTAAGAAAATCTGGAAACAGACTTCAAAAATTAGTAAGTTTTATCTATGAAACACACAAATTATAAAATTGATACAAGGGTATATAAACATGAGGATCAGAGATACAGAGGAAAGTAAAATACTCCTTTGAAATATCCAGGGATGGAGGCTCCTAGCACCACAGTGAACAAAGGGATTTGGAGCCTCAGCCAGATGAAAGTTAGATGTGTTTGATATTTTACTTCTTTGAAGTGCTAACAGTGATTCCACACTTGAGTGCAGGAGCAATGCCCTGCTCCACTGCAAACACTGACCCTAAGACGGGGAGAAATGAATGTTCACAGACAAGCCCCTGGGTGCTTTAAAACAGAGCATATTCCCAGAGATAGGGAAACTGAGGCACAGAGAGGGAAACTGAGGCCCAGAAAGGCACAGGAAAGCTCAGGTACAAATGCCAAGAGTGAAGGCTTTTATCTGAATGACAAATCCACTAGTGCAAACCTCCTCTCTGATCCACATTTTTGCTCAAATCCCACTGACTGTGGCAGTGGGAGCTGAAGGACAGATCCTGACCCTGCTTAGAGCTGGGTAGGTCATGAACAATGAACACTCTCCTCAGCTTTTCTGAGAGCTTTTGTGTCCTAGCTCAGTTTTGGGGCAATCCAACCAGAAGGTAAAAAGCTGACTTGCTCTCTCAGATGCTCCTGGTGGCCTCAGCAATAAGAACCCCCAGTCTGACATTATTCCCAGGTCATTCCTGGCAGCCTGAACACAAGCTCTGCTCCCAGCAGAGAATGAACCTCAGCACAGACCCATGACCAAGCACACACTGATGCTCCCCAAGCTACCAGCACAGGGAAAATTGGGCACAGCAGGCACAGGGACTCCCTGCAAAAGCAAATATTCAAACTAGGAGGGAAGGCACTTACCGTACAGGATTGCAATGAGCGACACGGGCATGACCAGGATACCCACCAGCATGTCTGCTACTGCCAGCGACATCAGGAAGAAGTTTGTGGCATTCTGCAACTTCTTCTCCAAGGACACAGCCATAATTACCAGTATGTTCCCCCCAATGGTCAGCAGGATGACTACCAAGATCAGGAGGGCTGGCCAATTCTTCTCCCTCACGGACATCCGAGAGGCTTCTCCCTTCTCAGAGGTGTTGAGAGGATCAGATGTAGGCAAACTCTGGTTCAGAGTCAAATTGCTGCTTAAGGACCAAGCCATCAGACCACCATGCAAACTAAAATCCAGTGTAACAGACACTGTTGTTAAGCTGAGTAATATTCCAGTGCTACTTAAAGTGCTCATTGTCTGGGGCTGGTTTCTCTGTCTCTTATCCGTGCCTCAGAGATGATCCCTTTTCCAAATTCCAGGTCCAAGGCAGATGTCGAACATCACAAAACCTGAGCCAGAAAAACATTTGATCTTCCATAGTGAAGCAGATCTTACAGGAGTTAGCATGGAGCTCTTCTGGTTTCCTTGGGTATGGTAGATGACGACCATTGACCACCAACCTCAAGGGAAAGGAGACTTTGCAACCTCCAGCTGGTTTCTGAGTTCACCATTCTGAAAAAAAAAAAAAGGAAAAGGAAAAAGCAAAAGTAAAGGAAAAGGATATTCTTCACTGTAACCCAGTATACACATAACCTTTACTTCCCACGCAACTGACATCCTTATTCTTCCCCTTGCTGCTGGCTGGGACATTCTCCAGACTGCAAGAAATTTATCTGGAGGGTACAGACTATGCCTAAAATCATGGGGGAGAGAGGCAGAGAATCACATCAGTGTGCTCTGGCTGGTTAAAAGCTGATTATCACTAATTAAATGTTTTGTGAAACCTGCAAAAGCAAGTCTGAAGAGCAAAATATGTTTCAATTGATATCCACTTCACAGATACTCCGCTGCTGTGTAAAATAGTAATTGCACAAAATTCCAACCAATCCAGATAGCGCAGCCAAGCACAGGGTAATCCATCTCCTTAAATGGAAGGGTTTGGATATATTTTGTATATTCTGAGGTAAAATGAAGGTGTTGTAAAAACTCTCAGATCTTAATGATTAACTCTCCTACAATAACAAATATTGTAGTTTGGTTTCTGTTGGAAAATGAATGGTGGATAAGATGCAATATCTATGACGTAACATTGTATGATGAACAAACAGACAACAAAGAGTGAAGAGAAAAGGAAGGACAAACTTTCATAAAAGCAGAGCACTTATTTCTGCTTTTCATCTGGTTTTGTGCCACTGCTTCCTGCTGATCATGAGCACCCAGGCAGGCCAGTAAACCCAATCCCAGCAGTCTGCTGCTCAGGACTGCTGTCCCAGCACCCTCATCCCACACACAGAGGGGGACAGATTTCCTCACAGCATCTCACATAATTTCTGCTACTTCAAAAGTAGCTGACAGTGATGGCAAGTCTGATTATGAACCCTGGCTGCCCATGAAACACAGGCAAGAGAACATCACACTTCTGCTCCTGATGCCCTTTAGCCTCATGCACTGAGCTAATTTGGTAAATTAAATGTACTCTTGATTTCAGGCACATGCCTGCACCCACTAAAGCTAAGGGCATGTATTCCCAGTCCTGGTTAAATCATATCCTTGACAAGTCAATAATTTTGACTGCCAATGCTGCACAACTGATGAAAAACAGCAGCTTTGCTTTGCACTTCCTCTGAATTGGAGTTAAGCTCCTAACAACCACACAGGGCTGAAAGCACAGAAGGAAAGCACTTAGTCAAGCAGTGGTATGGAAGTGGACCAGTAAGCAGAATAAAATCAATAGCAAGTAACTTTGTTTGAGCATATCCTCAACTCTTTGTGCAGCCCACAGGAAAAGAGCTGTTCTATCACTGTTAAATAAATAACAAAATAAAAGCCAGATTTTAGCTGCTGAATGCACTGTGGCTCACATCTGACACAGCAATTTGCTTTCCAGGTATCAAAAGCTAGATGTAATTAATCAGATTACATTTGATTTCATTTAAATAGGAAGTGCTCAGAATCCTATAATAAAATGTTTAACATTCATGAAGCTAATAGGCTTTGTGCACAAAAATATTTCTTAAATGAGCAGCTCATACAATGAACCCAGATTTGCTTCTGCATTGTAGTTAATTACTCCCAGAGGGTCTCTAAACCTCATATTTAGGAACAAGTTTTGCACGATGGGCACAGAAAATAATTTTGCAGCTGCACATGCAGATGAATGAACAAGTGGTCACTGGACCGTTAATTTTTTCCAACTTAGCTGGTCTCAAAAACAATTTAAAAAGTCTCTAGAAAGTTTCTAAATACTTCAGATTTTTTTTTACAAAACACAGCTTTTAATTCAAAGCTGTGATGATAATTTTTCCAAATCACCTTTCCACAGTGAAGGAGACACCAGGCAGCCAAAGGATCATAGACAGGACATGACTTACCTCTAGATCATGAAAACAAACAAACAACCCCCAAAAAAACCACACCACACAAAACAATTCCAAGATAAGGCTCCTGAATTAAAAGTGTCTATTTTTATAACTGCTTAAGTCTGTATGCTGAAATGGTGAGCAGAGTCATTCTCTCACACATTTTGCATATTCAGTTTGAAAAATCATGTGGGAATTTGACTACAGGAATGCTCAGCTGGGCTCCACCTTCAGAATTAACTGTTCTATTGCTTTGTTAATACTCTTGTTATTATTTTACACAGATCCTGGCTTGAAGTCATCAGTTTTCCTTTTCACTGCACCCTCAGTCTCCTCAAGGTAAATCTTTATGACTAATTCCTTCAGCTACAGTCTTCTAAGCACACCACTGTACCAGAAAAATAATTCACAATTTATTCATGAATTCTGCATTTATTTAAGAACCATCTCCATAATTTTAAATTGAAACATGGGCCTATCACAGATTTTTTTTTTCCCCAATAGCTAACATCAAAGTACACATACTGAATTTTGTGGTCAATCATCAATTCCAATTCAATCTACTACTGACAGTCCTCAAAATTATAATTTAACCATTCAGCAAAACCAAGTTCTTCTCTAGGCCACTCCTGCTTTTTGATAAAGTAAAATAGCAATTTCTTTTGGCACATTCTTTACCTTCAGTTTTTAAGTCCAGCTTAAAATAAACTGAATGTAGAAAACCACTTTTGTCTATCAAGAAACACATGAATTATTTAAAGCAGAGGTTGGTATGCTGGAGCTTTTGGATATTCCAGAAGGGTAAGTTGGAGGGAAACAGAAGCTACAGTGGTTAATAAGTCTGTACTGGTGGGGCTAGGGGGGCTCACATGCCTTTGGGAGTGAATATTTACCACCATTACACTTGCTAAAGGGGAAAAAACCAAACCTTTCTTGGAATAAGCACAATTATTTTTTTCCTTTGAATTAAATGCATTCATCTTTGGTTGTTTCACCCTTCAAAGCTCAGAGCACTTTTTCCTAGAGAGAGACAGCTGCCTGCTGAGAACCTGAGGTGTTCCCCAGCCCCAGCCAGGATCCTGCCTCTCCTGGGCAGACTGCAGAGCTCCTGAGCTCTCCTGAATCACCGAGGAAACCTCTGGGACTCACACCCTGGAGGTTAACAACATGCATTTGAAATCGGGTGAGAAATCAAGGATTGTCAGTTTAGCCCCCAAAAAAGAACATTAATACATTAATTCACGGTGAGTCTTGAGCTAAAAAACTTCCAGAAGTGCTTAATGATCAAAAGTGATGACTTTCATCACAAGAAAAACAAGAAACATCCAATGGCTACAAAGGCCATATGCAAGAGAGATTTTCTCCTCCCAAACCATTGGCACTCTTCAGTTCTCCAAGTCACATTCACATCTCCCCAATAACCAGGTGAAAGCCAACAAGCTGCTAAAGAACAAACATTTTTAAATACAAATTTTTTCCTTCAGCCTTGACTTTGATGGTAGACCTACATCAGGGAAAAATTAAATCGCTAGTCAACTAAACTGAGCTTCAAGTACTGCAATTTTTGACAGGAAAACAGTTGCAGATAGTTCACAACTATCTGAGCCAGATGACATAAATTTTTATAGCTCCATGAAGCCCTTTTCAAAATGGCAAATAATTTAAAATTAAATAATAGAATATGCAATTTATGTTCAAGAAGGCAAATTTAAGGCTTCATTCTTCACTCTAAACCCTGCATTTCTTGCTATTTGCATCTTTATTATTTTTTTAATCCATTGCCAATTTAATTTTCACTTTTTTTGGAACAGAAGGTTGCTTTAAAACACAGATTTTCATGGCAAACTTGCAAAGGCCACTTTCATTTTAGTGATTCCATAAAGTCATGTTTTTATATTAAGAGAATTCTATATTTTGGGCAGTTGGAACTCATCTTTTTCCTTTTTGTAGCAGCACTAGGAAACATCCCTATTTCTGTGCAGTTCTATTTTTAAGCAGCATGTGAGAATGCTGCAAGTCCAATGGAGATGACCAGGGGGATGTGGGAGGAAGCACAAAAAGCTTTGAATAGGGATGTATTTGCTGCCTACATCTACCTGCTGGTACTTACAGAGGGAACAGGGAGACTCTTCCAAAAGCTGGGCAGCAAAGCAAGAAGCAGTTGTGACAGTGATAGATCTAAGGAAATCATGTATGAAGTAGGTAAAAAAAAGATAAATCTCAGAGCAGGTGGTCAGACAACAGGGACTCTGGGATCTCCATCCTTGCAGAATCTTGGAACACAGCTGGGATTTACCCCCAAACACCCCATCTAACCTGGAAGTTAGTTCTTCCTTGAGCACCTTGATGTTGGACTAGAGACCTTCAAAAAGTCCCTTTCAGGTGAAATTATTCTGTACAACTGGATCAGAATTGTGCTTCTGAGCAAAGCTGTCCAGCATGGGGATGCTTCTGAGGTCCTGTCCTCGGGTGCACACCCTATGCTTGTCCCTAGTGCTCAAGCTCAGGATTAGAGCAGCACATCCTCTCCCCTTTGGTTTCCAGAAATAAAAGTGCATGGCCAGGTGGGCAAACACAGCTGTGAGGGCTCCAGGGTGCCTGGTGTGGGATCCAGGGCCCTACAGCTGCAGCAGTCATGTCCCACCACACCAGAGAGAGGAACACACTGGGGCCAGCTCCTCACCTGCTGAGCTCACCTGTGTCTACAGCTCACACATCCTCTGAAAAGTGGCAATCTTGGAAAGCCACAGCTCATTTTAGTCACTTGGCAGCATCAGGAAATCTCCTTGTCTTTTGAAAGCAATGCCTCCACTGCCAACACAGAGGCAGCATTTTCACAGTCACTGCAGCAGGGAAAGAAAAGTCAAACCCCAATGATTATTCTGTAAATACCCACTGCAAATTTAACTGAAGGTGCAATCCAGAGAAGTGGTTATGCCTAATTTGTCTATTTTCCTGAGCTACTCTTGAACTTGGGAATACATTATTAGTACTTTGTTTAGAGATTTTCCTTCCAAGGAAGTATTTGATACTTCCTCTTCTATTTAGCAAGAAATTCTGGAATTTTTCCCAGCAGGTATTGGAGATAAATCAGTGTAAAAAACACTTAATAAAACCTTAGGGAAACCTCCCAAAACACAGCCTTTCACCAGTCTTTTTTTAATTCTGACAGAGAAAATAACTATTTAATTACTTGCAAACTGAAAAAAAAAAAAAAGAGTATTTCATTTTTTCACAGCAAGAGGAAAATGGATTTTCTCAGATACGAGCTCAAGCAATGATATTTTGTAGGGTCATAATAATGAATCACTACCATTCTGTCCAAAAGCAAATAGCATCAATTTCCCTCTCTGTATCTTCCCTCATACTGAGTCAGAAAGGCATTAATTTCTTTTCCAGACATTTCAAGGCAATACAAACACACAGAGAGATCTTAATCTACTTTCTGGCAGTAAGACCAGCATCCTTTTTATTTTCCCTTTGTGGAAGAGCACCTGGGAACCTCACAAGAAGATGTAGATACTCTGCCACTCCCTGCAAAGATAAAGTTGCTCTCTTGGCTCAGACATGCAGAAATACTATAAAAGAATAAATCTGAATCTCATCACACACTGTCCTAACTTCTTGGAATGATTATACCCTAGTTGTTCATATTTTCTGTGGGTAGATATCATTCCAACCTGCTTCTCTGTTTTTTGTTCCTTTTTTTTTTTTTTTTTTTTTTTAATTTTTTTTTTTAAATACACAGGTCGCCAGTGGCTGAAATTCAAAGCACATATAAACTCTCTGCAGTTAGTGCATTTATCATGGCAATCCTGACCCTGCTTTCCTCTTACTTCAATAAATCACATTATTCATGAATCTGGATCACGCAAAGTCCTATTCAATGCAATCAAACCCACATTCCTGAACTAGAAATTTCACTATTTGTACAGCTGTGCTCCTGAAAGTTCTTACTGAGCTTGACCAGCCCCATAGTCTGAACTGGCTTTAACCTGAATTTGAGCCCTGTCTCTAATTTCTGAGGACCAGCTGGAACACAAGGGACATTTACCTTCTGCCAAACTTTTATACCCTTAATGCAATGCACTGTGGGTGTTTGCTCCCTGGCACATGGAGGTTTGAGAGTCCACAGGATTTCCAAGGCAGCTCTTGTGGTTGTGAGGACCTGGCTTCTGCCCCCACTGCAGTGACATTCCCTCTGTCCCTTTTAAATTCAGCTGCACAATGAGTTAAACATCAAGTGTGACATTGGTGGGAAAATCCAGTGTGCTTTTTTACACTTAGCTTGTCAGGGTTCTTGTAGTAAACTGTTAAACTTTTTTTTACTCTTTTTAAGCTTTCTCTCTAGAAAACCAATTTTTCTTCTCTCAAATGTTTTGCATGGCAGCTCTTTGTTTACATCATTAAAGTCTGGAAGTGAGCACTTACCCAAAATTAAACATAATAAACCAAAGCAGCAACAACACTTGTTTAACTTTCTTTAGCTAAATATTTTGCTCATTTTAAAGCCAGGCCTATTTAAAAACCAGAAGACTCCACAATTTTCAGCAGTTTTTGATGTACAGTGCTCCATCTTGTGTGTGATTGAATAATTAAGTGCAACCACAGAAAAACACACCTAAATACGTACATGCCTCTAAATAAAAAATAATCATCAGGGGATTTATATTCAATTAATGGTTTAGGGGAAATATCACACCCAGTATCAATGAGCCTGGCATTCTTTAGTGATGGTGCAGAGCTTGCAGTAGTAGCAGAGAGCAGCACCAGTGTGGACAGGAGAAGGGGAGCACTGAGAGCTCACACAACTCACACACCCTGCTTGGGGAGCGCTGCTCACTCACTCATTGCTCAATAACTCACTTTTCTTAATCAAACAAGGAATCTCTTGATGTTTCTTTCTGAGTCTTCTCTGCATTCCAGCTCTCTGTGCCTTCTGAAATTACACCACGGGATCCCAGAGAAGACACCAATTTCTCATCCCACACAAGATCCAGTGAAAAATCTCCCCTTTCCCCTGCGAGAAGAATGATGGATTTGTGTCTACAAACAAGCTGTGGGTCTGCTGGTAGATAAAACTAGCACTGAGAGATAAAAGAAACAATGGGAAGGATTTCACTGATTAACGAATGAAATTTAAAAAAAAAAGATATCTGCCTTTACAAACAAGCTGTAGGTTCCTGATAAATGAAATTGGATATTGAAAGATGAGAAGCAATGGGGAAGAACCATGAATTCCATAAGAATTAAAAATTAAAAGGGAGGGTTATACATTAGAGGGGAATCTCAGGTATCAGGTGTTCTGGGAAGTCTGTACCGCTCAAGTACCTCAGCCCAAGGGGAAAGAGAGAGGGAAATGTGGCCAGGAAATTGGGATAAAAAGGAGGCTGCATGTTCCAAAGATTTGAGAGACCCCATGGGAATGCCCTATGGCCTCTCCCTTTATTCATATAAAGTAAAAAATACTCCTCTGTCTCCATTTTGGCCATAAACCTCTAGTGTTTGTAGGTTAATTTTCCTGACATTTTCCTGTGGGTGCTCAGCTCGGGCAGTCTGAGCCCTGGTGCCCTTGCACAGCCTGGAACATCACCAGCATGAAGCTGCTCACCCTGGAGTTCACATGGCTGAAACAGCTTCTCCCCTAAATCTGTTTCCCCTGGAATCACCTCAACCTGCAGAACTCTCTAATCCAAGGCTCAGGGAGTTATTTTTTAATAGAGGTCTCCTCCCTACTGTGATGGTGCACTCTTAATATAGGTTACAGAGTGCCTCTCCTGTTGTCATTGCTGTCCAATTGTCTTAAAAAGAATAAATTACATTCAAATAAGCCAAAGAAAAGTAAAATAAAGCTCAAAATGCAATAAAAAGTGTGCCTAATGAACTGACAAATGGCTCAGGGCTTTTATTGTAATAGCTTAATTAAATATGTGTTTTCACATACCTGTGCAGTGTCAGAGAAACATTGAAACATTCATAAGTTAATTGACTTATCTTTATCTCATGCATAGCAACAGCTGATACAATAATTACATGGAAAATGTAGCTACTCATAGGGGGTTTTCCTTTCAATTTCCTTTTTTTTTCTTTGTTGGAAAACTGACCCATACGGATCCAAAAATTGGAGGCTGACAGTATAAATTCAAAAAGCCAACATTTTTCTGATGTAAGCATTTTATAACTGGATATTTAATTAAATCTTTACTAAGGGAAACTCCCATGATAAAAGTAGGTAGAAAGTAAAACTCTTAAAAATTGTATTAAAAAAAAAAAAAAACAACAGGAAAAGGACAAAGAAGATAAGACTGAAACAGTTAAAGCAACTGGTCTGGGTGATGCCTTCATTTAAAGTTAGAAAATGATCCACACAATTATAAACCTCTTAGCTTGACCTTAACCAGGCAAAAATTCAGAACAGATTTAAAAGGAAAATTTGAGACACAAAAATGGGTGGAAAGTGCTGTGAAAGGCAACATGAGTTCCCCAGATGTACATTGTAGGGTTTGACTTTGTGTCTTGGTGTTTTGTTCATCTGTTCTGTAACACCTCATCCTTTAGGAAAATAAAATTTAAAAAAAAAGAAAAGAAAAAGGCAGTGTTTCTAACTCACACTTCATTAAACCATTTGATATGGTGTCACCAGGGAAGTTATTATGTAAACTCCAGAGAACAAGACGAACTGAGCAATTGTGAAGCTGCCATGGTATTGGCTGTGAAGGAGATGAAAATGGATTAGACTGTAGAAACAAACCTTGGTCTGCAAGTAAGGAGTCTGTTGAGGTTGGCAAAGTTTGATCTTGATGGTAAAATGGGGTTTTTTTGTTTGTTTGTCTTTTAGATGTTGCCTAACCAGAACATTTACTTTGGGAATTAAACATATTGATAATTCGAAAAAAAGATTCAACACCCACATCAGTAAAGGCTGGAACGTAACACAAGAAAATCAGAATGGCTGAGGACTGAACGAATCAAATAATCATGAAATATGATAACACAAGCCATGAATAACTAAAATAATTTGGCTGTAAACTATGAGTTTATCAGTCAGAAGGTAATTCAGCATGTGATATATATGTAGGCACAAGTGGGACATGAAAGAGACAAAGATAATCCAAGCTATATGAAGCAAGGGATTTCTGTACACTCCATCACTCCAAAAGCAAATACCTGCTTCTACCCCCATCACACATTGACTCTTTCATGCCATAAGAGGCCACTTTAATCTGGATGCCTTATTCCAGATAAATTCTGTATTGTGAAGCTTCTCCCAGACCAAGCTAGGGGACATATCTGAGCTCTTACACCATAGTAAATCACAAGTATTTTCAATTAAATGACAATGCCCAGGGGGCCAGACAGAGCTTAGTATAGTCACTCTTGATTTGCACTAGAAAACAGGCCAATTGTGTTGAAACATCTTCAATGTGATTAGAAGGAGGCTCTTTATTTAGGGAAATAATTTAATTTTCAAAGCATTTGATAATTTTAATAGACATCATCTATGAATAAGTCAGGGTGCGTAATATGCCTGGAGCAGGAAGAAAAAGGCTCATTAACTTTGAGAGAATAGACAGATGGGCAATGTTGGGGTAGTGCTCTGACAGCTCCCAAATTATGTAAGCAGAGGAGTGAGGAGTCGGGCACCACGCGCATGTGTGCAGGAGTCATTTCCATGGGAGCAAATTGCACTGACACAAACTGTCAGCTGTGACATCAATATATGAGTCAGGGAAAATGAAATGAAGGAGACAAAACAGAATGGAAAGTACTTCATTTTCCAGCACAACATGAAAGGCAAAGGATGTTGTAAAAGCTGATGTAATTTGGATTAAACTGCTTCTCCTTATGAGTGCATCCACGGAATAAGGACTTTGTGCAATTTAGATTCTATCCCAGCTGAGGTGTGCTGAACCTGCAGCAGAGGGAGCAGTCCTGAGGTGCTGAAAAGAGCAGGCAGGTGCTTGGCTGCATTTAACAAAATGGTAAGGACCACTGAGAAGAGCATGGAAATAGGAGAGAAGCTGTAAACAAAATCAGAACTCTAACAATGGAGAAAATATGAAGGCTAAAAGCTAATGAAGAAATGTAAAAGACAACCTCTAGTCTCAGTGACAGTCTAAGAAGGAAAACTTGTGTTTAGAAATTCAAACAGGATCCAAAGCAGCCAATTCCTTTCTAAAAGGAGTATTCTTCCTACATTTACCTAAAATGTGGGTGAAATCTCTAAGGCGCATCAGCAGTGTTTTTGCAGGCTATGGATGCTGCTGTGAGTAGTCAGAGACACAAATGGAGCTGTCCCCATGTAAGCAATGGTGTCAGGGGACCAGGCTCTCCTTCCAGGGGTCACACCAGCATGGGTATATCAAAGGGAGGGTACCAAACACACTTTTATTCAACTCCACTGGGGAAAAATAATGAAACTGTCATAGAAATTCATATATGAATCAGGTAGTGTCTGCATTTCAATGGCTGAAACAAAGACAGCTGAACTCTAATGGTGTCGATTTTCTTTTGCAAGTGATTATTAAATTGCTTCCACTTTGTCAGCAATGTAATATCTCTGTGAACAGCTCAGAGTTAAGGAAGTGACAAACCACCAATTGTCAAGAGGAGAAAAACAACACACATCCACATACCCTGAAAGTATGTTTGAAGGAGAAATACTTCTGTTCCTCTGGTAACAACAAGCCCTTAACACAAAGGAAATACTCCATCAGAAACAACAGGGCAAGTCCATCACTTCTGGCTTCTGATCTCCAACAACTTCAGTATCACAAACCAAAATAATTTGGGTGTTGGCACTACTGATTATGAGTGAATGAGAGTTTTGCTGTGTCCAGTGAGTCCAGCAAAAGCGTGTTTGGAGGCAACATCAGAAGTCTCTGAGCAAGGAGTGTGTCCCTTTCTTGCCAAAGTTCAAACACTAGAACAGATTGAGACAAAAATTGCTTTAGTTCGTAAGTACAACTACAGCACACAGCAAGGACTGCTCAGAGAGACATCAAATGAGGTTGGGGAGCCAGGGAATCAGCAGCAGAGAAATCTCTCTGGACACTGAGCCCATTAATTACCTCTCTGTTCAGTGTAGGGATGAGGATAACACCACCACAGCCAGGCTGTGTCTGGGAGTCAGCTCTGCTGAGCTGCATCCAGGGGATGCACACACACCTTGTGACAAACAGATACAACTTCTCTGCAGGCTGCATTCATTAATTATGCTGACCTGTTGACCCAGCAGCAAACAGGAAAGCCAAGAAACAAAAGCCCAAAGCCCTGATTCCTGTATTGCTACCATTGTTTTGCCCATTTTGCACATTACAGATAAAGGGAAGTCTTGCCCCCTGTATCAGCCAACTTGGAGCAGCTGCAGAAATAGGGCCTGGCTATATTTGTGCAATAACACAAACACCCCTTGAGTTCTAGGACAGTAAATTGTATCTTACATTTTAATTTTCCAAAACTACTACCAATACAAACAAATTATCACGGGAATATCTAAAGACAAGTAACAATATTTTAAGCAACTTTACACCAGGCAGTGTAACCACTACAAACACACACTCTGATAAATAGCAGTAGTCTAAAATTGAAACAATTATGTTACTTCCATGAATTAACAGGCAATAAAATACTTCTCTGTGCAGGTGACCTAACAAATATTATAATGTAATTTAAAAATTACACTGGCAATGTTTTTCTCACACATGCATCTGACCCTCAGAGAAGATTTGGGTATAAAGGGAAAAAAAAGTAGCCCACATGTTTTTCAGATCTCAGTTTTACCAAGCTAAAGCATCCCAAATAGAAATTAGAAGTAGTAACTACTCAGTGAGGCTGAAGCCAACTTCATCCACATGGGTCAACAGGAGCTTGTCCCAGCCTGTTGATGTTGGGGCTCAGTTCATGGGGCTGAAATTGTGCCCTTTAGTCAAGGGGACATGGCACAACACCTGCTGCCACCACTCCTTGCTGTCTCCTTAACAACCTAGAGGAAAGGCCACTGGACCATCATGTGGCTGATGTGTGATGTGCATGGTTTTGAGCTCGTGCCTGCTGCTTACAGGGCCTTTAGTGAGCTGTCTCAGGAACTCCAGAAATAAAAACAAACTTGCTCCTTTGATATGTGCCCCTTACTTAAGGCTGAAGAAGTTGGGATGCAGAAGCCCATAACACAGGGCTATGTGAACATCTGAACCTTACTGCTTGAAAATTCCCGCATGGAGTGTGACACAAGCCAGGCTTCCAGTCACAGAGTTACAGAATGCTCTGCTCCAAATTATAACAGAGCCTCAACTCCCTTAAAAATAGCATGTGGCAGTCAGCCTGACCAGTATTCCAGGTCAGGAAACCATCACTAAAGAAGAATTGGACCCCAACCCTAGGCCTTGGGAGGCATTGGTTTGAGTTGTGGCGATCCCAGAAGGGAAAGTTCCAAGGAGTGATGGGACTGCCCATGTTGATGCCTCATACATATTCCCAACCCTCATTTTCCAGTTGATCATCACCACTCCCAGTCCCTAGAATGTTCTTCCTTCCTTGTATCCCCATTGGCCCTCAACTGATGCAGTGTCCCACCCAGCCTGCCCCATGGGACCCCACCTTCCCTCACCCCACCTCTGCACCACTTTCCCCTACACCCATTGGACCCTAACCTCAACTCCATCCCCTCTCCTACCCCACATTTATACCCTGGACCTCCCTGCATCTTGGTCTTTGACCACTGACTCCTACAAAGACCTTGTCCCCTTGGTTAGTATTTTTGGATCTTTGGGCCTCATCCCACATTTGCTGTCACTATTAAAGTATTTTATGTTGTTAAGTCATGGTTGTCACACCGCTCTTCTTTTATTTCTGCCACTACTGCCCTGATATCAGAGAACCCTAAAAAGTATTGTCAGGGACCACCCTAGACCCCAAGAATAGCATCTCACTCAAGCACTTTATTCTGCAAACCTGAGCTGTCAGAAAACCAAGGAGTTCAGTACAGATACTGGCACATACAGGATGATGTTCTGTGATGGAAAACCCCTTTGAGCAAGACCATCATCAAGTGGTGGATAGCAGAAACTACTGGTGTGCTACTGCACAACACTTCATGAGAGCTTCAAAGAAAGCAAGGAGATCTGGAAAAACAGACACCTGAACGTTATTCCAGAGCAGTACCAAAACCTGGGAGGACCCATGATTGCATGAGAAAGAAGGACTGGATGAAGGTACACATATTCACCAAAGTGGGGAGTATCATATAGGCTGTTAAAAACCTCAGGGATGGATCAGGCAACCAGCAGTCACTAAACATAGTGGGTAGAAATATCAGTTAACAGCTTCTGAGCAAAATTGAGTGTTTCAAACATAGCTGCAGTCTCAGTGTTTATCTGTGGCTGTGAGAGCTGTTGAGACGGAAAATGTTAGAAACCAAGTATCTCTGAAACACTGGAGAAAGTCACCTATGAACAGCTGAAGCAAACCAAGAAATCCTTTTGCAGCAGTTCAATCAAAAATAAGCATGGGACACACGAGGATCCTGTTTGAGCTGATGGCAAGCACAAATTAGGATGTGTTACCTTAAACCTCTCTCATTACTGCCAAGTTGTGAGACTTTTCATTTGCTGAAGACCAAGGGATGGTGTGTATTATTACCATTATTATTACCATTGCATACGCTGACCTAAGGCACAGAAACTTCACCAAATGCAGGGACCTGAGCCCCATAAAACCTGCAGACAACTTTGTCCTGGGCAGAGAAGAACTCTGAAAATAAAGAAACATTGACTTAATCCTGCTTTCACTTCCCCAGCAAAGCTGTGTGGGAGGACAGACATTGTTCAAGCACAGAACCAAGGATGAAAGCCAAAAAATCCAACTACCAAAACCTAGAGATTGTAACTTCATTGAGAATTCATAAAGCATCACAATACAAAACAAAAGTTTTTCTCTTTGATGCTTCTATAGCATTAAACTCATTTAGAAAACTGAAGTAGATTATACTTTGTGCTTTCCAGATAAAAGCACTATTGTAGTCATTTGGATGCAGAAGGACTCAATTCTGCCAAAAATATCATCCTGGTGTTGCAGAGCAGAAGCCCTGAAACAGGAGAGCCAGCTCTGAATGAGAGCACAGGGTTCATTCAGAGCCCAGGGGCTGCACTGCCCACCCAGAGCCTGCCCCAAGCCCCAGGGCCAGCAGAGAGGGATCTGCTGTGCTGCTGTGGAGGATGGGATAAAACCACCCTGCCCAGCAGCTCCTGGACACCCAGAAGAGCAGCTGGGAGGGCAGGCTAGAAAAAGCTGGAAAAACAAGGCTGAGTTCTTGAGAACTAGAGCTATTTTGGTGGCCTACTTGTTAAAATAATTCACTTTTTAAAAAACATATGAATAAAGACCAAGGAAAAGCAAGAGCTTATATCAAAGCCAAATGCTCCATTCTGCTTGCTCCCAGGATAGATAGCCCCTCATAGATCTGACTCTTAACACATAACAGGAAAAACACAGAATAAGCTTTTTTTTACAGGAATGACTGAAATACAGGACAAGGCTGAATTTCAATAATAAATTTCTTTTTCAATGATTATAAAGAATTCTTGTAAACAACTTGAAATACTTCATGCTCCTACTTGCTACTATTTAACACCAAATGAATTCTTTTTACTTCCTTTCTTTTAAGCTGCAAAATCACAGACCAGCTGTGAGAAGTAATGGCAGTGTGAGTTTTTTCATCCCTGCTTTCATAATACTGTGGGAAAAATGAAACTCGTCCAGTACTGCAAACTGCCATAGGTTTTCTTTGCAAGTCTTTCAGTGTCTTGTGTCTTGGGTTTTTAAATTCCAGTCTTTTGAGACAGAAGGTCTCAGGGCTGCAGACAAAACAAGAAAAATACATGTCCTAAAGGCTTAAGAAACAGAAAGCAAAAATATATATAAAAGCAGGGTGCACTTCTGAATTTTCTGATCTTGGGCACTTGACTCATGTTTCTAAAAGCTATCTTAAGGCCAGTGACTTTGCACTCAACAACTTCAATGAGAGATTTTTTAAAAGCTCCACATCTAGAACACATTTTTCTTTTTATATATATTTACAGAGCATAACAGAAACTTTATATGAGCCAGAGTCCATAAGCCTGAGTACAATCACAGGTTGTACCCCCTGAAAGAGGAGTGTGTTTGGCTTTCACCAGCCTTTTGTCTACAGATGTTGTGTCAGCATCAGCATGTTTCCTTACTGAGATCATCTCAGATTAGAACCATTTTGGAGAATAAATTAATCTCTGCTGTCAGCATCACAACAGAAATTAAAGAAGCCAAAATAAAAGTTAGAGACATAGAGAAAAAAAGGCAAACCCCCGCCCCCATCCTAACCTGTCCTTTAGGACCACCAGTGCTGCACTGCCAAATACCAGCACTGCACTATTTTACCCCAAGAGACACCTCCCTGATCAAGTTTTACCAGAGGTGAGTGAACTCCTGATTGCATGATTATTTTTATGACATTCTTTGTGAAGTCAGAAAATAGGAGGCCATCAATGATACAAACTGTACACAAAGAATACATGAGCAAAGCTATAATCCTAAACAATTCTGGACAAGATAAGGACTTGAAAGAATTTAATAAATATTTTCTTAGATAAATATTATTTAGAAAATCTCTTTATCAATACAGGTAAAAAGAAGCAAATTTGCTGTGGTATACTTCACACAGAGCCATCAAAAGCAAAGCCATACACACCCCTGTGTGCCTGGTGTGCTGATTTTTACAAGCTTTAGCCTGAGTTTTGAGTAACAACTGCTGTGCACTTAACTGTCTTCCTCTCTTCCTGCCATGCTCCAACATGCCTCAATTGCAGAGCTGATACAGTGATAGCAACAAACCATCAGGGAATTCCTGAATTATTCCATTCCTCCTGCCAGGATATCCATTATTTTATGAGTTAGTTTGTTGGTTTGATTTTTTTTTCTTCCCTTTGGTTCTTTTGAGGTTTTTTACAGAATACCAAGCTCTGTACTGTTGTTTTTTTTTTTTTTGTTTTTTTTTTTTTTTTTGTTATCTAAGAACAGAGCCTTCCTGCCCTACCAGAACACTTTGCCATGTCAAACTAAGATTTCTTCACAATTTATCACCATCTAGCTCAGGCTGGAAGGTCATAAGCTTTCTGTACATGTATGCAAGTATATTTTCACCAATATATATATATAATCCATGCATGATTTTGATCTGAATCCACTTGTCATTAATAAATAACTCAGTAATAATTTATTTTTCTAAAAAATCTTAGAGACAAAAGAAGAAATAAAGGAATGAGAGTAGAGTTCTGGGTTTGGGGCATTTTTCTTATCATAATCTCTACCTCGTCTGATCCCTGTTATTTGTGCAAGGACCTTTCCACCTGGAAAAGAATTGGGAAGAATTCAATGCTGAGCACCATTTTCCTATGTGGCTTTAAAAAAGTAACTTCCACCCTTCCTTTTTCCAGTGACAGCTGTATCCTGGGGTAACACTAGGTTCTTTCCAAAACAAATGTGGCACAGCTGCTATCATTTATCTTCACAGCTCATAGCTTAGAGTTACAGACAGCAAATACACTTAACAAGGGAATATTTCCACTGTGTGCTCCTGCATGCTGGAAAAGTTTCCTCAGTTGCAGGGAGGAAATTGCCTGAAAAAGTTGGAGCAGCACTACCAAGTGACTAAACCCACATTATGTTTCTCTACAAAATTTGGAGGGCTATACCTAATTTTGGTGAGTTCTCCAGCTTCTGCAGCAGGAGGAGTTTATTTTTGCCCCAGGCAGAGGAAAAGCCTTCTGCAAGTGCAAATAAACCAACAGAGAGTTGCAGGAAGGTTTGGCTGGGCTTTTTAAAGAAATTACCTCATAAAATCCCTCAGTATATGTCCCAGGTTCAGAAGATTTCATAAAACAAGAGTCAGAAAAGGAGCAGCTCTTGCACATAACTTTCCTCTGGGCCCTGGCACAGGCTGTGTTTTAGGGGTGCCAGCACCACTCCAGCATCTCGCTCAGATTTTCTCAGCACATTTGCTTGCAAATGCTAAGATGTAAGGAAGGAAATAATTATTACTCTAGCTGCTTGGGATTAGTTCCACAAATTTATTTCTAGTTGAGATTTCTAGTTTACATAAGCCTTCAAACATTTTTACACATTCTGAGATTTAACTGAAGGGGAAAAAAAGATGGACTCCTGCAAAACAGCTGTGGGCTAGAAGAGCTGTTTCCATCTAGCACTGGTTGAGTTATTAGGCTAGCAGTGAAAGAGAGAGACACCATGTTACTCTCAGGATCCAACAGCTTCTTCTATCACACTAAGATGAAAACGTGTGAACATCAACCACATGGAACACAAGTTCTTTGTTTTTCTTTCCCTAATGAACTCTGCAAAGAATGCAACATAATTATGCCTCCAAAAGAAACTACTATGCTATCAGAGATACTAAAAAAGCTCTGTTCTTTGGCTGGCTCCCATCTCTGCAAATTCTGTCACAACAGACTCCAAACTGTCACTTCAGCAACTGCCCCTCACGGGAAAAACATATTTCTTCTAATTAGGCAAAATTCTAACTCCGCATCTGAAGAATATAATTTGATCTTTTCTCTAGAAACTCATTAACCACTTGAGTTCAATTATTAACATTTGCATTAATAACTCACTGAATTAACTACCCATTGTGTGAGTGCAGCTCCTGCTATGGCAGGATGATGCTCTGAGGACATTCCACCGGGGAGGTGCTGTGGGCCATTGTCCTAAGGTACAATGTAAAGATGTGCCCAAAAGTGTGTATTCTATCACCATCTGCTGAAACCAGGTGGGGCAGTGATCCTTATCTCTGTGGAAGATATCCTCTGCTAATGGGCCAGCTGTTAAAAACCAGGTGGGGCAGTGTTTTTAATCTTTCCCACCACCCATCCTTCCTCCAGGAGATATCTCCTGTTAATGGGCCACTGAGTCCCACTGCATGACTGATAAAATTACATCATCCCATTGGGAGATGCTTCAGCCAGGGAGAGAAGGCAAACATTTCCTACCTAGATAAAAGCTGAGATTTAGAACACCAAGGCAGCCCTTATGCACTGGTTTCCAGGGGACAAGAGCTACCAGACCTTTCTATAGGATCACTACTCCAACAAGACCACTTAATCGGCTGCTACCACCACCCTGACTAGCAGGTGTCAGGTTGTATTCTGACTCTGTCAATGGTTTTTCTTTTTTTTAATTTATTTTTTCTTTTTTAAATTTTTCTTCTGACTTGGGGTCTCTCACTGGTTTTGATTTCAAACCATTACAGCCATGTCCACCGCAGAAACTCCTCTAAATGTTGCAGAGATGTAGTTCCTGTGTCTGCCAACAGCTCAATGAAAGGCTTTGGGCAGGTTATCCTCTTTTCCTTTCCTTTCTACATCTGTTTAAGATAATCAAGCCATGAGCAAGGGACTTCTCTCCATTCTCTTCCCTCACTCCTTCCAGGATTAATAAAGTGCCCAATACAAGTACACCAAGGTAATAATTGCAATAATAACTTCTGGCAAGGGTGGAAGCTTTCAGCTGTCAGCTCCCAATGCTGGGTCTGGTAACATGAAGCTCCCAGTATGAGAAAAAATAAATAAAAAACTTCATGCCTAGGTAGTGTTTAATGTCACAGTTATTCATGCTGGGCCTCCTACAGGGCCCAGAGCAGCAAGAAATCTGCTGAAAACCCTAGGGGTTCTGAGATAAACCCAAACTACACTGATTCCTTGATGGAAGCCTTTCATAGTAATAGGAACCCATGATTTATTCAGTAAGAAAAAGGTTTTCAAGCAGCATTGTAAACACTGAACACACACACACAGGCTTGCACCTGCCTCGGTTATAAAATGAGATGACTTCCAAATCCAGGGCACAGTGGGGTGATGCACAGCACAGTCTTTCAAATGCAGAAATGTATCTTCAGTAAGCTATTTCCTCATAAAAGCTCCACAATTTGAATTTAGAAGGGGAAGGGGGGAAAGGTGAGCATGGTAAGCACACACACACACTAACAACTTCTACTTTTGATTTAAATCACATGAGTATATACATTCATCACTTTTGTCAAAAGTAAAGGTTCTTCCACACCACAGGTCTCCTAGGTTATTTCTCACAACATTTATGGATGCATACCTCCATGTTAAGGATCTCCTGAATCCTTTTAAATTCTCCAGCTGGTATTTGCTACAGTGTTTTGGATATGCAGTGAAGTGTGAACCTGCACAGGAAGCTTAAGGGCTCCAGCACCAGCTCTCTGCTATTTGGATACTAACTATGACTTTTTTTGCTTCACAGTAAAGTTAGTTTTTGTTATGAGATTTGACACACTTAAGCAGCCTTAAAAAAACCAAACAAAACCAACAAACAATCAGTGCTATAAAGGGACTAGCTTGAAAAATAAATCTTTCCAAATTCTCAGTACCATAAGATACTTTCAGATGAATAAAGGCATAAACTTATGCAAGAGCTTCTACATAAACTGTAATATCGGTCTGCATGAGACTCTGGTGCTTTTGTTATTTCTGCAGTTGGTAAATTCAGGCGGAACAATTTCTGAAGTCCTTTGGCTTTTACAAACAGGTGTGATTGACAGCCTCTAAATGCTCTGCTTTTCATAACAACCATGATTGACAGCCCTTTGGTGCATAGCCCAATCAACCTAACAGTGTTATTGTTCTCTAATAATTACCTGATAATTTTTTTTTAAATGTGTTGCTGTTAGTTATGGTTCAACTAAGAGTCCTCTGAATTTCCAAAAAGTTTATTTAACTTGCACAGATTTGGGTCTGCCTTTCTGGGAGCCTCATTCTGTGGTGGCACTGGGATTACACACATTGGTTCCCAAGGTGCACAGGCTGTCACTCTGCCTGTAAGTGATGCTTTCCCTGGCAAACAGAATGTATCAGAGCCCCAAAAATGTGACAATCCATGTGTCATTTTGGAATATATCACTCACAAAGTTTTTGTACAAAGAGAAATGTTTCTTAACTTAATAGTCCCTGGAGCATAAAGAACACCACTCACAGTTTGCATTCCTCCAGGGCCAGAGCCTTGTGTGGGATGTGTGCCTGGAGCCAAGCTCCGTTCAGAACAGTTTACTACCTCCAAGCTGCTCGAGATGGCAACTTGTATAACCTCTGCTGAAAGCAAGAACTGAGATTTTTCTGCTACAGAGAGATCATCCTCAAGAACACTCTGCCAGGGAAGCTGGCTTGCATGAGTCACGTGAAGCAAATCATGACCTGGTAAGGTCCCTTTTCTAGTATCTACAAAATAAATTTCTGAAATTGGAAAATGTGGGGTTTTTTCATCTCTCTCTTGATTTTCAGATAGAATGGGAGCAGGAAGGAAGCAGCAAAATTAAAACCTACATTGCTTCAGATTTCTGAAACTTTGTGAATATTTTTTCTTGAGTATGTTGAAAAACATGATAAAGGCCACCTACATTGCAAGAAGGGCAAAGAAAGATTTCTGTCATCGGGCTGTTGGAACTATATTATGATTTATTTAGTTACTCTTAAAAGGACCAATTATAAAAAACAAAACAAAACAAAACAAAAAAAAAAACCAACCAACCAACCAAACAAACAAACAAACCAAAACATTAAAGAAGGAAGTATGCCCAGTCTGAGTTTTTCCAAACGTTTCCAGTTTTTCAGTTAGAGTACCAAAAAGGTAAGGAGGTATCAGAAGGAGAGGGCTGAGACTTTGCTTCCCAAAACCACAAGTGTGGAACTTGAGCACAGCTTTGCAGTTCACCTGTTGGGTCACCTTTTCAAGAGCTACTCTGAAACTTGGCCTGCACACCAAGCTACACTGTGCATCACCAAACAGCCTGTAGACCCAGGGCATGGATTTGTGCATATAATGCTGTAATATAGAGAGTTTGTGCATATTTACTGCAAATGGAAACAAGTACACAATGCATAGACTGGGTACCCAAATGGGATAATTCTGGTCATAAACATTTGCTCACGGAGATTCAGGGGCTACACTGGGGCAAATTGAATAGATAGACCATTACTATTTGTTAATTTACTTTTCAGTACTTCTGAATTTTACCCACATATTTACACAACTGGCCATTTCCATAATGTATTACCCATGACCACAATCTCTAATTATCTACAGAGCTCATTTATTTATTATTTTTCCCATCCTGTAAACACACTGGGCATTTTCTTAAAGTTGGGTTTGGGTGGACAAATCATGTAGACAACAATAGTGAGGTGATGAATCATTGCAATGACAGCACTGTCTCACTACAGGCTGAGGAAACTACTCATTGCATACTAGATACAAAGCAGAGGACAAAAATCAGCCATCTGTAGCTTATGCCAACATCATGAGCAAGAGCTAGAAACAGCTTCCCACATATCTTAAGTCCATGGTATCTCTGAGACCTCTTTTCAAGGATTTCAGGATGCATTACTGAGTTCTCACCTCAGCACCCTGCAATCCCTCACCTCCAGCTTGGGCTCAGAGACTCCAGTGCACTCATCTCAGCTTGTCCAAAGTCTGTTTTGGCAACTAAAGCTCAGTTCTTCCACATGCACACAACCTCTGCTTGCTCACCAAAATGCAGCTCAGAGAACAGAACAGTCACTGTGCAGATAAAACCTTTGAGATGGTGGATGTGAAATACCTGGGGACCTACCCCACTGCCAGGAATGAGAATAAAGTTTCCAAACAGATAAGAGCAACATCCTTCTCTGCTGTCTAAGGCACAGCAATGTGTGGGAGAGAGGCACTGTAAGAACAGCAGAGGTGCTGGTTTGCAGGGAGTCTCTTGCAGATCCAACACTTTTTAAAAAGTATTATTGCAATGGGATTTCTTCTGGTGTTTCATATACGATTCCCAGACATTTCTGTAGCACAAACTGACCCCTGCCAGGCACACAGTGTCATGAATCCTGTCATTCTGCACTTCACAGATCAAGCTGTAGAGGGCTGGCCCTGGCTGGGTGCCAGACATCCTCCAGAGCCTCTCTCTCTCTGCCTGGACAGGGGAAAGAAAATACAACAAATGGTTCATGAGTTAAGGACAGAGAGAGCTCTTAGCCTTGAGGTAATTCTGCTGCACAGAAAAGTGAGACGAAGGAAGTACTTCATACATTTTCAGGATTAAAAATGAGGATCAGAAGCCACATCACCAGCTGATCCTTCACAACCAGCTGCCCACAAACAAGCTGAAGAAAACCCTGCTTGTAGAAGAAGTGTGGCAGCATCTAACAACAGCTCACACCAAGCAGCTACACAACCACAGTGTGGGTTGCACTTGAGATACCAAACTAAAAGAAATTAATGCTGGTATGAAATTTCTTTCCTGCAGTGGGTGGGACAAGCTTTTCCTTCAGTTTTTGCTGTGTTTCAATTAATTTGCTTCATCTTTCTCTCACAAGTTCTACAATACAATCCCCAAAATCCCAGATGAAAATCCAGAGAATAATCAATAAATTTATTTTTTCTTACTCAATACAAGTTACTGACTCATCTAAGTTTATTCAATATGTTTGCAGTCTTCAGAGGAGTTTTGATGACCCCCACTTTCATTCTAGAAAGAAATCTTTCCCTAGCACTGTTTCACTATAAGAAAAAATGAATACTGTCATCTAAGGCCATCTTAAATCTTGAATAAATTACTTTTACCCTCTCTAATTATTACTTATCAACAGACACACTTTCAGCATCCTCTTCCCATTCATATTTTCCTACATTCACAATCTAAAACCAGATGCTAATGAATCAGCGTTTATCTGATTTCCAATTTCACTAATTATTTATGAGATCAGCTAAATCAGTTTCATTTAAAATTACAGACTTAGTTGCTCAAGGCAGAATTTTCTCACAATTAAGAATTTTAAGCTGCCTAAAAGTAAATAATACAATAAAATTTAACCTCTGTTCAAGGTCCAAATATATTATTAATAAGTGATTTTAAACTGGCAAGAACATACTTAATTCTAGAGGAATATTTTTAATCCAAAATTAATTAAACAAGAATGGAAAAATGCAACCTGGTTATAAAAGAACCTGAAAAATCACATAAATGCATTTTTACATTCCAGAGATAACACTGCCTGGTTTTGTATCTTCAAAAATGCCATGAAATATGAACATATTCATCCTGTCAATAAATTAGACAAAATTTAAGGTGCTGAAAGATGCACAGACCTTCAACTGCCATAGGTGAACTCCAGAGATGGGAATGTCACAGCTTTGCCATTAGAGCCCAGCAGGTGACCCTGCACCACAGGTCACACCAACTCCAGGAAGGGCTCTGTCCCACTGCTCATTGCACAAGCTTTCTCAATTAGATCCTGAGAACTTGTTAAAAAACTTTTTAAAAGCGTGTTTGGATCATTAAAAGTAAAGTATCTTCCACTCTGACAAATAATAACCTCTGCCGTCCATAGGTGCAGTCCCAGCCTTGAAGCACTGGGGAGTGTTTCCCCAAACTGCTCCTGCTGCATTGTCACCTTTTCCTCTCTTTCACACACATGCAGACTAAACAACCTGAAACCACATCCATGAGGAAACACCTTCCTTGAAGCACAGTTTCCCAGATCAGGAGGTTCTGGAGGGACTGATGGGGAGTGAAGTTCCTCAGCATGAGCAGGAGCTGCTGGTTCCAGAGTCCCCAGTCCTGCATCACTCACACCCCACCATCATTTCTTCCCGAGGCAAAAATCACACCACTTGCTCTTCACAGATTAGCACTTGACTGTTCAATCCATATTTGTCTGCTTCAGTTCACCAAGGAAAGCCAAGTACTTAGGGTTTTTCAGTCACCCTAAATCCCATCACTATTGACAACAAAACCACATTGCTGAGGTTTTTTTGGACTGTTTTTCTAGCCTGAGGATTTTGGCTAGAAAAATTTTCAGCAAAGTGAAAGAGAATGGAGCAATGATATTACTTTTGTCCCATTTCCAGGCAGAGTGGCAGAGAGCCAGTTCTCAGAATTTTTCTCAGAAGCCAATTGATTCATGTTTGTCTCAAGTCCCAGTATCCTTGTGAGAAGCTGTCAGAGGGCAGCCAAAATTGCTTCACCTACAGATAAAAGGCCACTCTCTTTCAATCATATACAAAACCAGGGAAGTGCCAAAGATCAAACACTTTGCCCAAAATTCAGTTTGCACCCAGAAGTTCACCAACCATTAGTCACTGCTGTAAATCAGCATGACTAATCAGCTCATCTCCACATCTTAATGACACTGATGATTTTCACCAGCTCCAGGACCTATCCAACAGGGCCAGGGCAACTCTGGTGAAATGCATAGTGGGTGCGGGGTCATGGTGAAGAAGCCTCCCCACAAAATCCTCAGCAAGTCTTGCCTTTAGGCCAGGCTTTGAAGGTGTCCTGTGACTAACACAGCCAGTATTCTACTTTCATACCTGGCCAGTGGCAGGAGCCATGCAGGCTGTCAAAATGGGTGGGAAAGAAAGAGCAAAATGGAGAAAACCACAACCTGGGTTTCTTTTGGCTTTGCATCTTTGAAATATAGTCAGGTGAATTAGTTCACTTAAATAAAGAACATGCCTAAAATGTAGTCCCATTTTTCTCTGTATCTAACACCAGCTGATTTCTAAGTACCTTTATAACACCAATATGTGGATATATTCATAGGAAAACTTTTACAGAAAGCCTAACAGCTAATTCAGCAGGATTCCTTCATTACAAGTTCTCACACAGCTTCTCTATTTTCTCAGGCTCTCAAACAGCTTTTCAGACACACAGTATCTGTACAACATGTAAACATACTTATGTCCAATTTACAAGCAGATAAATAAAGACCTGATATCTTGGAAATAAAATCTGGGAGAAGCAATGGAGCAAGCACAATTCCCCCAGATGGGCTCAATCCTGGATTCTCACTCCAGAAGCCCTGGACTGCACACTTGAGGTTTTCAAGCTTTTAGTTCAGCCACAAGAGAGAAGCACATCCTTCTATCTAACTGGAACACTTTGATAACCACTCTGCTTGTCAGACTAGAAACAGTAACAGAAAGACAGAGGGAGATGGTAAAATTAAGACAGTCATGACTATTTAACAGGACTTCTATGCTTCGGTGCTGTTCCATCAGACACCCGAGGGAAAACATGATTTTGGTGGTTTTGGACTGGCTATTCATCATGCCTGAAATTCAACACTTTGGAATGAGCTGTATTAGCTCACTAGCCCTGGGGTTTTTTTTTCCTTCTTTTGTCTTTATTTTATTGTTTTTTTCTCAGCTGGGAAATATCCCAGCTAATTAATAAGTTGAAATAGTCACTAATGGATTCAGTGAAGGCAAAAACTAATGCAAGAGAAGCGCTGGGAGCATAGAGCCATGAGTGAAGGCAGAGCAGGACCCTTCCATTTAAGAGCAGCTAAATGCTCAGCAGTTAATTGAGCAGAGGAGCTCAAGCCATGTTATTCAACTACAATGTAACTTGAATATCACTGCTGTCCTGTGCAATACTCTACAGCTGCTGGCACAGTCTAAGCTAGATGCCTGAATTTCAGCATTCAGAGTGAATGTCTGAAAACAGTCTGATGGCTCATGGACCACTTCTGTTGTGAATTTAAAGCAATTGTAATGTCTGAGACAGTTCCTTCAATGTCCATAACTGAATCCAAATTAAAAGCAACAACAAAGAGACATGAGCCTAAGTATCTCTGCCTGAGGCAGAAGAATTGATATATTAACTGAAGGATAAGGTGGAACACATTGTACCTCAGGAAATGCATTTGCTCCAAAACACATTAGGACTGTCAACAATTTGGCTTGGATATTCACAGCATGGTGCACCAAAAAAAAAAAAAAAAAAAAATCATGATTGTGCCACAGTATGCAATAAAACCAGGCTTCAACAATGCTCTAGAGAGAAAAAGTACATGGCCAGCAAATCAAAGAAAAAGGTTCCCAGGTTGGAATTATAAGGGATTAAATTTTGTAGTTTATTTGATGTGAAAAGTTCCAATTTGATCCCAAGATTTCTTGTGGCATGTGAAAGTACAGTTCAACTCTGCTGCCCTTAATCTATTATCAGTGCTCTTCATTTCTGCATCACCTCTGCACACACAGAGCACTTGTGGATCAATCCTGGCCTCCTGCACACCCTGCCCATCCCAGGGAGTCCTTCCACCAGCCAAGGCAGAACTGCCTGCAGAGCTCCACATGAACTGGATAAGGAACAGGACAAGAGTTCTGCTGTACAGGCAGTCCTGTGCTTTGGCAATCAAATCTGGTACTACAAACTGTGACTTTGCTACGTCTTTCATTAACCAAAACATCTATGGTAAATAATTATTGAGTGTTCCAGGACTTACTTGTTCTACTTATATCAACATTAAAGAAAGAAAATTCAAGGCCTAGACAAAAATGCAGTGCATTTTCTACGCAGGAGAATAAAATGTGCTGCTTGGTCTCAAAAAGACAGAGTGGCTGCTGTTGGAAGGGACCTCTGGAGATTATCTGGTCCAACCCCCCTGCTCAGGCTGGTTCACATAGGACAGGGTGCACAGGAGGGCATCCAGGCTGGTTTGAATCTCTCAGAAGGAGAATCCACCACCTCTCTGAGCAGTCTGCTCCAGTGCTCTGTCACTCTGACAGTACAGAACTTTTCCCCTCTATTCTGATGGATCTTCCTGTGTTCCAGTTCGTGCCCATTGCCCTTGTCCTGTCACTGGACACCACTGAAAGGAGCCTGATTTGGTTCTTGCACACAGAGCCTAATGAAGTCAAGGGAAAATGGATGGCTGCTGCTGAGGGGCAGAGTTCACCACAAGTGAGAAGAGAAACAACTTTGGATATTTAATTTGGACACCTTTTTGCTACTATATCCAACCTATTATGTTTAAAAAAAAATCACCAAGAGTTGTTGCTTTCTTTTTACCTGCAGCAGATGATGATTTGGGGGTAAGTGGAGTGTTTTCTGTAGAGGTTTTAAAGAAACTAAAGAAACTCATTGAAACCAAACCAAATCAGTGTCATCAACTATAAAAATAATTTTCTTCCCTCCTTCAAGCCAAATAGTTTGTTAAGAAGGAAAAGTCCAAATTCTCAGTCTAAAAGTATGAAATAGTGCTTGGGAACCACAAGCTGAAGTTCATGCTGCACTGGAAATTTGCTGTGACCAGTGCCCTGTGGAACCACTGAGTGTTCTCTACATGGTTTGACTCCCTTACTGTGAGCTGCAAGCAGAACCACCTGGTGGGTGTGATGCTTCTCACTTCTTTATAGTTCCATTCCTTGGAAGACTACCTTTGCTTCTACTTACTCCTTTAGTGACCTTGGAAAATAGAGATAAAGATCATAGAAGCAGAATCCTGAAAGGAGGATTGCTTTTACTATCTTACTATTGGGAAGCTGATTAAAAGCACTTATTCTTTCACAGACTACTCTCTCCATTAGCACTTTCAGCTCTCTTAAAAAGGTCACTGAGTAGGATTTTAAACACAGCCTTAAGTATTAAGCATTCTTTACTTTCAGTACAGGAGTTGCCATGGCAAATGTTGTAAGAAGTTGGCAGTCCCTAGCTCAGGAGTCCTATCTTAATTCCTACTACAACACACACAATGGTAAGAAGGATTTTGATAAGAAAACCTCACTGGCCTGATAGCAAGACAAAGAATTGTGGTGGGTGATGGATAGTTACAAAAATACTGCTATTTTGTCTGCACAATTTCAACCAAATCTCTGCTCTGTGATGGTTCCTGAGGCACTGACCAGGCCACAGTGACGATATGTTTGACTTTGTTTGGGGCCATCAGCATTTCTCTACTGAGTGGCAGTACAAAGCCAAAATCACTGTGTGAAAATCACTGCAGATATTACCTCATACTTCCACAAGGCAAACCCAAGAACATTTTACAAGGTCTGAAGATAGGGCCTTTTCTTCTTTCCCATTATAATAGCAAGCTGCTTTCTAATGTCATTTTTCTTGAAGCTATCAGCTGCTTTGCCATCAAATAGGATCTCCTAATGTCTCCTCCTACCATGGAGAATGGCAAGGCATGAACCCTGAAGACAATCAAGAGAGTCTCTCAAACCCAGGAAAAGGTTAGACAGGGAGAGCATGCTCCCAGCCTCCCTAGGCTGTTCAAAGTACCAGTTATAAAATCAGTGTATTTAAGAATAGATTGCAGCAGTCATCTCCATAAGCACCCCAGTCTTTTGTGTGGTCACACACCTTTAATACAGTAGTTTTTATTCCATACCTGGTTTGAGCAGCAACAAATCTGCTAGAACAGCAGGGCACTGTGGTTTTTAATTGAGGAAGAGAGCAGATTGCCAAATGGACAGAAATAACTCACAGGAGCAGAAGCTTTTTCTCTTTTGGATGACATTAATACCTTGCTGCTTTTAGGGAAGAATTCCCCACAAGTTTACAGAGCACTGTGAGTCAGCCTCATCCCTCCAAATAAACCCGGGCGAGGGTCGGCTGCTCAGCTTGGGAACAGCCCAAGGAAGGGAGGGAGTCCTGCTTGCTGACAGCTGCTATTCAGTGCAGATAACCCATCTTCCTGCAGTCATTTGTGGGTGTCAGGAGAAGCTAAGAATAAGCCAGGAAAAGCCTCTGGAAAGGTCTGCTAAGCAGTGAGCTGAAAGAAACCTCTCTCAAGGTACAGTGAGCACACCCTGGCTTCAGCTCAAAACACAGCCTTAGGTGACCTCTGTTATGTGACCACTGGTGATAATCACACACTGCACTTGAAACTGCTGATTTACTTGCACATGAAGTGTTTAAATCAGCACAGAAAAGTAGACATTAGAAAAAATACTTACATCCCTGTCCATATGGGATATGTTATGCTAAGCTTAAGAAAATAGGTAGGTGCCCCCTCCTGCTCATTAAGGGGAGTTGTAAAGCAAATTGGAGCATTTAAGATGCTGCTTACCCACAAGCCAGATAAATTAGAATTTTTTCTTTCTTCTTTTAACAGCTTGTCTCAAACGAGCTACAATAATAAGCATCTTCAGCAGAGAAAGCAGGTCAGCACTGCCTGCCATTCAGAAAGAGAGACGGTCAATTAAAAGAAATAAGCCAATTAAGAGGCAGTTGGACATTCCCAGTCCAGAAGATACTATGGAGAAAAGAAAGGAGATAAGGAACAAAACTGTCTGAGAGAACCCAGTCTCTGCAGCAGAGGCTGGGGCAAATCGGGTGTTGTAGATGAAATACATTTCATGTCCCTGCCTGCAAACTGAGGAAGCATGTTATGATCAGACCCTAGAAATAAAAAATAAAATCAAAACCCAAATAACAACACTGCATTTTTGTCAGCTTTAAGTTCTTGTTTTACTTGTTAACAAGATCAAGAAATTTCTTTGCCAGAGAAAGCTCTATAATTCTGTAAACTTACAAAATTTTGTGAAAGACAGGATTACTGATTAACTGCTGATTGATGCTGAAGCTTTAGGGCAGTCTAGCAGCTGAATTAATACTTGAATTGTACATGCAGGATTCAAAACTAACTCTCTTGAGACATGCAAAGCAAACTTGCTCTCAAGGTTTTCAGAATAAGCATAATAGTCCTGGGTTTGGTCCCATGCACTCTAAGCTCAACAAAATTGCAGCCATATAAAACCATGGAGAACAAGGTTAGAAGGAAGCCCAAGTAATAAAAGGTCATGTCACATGAAAAGCTGACCTCCCCTTTGTTGCAACTGAATTTTTGCAAAAAGAAAAAAATACAATCCCTTTAGAAAGAAAATGTAAGATGTAACCTAAGTCGCATCCACTCCCAAATTAAAGGCCAATAATGTTAAATGTACCTTTTTATATTGCCCAAAAACCTGAATATACTGGATCTGTTGAAGTGTCTAATACCAGCTAGAATCAAGAACAGCAGAAGATAAATTTGGATGAAAAGTTTCTTCTGGAGTGTACTAGATAAGGCTTCTTGCAATATCATAAAAACATATGGAGAAGACACTTTTAATTCAATCAGCATTAAAGATTTTCAATTAATTCCAGAGGGGAAACAAAAAAACAAGCCCATCTCTGCTCAGCACAAAAAGCAGCAGTCTTTGCAATGGAGCAGAAGGATGAACACTTTTCTCTCTTTTTCAGAAACAAAGCTCTGTAAACCTAGGCATCCTATCAGTCAACCTCCTTGATGCTCTCAATGATCTGCTCAAATAACAGCAAAGTCACAGCCCTGCATTGCTCAAAGCCTGCTTAGACTTGGCTTCAGAGGAAATCAGGAACAGGACATGGGCTGTTTCATCATGGGCATGTTTGGAATTTGGGAAAATTACCTTTTTATTTTAAATTACAGAAATTATCATCCTACGTCTGTATTTTAATCCACAAATGGTTCCTAATAGAACAACATGTTGATTAAGTCATCGAAAAAAACACTCTGGCACTGGGAACAGCAAGGCACCTGCTGTTTGTGAGAGCAACTGTGTCAAGTGCAAAAGCTGACAAGTTTTGAGTTAACATCTAGCTACTTCACCATGTTGTCCTTTCAGCAGCAAGAGGACAGAGGCACAGCTCACTTGGTCAGAGCCTGATGCTAAAACCACCAAGGTCAGGGTTTGATCTCTGTATGGCCATTCACTGAAGGGCTGGACTCCAGGGTCCTTGGGTCCCTTCCAACTCAGAATATTCTGTGATTCAAATGTGGAGTCAGCAGGAATGTTCCCACCCAAAGTGCACAGAAGGAAAGGAACTTCTGCCTTTCAATTAATTATTTAAATTACTTGATGCAACCCTTATGTTCACAATCTGCAGCTACACTGAGAAACATAAGCAATTCAAAACCTCTAAGGACCTTAATCATAACAGAATATGCAGGGGGAACTTGTTGACAACCACAGCAGTAATTTAAATCTGCTGGCACTTTTGGAAACAAATAGCTCTGTATAAAATCCAGCTGGAGCTGGCTTCCCCTCCTCTTGGTCTCTGAACACTGACTGCAGGACATCCCCACCTCCACCCACCAGGTGATCAGCAGGGCAGGCAGTGAATCCTGCAGATGATCACGTGGAGCACATGGGTGTTTTTTCTCCTGAGAAAAGCACAAAGCAATTCTTCTGCAGCTGTCACTGAGAAATGCTTCCCCCAGAAACAGCCTGTGTGGTTCTTCACAGTGTTTTTACTGCTGGACAGCAACCATGGATTTTTGTGGAAATAGTTACCCTGTCCAAAAGTACAATTCTTCACTGTTAAAATCCACAAGCAGTAATGGGTTGGTGATGTTAAAGCTTTTCTGTCTTCCAAACAGAAAGTTATTTTATGATTAATTTTTGGACAAATCCCAACAAATCATCCCCACCCATCAGAGTGCTGCAGCAGTCTGAGACTTCACAAGTCCCCAGTTACCAGTTAGAGATCCCTGGAGTCCTGACCTTGTGTCCAAACCTTGTCTTTCTGCTGAAGTGCTGTTCAAAATATCCTTCAAGATCCATAACTACTGATTTTATAGTATGTAAACTTCAAAACATGTCTCTGAATTTTAAGGGACAAGGTTAGTACAACAAAAATCAAGAGGCTGAAACATAACACAATGCAAAGGAGATAAACCATTTTGCTGCATTTTTTTAGATTAAGTGTACAGAGCTTTTATGAAGCTAGTGAAAATCTTCTAGATGAGCCTTTAGAGCATATCAATTTAGAATCTATTCCCTCCTCACTAACATTGCTCAAAAACAATGCTGAAAATAATGCCAGCAATGTAATTGAGCCTGTGAAAGGCACCATAAAGGCTTCTGTGCCTCAAGGCACATCACTTCTGCTCCTCCTTTTATTTTTCTGTGCATTTAATTGAACTTGGCAGTAACCTTTACCACATGAAACCAAGATGGCAAAACAGTAGATTTGATCTGTGTGCTGAGTCTGGACTGCCTGGCTGTGAACTGCTGGGGGAAGTGGTGCCTGGAGATCGCCTGGGTTTGAAATAGGAGAGCCCATGTGCCCCTGCTCCCACTTGGTGGGAAGTTCTGCCCCACATCTTTTCCACATAGCAGCCCACAGCAAAAAAGTCAGGATAGCAAACATCTGCAGAAATTTTCCCTGAATGACATACAACTGTTGATAGGGAGCAGTGAGTATCTCACTAGCACAGGTACAGAAACCCAATCCTTTACCCTAATCTTTATGCTTTCAAAATATGATAAACCACGGGCAATCAAAACTAAAGCAAAACTAAAAATCATGCAACCAAACCCTTGCATTAACATATCTACAGACCAGTCTCCCCTTCACTTTATTTTATGTTGTGTTTCACCCCAAACTTTATGCTTGCCAGAAAGATTTTTCAAAATGGAAAGCAGTATCTTTGGTGTTTGGCTGATATCCAGCACTTCAGGACATCCTTCCTGGTTGGAAGGTACAGAAACAACACTGCTAAATGTGTTCAGGACCACAAGTATCTTCTCATTTGCAAAGAGAATAGGGAAAAACTCTAAGATAAGGGCCACAAGTCAGAGA
This sequence comes from Muscicapa striata striata, assembly GCA_030060385.1. Classification (NCBI taxonomy): domain Eukaryota; kingdom Metazoa; phylum Chordata; class Aves; order Passeriformes; family Muscicapidae; genus Muscicapa; species Muscicapa striata. The sequence continues at coordinate 367,719 of JAREIS010000328.1, read as the reverse complement.
TTAAATAAAAGTTCTAAGACTTACCACACATGTCTAATTAGCAGAACACAGTGTACAAGACAGTGATAACCTTCTGTGTCTGGGTGGGAATGTCCTGAATTGGCACACCTGGAGGGCAGGGTAGGAGACCAGTGCCATTCTGTTGGCACTGGGTGTTCCCAGAGACCCCTGAAGCCTGGGGTGCAATGGTTTTGAAATCAAAACCAGTGAGAGACTTCAAGTCAGAAGTACAATTTAATAGGAAAAAAGAGAAAAATAAAATCCATGCAATAGTACAAGAGAAAATCCACTGACAGAGTCAGAATAGAACCTGACACCCCGCTAGTCAGGGTGGTGGTAGCAGTGCAGATGAAGTGGTCTTCACAAAGCAGTGATCCTGGTAGCTCTGGAAACCAGTGAATAAGGGCTGCCTTGGTGTTCCAAATCTCAGTTTTTTATTTAGGTAGGAAATGTTTGGCTCCTCCCCCTGGGAGGAACATCTCCCAATGGGATGATGTCATTTTATCAATCATGCAGTGGGACTCAATGGCCCATTAACAGGAGATTTCTTCCTGGAGGAAGGATGGGTGGTGGGAAAGATAAAGAGCACTGCCCCACCTGGTTTTAACAAATGGCCCATTAGCAGAGGATATCTCCCACAGAGATAAGGATCACTGCTCCACCTGGTTTCAGCAGATGGTAATAGAATACATACTTTTGGACATATCTTTACATTGTAACCTAGGACATGGGGTGTGCTGTGGATTCTGTGGGCAGGGAGGCAGGGGGTGCAGGCAAATGCACCCTTAAGTGACCCCTTTTTCCCCTTTGTACAAGAGGGCAGAGACCAGGGTCCTTCCCTTCTCCCGAGGGAGGATGAACAGAGCTGGGAAGGCAGCAATGTCTTCCTTACTTCCCAATGGCTTCACCTGCACTGCTCAGCAGCTCAATGTCCAGCTCTGCAGCATCAATCTTAAATTACAAAGCATTTCTAATGCACAGGATCATAGAAGTTGATGCAAAACCAACTCAGTCCTGAAGTTGCAGAGAAAAAATTCTGGCAATAACGGAAGGACATAATCAGTATTATTGTCATAAAATGTCTGTAGTTACTACACTGGCAATTTTTCCAAACGGGTTGGCTTAGAGACTGGCCTCTTTCACTGATTACTAAATTATTTTCTTTACAAAGGTCTAAGTGGCTCTGCTTTCCAGATGAATAGCCTGAAGCCACTTGGTTCAGAGCTTCAGTCCCCTGAGATTCATCTTGGACAGTAAAGAAATGAGACAGATGAACACTAAACTACTTTGTGTACAAACTCAGCAGTGGCTTGGCTGATGAGAACACTTTGTGTAAAGTACTACTGAATTTAAAATAAAGACAGAGGTGAATTGAAGCTAGTTAAAAGTTAGAAGTCAGAAGCAGTATTTGATAACAAAGCATTTTAAACCAAATAAAGCTTCCTGAAGAGAATTTTGGCTTCACCACATCTCATTTCATCTGGGAGAGCTGCCTTGCCAGGCAAATTAAGAGCAGTGTGCTGGAACTGGCACTTTCCCAACGCAGGCACTGCCAGAATTCTGGAGTGCCCTGTCCCCCTTTGCCTGCCCCCAAGGAGCAGCAGTTTCTTTATTTGAATATGCAGTTATACATTTGCCCAGCAATTGTTGAGCAACACTTACTTTTTTCTTGAAAGAGAGCACCTGTGCTGAGGGAGGGGAGCTCTCTGCAGCCACTTGCACATCTGGTGGGTGGGGATGCAGCACTGCAGGCAGGGGCAGGAGCAGGGACAGGATCTCACCCAGAACCATGGAGTCACAGATTTCCACCAGCCCTTGCTGATATGGAACAGGATCTGGGCAGCACAGCAGGAAACAGGGAAGTTCAGCCCCTCTGGCAGCTGCTCCAAAGGAGATTTGAGGCCTGATGAGCTGGGCAGCTTTGCTGTGCCTGTGGCTCAGCAGGAACTGAGTGAGCTCTTCTCAAAGCACTCTGAACCTGTGGATGGCTCTGGGCTGAACTGCTCACTGGGGAGGAGACTCAAACACGCCAAGGAGACCTCTGGGGAAGAGAGATGGAGAAAGAGAGAGAGAGATATGAATGAAAAACAATGTTTATCCTTGAAATTTAAATGTCTGTGGCTTTTCGAGAGTATGTTTGAAACGTCCCAATTAAATTAGTCCATTAGACAAAATCCTATTAATTGGACAGCTTGGTCAGCTGTGGCTTACTCAGAATTTGTTCTGTTTTAGTATTTTATCATTAAACATTGTTCTGAGTAATTCAAACCTCACAACACCAAGAAAAAATTGCCCATAATTAACATCTTCAAGTGCAAGCAGTTTTCATCCCACAAACACCAACAAGAGCTCATACCACTCTCCTCTACTCTACTTCACTTGTTTATTTAGTCTGGTTTATCACTGAATTTCTTCTCTGGGTTCCACTGATGCAAACTTGCACGGGTTTGAACAGCTCCTCTGCAAACACAACAAACCAGCTGCATGCAGGAAGGATTAATCTGTCACCAGAGCTGTTCAGCAATCAGATCCCTCAGCATTAGCTTTGTTAATTAAAGTAGCACATCTGAAAAATTAGCAGAAGGGAATACATTGGCATATTTCTGTGCAACAGGGAGAATTTATACCTTCAGCAGTCACCAGTGGACTGAAAAAAGCCAGTATAGCATGACATATGGTGTTGCAGCATCCTTGGGCTAGAAAGGAAAGTAATATGAGTCATTTAAAAACCAGAAACATTCAAAAGGTCATTAAAAAGCTACTAAACCTCACCAAATCAAATAAATACATTAATCAATTAAAACCTCTAGGAAGCATCCTAATTGAATTTTGCTGTAGTAGTGTCACATGGCTGTGGAAACTGCACTTCAGTAATCCAACCAAAACCTGGCATGTTCCCATCCCCACTTATTCTCCCTGATTAGTGAAAAATCAGAAGGAAATAAGAAAACAACGTGGAGGGATTCAGGGAAAAAAATACTAGCATTTAAATTTCATTGTGTTCTTCTCATTCATGACTCTTAAACTCATTTATCCAAGACAGTGGATGGCATTCTTCTGCAAGAGTGAAGTGTGGCCATGAACCACTACACATATCACAGGCAAAGGGAGTCATCCAGCACAGAAGCCCAGGTCAGGGAAAAGCCTGACACTGAGGAACAGAGCGTCTCTTGCTCCAAAACATCTCTACTGCACAGGCCAAGAAAACAAATGGCAAAACTCCCCAGGGCACCCTACAGCCTCACACAGACCCCAGAGCCTGGAGCAGCACCAGGAATCCTCCATGCAGAGGCTGTGCAGGAATCCAAGAAACTCAGACTCTCTTCTCAGGAGCCTCCTGTGATATCCAGCACAGCACAGAAGTGCTAAATGAGAGGGGGAAGGAGGAGGAAAAGCAGCAGCAGCACGAGGAAGGCCATGAGCAGGTGTGTGCTGGCTGCAGCAGTGACTGCCCCACCAAAGCAGCCCCAAAGCAGGGTCAGCAGAGGAACAAGAGCTTAGGGGAGGCACTGGCATCTGTAAGCATGGAAAACAGGACAATTACTGATGTAACTGATCTCAGCTAACCCACAGTCCTACGGTCATACACACACCAAATATCAGCCTGTCAGTGCTGTTCAGAGGGGAGAGGAAGTAAAGCAGGAGGCACAGAAGATTTGCACGTGTCTGTGTATGAGGGGATCCTGTGATGGACCATCCAGTGCAGGTTCTTTGCTCTGCACCACTGTTTGTTTTCAAGTACCACAACTGTTCTGTCTATAAAAAGTCCTTTTTGTAACAAAAGTGACTCTGAGCTGGTAACTCTGCTTTACCCAATATGATGTAATTTACACTGCACAAAAATTACTAACCTCAGTGAAGACTTTGCCATGCTACAGTCTGAGCCCAAGGCACTCATCTTGGTGACCCTCTCAGCAGGTGACAGTCACTGGGATGAGCCCATGAGCAGAGGACAGACTGCAGCAGCTGCTCTGAGACTTGAAGAGTGAAAAACCCCCAGCCTTACACACTGCACAATGCCTCCTCCTTTATCTTTTGTAAAATGACCTCTCAGGAAAGCAATTTCCAAAGTGAACTAGTGTTGCTGGTGACACACAGCTAAGGGAAATAGAGAATTTACAGTGATTAGAATAGATCAGATTTATGGGCTAACAGGACAGGCGATGCGTGAAGCAGGGAATGAAATGTAATGAGGCCAAGAAAAAATTAAACACATGCTCTATTCCAACCTAAACAGCAGTGTACAATAAGACAGGAAACACAATCTAAAACAATTCACATAGTGTTTCATAGCAGTATAAAGAAAAAGCAGAAAAGATCTTGCAGCTCTTACAGACTTCACAATACAGTGAACAAACCAAGGGAAGACTGTAAGGCTGGTTGAAACATCCCTATGAAATGTACAAAGAGCCTGTCAATCTCAGGAACCAAAAAAATGGCAAAAAATGTGAGACACTGCCAAACAGGCTTCCAGAAGGTTCAGAATCAGTCCTGAAAGATTTCATAGATACCGTGTTATTTGGGCAACATGAGCATTTTTGCAAAATTAAACCTACAGGTTGCATTAAATCATCCTAAAGCTTGCAGGATCTGGCATGGGGCAGATAAATGCAACAGAGAAGCTGTTTCTCAAAATGAAAGCAAGGAATAAAACTGGCCTAGAGGAGAATGGGAATAAGAAGCCAAGAGTTTGAACTGGTCCTTGAAAAAGCCTTGGTGGTCTGGTAGTGAGGCTGAGCCACACTGGAGGAAATGCTGGGCCAAGATGTTCTGGGTTCCCAAATACTGCTGGGGACTATTTTAATGCAAAAAACTTATTTACAAATAGGGATACCCTTAAAACTGAAAATTTTCTTTGTGCAAGGTTTTAATTTCTACTTTGAAAACATTTACCTACATGCTTAACTTTGTATGTGTTGACTAGTTAAATCAACTGGGATAATCATGGGCTCCAATTTAACATATTTAACTATAAAAATTTAACATAATTTAACTATAAAAAGCAAGGGGATTAGCAGGTTGGTACATTTTTATCTGTCTTTGGTTCACTGTATATTTTCTGCAGTTGTACTTGGGGCAGCAGGGAGAACTGCAACTCTCACAAAGCAAAGAGAAAATGCAAGATTTTAAAATACTATCAGATGGAACAAAATTTTTCTTTACTGGAGACCAATCAATTTTAAAGGCCTTCTGTACATACTTTATTAAAGCATTTCCTCCAGCACAGCAACTTCTTAGCTGGATTCCTGACTAGCTTCTTGATTGGGCTCAGAATTAAAATTATCATTCAGATATTAGCGGTTTTGTGTTCAAAGTCGAATCTATTTGAAAGATATCTTAAGTCGAAAGCTTAAACAAAGTCGATAAATATTTAAATTAAATGTAATCTGCACTTGCTTAGTGATTTTAATTAAGAATTAAGTTGCTGTTCCCTTGAAAAACGTCAGTGTTTAAAGCCAGTGCAACAGGAGAATAATGCTAGGCAGTTAAGACTCTGTCCCATTATTAATATACTTTCCACTATATTGAAGGCTGAGTTTAGCACTGTAGTCGATGCTGCTACACAACTACTCAGAATTATCTTTAAAAAAAATACAAAAAATTTGAAAACTGGACTCAATTTTGAACACTGTGACTGAGGCATAGAAGAGTGTTTTACTCAATTTCCCCCCCATTTTTGTATCTATTTTGAGTTCAATTCCTTCAGGATTCCCTCCCTGAGCCCATTGGGTGTGACAAAGGAGTCTCACAGAGATTTATGTGGCTTTAGGAAGAAAAGTAAGTGTGCTGGCTTCACACAATTCCTTTCAAACAAGAGTGTTACAATCCTATTTAAGACAAAGAATTATTCCTTGCATGAGAGTTACAAAAGCTGAATCCTATCCATGGGCTCCCCTCATACTAAATAAATCCAAGACCAAAGGGCATCCCACCCACCCTACAGCATTTCCCAGCACAGGGACCCTCAAGTTACAAATCTCACAGTCACCTGCAAATTTTTTCTCTTGTAGTCCACAAACAAGTAAAAAGATTTCTTATATTTGTTCTAATCTCTCAAAGTATGCCTGCATAGACTGTGGTTGAATTTTTACCATAACATGGACACTGTATTGGACAAATTTTTCTTTGGTTTAAGGGACAGAATGAGAGGTAGGGGGACAGCCTGTGTCTGCCCCTTACCCTAGAACTGGGAACCAACAAATTAAAAAAAAAAAAAAATTAAAAAAACCCAAAAACAAACAAAAAAAAACCACCCAGAAGAAAATTTTTGGTAATTTTGAATGTTACTAACTAAAGCAAAAGAAAATTGGTATTTTGCAGAGAATGGCTTCCAGTTTCCCTTTGAATAGCTTTGTGGCATGTAAAAAGATGATAATATAGCTCTATGTTTCTGGAGGCTTGATTTCAAAAATCTCTAATTCAGAACCAACAGCCACTTTCTGATCTTGAAATAAACACCCCACTACAAAACCCCAGCTCAGCACCCCACAGAAGAGCAACACACAGAGACACAGTTACAAGAGGGCAGAAGATTAACTCTCATTTTGATCTTTTGATGAGAAAGAGCACAGTTTTGACACAAAACTGCATTTTCTCCAGTGGACACCAAACAACCCAGAGTAGCACAGTCCAAGAGAGGGTCTTCAAAATTGCCATCCAACTTTAATCTGTTTTAGCAATCCACCTGGTGACATCCAAAGCCCCAAGGCATGAGCACATTGCTTTTTTCCTGCTAAAGAGTCAGCAAAGACAATATAGGATATTTAAGTATTTTAGAACACTCTTAGGAAAGAAAATTAAACAGAGCAAAGCACAGCTAGAAAAACTCAGCAATAATATTTTCCACCACAGCAGAATTTTCATTTCATGGAAGTTTGGCACTGGGTGCCAGCAAGGTAGGTACAACAAACACCTAAACCCACAGCAATTCTTCATGGCTTCAGCTCTGCCTTCTGTCATTCTTCTTCCTGCAGTCCTTTGCACAGAGAATGAGACATATGCCAGTGTCACCTTTTGCTCTGTCCCTCAGACACCTCTCTTCTGGCTTAATTTCCAATTAACATTCCTGTTTTATATCCAGTATATCACTCATAATAATTTTAGTGCAGTCAAACAGTTCCTCCCCAAATGAGAGGAAGGTTAATGACATTTCCTGTTACTGTCACTATATGCTTTGCATAACAAAGGGAGTGGATTTTAAATAACAGGAGGCAACCTCTCCTTTAATGCCTCAGAGCAGAAGATGTCCCTTCTTCACCACTGACCTTCAGCTGGACTGCCCAGGTTTTACAAAGCCTGGAGGTGCTTTCTGCCCTGACACTTTTGTATCCTGAGGCCAACAAAGAAGGGGCCCAAGTATCCCAAGCCTAATCCTTGTCTGTAACAGAGCAAAAATTGTGCCTTGAAAACGGAGCCAAATGCACCAGGGACAAAGGTGTTGGCATTGATGCTCTGCTGGGAGTGTCTTCTCCCTTCTAGAGCAGATACTCAGCTCATGAACACACACCAGCCCAGCCCTGGGACTGGGTGGGCACAGGGAGGGGTTTGGAGCCAGGAAGGGTGACAGCAGTGTCACCCTGCTCCACTCCAAAACAATGCATGTGAAACCTAACTTATGCATTCAAAGAGCAGAAAACATTGGAAGGAACACAATGCAAACAAGAGTGATAATCTAAGTAGGAGTCTGACCTAGGAGCCAATGACTACAGCCAAAATATTTCCATTTAAGTAACTGTTGTTAATCCTATTGTATAATTCCTGTTACCTGTTAATCTCTCCCTGAAGAAAAAAAAACTAATTCTGATTGTCTGGTAACAGTTACCTTGGCTGTGGCATTACAGTAACTTCAAATATTTTTATGCTAATAGCACAACATGTTAGCAACTATACCTTTTCCTATTTTTTTTTTTATATTTCTTGTTGTTTAGATAATTAATTTTACCTCCAACTTACGTCAAACTTCTTCTGAATCAAAGTTGGAATTCAATTCACAATTAAGAAAGAAAAGTATTTTAATAGGTGCAGTGGCTGCAAAAGAAAGCATTGAGTTTGCATTTAAAAAGGAGTCAGCACATGAAGAAAATTATCTACATACATAATGACTTGAGGCAATTGTGGCTAATCACATTATGATCAAAAGATTAGAAAAGACCTCAACTTATCTTTACCTAAGAAAGGATTGATGATAGCTGCTGTTTTTATGAACCACAGTGGTTTGCAATTAAGGATAATTCATGTGTTTAGCCAGAGAAATCCCTGGGTTGTAGCTTTCTTCACGTGTTAATAGGAAACATCTTAGGTTTAAATATTTGATTTAAGTGAACTTGAGATATTATGATGATGGGTTTAAATCTTAATATAGAAATTATGCAATGTCATTTTCGTTCTGAAGGGATATATTTCAAACATTTTTATTTCAAATAGATATACAAGGTTCAAGTTAAAGTGATAAACCCAACCCAAACAAGCCCTTCTTCTCCCCCAGAACTTCACATTCCCTGGAGATGGAACTGATTTGAATGATATCATCAACAAGAAAGGGCAGCTTCAAAACTTAATTCCCACCAGAAGCAAAGCAGATGGGACAGGAAATGTAGTCCAGCCCCCCCACATAACCAGTTCACAGGAGCAAAGGGGTCTTATCCAAAATAGGAGACAGCGCCTGGGCTGAGCAGGATGTCAGGTACATCATCTCAGCTCATCACAAGCTCAGACACCCACTCCTTCAGTCTCTTTTTTCACTGGATCCCACTGACCCCCTTGCCAAACTGGGAAGGCTCTCTGTGTGCTGTTTGTGATGGTGAATTTGTCACATCAGTTTTACTCAGCATCACAAACAGGAGCTATGCTGGTCCCAAGATGCTCAGCAAGATCCATCACCACACCAGGTTGTCCTCCCATCCAGGAAAGCCCAGTCCCTGCTCAGGGCTGAGCTGGCCAAACACCCCACACCCCTTCTGGGAGGCTCCCCCTGTGCCCAGCTCAGCCCAGACCCTGTGACAAATCTGGTCACAGACCTCAGTGCCACAGCCATGGGGCAGGCAGCTGCAGTTCTGCAAAGCCTGGCTTAAGCTCTGGCTTTAGTTCAAACAGGAATCAATTCAGGGAAGCCCTCAACGATCCCTTTTGCCTTTAGGAACACTTACAGCACAAATCACTGTGTTTTGTCTTGGTGCCAGGCTTTGTACTTACTTTGTGTTACTGTGAGCAGCTGCCAAAAGGGAAGGGAGAGGAGCTGGGGTCCATTAGCCAGGCTCAGTTTTTCATGATCTTCCCAGAAGTCGCTGCCCATGCTGCTCTGATGCATCTGTGCACTTCTCATCCAAATCACTGAAAGCCCACACTGCAGCCCTGGGGTATCTACAGCTTCTCATCCTGGGTGACAGCAGCACAGGCAGCAAAAACAGAGCTGATCCTCCAGAAAGTACCTCTGGGAAGAATGAATTCTGTCAGCTCACTGTCTCCAAGGAATGACGTGGAGTGGCCGAGCTGCAAACATCACATAAGGAGCTGATTCTGAATATATGCAAAGTGAGGAAGTGGCATTTCTATCAGCAGGAAACATTTGGGTTGAAGTTAAGACAACTGTTTAGGAATGACCAAGTGTTCTTACCCAAGAGGTCATAGCAAGTGAATTTTGTCACCTAAAATTTAATGAGCCATTCCTACCAAAAAGGCTCTGCTTTTTTTCTGTGCCTTCAGGGGGGACTCACAAAAATAATCTGCTTAGTGCTCACAAGGAGGTGAAGAAACACACACCAGGGCATCTGTTACAGCCACTGTCTTCACAAAATGCCTATTTAATGTTTAATGGCTGTGAGGTCACGCTTTGCACTGTCAGCTTTAAGACCTAGCCTACCTAGGATGGGAAGAGTGCAGCTTATTTAAATTAGTTATCTGTCTTTCAAAAAAGGCTCAGGGAAGGTTCTCTAAGAACACCTAGCAATAACAATTAATAATATCTGAGTCACTGGGCTGGCTCAGTTTTAGACATCAAGCGGCTCTCTGTGGATTTTCCCATTTATTAGTATTTTAAATTTTTTAGATTAGAACATTATTTTTATAACTGAAGCTAGGAAATAAATATCTTTAAGAAGGTTTTTCCCTTTTAATGCAGGGTTACAAAGTGATTTACAATGAAAATTATGAAGACTTAATATTTGAGTTTCCTCTGGAACAGAATGTTCCTGCAAGGTCAGTACCGTGGAATAGTATTTAAAACTCATGGAAATACATGTCTTGTGGGGCAGCCAAAATGCTGCAGTCCCTAATGACCTGTGCCACAGGACGAAGAGCCAAGCAGCTGCAACTGCCACCAAAGTTTTGATCATCAACTTGGGAATTAAAAGCCCTCCTAAACTGATTATAGCCAAGATTTGCAGGGACAGCACAAAGGGCACCTCTTTCCCTGACATAAGTCATTACCTTCCATATGATTTGCTTTCTATGTTTTAAGATTCCCCAAACACTTTTGCATTAATTGCATTAATGCAAGTAAGCGATAAATGCAGTAAGAAGAAAAAAAAAAATAAAAAAAATCACAGGACTCATTTACTTTTCCCAATAATTTTCTAATGAATAATTTTACATGCAGAGTCCACTCTGTAGAACAGGCCCCTCAAAGGCAGGGTTTGAACAACCACAACCCAGCACTATAAAAAGTGATCACACCAGTCCCCATGCCTGCATTCAGACAAAAATACCACATTTATTTAAAGGTTTGCACCATTTCAGAAGGCTGCACAATGTCTTACAGATAAGCAGTACTGCAGAGGAAACAAAGGCAGGGAAAGGGCAGGCACTGGGGACAAGGACTGACTTCACAAGACATCCATCATGGCATAACAAGCACTGCATTCTTGGCAGGTTTATCGCTGCAAAAAAAGGAATTAAGAGCAGCCTGAAGAGCCACAGCACATAGGAGCTGCCTGATGCTGGAATTTCACATCTGGATTTACTGATGTTATAAATGCCCACATCATGGGTCTCACAAAACTCTCATCCTGTAATCAAACAGCCAAGTGGAAATTTAAATATTTGTAATATTGGGGGCAGGAGAATGGAATTATTCCCCATGGCTGAGAACCAATAACTGAAAGTGTGATGTTAAGTGAGTGAAACTTACAGACGGAGTTTAAAAAATCATGAAATCCCTCAATATAAAGGTGCTGAGTCAAGTTTTTTGAGTGTGTGCCAAGACTGCACTGCTCAGAAAACAGATGAACTCTTCAGAAAAGATATATCATAACTCTTCTGAAAGTAAATTTTATTTCAACTCACTTGACAAACTTCCCAGTAGGGTTAGTTGGGAATCACACATCCAATGCCACACTGTGGAGCTGTATACCTAATGCCTGATCCACATCCCTAATGGACATCAATTATTATATAAGATGAATTAAACATGAAGATTATTTATTTCCATAGCACACTTTAAGTATGTACTTGTATGTGATGAAAATTTTATTGTTTGTGCTTGGGAAATAAAAGGGGCAGGATGCCTAGTGTTAAAACGAATTTTCTAATTGAACTTTAATGAGCCTTGTCAAACCTCTTGATGCAGCTTTCTTGCTTCTAAGGATCACTTGGCCCTTATCTAAAGAATGAGCCTGCAAGAGCATTTAAAGGCAGCAGGGCTGTGCATGTTGCACCTTAGCTTTAACCTCAGGCAAGATATTTTTCTTTTAAAAATTAGCCAAATTAAATTAGCTAATGGAATTATTTTACATTATTTTAGATAATGTATGTAATTTATTTACATTATTTTGTTTATGAGGGAAAGCACTAAGGCAAAAGAAGAAATAAAAAAAACACCACCAGCCGAAACTCTGCTGGTTGCTGGCATATTAAAAGCAACAGCAAATTCCACATTTCAGAAGGAAGTTTTCCCTAAAGTTTCCCCTTGAAAACAAGAAAATCGTTTTGTCTTTTCAAAAGATATCACATTTTGATCACTTTGCTATGACCAAGGTCATGGCAAATGCCTTAAAAACTACAGTACATTGATGCTGTTCACACTGTCAGGAACCTGTAATTTTGTAATTTTTTTTTTTTTTAATGCAAATATTACTATAGCAAAGAATCATTTTGTGTGATTCAAGTAGAAAGTAGTTCCAGATTATGTGAAGTCACAGTGAACAGTGTGGCTGTGCTGCTTGGGATCTCTCTGGGCTGCAGCAGGTCCCTAAGCACCACAGAGGGGCTCCCAAAATAGACCCAATTTTTCACAATAAAACACACTAGGCTTCCTAGTTTCACAGACCTCTTAGAAGCATTTTCTTTCTCACCATGTCAACCTTTTCCTCTTATAGACAGCTCTTCCTTTTGCCTCAAATGAGGCTTTTACAGCCACTGCATCTGGTACTGGAGATCTGAAATGCCAGACCCAGCTACAACAGGGCAATGAATTATTCCTGTCAGTCCATATCATAGACTAAGGAACTCAGATTTCTGTCACTGTCAGTAGTGCTAAAATTCATGAATATAGTTTATGAGTAACCCTTAGTTCAATTTAATTACCTTACACCAAACGAACTAGCAAAAACCATGGCTTCAATCCAGAAAACAGAGTATTATCCATCAAAGCATAAGAGCACTCCTAATCTGAGGTTGGGCAACCATTTACTCTCATGCATTTGTGGTATCAAAGGCTTCTGTCATTGAAAAGACATTTTCAATTATGATGTATTCCTATTCTTTTAAAAGAGGCACCCCAAAGAAATATAAAATCCTCATTTAATTACATGCCTACCCTTACAAGCCCATTGCTGCTTTGTAAGACTAAAAAGTTCCTAGGTATTAAATAGGAATATCATTCCAAAGGAAAAATAATGTCAAAGATAAAACTTTGTTCCTGAAGAAAACTAGAACTTCACTTAGTATTTTAAAGACTTCATTAACAAAACCCTCTGTTGGTATCTACAAATGTTAAATTAAGATCAAGACCTTAAACAGTTTGTCAAACAGATGAGCACATCAAAGCATTCCAAAAAGGAAGAACCTGAGACTTGAAAAGCTGTCACGAGAGCAGAAGTGAGAAGAAATAAAGGCTAATGAAGTAACTGCAATGCCTGAAGAAATGTCTGGAATAGGTTTTCCTCCACATTATCATTTTAGAGCACTAAAAATGAGGTTGAATTCATTTTATGAGGCTGAATTCACTTAATCACATTCAATATTTTATTACATAGAGATGCATATTTCTATAAAGACCCATTCCCTCCTTTCTTAATCTCTTTGTAACTGAAAGATCTCTTTGCTGTTATTTTGAATTTATTTGTCACGTTGGGAAATAGAGGAGAAAATATTGCATCCATTCCTGTACAGCTGCTGGAAGGTGCTGTAGTCCTGGTGCAATCCCTGGCCCAGAGATGGGGGAAAATAGTCCATTTACTGTGGGTAATTCAATGTAGTTTATGTCAATAAATCTCCACAAAGATCCAGAACAAATAAATCAAACTTTTCTTCATCTATAACCTAAAGCTGAAGGAAACCCACAACACACTCATGGTGCAACATCCTCAGACTTGAGGCTTTAATTTGGGGAAAAAAGCACCTGCTCTGGCTTTCAGCATGATACAACTCTGTATGTGTACCTCTCATCCCATTTCATGTAGGAAAAAGTTCATTTATTGGCTATATGCTGATGATAGTAAAGAATTTTTTGTTAGAAGAAAGCCAAGTTAACAACTGACCTCAACTCTAAAACTGCAGAGCTGTTTAGTCATCTTTGTATCTCCTCTATGAGTTCATAAACAAATGGGTATAAGCTGTAAAATTACTTCTTTTAAGTTTTCAAAATAATATTTTTTGTACACATCAGGATTTTTAAAGAAAGTCCATTTTTATCTCGTGTATTACACACTAAGTCTGCATGTTAATTATTTCAGAGCCACAAGGCTTGCATCCTACATGGAAAGAGCTAAATCTTCTGTGATAGTTGAGATTAATCCTTCTGACGTGGAAAAATCTGTTCTCAGTCCTGTCTCCTTGTATTCATTGCTGTGTTGTCCCCCAGCACAGCCTGAATTTTAAGTGTATTTGCTGTGAGGCTACTGGAAGATGATGTTTCAGTTGCCTATTTTATTGAGTGTAACACTTCCCAAAATATGATGGCTTTTGATGGATGATTATTTGAAAGCCCTGCTTGTAAGATAAAAGCTAATTCAACAAAACAATGAATTTACTTCAGCACTCCCCATTTGGGAACACTGCTGGAGATGCATCTGCAAGTGCTCATTTGTAGAGACAAGTGTGTGACTGCAACAGGGGAATGGGCACAGTCAGACCATGGGTTCCTTTCAGCAAATAAAGGAGCAAACCTGGGCTGCAAACCTCCAGAGCCAGGCAGGAAACCTCCTGGAGCTCAGGGAGCCTTGGCCACATTTCTGCAGGCTCAGGGTCACACCACAATTTCCCTGCTGCATTTATCAGTCTGTGGCCCCAGGAAGGAAAGTCCCTGCACCCCTGAGGAAAAACTTTCATGTCCCAAATCCAGTTCTTCAGGTTCTGGAGCCTCACCCTGGTGAGGATCAGAGAATGTGGTGCTCACTTTTTAAGCTCATTTGATATGGGACAAGAAATATTGTGTAGGATGAAGACAATTCCTTTGCCACCAATGTAATTCATCACCACAGAGCCATGCACAGCAGCTGCACAGCCACTTCCCCCACTACAAGGTTTTCACAAAGACACCCATGCCTGTTTTCAGGGGCATATTGATAGATAAGATACCCCTGACATCATCTTCCCTCCAGAGGAAGGAAGCAGGGCAGGGCTCCCAATTACCATAAAGTGTATTTTTTATCTTAATGCTTAGCAAAGCATAAAGCAAGCACACACTATCAGAAGCAAAAATACAACAACAGACCAGTGCTGATTCCTCTTGGAAATTATGTGATAAGCTGCCTGCAAGCTCATTATAACTCAGCTTCCAAAATAAATTAGAAATTCTCAAAGCCAAAAAGATCAATAATCAAGGAAATTTTAAAATGTCATTTACTGAGGAAATAGCATTATAAAACAATCTGTGCTACTGCTACAAACTGACTTTAGCCACAGAATTTATTAACCACTGATAAACGTCAATCACAATTTTCCTCCCCAAAGAAAATATTTTTGAATTCATCCTAGGCCCCATAGCTGGCTCACTAATGTTCTGCTTAGTGCTAGGGATAAAAAGAATAATGGGATTCAAAATACAGCATTGTTCCTAAATCTTAATAAAAGGAAAGTCAGTGAGTGCAAACCTGAGTAATTACTTGCACTCAGAAGAAAATTACTCAGGCAGTTCCCCAGTTTAAAGCACTTGGAGAAAAAAAAGTTATGCTAGGGCTTGTTTTTATAATTGAGCTGTTTTTGAGTGCATGACTAAACAAATAACTTCTTCAAACAAGAAAAGAGGACCCATGCTGCATGCATGCATGCAGCTACTACTCATTGCTTCCAACAGTATTTTACTGTATTTTTTGTCAATATTTCAATTTTTATTTTAGAATTATATCTTTCACTAGAAGTACCAGAAAGCTTTTCAGTTACTAGTTTGCAGAGTTTCATTGAGGTTAACAAAATCAAAAAAATCTCTCCCACAGTACCCTCAGGAAAGAAACTTCTTAGTAAGAAGCCCCAGATAGCAGTAAGTAAATTATTTGTTTAAAATTACACAATATTGCCATTGGTGAGAAACAGTAGGTGAGTAAAACTTCTTGAGAAAAGACACAGGAATGTCACCTTGTCTTTTTATTGAAGTTGGAATTCTACCAATAGATAGATTGAATATTGCCTTTGGGGACAAGTCTCTGTGGCTGGGTAATAGCTGTGATCACTTCCCATGGGAGTTAAGTGTTTTCTTGGTCTGATTATCCCCACCTCAGGGAAGGACACAGATTTGAGATGGATCAAGGTATCCTGGCTGTGGGTCACAGCACCTGTGACATTTAATCACTTTCCAGGTATTTCTCCATGACTGACTTACCTAGAGGATCAACAGGTTTATTTGCAAAAAAAACCAAAACAGCTGCACATGGGGCCATTCTGGAGCCAGCATCATCTGCAGGGGCTCAGCATTTCTTTACACACACAACTTGTAATAATGAGGTCTCCCTGCTGCCAGGCACTGCCAGAGCCACTGCTGGGAGGTATTTGGTGTCACTTCACAAAAAGGGGCATCTCCAGCTGTACAGTTCTGGTACCTGGTCTCATGGGAGAAAATTCTCTCATTTTCTCCCTTTCAGCCTTTCTGCTTCACTCCTTTGGTCATTTTTCTCTTTTCCCAGTCTCACCCAGCAAGATGAATCAGACACCCTACTAGATGCATCTTATAATGCCACAAAGACACCCCAAAATATTTGAGCTCACTGTTTGCCTATCTTAGCATAGGCCAATCTCAGCTATCTCAGAGCCACTAAAACAACCCTGACCCTAGAAACCTCTCGGGTGCTACTACAGGGCTCATGCTTAATGCTCTGTGACCTCTGAGGGAATCCCATCCAGCCTCTTTGGTTCGAGGGGTGGTTCAAACTGCAGACATGCAAGAATCACCAAGCAGTTTGGGATCAAAGAGCCCCAAAAACTGTTTCTAGCATAGACAGCCACTGCAGAGAAGCTGAGTGATAGCACCCACATATTTACAGTTTAAGGGAGAAAGAGATCTTCCCTGCAAACCAGAGCCACGAGGAATTCTGCAGAACATGTCAAGCTCCACTGATGGAGATGGGTCAGGCACAGATGAAGTAAGTGATAAAGCAAATAGCTGCAAAATGGATGTGAGGGACCCACACACCCACATATGAAATATCACCCTGCAAATGAAGCATTTTATTATCTCCCAGAATGCTCAAGGAAGTCAACATGGAAACATGAATTATTTTAAACCACAACAACCAAAAGAGCTCTTACAGAAGGGAAAATATTCATGATTTTAAGCAAATCTACTCCAGTACTTGTGCACAGTGAAAAATTAAATCATTTACAAAGTCACATTGCATGTGATCTGGGACAGTTCAGACACCTTAACAAAATCTGCTCTTTAGTGCTTTGCATAACCTTTTGTCTCTGTTATGAATTTGACAGGCTGGCACATGAATGCCCCCCTTGATCTCTGATTTTGTCAGATTCCTACCTCCTTATTGCTATTTGTTCTACTACTAGAGTTTCTTTCACCAGCACACTGCCAACTACACACCTACACTCAACAGCTCCTAAAACAAAGGACTTCTGAGTTACAGGTGAGGAGAAAAAATGTCCTTTTGCAATCAGAGTCTCTCTCTCTGAAATCTCTGCAAGTTATTCTGTTGATTTCTATGGCACCAAAGCAAGCAGCAGATCCTGAGATCTTCTTACTGTTCTTGGAGAGATGACAGCAGTCTGTTATCTATTTCTGTTATCTATTTATTCATATTCTTCAAAGTTAAGGGCTGTGTTTTAACACAGGTACATTGCCACTAGGAAGTCTCTGTTATGAATGACTTAATATTTACATTTTCTCAGGCCTGGTATGTAGAAATCAGTCATTAGCTATTCCTCCTCAGTGCATTTATAATATTTTGAATTCATGCTGGTTGATAGTACTCTAACTTCTACATAAACAGAAACTGGTGCAACATAAGGCATGCCAAAATTTTTTGCTACACCTACTTCAAGGCTGGGTTCCAGTGCACAAGGGTGGTGGGAACAGGAGCATTGCATGTGAATAGTGCTGTGCTCCCAGAGCATCCTGCTGGCACCTCTGCACTGCCCTGGAGAGCTCAGGCCTCTTACAGCTGCATGCATGCACTGAAATCTGGAGCTGTTTTTAATACTGCTGCATTATAGAGCATCAAACAAACACATCATAGCAAATCCTAGACCCAAATCCAATGATTTTTCAGCTGACCACCCAAACTATCAAATTGATTTTCAGTGCATCTGAGGGTCAGGAAGGAGGGCATCAGCTGTGGGTTTACATGAGAAAAGAGCAAGAGGGTTTCATCCACCTCTCAGCACTGCCCAGAGAGATCAGATTCCATGGCTTGTAACCCACTTTCCTACTGTACAGGAAATTCAGATCGTGGCCTGTGCCAAAAGACCTTTTGGACCCAACACAGAGTCCTACAAGCTCCAGCCTTTCAAAACTTCTGTATAATCCTTCCATGGGCTCTCCTGCAAAGGAATCTGAACCAGCCAACATTAACATATCTGCATTCTCAAAATCCTCTGCCAGCAATGGAAATTTACTTCAGACTCACAGGAGGAAACAACAGCCCAGAAAAAAATTAAATATCCAGCTCAGTATTGCACTATGCCAGCCTCAGAGACTGGGACAAACTGCAAAGGAGATTCAGCTTCAGCTAAACCAAGGTGCCATACAACCTAACAAAGACAGGGTCTGTAGATAATGAAATTACCACAGTGATCCACCTAATTGAAAAGTTTTCCATGAGTCCAGCTGTTAGAGGCTCACCAAACCCCATCAAGCTTGGTGCCACCTTACCAGATGACTTTTGATTATCAGGTCTACAAGAATTTATGTTGTAGGGTATTACAAGAAAGATTATAAGGTCAGATCTGCAATGCTTCCATTAAGCAAAAAGCTCAAAGAAAGGTTCTTCAATAGTACTTGCTAGGATGCACAGTTCCAGAAAGTTATATCTCTTTGGACAAAATGCAGTGCAAGTTACAAAGGGAAATTCTTTAAGCCCTTCCAAACCTTTACCAACTATGTAATGATGCACCCTTATAAGGGAATAGTAAAGATGCTTTTCTGTTAGAAAAATGTCCAAATTCTTGTTTAAAAATGTATGTATATAAAAATACATGTCTACTCAAAGGAAAGTATTAAAAATAAATTTTGTTTTGATGGCTAGGAAAAGAGGACAAGAAGCCTCAGGTTTCCCTCTTACCTAAGCTTGTGAATGGCATTTTGGTGTCCAAATGTGTGTCATCTAAAACCTGTTACTCTCCTTCACATCTACCCAGTCCCTGAGTGCCAACATCATTCTTCAGATGAAAAATCTTGATTTAAAAAATATCTTCTACCCAGAAAGAAAATTAAAAAGACCAGTGCCAAGACTAGAAAGGGGAAACAGAAGTCTTTCTCTCTGGGCCATAACCTTACTAGTCTTGGTTTTGTCCCCATGGCAGTGGGAGCCCTCAGTATATCCTCTTCCAGTCATGCAATTCAGTGAACACTTGGTGCCCTACACAGGCCTCGACCAGGTCAGCAGCTCTGTTCACCACGCCCTGAGGCAGTAAAATTACTCTTACTTGGGCAGGTTCCCATATCAATGTGCTACTTAATAATCAAATCCTGCCCATGTTATTTTGATGTTTGTGTAAAATCACATTCAGTGACTTTCACAACTGGGGAAGGGAAGATTCTTTAATTAGACAATATAAAAATGAAAACATGAACTATGAGATTCTCTAGCCTTGGCCATAATCCAAAATTCAACTGATTAGGCCTTGAGAGAGTTCAGCTAGTGATGCTCTGCTTGCAGCATGGGGCTGTACCAGATATCTCCAGAGATCCTGTCTGGTGTAAGCTGCTTCATGAGGGTTTATGGCTCCTTGGACTTTATTGATTCTGAGTGTAAATCCAAGTATGTTCTAAACTTGCTTGGGATAGAACAAAGCAGAGCTTCCCTACCTATAATCCATGCAGAGTCTTCCTCTCCTCACTGCAAAGCTAGCTCCATCCAGTCTGACTGCACCACCTGCTTCCTACCCTAGAGCTCAGAAGCTGGAGAGTTAAGATGACCACCTATCCCAAGTTTATGAATCATCAGAGCCTTGAGTGAGAAATGTCTGGCAACTGCAATTTCCCACCAACTCCATCACTGGACCAAAAAAAAAAGAATTACATCACTTCAAACTTTATTTTTTCCAAAGTTGCAAAGAAAGAAAAAAACATCATTGACAGAGAATAACAACAAAAAAATTTCTCCTCCAGTCCTAAAGCAACTAGCTCATAGCCCTCTCTCTCTGTGGGTAAGTGAAAGCTGCTGCCACTGAGGTAGAACAGGATTTCTTTGTGAAGGTGCCAATGCTCTCAGCTCAAGTGTGGAACAGGCTTGGCTTAGCAGGGCTTCCTCCTCCCCCGTGGCTGGCACTGCAGCACCTGCCCTGGCTCAGCACACAACAAGCCTGCTTGCCCTCCTGCACATATATTTACATATTGCTGGCTGATTAACACAAGCTCTCCTTCAAATCACCTGTTTCTGCTGCAGCCTCCCAAAGACAACAGGTAAAATTTATGTATCATGCACAAAATATTAAATGTACGATCATCTCATTAGATTCTTCATTAATATTTTGCCAGAAGTGTGACACAAAGCTAGATGATGATCTGGTGAAGCTGACAAATGAAGACTCTGTGTGGCAGCACCTCCCTTTCCCAGCCTTGGCTCTACAGATTCCTCCTGGGAACCCTTCCCAAATGCACTGAAGCCACAGCAGCCCAACATCCTGAAGCTCACCAGGGCTGAGCATTGGCATCTGTTTGGCCTGAGTTTGGCCTGCAGGGGAGTGAAAAAATAGTTAAAATTACATTTAAAACCAGCAACATTACCAGAGGCTAAGGGCTCATATACCATTACCATAGCTCAGATGATCTGTAAAACCAATCATGAACCTGAAACCTTATCTATTTACATTTACAGTGATGATACCCATCTATCCAAAATCCCCTGGAATCAATGCAAACTCACTCTGCATTCAGTGCCTTATGCTTCCTGCAACAGCCACATTATTTACTTTGATTAATGATCACTTTGTGTACTATTAGCTGAGCAAGCAAAGAGTGATGCTGAGCATCTGAAATAAGACCAGAGAGATATTAAAGCCCTATAGCACAATCAAATGGCCTTGCAGCTCCCTGCCCTCTCCTTTCCAGATCCTTTTTAACCAGATATGAATTACATGATTTATTTCCTAAGAACTGTCCAAAAGATACCGTCTTACTATTGATTGAAATAAAAATATTTAGAGCTCTACTGGGTTGTTATGAATAGCCTTCTCTAGCTTTTCAATTTCTCTCAGACTAGAAAGCTAGCAGCACTGGAGCAGTTAGCCAAAATGAACATTTAGTTTACTGAACAGAGTACTGTAGATAAATTGTCATCTATTGTTTGGGGAGTCTCAAAAGAAAATAGGGAACTAAATGTTCCCATGGTACCAAAAAGAAATGGCCCAAAAATAATAATAAAAAAAAAGGTAGGAAATTTTAGCACTACTTACATATATTTAGTTTCATTCACAGATATAATGGTTTGGTCTTATGATTCATGAAACCTTCATGGTCTGTGCCCCCTGGTCATTGCAATAACTTGGTAGAGTCTTAAACTCTCAGTGAAGATTCTCAATGATCTTATTTGTTCCCTCTCAGTTTATTTAAATACCATACACCCTCTCAATTTATTTAAATACCATATACAGTGATTATTCCCTTCTTCTTCCCCTATGCAAAAACTACCAGAAAGCATCTTTCTGTAGAGGAGTTTTCATCAGAAAGTTTGTCAGCAAAAAGTGTTTAAGAATATGTCTCCCCAAAATCAGCAGTTCAGATAAATGCAATGAATATTTATGAAATATGCCAGAGAGATCAGCAATCAGGCTCTTCTTTCTGGAGGAAAAAATAATCATGCAATGAAAACTTGGTCTTTAGTCAGAACCAGGAGTGGACTTGCAGCTGTTCTTGGTCACAGTCTTTTTGCATCCCTGCACACACTGGATGACTTTGCCCAATGAAACTTTCTCATGGCATGGAGCTTTAAGCAAATCCCCCAATTATTTCTTATTAAAGCATTTCTAGATAAAAGAGGTTAACTGCCCTTTTGCTACCAAGGGAAGGAGAGGCCTTGTAGGGTTCAAGTTTTTCAACCTTTATCAAGAAAACCTGCCAAAATCATGCTGCAGATCACAGCACCTTCCTGGCTCCTGCTACTGGCAGCATATGAAGTGCTGAGAGAAAACAAAACAAACAAAACAAAATAAAGCAAACAACACAGACATGTGAACAGAACTACTTGCACAAGTTTAGCAGTTCTCTGAAACCCAGGAACTTGTCTGTGTGTGCCTCAAGATCTGATCTGATCTCTATCATTCACCACAGGGGGGGTTCACAGAGCAGGTTTCCAGCAGCTCTCCCTGCCCCTTTTCCTTTTCCCTTTTCCCTTTCCCCTTTTCCCTTTTCCCTTTCCCTTTTCCCTTTTCCCTTTTCCCTTTTCCCTTTTCCCTTTTCCCTTTTCCCTTTCCCTTTCCTTTTCCCTTCCCTTTCAGAGCTCTGCAGACACAGTCACAGAACAGAGAGAGCCAAGAGTGGTCCAGAGACTGATGTAGAATCCACCTGCATTGATGCATCACTGGCCTGCTGCTCCAATGCAGAGACAAGGTGTTCATTTTCCACTCTCAATACTTTGCTGCAGTTTCAGGTGCCTGAAAGGTCAGGGTCACAAGCAAATGCTTTCCAAAGCCACCTTTGAGAGGAAAACACAGAGGCTGCAGCTTTGATTTACAGCTACTTTGAATCAGTTCTTAAAGTCTCTCTATAAAAAACCCCAACAATTTCGTATTTCAGAGATGGATCTCAGCTTTTAAGATATCAGGATGATTTGAAGGACTACCAAAATGCAGAGCCTACAGACAAGTACTTTGTTCAGAACTGCTAAACCTGGCTCACAGTTTGGACAAAAATAACTCCTATTTTAGAAACTGCCAGAATATATGGATCAGAAATCTTTCAGTTTTTAGAAACCTAGCATTTTGCTAAGGTGAAGAACTCTCAATGTTCTATTTTAAGTTTCAAGAAAAGCAAGCTCTGGAATTCTTCATAAATATCATCCTTTGATTCACAAGGGAAGTATTCTCCTTTTATCTCCTTGTAATTCAGAAAGAAGAAGGCATTTAGAATATTTTCCTCCAAAATAGCATTCCCCTGGTTATCTAGATCAGAGGTCTGCCTACAAAAGTGATAATGAAACTGCAGAACTATTTCAGTAGAAACTCAGCTCCAATAAATTACGTGACTACTTTAAATAGATGTTATGCATCAAACTAAAGTTCTCAATCTTATTTTAGCATAACACCATATTTCTAGAATATTTTATCTCCTACTTATACATTAAACTTGCAGTTTAAATCAATATATAAAGGAAAACTATTGCAGGACTTAGTTATTCTTGTACAAAGCAAAATGCAGAAGATGAAGTTCCTAGAAAGCAAAATGCTGATTAAGAACAGGGGACATTTTGCTGATTTGTTTTGAATCTGGGTTTGATCTTTTTTGCTGTTACATCCCCCTGAGTACCCTCACATGTAGATTGTTCTAAGTGCTCTTCCCATCCTGAGGCAAAACTTTGGCCCTTGGGAAGAGGATGGGTGCTGCTTTCTCCAGTTCTTCACCTTGCAGATTTCAAGGGGAGGTATTGCTGGTTCTCCTTCTTTTCCAAGAACATATTACAAGAAATTCTAGATAAGAGGAGAAAATCTTCATGCATGAGATCAAAGCTGAACAATTGCCTTTAAAGCACACTTTGAAAACTGTCTGAAAGGTCAGAGTGGCAGGGCAGTGCAAGTTATGAAAGCCTGTGAGCAAACCACAAGTCAGGCATGAACAGGGCAAAGCTGAACACTAAATTTCCAAATGCAAAACCAGAAAATACAAAGCCAAAAAAAATTCAATGAAAAGAGAAAGAGAGTGTTTCTCAGTGAGCTTCACAAATCAGCATGCACCAGGGAGGTGATATTCACATCCAGAGCATATGGGGGTGGCAGGGGGGTGGTTTTGTTTTGAGAATTGTCATATTTCTTCTGGCAGTGGTCACACCACACAGGGCTCAGAGCTCTGATGCTTCTCATTGCCATGAAGGCTTCAGCACTGCCTACTGCCTTCCTTCCTCCCAGAACAGCCCTGTGGAACCTGCTATCACCTTTCCTCCACCTCTTTTACACCACACATTCATGGTCTGTGCACGCTTCTCAAAACTTCATGGAAATATGCTAAAAACAGTGACTTAAGGCATGTATTGAGGGCTTTTAAAAATAATTTATTCAAAGCTAAACACAAGAGAAAATCTAAGGTCACAGAGGTTTAAGTAGCAATTAGCAATGAATATTTTGTTACTGAATTTAGCTTTTTTTTCCTGCTGGCAAAATATGTAGGAGTAGAATAAAAAGGTGTCATATTCAGCATTACTTACTAATTTCTATGAAAAATATTTGCTAGGATGGTGCTTTCAAACCTCAGGTGAAAATATGCAGCATACAAACTTTTAGGGATGCATTCCTGTCATGATTTTATTATCAATGAAATGCAATACCAATCAGCACAATGCAAGATTCCTTTCCAGCTATAATTAAATATATGTTGAGTTCATATTCACAATACATGAATATTGGAAATTAAGTTGATTTAACATAAATGTGCCTGCTACAAAAAAATACATATCTCCAGGCAGCAAATTTTAAAATAGTTTTTCCTTTAATATTCCAAAAGAAATGGCAATACTTTAGACTTGTATTGTCAATATACATATCAAAAGCCTGTGCTTGCTGAGTGCTTGAGAGTAATAGTTTTCAAAACAGACAGATTATAATTACCAGACTTCTGATTTGCTTCATCTAGCAAAAGTCAGTGGGAAAAGACACTGTTGTGCTTCCAGGGTTTCCCCCTGGAGAACATGGACAGTTCAGTTTCAGCTTCTGGAGGCTCTGGCAGGGTTCCCCCACTGCCTTCAGATGGGGAAACACAAACTCCCCTTTCCCATGGCTCCTGCACAGGCAGCAGCCAAGGAAATCCTGCTGTGTGTAAAGCTGGAAAGCCCCAGCTTCACCCAGGTCATGGTGTCTGTGGTGGGATTCAGACAATCACTGCCCTTAAAATTGACCAGAGAGGATTCAGGGGGACAAGAGCTCCTCATGGCATTAAACAACTACATGTGCTCCATGTGCCATCTTCCCTCTGCTGGCATCCTCTAAACTGACAAAGTCAGGATAGAACTTATTCAAGGTCTGTGAATTTGGCTTCCTTGAACAAGCTTTCTAAGCAATTCCAAATCATGGAAGCTTTTAAAAAATAGGGTTCAATCCAATTTAGACCAAAACCCAAGAAAAAGAAAGAAATCAAACAGGGAAGAAAGGGGAAGAAAGGAAACTCCCTAAAATCCAAACAAAAACCCACAAGTCACATTACTGCTATTTGGCCTACTTCATGCTTATGCCTAAATTTAGTATCTAAGAAATTCATACTCAACCCACATTTAAAGGACACCAGTATTTTTAAGAGATATTCCCTGCATAAGCAGTAATGTTCAGTTGTTTGAGAGGCACTTGGAGTTCAAAATGCATTTGCTGGGTTCTGTTCATACTTTATTTAACTTTGTGCACAGCACTGGGCCTCTCCCCAGGTGTAAGAGCATGTGAACATTATTCCTATTCTCTGTCACCACCCTGTGAGCTCCCAAGCAGGAGCACACATCCCCTTGACAAGAGTTGTCATTCTGAACTGACCTGGAAATGACCCTCATGATGCTTTATGGCTACATGAAAACAAACATTCTGAACACATAAATCCACAATTGTCCTTCTCTCAAAGCAGAAGAATTGCATGGATTCTGGCTCAGAGCTCTGCTCCAGGATGCTGACCTTCAATTACATTGGCAAAACTAAAACTATTACACCATGATGTATGTTATGTAAATGTGTACATGTTCATTCTGAAAACTTTTGTTTTTCAAGCTTCAAAATAGCCCTAAAACTATCACACTTTTGATAAGGTTTCAGAAAAAATCATCAGAGCCTTTATGTCCCCTGACACCACAGAATCCAATTTCTCCTCCTAAAACATCACTTTATTTTTGCTTTATTCCTTGTCATAGTGCTGATCATAAAGAAACCCCTGAGCATCAGCTCAGAGAAACTCTCTAGAATACATTTATTTTGTCACCAAAGGAGGTTATTGAAAAACAAACAAACAAACAAAAAAAAAAACCAAAACCAAAACAAAAAAACAACAACAACAACAACAAATAAAACAAAACAAAATACAAAGAAAATAAAAGAAAACAAACTAAAAAAAACCCCACCCTTCTCAGCCTCTTCCCAAGCAGTAACTGTAACTAAAACTTCAGACCTTCAAAGTATTCTAATTTGCCCAGGGCATTTCTGACTTCCCTTACCCCAGTGTTGTGCCATGATTGGCACATGTGGACCTGGTCATGGGAGGCTGCAGACTGCCCATCATGAAGAATAAAACCCTCAGCTTTGTCCATCTCTAGAAACTTCTTCACTAGTTCTAGCTAGCTTCATCATCATACCTTGGCTGTTGTAAACAATTTAATTTGATGTGCTCTGACATTACTTTGTGCTTTTTTCTGCTCTGACTTGCTACAAAGGATTTAGAAGGGTGTCTGATAAAGCATTAATACAGTCATCTGTTTTTATGCAAAGAGAAACAGCAAACTTCCTTTTTCATACACTGGAATTAAAGTCAACGTGATCATAAGAATATGTTAACATAGTAAAATCTCTGATGAATAATTCAGGCTCTTAGGAGTGAAACACTGAAGGAGACAGTTTCAGATGACTGTGTTGACAGGCTCTGATGTCCAATATGTTCAGTGCAATAGAGAATGAGTTGGAAAGCCCATGAATGTAATTTTTCTAGTTCATTTACTTCTCAGTAATAATAAAGGGCATCATGTTTTCATTTGAATTCCATACTGGAGAGACTGGAACACTCATGCTAGAAAGGAAAAGTGCATCACAATGACGTCAATACCCAGATGCAGGAATGAGTCAGTCGTGTGCTTCTAACTGAGACAGCATTGAGAGGAGTGAAGAGAAAATATCCCAATATGACCACAATATTTACAATAGGAAGTCACATGTGAGTTAATACCATGTGATTTTTCTCCTCTGCTGGCAAGTTCAGGTTGGTATGAGATGTTTTATCTAATGCCTTTAAGGTACATGCTGGGCTCTGGCCAGGCTGCCCATTCATCTGTAAACTCCAGTAAATAACTCCTGAATTCATTTACATGCAGCCTTTTATCCCTCCTAGGCTAAGATTTCATAAAGTCAAAACAGCTTGCCTGGACCTCAAAAATTTGAAGTGTTGGCCCACTGACTGATTTTACAAAGAGAGACCAAGGGGAATGCATTACAAACATGAACAGCAAAGCATTCAAGTTAAGCTTTTTTGTGCCAAACAAACCATTAAAAGTTTTCCTCCCTCCCACAAGATGCTCAGTAGCCAAGTTCATGGAATCGCAAGCATCATTTTAAATAATTTATAATTTATATAATCATGCACAGGTTTATTGAGCACGATTAACCTCCACTGCTAAATCTCGCAGAAAAAACCCCCACC
This sequence comes from Muscicapa striata striata, assembly GCA_030060385.1. Lineage (NCBI taxonomy): Eukaryota > Metazoa > Chordata > Aves > Passeriformes > Muscicapidae > Muscicapa > Muscicapa striata. Next base: position 340,376 of record JAREIS010000328.1, on the reverse strand, counting down.
AAACCTTTCACTATCGCACTTCTAATTAGTAAATAGCAGATTTCTCTAATTGCTAGAGAAACAAAGCTCACCTGTCACAGCAACAACCCTGCAGGTCGACAGCACAAGGGAAAACAGGCAGCACAACAGCACTGCACAGACCTGAAAGAGCTGTTTTCATCAAGTGGACACATCACACATCCCTTCATCACCTGCCTCAAAGCTGTTCCTTAGATGGGGACATTTCACAAGCTGCTGAAAGCTCAGACCTGTCAGCTCCCTTCTTTCCTCCAAATTTCCTGGCCTTTCCCTGCAGTACACAAGCAAAGCAAAGCAAAGCAAAGCAAAGCAAAGCAAAGCAAAGCAAAGCAAAGCAAAGCTATAAAACAAAGGGTGTGGCCCAACTGCCTCCAGAGCCCATCAGAGGCTGGTGAGAGAGAACAAACCTGTTCCCTCTGCAAGTCCAGTCAGAGATTTCCACTGGGCTGCCCAAGACTCAAGGACCATCAGGAAGTTTAATGGGATGGTGTTACCCATCACAGCTAATAACTCTTTTTGAGGAGCAAACCAAGCTCCTTGCCCCCTTCTTAACACTGTGAACTTCTCCCAGTCAACCCACACTCATTTTGGTAACTTCTGACACACTCTGTGTACAAACTCCGAGGCTGAGCCAGAGCTGGCTGGTAACATGAGAGCTGGTTTGTAAAGTTCCAGCTCTCCTTTGGCTCCAAGTCAAATGCATACAGAAAACGTTTCACAAATCCCAAAGCTGAAGCACAGAGCAGTGGTTTATAGATTGGTACAAGATGGAAGTCCCCACAAACTGGATTTTTAAAGGCATTTTGCCGATCAATGCAATATTAAGAAGTAGATATTTGCACCTGAAAGCCCTGGAAGGATCTGAAGGTCCAGCTTGGCAACTGTCCACATCAGTGCCCCATGAGAAATATTTTCAACTTAGCCTCTCACACACAGAGCTGTCTTTCCAACATTGCAAAATTAAACTGCATCACAGCTGTAGGATAAAACTAATTAATGTTTTGACCATAAAGCCATAACTCTGACAAAGATATAAGATTTAAAATTACCTTTTGTATGATTTCAACAGGAGCTTATTATCAAAATGTCAGGTGCAATCAATAACATTACCTTTTGGTATATCCCAGTGTACATGATTTATTTGCACTGATGCTCAGTAATTACAACTAATACAAAACGACTCATCAAATTCACAAGCTGACACTAGTTCATCACAGATAACAAATCTATATGCAACTTCCACCCTGTTGGCTATTTAACATATTTTTTAACCAGTTCCATGATCCTTAAACAAGCCAGTGAATCATGGTCCTTCATGTAGATTTTTACTTTTGTGTGTGTGTATACATACACTCAGAGAACTGACCAATGCTTTCTGTCTGCCCATTAAAATGCTTTACAAACTTGAAAACTTCACATCAAGTGAAATACTTGAATATTTGGCAAGTGACAGAAAATAAGCCAGCTTCTACTTCCTTTCAGCTGGTGTGGTTTATTTTATTGGATTACAGTTATTAGGAGCTGGGGGAGGGAAGTGGGCAGGAGAGGGGGATTAGGTTTCGTTGTTCAGCCGACAATGTAACTTACTCATCCTGGCACGTACTGCAATGCCTATTTTTACTCAGCCCATCACTCCACTCTCCCCAAGATGTGCCTGCACCCACACACCACTTGTGCACTGTAGCAGTCACACTCCTTATGTAATGGTTTTGGATTGGGTGCCAGAGCAGAGGAAAGGGGAGCAGGATGGAAGGAAGGAACCAGCTGGAAGCTGGAGGAGCAGGTTGGGAGGCTCCCAGCTGGAGGCTGCTCAGGGCTTGGGAGGTCCTCAACAAAGGCAAGGATTAAAAGAATGAGCATGGCCAACACAACCTTGAAAGCACAGAACAAAACCAGCCTTGTCTGGTAGGCAAGGATTTACAGCATGAAAGACTTTCACATCATTCAAATTGGCCAGTGGAGATTTAAAATTTTTTAAATTGTTTCTCCTTTTTATAAATCCCTCTGTGACAATACCATACCATGGTATTAGCAATGTATTACTATACTTCTGAGCTTTGGAACCACCAACTTATGCTCCCTGTATATGAAAATAAAGTTTAAAATTAAAGGGAATATCTCCTTTTTTCCTATAATTTAAAAGCTATAATTATAAAGCAGATATTTCAAACTTCAGTCAGTCACATGTCTTGCTCCCTCACATTATCTAAAAAAGGATCAGTTTAGAAGAGAAAAGGAAACTGAAGTCAAACCAGAAAATGAGGGGTTTTGGAAAAACTATATGCTGCTATTTGCTCAAGTGAAAATCCTAATAAGAAGTTAAAACTAACATAACAAACCATTTTACATGATGAGACTATATTATTGAGTATATGTTTATATTTCATATAACCACTTAAAATTTATTTTTCCTTTCTTGTACATTGAATAACAATTACATATCTCTTTAGAAATTTTAATTGATTGCATTTTAGAGATCTTAAACAGTTCATACACAAACTACAAAATATTAAAATTACCTGTTTTGTCCTGATTCATTACTGATATAAGAAACAGAGGTGAGGGGAAATCTGAACACCAGTATAGAAAAATACAGAAATATGTTAACCAACCAACTTAGATATCTTAATAAAGGACAGAGAGCAGTAGAACTGAAAAAACTCAGGACCTCAAAGGCTGTAGGATGACTCTTATCCCTGTTCCCTTGCCCTGCTGGCTGCTCAGCAGCTCAACACCAACTTCTGCACAAGTCCATTACATGACTTAAAGGATTTATCCAGAGCAGATGAGATGCATGATCATGTTGCCCACAATTACTTTGCAAATTACTTCTAACCGGATTCAGCACTGAATACACTTCAGAGGAAGGTCAGTTAAACATGCTGAAATATTACTATTAAATGATATAATAATTGAGATGACAAGCACAACAGACAAGCTTTCAAGATTCCCCACAAGGAAACCAGCAGGCTTTGCTGTGCTATCTAGGGAGACAAATACATACAAATAGCTAATAATAGTAAAGCAGAGTCATTGACTAATTCAAAAGATATAGTGGTTTTCCTTCCTACAGAGATTAAAATTAAACAACAAAAATAAGATACTAACAGGCTAATTCCATCATCATCATTATTATTAGCCTGTACAGTTTATGCAAATGTTAACAAGGGTTGTCAAGACAGTTCGATGATAAAGCATATGCAGCAGACAGATTGGTTCAGTTTAGCATCTGAATTTACATTTTAGCTAAACAGAACAGTTTAAATATGAATTTAATTTGAATTAAAATATACAAAAGGATTTTCATAAACTGACCTTTTTCCCTACAGATTTACACAGTTATTTTAGCAGATTTCTTTCTAAAAAGACACAAGATGGGTGATAGGAAAGTGAGAGAGTCTGGCAAAGTAAATCTTTCTCTTCATGCTCTGCTTTTCCCAGGGCCATGGACAGACTGTGAGCATGGCAGGACTCTAGAAACAGCCCACAGACTAGTGAGGGCCTGTAGACTACAAAAATATATTATTTTCATAGTTCTTTACTTAATAATGATAAATTGAAACAATGTCTGGGTTTTTTCAGCCCTGTGAAGCAGCACCAATATCCTCTAGGTCTTTTTTCTATTTCTGAAGAAATCACAAAATCTTCTATGAAGTCTAGACACAATTTTCACAATGTAAGCTCTAATTAGACACCAATATTGTAGTTTCCGGAACAGGCATCTGTTGTCAACAAAGCAACACTGTGTATTTGGAACAATTTCATTTATTATTTGAATAGGACTTTAGTTTTTCATAAATACAAACTTAAGTTCAATTCTACAGTTACAAACTTTAGTCCAGTGCTATGGATATAGAAAATCTCTCCGCCTCATAGACAAACAGAAATGCAGAAATATTTTGTCATTTCATTAGAACTCCCTTGTAATAATACTGGTTTTCCCTCCATACACAAAGCACACTGCAGAATAGGATTGGAAGGCAGGCAGTGAAAATGACAAAATATTACCTCAAAATGAAATCAGTGACTTCAGCACTGGTGATTATGGTGACTTGGAAAGACATCATTCAGTCAGCCAGAAGAAAAGATTGATTGGAAGGGAAATAACCAGCTAACTGTGGCAATACTCAAAATGAAAACATAGCCAAAAATGCAATGTATTTTCATGGCACCTTAGGAAATCAACAGGTATCTGCTCAGGTTGTGCTTCAGGACCTGTAATTTCCATTGGCACATTCCCAAAGGGCTCCTCTGCAGCAGCACAATGCTACAGTCACGTGCAATTGCTGCTGCACTGAAGTTTTTCTTTTCCATAAGGTGACTACAGCTGTTTACCTACCATTCATTGCAAGGCTTCATAGTGTGAATGACATCACAGCATTAAATCTTTTTTCTTACTCTAACTGCATAAAGGAATAAAATTGGGATTATGCATGCTGGCACACACACACTGCATCTACAGGTCATAAAAGCAACAAATCCAGTAAATTGCTGTCACTGTTTTGCCAAGCAAAAACAAAACACATCATCACCTCCATAAAAAACAAACCTACTAAGTCTTGAAAGTCAGTGCTGTATTTATATAAAAAGTGATCTAAGTATTAATCTTCACAGACAGCATGAACTTGAGAAAAAGGATTATGAATTTAAATTCTTATGCTACTGATACTTAGCAGCAGTTTAAAAGTATTCTGTACATTTGCTTAATGTTTTTACACCATTGCAAAAGAAGTGCTGTGTTACAGCTCCTTACTGTATCCTGAGCTCAAACCTTTCCCACAGCTGCCCCACTCCAAATATGAACTTGTTTAGCTGGCATTTTACTGACAACAGGAGCAAGGAAAAAAGTGCAAATAAACAAGAAATGTCCTACAGTGCATTTCAGAGGGAAGAAGGGAAAAGTGATCTTAAACAAGAATTGTGACCTGTTGGAAAGCAAGGATTATTCATACATGGATGTCCAGTGAGGAGGGACCATATTGTGGGCATGCAGATCCAGGCAAGTAGTGAGAATTGAACTGAACTGAAAATAGCAGCAGAAAAATCAAAATCAATGGGGAGATGGGAAGAAAAAATACCAAAAAAGAAAACAATCCATAAAGAGCACACAGGATAAGAGGGAAGACTGGGAAAGTATCATTTAGGAGGGCACCAGGAGCACAGAGAAACCCTTCTTAGGGTAAGGAAGGCCATGCACAAGACTCCCCTGGCACTGAAGTTTGGTTATGGCTCCATGGAGCCACCTACAGTGATTTTATAATGTATAATTCAGATGGGAAAGAAGAAGAGAGTTGAAAAACAAAACCAAATCACCAAACTCAAGGCGTTGATCTGGGAAAAGCCCATCCTAAAAGTCTGCCCTCACTACCCAGTCAGGACAGCTCAGTTTGGTGACTACAAATGGACAGACATTGTAATACAAGAAGAGATTCTGAATTTGAGCTTTGCTTTCCTCCAGAATGCAAAGTTTTCCTATGACGACAGATGCTTGCTAAGATTATTGTTTTTTAGCTGCACTAATCTTCTCCAAGATTTGCATTCACATTATTATTTGTGGAAGAAAGAAAAATGACATCTTTAAGAACAGAAAAACAAAACGAATTCAGGGAATTTATTATCATGGTCTATTAACATAGGCAGATATCTCAAGAGCAAAGCAAGAAGAAGCCTAAGGGAGGCACTTCACCATTTGAATTTTCAGGCTTAGTTTCCATTTGCAGGAGTTTGTTTGGAAAAGCTTTTCGGAAAAAAAATTAGAATGAGACAGAGTGGAAGATTTGCTCATTAGCAATTCCTGCTGAAGCTGCATAAACTATAGATTTATAATGGCAATGTTTTCTCCTTCCACACATATGACAAATATATAGCTTGTAATTACAAAAATGAGATATAACTAATCACACAGTTGAGTTTTAGATAATGAGATGGTATCTTGGAAAGCACAATTACAGGATCAAGGGTGAATTTGAGGCCATTTCAGTGCCACTGCTTTTCTAATGTCTCCCAGATTTTCATTCATTGATATAATAAAAACATTTGAGTTAAGACCCAGTAAAAATTCAATTTGAGCTTTCTTCACATTTCTGAAAATCCTTCTCCATAGGCCTGACTAAGGAACAAGGGTGCAGTGCCAGTAAGAGAAGTAGCAGAAAGTGCAGTGCCTGCAAAGGTGGAGAATTGACAGAGCAAAACCAAGGGAAAACAAGGGGGTGAGACCTGCAACACAGTACTACCAAAATCCACCTCATTTTCCAGCCCTACTGAGGTGCACTAGCACAGGAGCCCAAAAATGTTCAGCTGAAGGCAGAGCTGAAATCTTGCCACATTCAACAGCTAAAATAACCTTAGTGGTGCAAGTCCAAAATGCCCATGAATTGTTGTTGAAAAACAAGGGCAGCGAAGGCCAACCCTTGTTGAAAGCCTATGGCAAGTCTGAATTATGACTGCATTGCACAGTAAAGAGGAACAACTGCAAAACAGAAACTGAGATTACAAAGCATCTTCCTGGCTGCCTTTATAAACTCAAAACTCAGTGATGTTGGTTTGGGGGAAGTCCATCAGGACCACTTTGCATTCTGCATTGCACCATTCCTACAAAGGCAGGTCTATTATTTTTCATAAGTAAAAATTATTTTTCCTCTTGGCTGATGGGATGACTGCATATGGCAATTTATCTTCATCTGTAGAAACACTTCCTGACACTGCTTCATGACGTGTTCTTTAAATGATGGTACTTTTCACTCTTCCATTATCTCTTTCAGTGCACATCAGTGCTGCTCCACAGGGCTCTCTTCCTGCTGTTCTTACTCAGGCAGGACTCCAGTAATGCCTCTAGGATTCCCATATGAGCACACTCACTGCACACAGGAGACATTTTATTCCTTTATTATTGAAAAACTAGAGGGAAACAGTCTCCCCTTTCCCACTTTAATGCATTGAATTCAAAAGCCACAAATATAATTAAGTGTTGGCTTCAAAGGCCTTCCTTTTAGTTCCAGTCTCTCTCACACTGTTCCTCTGGTATGGTGGAGGATTTTTTTATTAATTTTCTATATCAGGGACATTTTTTACTACAAGGAACTGAAGTAAATCATCACCTAAGTAAAGCAGAGAGCCTACTCACAAACCTGAACTGCCCAGGGCAAGGGGTCTCTGTGCCTGATGGCACAGTACTGAGCAAGGGTGCCCTGTTGGGTGGGAAACGGGTCTGAAAGCAAACCTGGGCTTCAGACAGAAGGAAGCACTTCCCCAGGGCATGAGGCAGAACAAGCCAGGACTGTGCAAAGGGCAGCCAGTGTTTTTCAGGTGTGTAGATGAAGCTGCTAATGATACCCAATTAGCTATTCCCTCTTGGAGCACTCAGCCTGGTTCACTGCCAGTTTATTCCTTTCTGTCATTTTGCATTCTGCTTTCTCTCTCTCCTTACACAGACCCACTTTAACTCATAAGCTGGCTAAAGACAAGTGGGACAAGTTTCAGGAACTACAGCTTTAATGCTTGTGCCAAGCTCTCCTCCCCAGTTTCCTATTTGTAGTTTGAACAAATAATTTCCAAATAGTCAAACAGTTTTGGTTTTATTTCATAAACATTCAATAAAAGTTTAATTAACTGATGAAAAGGGACAGGAGTGGGAGACTTATGAAATGGAAATATCTTCTGTGAAGCACAACTTCTATTTGAAGGGCCTTATAGAAACAGTCACTTCCTAGAATCAAGATGTCTGCAGAACTGCTCCTTTGTGACCCATTGAGAAAGCACAAATCTAGAAAATACATTATAGTCCTCTTGCATGTGGTTCATTTCCCTGAGTTTTCAAGCATAAATTAATCTATAAGGGGCAAAAAGTAACCAACCTCACTAAAAAAATCTAGAACTACTTTCGACAGATTATTTTCTCTATTACTGACATTTACATAAAGTTTTGGAACAGCACAGAAGGAAAACAAAGGAATAACCTGTCTCCATTTTTCCCGCAGTTTGTCAATTTTATCACTTTGACTACACCATATTCTAAACCAGTATCAGCATCATCAGCAACTTTTGCAGTACATCTGATTTTTTGCAGGAGGCCTTTTGAACTCATGGAAAAGTATCCACTGTTAACTGTACAGTCCCAACTATGACTCACTACCATTTCGAGAGATGTATTTTTTTGACATCAACAACAGTAATGTTGTACCTATAAAACAGATTAATGGCTGGATATGCTAATTAACATCCCAGTGTGAGTCCTTACACAAAAATATTCAGTCCAGAGGAGCTGGACATCCACAAAACTGGAGCCAACACTGGTTTTGCTTATTCACATTTAACATATTCAACCCATTCTAGGTGTCCCCTTACACCATATATTCATTTATTAGTCTAACAATCCATCTTTCACTGCACAATATTTTTTTCCCACATTTAGCTATTATAGCTGCTCCTATCATTTTTTGTTCTTGCCACCCCAAGGCTAAACATGTCCTTTAACTCTTGCTCTCCATTGTGTCTGTTGAGAGAATCACCTCACAGACCAGAGTCACTTAATCCCAGAGTTCAGGCTTTCCTCTGGCCTCACCATCCACTCAGTTGATGTGTGATTTAATTTCTTGTCTAACTCAGTCTTTATTTCCTAACAATCTCAAGCACTTTCCAACCAGTTCCCTATTCTCTAAAGATTATTATTTTGACTGCTCTAAGAGCAGATCCCGCCACAGATTCTGTATGCTAACCTTGAGTATTCATGATATATACATGTATATAATAAATATATTTATATTATATGGACATATTTTCTAATATACACATATAACACATATGTGTATATATTAACCTGCCTATTTCCACAAATGTGGCTCCAGCTGTCCAACAATTACCCCCAGAAATTCTGAAGTACCAACCTTGGAAGAGGTCTATGAGACATCAGTCTAAGAAACATGTGACATCACACAACTTGATGGATCACTTAGGGAGCAAATGATTCATTTTGTCTGAAATTATGGACTTTGCCTCTTCATCAAGGAAAAATACACTGCAGAACAACAAGTAGTCACGTCAGTCAGGAAAGTCAGTTTCCCTGCAAAGACCTGCATTTTTAAACAACAGAAACTTTTCAATATCAGACATGTGCAAACAGGAACTGAAAGAAGACTGAAAGCTGTTAAGAATTCTCCACAGTTGAATGACACCAGCCACAAGTGCTACAGGAGAAAAGGATGAATAAGAAGGGGCACTTCTGTGTTTTAAAGTGAAGTCAGCTGGCACACAGCACATCACAAGATCAGTGTGTTTGGAAATCTGAAAGGCCAATCCTGGAAATCATAAAAGAGCACTGCAGAGCAGACATGCCTGTGAGTCAGGGGAAAGGTAAACAGATGCCTGTGTGTATTTGGGGAACTCTATAGTGAGGGATACCTGCTCTAGGGGGCCAGGAAAATAGATGTGTCCATAAAAGATGTCACAGCACAGCCAGAGCACGAGGGAAAGGCAGATACCACAGCACAAGGAATGCTATGAGACTTGCAACTTAGAGCAATTGAGCTCCCAAAGTCCCTTTCTGAAGGGGTTACCAAAGGTCTGCACCTTCATTTGGATTTTGGAAAAACAATTCCCATGTTCAGGATGGGAGCATAGAGCCAGACACAGCTGCTGTTGTGTCCACATAGGGAAGGGACACAGCTGGGCTTTGTCTTCTGGCATGAGTAATCCCCCACAAAGGAAAAGGGTGATGGAGACCCTTAAGATATTTTTCCAGTTAGAGATGGGGAGCACATCACACACAACCTGGTGGCAGCTGTGTTCCATACCCCGATAACAACTTTTGCTCTGACTTCTGAGGATGAAACCCACAGCAACAAGGAAGAATACCTTTAAAAACAGGAGTGGAAGCCTCCAGCACAACAAACAGGGAATGATTTCTTTAAATGCATTGCATTTGTTACAGCCTAAACATGCCAGAGGCACAACAAACCTCTCCCCAGCTGGAGTCAGATGAGCCCCAGGGATGTCTCTGCCAGGAGCAGAAATCCAGCAGTGTAGAGATGCTGGGCAAATTCCAGCAGCATGCAGGTTCCAGGGAGCAGAGGACAGGGAAAAGGCAAGAGCATAAAAATAAGGTAGATTAGTTAATCAAGTACTTAGATCCAAGAGTCAAGCCCAAATTTCCTCCAGTTTGATGAAAGATCATTAAAAAGACTTCTGAATTTCCCTTCCAGCCAATACACTTTATTAATAACAGTATTCTGAGAGCCACCTTCAACACAGAGAGCTGAGCTGTGGGAAATGGAGACCTGGAGGAGGCTTCATCACCTGTAATTCCCAGCTCAGCCCAAAAGAGGACCCAGCCTGTTCATAAACACTCAGAAGAGCAGGTGGGGCCCCAGCACATGGTTTATGTGGAAGGGTGAGAGCCATTAATGGGAGTAAAAACACAGGCAAAACCAACCTTCCCAGTATCATATTATCAGCCACTAAATTGCTGCCCCAGCACAGACACCAGCTACAGCAGGTGCTTGCCATCACTTCAGTTTGATTTGAAAACTAACACCCTGCCAGAAATTCTCCAGAGAGCTGACTTCAGTGGCTTGAACTAAAACAACAGAATAGCCCAACCACCTATGACCAAAACACTGTGACCACTGGCCCCAGAGGAGTCCTCACCCATTTTTGTCCCCTCAGCAGAGTTTATCCCTGACCAGAAAACTGGGAATAAACATACCTGCACACCACTATGCAAGAGAGAGGAGTTGAGAAAAAATCTCTATGCTCCAATGCATCCCAAACTGCAGGCATTGCAGATGGCTGCACTTTAACAGACTCTGTAACAGAGTAATTAACAGAGTATTTAAATACTCTCCCCTCTTTCTCTCATGCACTGGATTCCTGTTCCAGCCCTCAGCTCAACCCAGCTGTGCCAACACAGCCCTCACAAGAGCCACACTGCAAATCAGGTATGGCCCACTCTGCAAATAACTTCCAATTTCCTAACCCCAGCAAAACTTAAACCCCTCAGTAGCACTTACAGGATAAACACACCCCTCATTTGAGCAATCAACACATCATGGCTCTTGGGGAGAGCTTATCCAAGGATTTATGTGAGGTCTGAACTGACTGGAAGATCATTGGTTATTTTTAATTCTAGTACTTTTAATTTTTTTTTTTTTAATTTTAACACAGATATTATTTTATTTGGTTTTTGATGTTGGACTTGAAACAAAATATAGGTTTGCAAACCCAATGAGCCCATGCTACAAAATCCATTTTCAGCTGTGCTGAGCTGCTAGAATTGCCAGGGTCCCTTCTTCTGTCACACACTGAGAACTATTCATTCCCCACACAATCATTCAATTTCCACTTTGATTTTATTATACTCAGATATGATGCAACCGTTATTTAACAATGCATTACCATTTTCAAGGGCAAATATTTTTCTGTAATCCCAGCTATGTCATTATTCTCTTTCTATTACACATACTTTAAATGTCAAAATCCATCTCCTAGAACTAATCAAATATAAAACAAACCCAGCAGGAGAAAGTGAGATTGAAAGGGGTATTCCAGATGAAATAAAACTTTACATGTCCTTTTTTTAAAAAAGGGACCTTGCCTATTATTTAATTCATTTTTTCATGTTTTGAAAAGATGTCCCAGGGACAACATTTGGAAGATCAGGTTTATGCCTGTCACAGCTCTCTTGAAATTACCCCAAATTTGGGGCAATGCATGCTACATTCCTAAACATTGAAGAAGAATTAACCTGGGTGTTATAAAAGAGATGGGGAAGAAACACATTGTCACCATCTCTTATATTAGCTTTTCACTTCAAACAGGCCATCAGGAAAAGGGAAAGTACAAAGAAAATGTTAATGCACTGAATAACTATTTTATGAAAAGGGAAGTGTCAACATCAGATGTTTAAGCTGGAGAGTTATTTTCCATAAATTCCTTTCCCTGTGCAATTTGTCAGAAGTACTTTACTCTCTCAGCAGTGTTTTACTGGTGGTATAGTTGGAGGCCTGACACTAGGGTTGTATTAAGCTTACATAATGTACAAATAATTGAGTATCTTTAAATGTGGCTGTTAAATTTTATCTGGTGCTACAATACACAACTTATTTTACATTTGTAGAACAAAAATCTTTTGGGCGGTTGGTTTTGGTTTGTTTTCCTAATAAGAAGTCCTAAAGTAAAGCCTCTCTTCATGTTGATATAATTATCTTTAAAGTGCTCAGCGATTTAAATTGCTTCTTCTGTTTGGAAGTTTTAAAAATGTAAACAAGTTCAATGCATAACTTTAATTTTTCAAGACTTTTAATCAGTTCAGAAAATATTTCCCATTGGGACATGGCTCAGTTTATGACAAAGGTGGACCAACACCACAGTTCCTTTCCTGGCTTGGCACAGACAGTGTCTGGACTGGATAAAATGAGCAACCTCCTCAAGGATTCCAAAATTTCCATGCAATTCAACACAGTGAAATGTTCATCTCTTTTTAGGATCTAGCTCCTTCAGTAAGTATGGAAACACATGGAGTCTTAAGATATCTGGAGTCTACTTCTAGGCTACAGCTGAATTCTTTCTCCAACTCCCAACTTAATCTGCTCATTTACATTTCCAGTGAGGTCCTGTGCACTGGTCTCCAAATGTTGAATAACACCAGCCAGTATGTTTCTGCCCAATTTACCTCTTCCTTGTTCAGATAAGAAATTTGATATATACTTCTCAGGGTCTTCATACTTGAAAACTATTTTGAACATTCATTGACAAAAAGAAGATTTGTTTTTGTAAGACATCACTGATAAGACCACAGCTGTCTTGTTTGCAGAATGGCATTTTATCCTGTGTTCACTACCAAGTTTAACACTGACTTGCTTTTCTGGAGCAGCAGTGGGTCATATTTGGGTTCTCTCACATAGATGGGCAAGAAAATGATACCCTCTGTAGTGTTAATTAAACCTAGAGCTGCTCCTCATCTTAACATGCAGGTGGAGATGAGTTGAAAGAGCTGACAATGAATTCAAGTGGCTGTTTCCCCTGTTCTGAGGCAGCATAAAAAGCATATATTATCTGCCTTTACTATAAGTCATCCAACTGGGCTTTAACCCACAGTGAATTAATCAGTGAAGCACATTTCATGACTTCCACAAGTAACCAGCTCTAATGTTCCACAGTCCCTGTAGTTTGAGAGTATTTCCTAAGTCAAAATTCATTATTCACTTCTCTTATTTTCTGCAACAGCTGGAAAATAATTCATGAAAATTTTCTTCAAAACAAACCTTTATATATTGCAAAGTCACAGGAGCCTCTTTTAGTCTAAAAACCCCACAGTTCATTCAGCCTGTCCTTACCAGTTACATATTGTCTCTCTTCTTTCTTTCCATCCTTTGAACACTTCCATTTGTCTGCAGATTCCCAAAAGATGAAGCATGTATCAAAAGATGAAGAATGTACCTCTTTAGGATAACACCCAAACCTTTGCCATCACCAATCTAAGCTTTTTAGTGACAACACAAGTCAGTTTATTTATATCTGCATATACCATTTACAATGCCAATGGACCTAAAAACAAAGGGGCTTTCACTCTAATCAGTAAAGTCTCTGCTTAGGGGAGCCCCATGCTGGGCAGTCAATACTTTTGCCATTGGCAGATTCCCCACTGTGAGTTCCTGCTGCATTTACAGCTCCTTTTAATGCACACAAAATTTTCATGGCATTCCAAGCCTTGTGTGCTACAATAGAGATCTTTATAGATGTTCCCCTAAGGTGCAGTGAATCCAATTACATCACTGCACCTTCTTCCTCAATACATTTTAAGATACAGATTTGTAAGACCACCTACAGTACCACAAAATAATTTTATATATAAATATATATATATATTTTCCAGAGCTCTGTTAAAAGTAGTCTTCCTCCTCAACCTGCACACACCAGCCTCAAGTGCCCATTTGCCACAGCTGTTTCTAAAGACAGACACACACTTCCTCAACTGAATGAAGTTAAGGAATTTTAGGCAAAAAAGAAGGTGTCCCAAACTTCACATTTCTTAAATACAACTTCAGTAAATGAAGAAGTCTTGACTGACAAACAGCTTTATGTGCTTCCCTGGAAAAGGTGTTTTCATGGTATAAAATCCTAGCACCGAATATACAGAGATCCAGGTGAAACAATGGTTCCCTTTTCTCATAATACAAAGCTTCATAATACTTCACATAATATGAAGTTTCATTTGCTGATTTACACACAAAATTTACACATACAGTTGCCATAGTATCCAAAGGAATGGGAAGCACTGGTAAAAAGCAGACATTCCTAGGATAGAGAAAGATGATCCTGTGTCACTTTAAAACAAGTTGGAGTTATTTTTCAGCTGCAGACCAGGCAACTTCAGGGGAAAAAAAAATTGACATGCTAAACAAATTAATAGCAACAGTTTGCACACTTGGGAAGATCTCTTTTTATCTGAGGTTTCAACAAGTGAGTTTTGTGAAGCTCTTATTTATGGAAAGATAACATTTTTTAAACAAGAAAATTAGGCAGGGTCACCTGGCTTTCACACCAGGGATTCCACAATCTGGAATTGAACAGCACACTTGAGCATTTCTCAGATTACATTTGGCAGCTATGAAATATACACAGATCTCACCACCCATGCATGTACAGCAAAATCACACCTGAAAACATGCCAGGGACAAAGCAGAAGCAAAGGACAAGGCAAAGGAAGAAGGCAGCCAACAAAGACTTGAAAAATAAGCAAGCTGAACATACTGGTGTTCAGAGCTACCTGTCCTTAGTCAAAACTAGGTAACTTCTATTTGTAATCATCTTCTCCCTCTTAAACCTGTACAAAACATGGTACATGTTTTGACACCTGCAGAAAAAAACCCTGAAATTTCAGTGAAAATTGGTCTGTCCTCCAAGCCATCTCAGTTTTCAGCCAGCTCTCCTCCAAGCACACCTCCTGGATTTAGAAAAGGCCAAATTTCTGCAGAGCAGTTTTGGAGCTTCTCAGGGACCCAGCACTGCTTATGCTGCAGAGATTTAGGTCCTCTCATTGCTCACCAAGGGTGCAATATATGCTCAGAGTTATCAGTGCAAGAGAGAAAATTATAGAGAAACTGATGAGAGACTTGTTGATGAACATAAATTAAAGAAAAGGCCCTTAATCTGCCAACTCTGTCTCTTAGAACAAGGCGAAGTAAAAGGTGGCATGTCAAAAAATATAATTACTTACCTTCCAGCTGAAATAAATTATAAGCTCTTAAGCTTAGCTGACAGTTCTGAGGCCTGTGGAGCAGGAAGGAAATGGAAGGTAGCTGCTCTGCTGGCTAGATAGTTTTTAGATCCCACTTCATTCTTTTCTACCCTTCTTAAAGTTACAAAAGGGACTAGTTGGTCTTTTTGAAACATAACAACATAAAGTACATGGAGCCCAGCAGAAGAGTGTTCTGACACAATTTGCATCTCTTTTGGACCTATTATTCCTTCAACTGAAGCATGTGATTAATAATTTTGGGAGATGACTGGATGGAAATGCCCTTCCTTCTCTGCAGCACTGAGTCAGCACCCAGACATCACAGTTAACTGTTACACCCTGGCCAAGGGCAGCTCATCACCCTCAGCCCCATCCATGGGCAGTGGCAGGGAAAAGCCACCTTTCATTCAGAGCTGTAAAGAATGTCTCAGGGAGCCTAAAATGAGCTTTACCTTCCAAACTGAGCAAATAAGCAGAGGATAATCATTGTACCTGAGCCCCAGCAGCACACAAGAAAAAGCAGCCCAGTGGGGCTCATGGCTTTATGGTGCCTGAGGAACCATGGTCATAATGTATTTCCTGGCAATGAAAATACCTATTTCTTGTTTCACTGATCTGTGCTTTGAACTACCATTTGCACCCTAATTTCTGCAAATTCCTTGATGTGTCAGCTGTTCCCCAATGGGACTGAGAAGCAGAAGAGAGGAAATCAAATGGTGTTGAGATGCAAAAATGAAATGGTTGAAGAACTGACATAAACCTGGGGAAATAATTACAAAGGTGTCATCAAAAAATATCATGGAGGATAGAGTCACATTCTTTTGCTAAAGAAGGACAAATACTGAATTAAGAGAAGGAAAAAGCAACTTTCAACATTTCACATGAAGTGGAAGCTAATCAAAATGCAGCCATGAAGATGGTATTCCTTTCAAATGAGTTTCCCTTCAGCTTGTCAAAATGTGATAATTTTTAGCAGATTGTATTTTGCAATTTGAGTACTACTGGGTTTTGCTTTGTTCTTTGGTGCTCTTTATTTAAGTGTAGGTATTAGATTAGGCATCCTTCCCTTCTTAAGACTTACTTTTACAAGGCATTAGAAATATTAACAAAAGTTTTGAAAAGCCTAAAAGTAGTGCACATAGCAAAACTTCTAAATAAAGAGTATGAGTGAATATTTCAACATTTATTATATACAAACACAAATTAGGTTCATCATTCCAATGGATCCCTAGGCTTTGAACCACAAGGTCTGTAATGGTCTGAAAGCAAAACCAGTGAGAGACCCCAGGTCAGAAGAACAATTTAATAGAAAAAAAAAATAAAATACATGCAATAGTACAAAAGAAAAACCACCAACAGAGTCAGAATACAACCTGACATCCCACTAGTTAGGGTGGTGGTAGCAGTGCAGATGAAGTGGTCTTGTTGAAGCAGTGATCCTGTAGAAAGGTCTGGTAGCTCTTGTCCTCTGGAAACCAGTGCATAAGGGCTGCCTTGGTGTTCCACATCTCAGTTTTTATCCAGGTAGGAAATATTTGCCTCCCCCCCTGGGTGGAGCATCTCCCAATGGGATGATGTCATTTTATCAGTCATGCACTGGGACTCAGTGGCCCATTAACAGGAGATACCTCCTGGAGGAAGGATGGGTCATGGAAAAGATAAAGAACACTGCCCCACCTGTTTTTTAACAGCTGGCCCATTAGCAGAGGATATCTCCCACAGAGATAAGGATCACTGCCCCACCTGGTTTCAGCAGATGGTGATAGAATACACACTTTTGGGCACATCTCTACATTGTAACCTAGGACAAGGTCACAGACCCCTTTCTCTTCCACATGCTATAAGTTAAAGGCATCAGTGTTCATGAACTGCTGAGTAAAACTTCAAGGAGCCGTACAGAAAAAAAAACAAAAACAAAAAAACCAACCAAACAAATCAAGCTTGCCTTTGCAAAGGAAAAATTTGGAGTCTGAGCTCCATCTCACACCAGACCACCAAAGACAGAAGCCCATCATCCATCTGAACTCCTGAAGGGGAGTCCCAGGGGACTGAGAAGAAAATAGAAAATAATAAAAACTCAGGGAATATGCTCTGTTTGTGCAACCTGTGAAGAGTAGGAGTATAAAAGTCATGTTCTGGGAAACAAAGCCAAGCTTTGTCTTAGAGTAAATCCAGTATTTTTCAAAAAAATTCTCTTCATTGGAACAGAGTTAATGTATTATATCAAATTATAACTTCTCCAGGAATCAGGTAAGTGAAATAAGGGACAGGTGAAGTTTTGTACCTGCCTTGTGCTTAGCCAGCTCAGACTGAAGCTCCAGGTTTTGCTCATAAGTACCCACATCCTGCTGCTAAAAGAGGACCTAAGGGAATGGCCTGAAGCTGTGTCAGGAGAGGTTTAGGTTGGATATGAGGAACAGCTCTTCACCCAGGGGGTGGTTGGGCACTGGAACAGGATCCCCAGGCCAGTGGCCACACACCAGCCTGACAGAGCTCAGGAATTTGGACAATGCTCTCAGGTACATAGTGGGATTCCTGGGGCTGTCCCATGCCTTTGATGATCCCTGTGGATTCCTTCCAGTTCAGGATATGATATTCTATTCTACTCTATTCTCTTCCAACATAAGAATTTCCAAAGTGTGTACTTTGAAAAGGAGGATAATAATACAGGGTTACCACTCGTTAGCAGCCATCTCTGAGGACATAAAAGGAATAAAAAGCAATGACCTATGGAGAGGAGAGAGAGATATTATCAGAGGTGCCACCAAATGGTCTGACTGACAGGAAGGTGACTCCCAGTGCAAGTTCAGGTCCATCTTTAGGACCAAAAGAGATTACAGCTGAGTCTGAACACCCATAAAAATGACTCGTTGCTATGGCTATGAAAAGGAAAGAGCTCGCTTTCCTCAAAAGCATACTTGAACAAGAGGACAAGCTACCATGATTACAAGCAATACAGAAATACAAAGGTTTAGATTTTAGAAATGGTTTTCAGTGTCTAAATCAGACACCTTTCTCCATCTCACCCTGCTCCAGTAAAATCAGCAATTTTAGGCTCCTCTGAAGAGGAGTAATAGGAGAGCTACAACATGTATTTTTTGACAGAACTCATCATCTCTTGTCTGCCCTTCTTCATTAGCTAATTTCAAAGCAATTTGCATAAAAGAAGGTCCACATCAACAAGATACTGATGGCTCAGAGAAAGAAGGGACTTGTCTGTCATGAGGATGTAAAACATGGGGAAATTCAAGAATGTAGGGCTGCCTACTTTAGTAATTTTTTACTTGTGTGTGCCTGGCAAATCATAGAATTTTTAGTTTTAGTGCACAAATTCCACCTGTCTCTTCTGGGATTTTGCTTTCAGCTGCATTCCTAATTTCATGAGATGATTGTAAAGGTATACATGGATAAGAAGTTATCATAGTATTTTCCAAATATTCCAAGCTGTTTGCATGAGGAGAAAATCAAGCCACAGCAGCTTTTCACACACAGTGAAACCACAGCAGTTTAGTGCTTATGTACAGTCACAGGTATCTATGGAAACAGCAAATTCTATCCCATTGCCACAGCACTCACACTTGTTCCTTCCTTTCCTTTTATGTGATACACTGGCTGGGACTGAAGAGTCCCACGAGAGCATCCAGTCAATACCTCTCCCAAATGACAATTAAAATGGAGTGTCCTATCATGCAGCATATTTTCCAGAGCTCAGTATTGAGGCAGGGAACACCTGCCCTTACACCTCCTGAAAGGACTTCCAAATGTTAGAATGCCTTCTGGTAAGTAGCTCATTTTTTATTGACTTTTATTCCATACATAGTTTTTACCTCCTCTAACCTGACTTTTCCTCTCTGTTGAAGGGACATCCCTTGGCTCTGCCTTTATCTGTGAGTACACCCACACCTAACAACACCAGAAATTTCTCTGTCCCAGAGTAATCACAACTCCTCTTAACCCCTATACCTCCCCTAGTACTTTTCTAATATTGAATGAAATTGCTATTCCAAATCCTTGCTATCACAGACAGCAGTGGATTCAGCTTTTTTCTTCCAGGACTCAGCACTGACACATTATTATAGTTGTCATTTCTGCTGCTTCATCATGTCACACAGTCATGCCTATTTGTCAGTCCTTTATTACCCTTACATTTCCCAGAGCTTTACTAGCCTTCCCCCTCTCAGCTCTGATTTATTTATCTTGGATTACAAGCCCTAAATTCATTAGCTTGTCCTTTCATGGATTGAATCTCAGAGGAGCTTTTTTGGCTGCACTTGGAATGTCTCTAGATACCTTTGAATTTTTTTTTCCTTGGCATTTAGAGAGTCATCTAATTTACTATAATCTGTCACTTTTGATGCAGCACTGTTTGTTCACTCTTTTAGATCAAGGGACATATCAGCATCAAAAAAAAAAAAAAAAGGAGAGCGATTATGTTATTGGAACTTCCTTCAAATCACCTTACAAGTGAACAGAACATCCTCTTTTCCACACAGCTCAAGTTGCTGAAGCATTTTATGGTTATTAATCCAGAGGAGGCCACAGCCAGTGCTAGCTACAGGTATGCTCACAGATTCCACAGCAGTTGACAAGAAATCCTCCCAGAGAATTCAGACTTATGATTTTGCATTTGATTACCCTGATCCAGAAAATTACTAACAGAAAAAGAGAGTAAAAAAAGTGTAAGCTCGGGGTTGAAAACAGCAACTCTGTATTGAATACATTTCAATTTCAGTTATCAAAGCAAGGTCCTGAAATTCACAAGAGGGGATTTTCTTAAATGTACAGGAGCAGAAATAAGTCATTAACTCTGTACATATCAGTGATGTTTAGAACTTCTTAGGAATAATTGAGAAATTCTTCAGGGCTTGCCATTTCACCAGTTATGAGTTACTGCAGTGGGAAACACACCCTACAAGATGGTGTTTAACGTGCAGTAGTTCTTATGTGCTGTGCATTTTGAAATGACTCTCCAGGAGATGGCAAAAACCACATATTTTCAGAGATAAATTAAAAAATTCCAAGATGAAAATACCTTGCAACTCTAAACAATACATAAATTAAAACCAAAGCCAAGAAACCATCCAAGATAACTGACAGAACAGAACAATTATTTCTGAATATTAGAATGACAAGATAATAAATTATTTTCAGTGATAGACTGAGGCAGGAGCAAACACACACAAAAATAATCTAGGATAATTGACAGTGGCTCAAAAATACTTTAAAAACGTTCATTGTTCACCTGGTCAGAATGGTGATTAACAGATTATGAAACTGCATCCAAATGTTGCCAAGCTGCAAGTTCAGATCTCCCAAACTAATCCAGAAACCACCAGA
Source organism: Muscicapa striata striata (assembly GCA_030060385.1). Classification (NCBI taxonomy): domain Eukaryota; kingdom Metazoa; phylum Chordata; class Aves; order Passeriformes; family Muscicapidae; genus Muscicapa; species Muscicapa striata. The sequence continues at coordinate 319,789 of JAREIS010000328.1, read as the reverse complement.
TTTGTGCAAATGAAATGTGAAAGAATTTTTATGTTCTCTCCTCGAAACTGGAGAAGAGACTAAACACAAAATCTCACAACTGGTGACAAGGCAGGCAAGAGCTAAACATGTCTGCCAGCAGACAAGGTATCAGGAATAGCAGAGTGCATGGTTCACCTTCCATCTTTTAAAAGAACAGCTGTGTAGAAGCCATTTGCCCCAGATTTTCTACACAATATTTTGGATTTCAGTCCTATTGAATAGTAAACTGTTCTTTTAATCATAATCCCAACTGACAGGAACTACATAGTGCTGATGTGTATTTCATTTCTCCTCATTACTGGCCATCTTAAAATCTTTACCCTTTCCTCAGTATTATTTATGCAGCCTGTTACTTTCCATCCAATCAGAGCAGAGTCACAATTCTTCAAAAGCTTAACTAATAGGTTTAACTAATAGGTTAAAATGTTATTTACTGACTCCTTGTACCAAGCCTGGCAGTCTGTAAACCAGAGCAGACACAGTTCTCAGCCCACTTTGCCTAAGCGTGCTTGACACTGACAATAAGGAGCAAAATAGCATTTCAGTAAAAATAGATATGAGAATGCAAGTGCCATGGCTCTCATCAGGTTGGAGAGTCCAAGCTGTCAAGTGCCAGTAGGGTGTAAGGCAATAAACATCTAGAAAAATCAAGCTTCTGCCTACCCAGTTCATTTGCTGCTCAAGTACTTCCCCTGCAGCACACTGTGTAAGTGGGACATTAAGTCAGGGAAAAAAAGAAGAGACATGACAAAGAGCAGGCAGAAGAACAGCAAAGAGAACAAGTTGTTATTTCACTACAGATTTTTTTATTCAGCTTTTCTTCCAAGGAAGTCTAAAAGTAACATTTATCACTGTAAAGTCACACTGCTGTTCTGTGAAGATATTCCTAAAACCCAGCAGTGTTCCAGAATTTGGCAAAAACAACATAAAAAAAAGAAAACAAAATCAAAAAAATCCTCACCAACGGTTTGGAAATATGGCCTTGCTCTCATTTTTGTTTAACAATGTTCTGTTACTCACCAATTCAACCTAACCCACATGATCTATGTCTTCAAAAATTTCATAAATTCAGAATTAGATGGTTCTATAATAAATAGTGGGTACCAGCCATATCACAGCCTGATCCATCTTTTCTGGAATGGCATATACCACCTCCATGAACAGCTCTTTTATATAGATATATAGATATATCTATCTCACCTACAATAAGACTTCCTTACATACTGAAGGAAAAACAATGACAGTGTTTCTTCAATCAGTTTTAGCTAAGGGTTTGAAACCCCTGGCTGGGACTTTAACTAAATGTACCCTTTCTGAAAGTGAAGTGCAGAGAGGCAGGGGTAAAGCTGCACAGGAACACCCAGGCACAGTTTTTGGCTGATAAGGTACTGAGGCATTGCCCAGTGCTGGCAAATTGGTGGAAGCAGTTTGGAGACTGCAAGGGTTTCAGTCCTTGAGTTGAAAATCAGAAAAAGTGTATGTAAAGCCACAAGACTGCATATTCTGCATTTCAGATCAGTCAGAAAAGCAAATTCTTATGAGGTCGCAACATCTCATTTACCCAGCATGAACTCTGACCTCAACCCTAAACATTGCATACAGTGCACAGGCACTAAACACTAAAGAGAACACACAGCAAACTTGGGAAAATCTGTGGTTTTCTAAATTAATATATGCCATTTATTGAACCATTTGAAAACTTGGTTCAAAGCACACAGACATGGTGGAAAATTCCTACACAGCTTGCCTTCCAAAAGCATGTTCCCCTCTATGATTTCTGATAACCTAATGTGCCTGGCAAAGATAATTCCCAGGCACAGCACTCACACACCATATTTATTGTGCCCAGAAACACAAGTCATTCTCAGTTATGGAGAGCATTTAATTCCAGGGCCATTCCAGGGCCATTCCAGGGTCAGGAAGGAATTTCTGGAGAATGACCAACCTGGCTAAGGAGGCAGGATTGAAAAAGAGCATAATTTTCTCTCTATCTAAGGAAGACACAAATAAGAACAGAAATTTTCCATTGTTGCAAGATGATCTAGTTCTTAGACATCAAACCTAATTAGTCAAATTGAAAGCCTTTTAGTCCTGCTAAGGGCTAACCTGTGAATGGAAGCATTTGGCTGCAGGTAAGAGTGCCTCAAATAAGGTGAGTGGAGTCTTGAATATCCCAGAGATCAGGTCTGTCCTTGAGGAATTCCCCAGGGATAGATATAAATGGAGCACTGGATACATACTGGCATAATAAATACATATTTATATATGGGTGGTAAAATATATCTCACATATTTAAATAAAATACATATACACATATTGATGGATGGAGGTATATTTTAAAAATCTGCAAAAGTTTTTGCTTGGATATTTTAGTTCAATATCAATTTCAATATCGTCCTTTACCTGTAGTGGAGCCAAAACACAAAACATTTAAACCAAGTGGTGTTTAACTATTCAGCTCTTATATTCTCCCAGTGGCAGCAGTATATAACAGATTTTTTGTGATTACACACTTAATAAATCATATTTTATATCAGTGCTACATTGCAAACCCTCATTGGATTTATTGATTTGTTCTTTTTTCCTTAGGTCAAGTTAAAACTTTCTTGTGCAGATAAATATAGATTCAGAGCTAAAAAATGACCTGAAGCACATTCAATTTGAGGTTTCTTTCTCCATACTGCGTTGTAGGTTATGCTACCACATGGCCAAAATTGAGAAGCCAAAATCCATCTTCAGGGGCCCTTGTTTTGCTTGGTCCAGAAGGAAGAATGTGAATGAATCCTATGGGATAGGAACTTACTGCTCTTGCAATACTGCCAGCTAGAGAGGATCCACTGCCAGAAAGCTGTAATTTGGGTGCAGTTCAATGCATGCAGCCCTCAGCACTCAGTCCTGTAGTGGACTGGGATAAACAGTCCCATTGCAATTCTAATGGGCCAGAATTTCCTCTCTGGGATCTCACTGCACTGCTGCAGTTCTGGAAATCACCTCTGCTGCTCTGAGGTTTAGTGCACAGATGTGAGAAGCCCACTAATACAAATGCTTGAGGCAAGAGTAGGGGAGCTAAACAACAAAGATCAGCAGCTAGGAATGACTATTGAAAGGAAAACAAAACTGGGATCACTCAGAAAATCTTTACCACTTCATAGAAAATCCCTCTTACAAAGGACTTGTAGCTCTCCAGATGCTCCTTTCAGCCCTTCCTGGAGCATGGGCATCAGAGCTGCTCACTTCCAGCCAAGGGACACCTTCCCAGCTGCCAGCACTGCTCTGAGGATGGACAGTGGCTCAGAGAGCTCTTCCAGCAGTGGATCCATCCAGCCCAGATTCCTGTGCATGTCTAAGTGGTGCAGGAGGTCACTGACCCCTCAGACTGTGGGGGATTCATTCTGCTCCCCATCTCTGTCTTCCCACCTGGGGGCTGGACACCCACAGAGCACCTATTAAAGACTGAGGCAAAGAGGGCATTAAGTGCCTCAGCCTCTTCCTCCTCCTTTGTCACTTTTCCTCTTGCACCCAGTAAAGGTGGAGATTGTCTATAGCCCTCCTTTTGTCACTGATATAATTACAGAAACATTTTTATTGCTTTTTACAGCAACAGAGCCAGATTATGTTCTAGTTGGGGTTTGGCCCTTCTAATTTTCTCCCTGGATAAATTCATGACATCCCTGCAGTCCCCTGATTTGCACACATCTTCAAAACTCATAAACTCTCTTTTCATCCTCTTTGCATCCTTTTCATGCCCAGCACCACCTCCACCCACCCTTTGGCAAACGTGGAACATTATGGCAGGAAGCAAAAAACCCACTGAATCAATGGGCCTCCCCTATGCAGTCACACTCATTACAAATCCCCATTAAAAATAGGATTCTCCAAGCAAGCAACATCTCCAGAAGAATTTGAAACACATCTCTTACAGCTCAGAAACAATTATCGTGGTTAATTAAACAATACACACACACACACACAAAAAAAAAAAAAAAAAAAAAAAAAAAGACATATTCTGACATGCACAAGGAAAGTGTGAGTGCTCAAGACCACATTTGGTGATAAAGAATAAACAGTTTGCACGTCCTGTAATTTTATCTTGGAATTCAGAGCAGTCAATGAACTCACTTTGGGGCAAAGGTAACAGGTTAACTTCACAGGGAAAGCAGTAAAGCAAACTGCTGAAAAGTCTGCTAGCCCAGGCAAGCACCCTACAGCAAAAATAATACACACAAGTGGGAGCAACAGGCTGCCCTAAACATTAGAAGTTTAGTTTTGCTGAAGGAAAAAAAAAAAAAAAAAGTATCCTCAATAATTTAGATACCATCTGATACCATGAACTTTAATTCTAGGTTGCTAAGTCAGAGCTATGAAAAAACAGGGTTTCTTGAAGCTATTTTGTGACTTTTATGGTTCTAATTTGAGCCCAAGTTGGCAATGTGAACTGGGGGGAAAAAAGCAAAGAAAATATCTATGCATCCATGTGATCTTATCTTTGCTAAATAAAAATTAGTTCCCACACATCAAGTCAGATTCTGAAGTGCCACATTAATTTTTTGCTCATATCAACTGTTACATAGATCTTTTCCAGACACAGAGCAGTCTTTTTGTAAGCATTTCTACAAAAATATTCTTTTGTCTGTTCCAGTTCAGAATTGCATCATATGAAGAAAAATAAGATTTCTGAGACATCCACCTATGAAAATGTGAAGTTTCATTGAAAACATGCCTGTGATTGCAAATTTTGTACAGCTTTACTCAGCTCCAAAACTGAGTGCTAAAAATATATTTGCTTTGCTTTCTTAAGGAACCATGAAGATTTCATGTCTTCAAAAGGGACTGAAGACCCAAGATCTTGAGCACAGACCTTTTACAGGCTCTCTCCTCTACAAGCAGCTCATCAGGACATTCTTTTGCACCCTTTACATTTTGGTTTTATCATGTATAATATTCTGAAATCACACTTCTAATCAGACATTTCCCAATTCCCCTCGTGCTCCACCCCACCCCCTCAAACAATCAAAAATAGAAAGATTGGGAGAGGAAGAAATGAAGCCAAAAGCAAACCTTCTCAGGCACAAATTTTGGCTCTAGTTCTTTCCATCCTCACTGTCCCAAGGGTGGCAGGACAGCTCTGGGATCTCCTCTGTGCACACCCATCAAACCTGGGCAGCACCAGGAACCTTTGGCCAGCAGGTCAAAGAGGCCAAAAGAGGAAAAAAAAGTAAATCATGTGTCTGAAGCAGAAGCATAAGCTCATTCTTAGACATGAGATGATGATATGAAGTGCTCAGCTTCACCTTAATGGTATGAATCACACATTTGGCCCTCAGACAAAGTTCTTGTCTTTCTTTGCTGTTCAGTGGGAAAGCACTTCCACTGAGAAATCTGCACACAGCAAGGTCGTGCTCCGCTGAAATCTTTCACACCTTCCAAATAAACACTCTGTAACTCTACTGAGCTAACACACATAACTTTTGTGAGGGAAAAAAATGCAGCACAGCTCAGATACTTTGAAATACCTGGTGTTTCTCCCCAGATGAAACAGTAAGAAGATTTCTCAGGCTAACTCAGTATCACAACACAGTCACACAAAGCAGGGCAACATCAGCTCTGGAGCTTTACATTAACACCAAACTGCCCTAAAAGCAGATGGTATCCAAAAAAAAAGCTAAAAATGTCATGATCTGTGAACTTACATAATAAGTGGGTTAAAAGAACACATGGATATGTCTTTCCACAATCAGTGATGGGAGAATAAATTAGCAATGACATTTCAAAGGTCACACTTAAACGACTCGAGTCTTCACTCCATTTACAAAAATGACAATTAGCAAAGAGAGACAGGAATCAGAACAACCTGCAGGAAGAGAATCATGAACGTGACAGCTCGTGGCAGCCCCAGATGAGCTTTAAGAGGGTAAATATCAGGTTACAGTGACAGTGCAACAGGAGCTGCTTGATCCCCTGGGCTGGTGTTATTGCCTGAGCACGGTGCTTTGGTTATTGTCACAGGGTGAGGTGTGACTCTGCTACCCTGTTTAAGACATGAACAAGCCTAATGTAGGTTTTATTTGCCATAGACATACTTCTGTCTCTATCCTGTGAAAATGTTCTCTCATGCTGTCAGTGCTAGGACCTGGCAACACAATCTCTTCCCATGAACAAGTCAGGCTGTGATGAGCTAAATAAATTCCAACCAAAACACAGGACACATGCCTCTGTGAAAGCTTTTTCTCAAAAGTTCCTAAGAATGGGTATCTGGAATGGAAAGCAAGTGAGGAAGACAGGAAGGGAGAGACAAGAGAGACAAATAGGGAATGATAGCATTTCACAGTAGGAAATGCAATAGAGATGGGACTGAATGAGCCTACACCACATGCTGAATGTGCTACAGCTCTACAGAAAATACCAAAATATGTGACAGACACAAAGGATACAGTACATTCCCCTCAATTGCATGGTATTTTGGTGGCAATCAAAAACAGAATAAAAATTAAAAACTCACTTCTTCCATAGACTAGACTTCCAATAAAAGCCAGGTTCTTAAGTTTGTCAGAGTTAAAAGTGCTGGCATTCCTGAGCACAAGGAGCACGTTTCCAGCCTGCCAGCATCATGCTGGTTCTTCCATGGCTGCCTTTTCCCAGCACACAGCTGGGGACAGCTGCACACTGAACTGGCAGAGTTTGCTATGAATGGGGAGGGGGATGCCTGGCCAGGAGCTGCTGGCAGGCACACAGCTGGACAAACTGCCCTCAGGACAGACCCTACACACAGCCAACAAACCAGCCCTGGAACAGAGCCTTCAGGGCAGCAACAGCCCCTGAGAACACCCTCATATTCCCTCAAAAACAGCTCTTTCCTCTAAAATACCTTTAGAGATGACAGACCCACCACCTCTCCAGTGGCTGGCATTCCCTTTGATCAGGGTTTATTGGTGGTTTCTAATTCTCACCCACCCTCATGGTTTCATTTAGAGAACTAGGTTGATTTCCAGATTAGCAAAAGGAGACAGAATTGGGGCTGGAACTTTTGGCACTCTCCATCCCCAAGGAGGTCTCTAGGGGCTTTTCCTACACAATTCCTGGGGAAATCCACATGGATAGGGATTCTGGATGGACTGGCCTCCCCCTGAACTCCTATTACTTTGTTCCTCTCCCCCAAAATACCTGCTGAAGCCTAAGCGTGTTTCTCTCACCTCTTTGTAATCCTAGCTTGCATCTACAGATGTCAATGTATTCCCTCCTACCCTCTTCTCCACAGAATGATGCATATGCACAAGCCCTTACTTTTTTTTTTTTTTCCTCCCTCAAATTTCCACCTCTTTCCTTCTATCAAAGTACTTCTGGTCCTCTCACCACCTCCAGCACAGAACAGCACTACATTTTTAGCATGCAGTATTTAACCTCACTATTTATGCCTTTCTTTTTGTTTGGTCTATTACATCAAGGGACAAAAACATTTCCATTAATGGACATGGTGTCAATTCAGAGTCACAAAATGTTAGATTTTGCAGCTGCCTCAGCTGGAGCCTTCTGAACACAGTCCCACAGCCAGCTTCACTCAAGAGTAGTCTGAGCACTGCTTTGGCTCAGGACAGACTGTGACTGTGGCAGGGCAGCCAGACCTGGTTACAGGACAGCTGGTGCAGAAATCCCAGGCACTCCCAGAGCTCTGCCAGTAGAGGAACAAGCAGTAACAGAAGAGAGGCAAAACCAGGATTTCATCCTCCCCAGGCTACAGGAGGCTGCTAGCACAGACAGATAAATATCCTTCCCCTTTTACACCTCCTCACTCATAGCTCCAAAGCTTTCTGGTGGGCACAGGGCACTGCCCCTGGTTGTGAGCAGCCCTACTAAGACAGTATTCCCATACTGTCACTGTCTGATTAGGAACAGTGAATAATGCAGCAACACACATGACTTCTTCAAAGCAGCAAGAAGAAGCGATTTATTGAAAAGCCATCACAATTATATAAGATAGATCATGCAAAACAAAGTAGAAAAGATTCATTGGTCCAAGAAAGCAACACCTCTTTGAAAACATGCTTTCTGCAAAGCATCACGAGACACTCACAGGGCTCTGTGGTCAACACCAGGTGTTAATCTGTGTTATTCATTCTTCCTTCTCTTTTTTGCCTCTGAGAAAAGTCCCCAGCCTGGGAAAGATCTGAGCTGGAGCTGAGAAAGCCAACAGCCTGGGGAAAATCTGAGTTGGATTTTTCCACAAGCCTTCAGCAGTGTCCACTCTATACCCTGTGGGCCTTCTTTCCTTGCAGGAGCTGGTGGTCAGCAGGAGACAGAACAGCACTCCCCAGGAGCACAGGAGGGAGGAAAAGATGAGGAGTGCTGGGCTCAACCTGTCCCCTCCTCACTCTGCCCATGCATACACCCACGACAGGGAGGGGGACAAACAGAGAAGGGGCCTGGGAGGGATAATGACAGAGCACATCCACACTCCAGTCACTGTTGGGATGCTCAACAGCAAAGGAAAACAAGAATCATCTCCATTCAAGACACATGTTTCCTCATATCTATAAATTCTGTAGCAAATCTGACACAGAAGAACCAAACCAATTGAGCAGTTCTGCAAATACTGTGCAGATGTCTCAAACTGACCCCACAAACACAATTTATACTACAGTGAATACTGCTTTACTCTTGTGTTTTCTGCACATTTTGTCACATAGACCTTGAGTGCTGTGTTTCCAGCAATATACATTGATTTTAATATCTTCTGAATATAGAAAGTATCAACATAATGGGCATTTTTTTAAATATGTCAAAGGAATGAAACAAGATGCTGACTGGTCAGTGCAATCCTTTAAAATTCAAGTATTCCTTTAAAGCCATAGATGAAATTATTAGATAATATAATTATTGCATTAAGATAAAAAGCATTAGAGATAAAATTTATTTAGGGCAGAGGCTCCAAGAACACCAGAGTCATTGGACAAAGCATCAGTTACAGATGGTTGCAGTCCTTACAGGGCATTTTCTCTGCTCCCCTTTTTCTGCTGGGGCCTATAAACTGTTAAAACTTTCCATCAGAACATATTTGCTGACCATTCCCACACACAGAACGATGGTCCCATCACCCTGGCAGTGTCCAGACAAACAAGGGGGATGCACAGGCAGGCCAGGTCTAGTGCTTCTCTTGCTGCTCATTTCTTGTGTTAACAGCAATGTTCTCACTCTTCCTAATGAGGGCAGGACTTAAAATTACCATGTCATCTTCAAAATTTGAAAAGTGCCTGGCTAAAATTCGATTATGATAAACCCTTTTCTAATCCTGTTACAGTTTTGATATGAACTTTAAAAGGGAAAGAGTTAAATTCTTACTCACTGCACCACTGAATATCTGGTTAAAGGCAGCTCCTCCTTCACTTATTTTAATTTTTATTTTGCAAACAAAAGTCATTCTCCATGCATATTCTAATCACACTACCTCTGAATTCCCTGGACAGGGTGTGGACAGCAGCAGCAAGGGAAATTTAAACAAGAAAATAGTTTTCACAGGGGCTGTGAGAAGTCGGAATAGCTGTACCATAATGAAAACGTGTTGGAATGAATTCATTGCCATCTGTCTTTATTTTGCTAACCAGCTCAATCAGACACACAAATATACTCAAACATGAGAAAAATATTTAAATTATTTGTGTTCTGTCCTTTTTCAACACGCAACTCTCAATGTCAGTGTTTTTGTCAGTTTGAATGCTCATCAATAGCAGTGAATTCATTTGTGCACAGCCTTTGGGGATATACCTATGCAACTTCAAATCCACGTTATCAACATCATGCAAAAAAGCCCACAGTGAAAGTTAGAATATTACAATTTTAAAGTTGTTCAAGGAAGCATGACAAAAAAATACAAAAGAAACTTTGTTCCTCATTGTCAGAGTAATTAAAAAGCCCTACAGCTTTTCTAATTGATGGATAGGAAAAAAAGCTCAAAACAAAAATATCTTGTAGCTCTACCACAACATTTCTCATGCCAAGCATAATCCTATAAAGAGAGAAAGAAATTATGGAAAAGGGGGAAAAGAGAGGAAAGAAAATGGACTTTAAGAAAAATACAGAAAATAATGACAAACAATCTGAAAACAAGTAATCAAGAAGAATGAAACAAATGCAGAGCTCTGCCCTCCACAGAGCTGCAGGAATGTGCCCTGAAGCCACCTTCTCCCCGGACCCTGTCCCTCAGCCTTCACAAGCAGCCCCAGTCTCCCCAAAACAAAAGGGCAGGGACAGAGCCAGCAAGGACTGCTTTGAGGAGAGACCACATTGCCCAGAGACATTCCTGGGCAGATGAGAATTTCTAGACAAGGTCAGCCTCAGCAGCTGCCCAGAGACAGCTCATTTCTTTCCACCCTTCATACTGAAAGGCAGCTTCAACCCTTCCAGCCTGCAGTCCAAAGAGGCAGAACTACAGCCAGGACCATTCCCCTGGGCACATCCTGGAGCTGCAGATGTTTCATTTGCTGCAGACAGGACTCAGCAGCAGAGCATGGCTTTGCAGTATCTGAGGTAGGAGTTATTGCTCAGGAAGTGGTGCAGAATGAGGGTTTACAGCACACAGGTGCACTCAGTGGTCCTAAGGCAATTTTCCACTCTAAATGCTTCTATGATTCTGTATCTTCTCCAGAGCTTGGCTTTCTCAAAAAAGAGGCCCAGCACTGTAAAGGTGAAAGATATCCCATCCTTTCAGCATACCCCCCACACTCTACTCTTCTTTTCTCAAACACCAACAGGGCAGGAACCAGCACCACACAAGCAAAAACTCCTCTTACACAAACCCACCTTCCTCTGCTCAGCACTCCCGACCCAGCTGATCTCCAGCAAGAGAGCACAATTAAAAGGGTGCAGAATGAAGGACTCCCAACACCAGTGCACACTCACAAACCACTCAGCATAGCAAACCTGGGCAGGTTTCAGCAGTTCCCTCTCTGCAGAGGGTTTGCTGGGAGCAGCATTGCAGCCAGGGCACAGGCACAGAGTGAGACCTTGCTGCTGTTCCCCAGCACATCTCACTCCCTGCAAGAAGTGACTTACACAGATAAAGGCACTTGGTAATTCAGATTCCTGCTCCACATCCAGATTTAGGGAAGGGGACCAGAACATGTGGAACTTAGAGATTTGCAGTGCTGTTCTTTACTGGTTATTTAGGGCAACAGGCAAAGGTTCAAGTTCTCTCTGTATTACAGGCTCCAGACCCCATCACTCATTCCCCTCCACCAGCCCTGCACATGTGAAAGGCTCCTGCTCCCAAAAACAAGGCTGCTGACAGCAAGAAACAAATTTCACACTGTACCCAGCAGAGCTGCAAGTGTGTTAGCAGCGGAAAAATCAGCACTTCACTGAGGTTCAAGACTTCTACAGTGGAAACACATGAAGGAACACTCTGCTGAATCTTTGCATTTCTCTTTTTTTAGCCTTTTTTCCCCCGAGTTTGTATTTTTCCACCACATGCAGACAATACTAAATTTGGAATTCCTCAGCTGTGCACAGCAGTAAAAACATGTAGTCCTTTTAATGCTGCCTCTTATGAAATCTCTTTTTCTGGCACAGCATTTTTCTTGCTAGAACAGACTAGAGAATTCCTCAGCACAACCTAGAGACTAAATTTATTTTATGTAAATAAACATTTTGAAATAACTTGGACTAGCAGCTGGTGCTGCCATCAGGCACCCCAGAATATAACCACCACTGCCAGGCTGAACACGAGCAGCCAAACCCCAGAGCACGGAGCAAGAGAAAGAGGAGCCAAGGGAGTCAGCACCTCAGCACCTGCCTGGGACACCAGCACCACTGGATAGAGAACAGAGAGCTTCCCTAAATCAGATGAGAAGAAAGTCAGCATTGTTTCTGACACCCCAAAAAAACGAAGCACAAGCTACACGGGGCCACTTGGAGGAGAACAAAGATCACAAATATGCCATTAGTGAAAGGAAAGATCAAAATAACTCCATGAAAAGGAACTGGGAAAGCAAATCAAGGAAGGAGAAAAAAGAAAAACCATCAAAAAACATACCTAAACCAGAAAGGAACATCAGAAAGAGCTTTCTTCATTGAAAACTCTCTGTAAGCTCAGAAGCTGATAAATGGACATTTGGGAGGTAATTTGTTTCCATCCCTTTTGTGGTTTAGCACTGATGCTCTAAATGATTCCTTTCACTGCTTCAGATGCAAAGCTCATTTACCATCAGAGGGCCAAACGCCACGGACTGTCAGGTGAAGGATGTTTGAGTCTTGAGTGTGAAGTTGAGCACAATCTAGGTGGAGGAGATTCTGAATAATGTAGTTTGAGAGTCACTCGGGTCCATAATTTTTCATCTAAATCCTTCATCAGAGAATAAGTCTTCAGCATCCTTTCCTTCACAGAAAACTCATTTAATTCCAAACAGTGGAGACAAAATGAAACACCTCCCATTTGAAGAAAACAAAGGTCAAAGAAAGTTTCAATCTTCGCATTAAAAATAATAATAGGTAACTCTAGCCCCTCAATTGATTTAATTATAAAGAGGTAATTAAAAAGTGCTCTATTCAAAGAGTGACAAAGCAGGCTTGCAAACTGAATACCAAGACAACTGCATGCCTGAAAGTTGGGCACATGGCATGAATAATGGGATGGCTGAGAGCTGTTCCAGTTTGCCATTTTTCTTTATCCAGACAGGGGTTTGATGGAAACTACAAATGCAGAGAGGATATTTGAGAAGGGAGTATTCATTATGAAAAGATGGATTAAGATGCAGATGTTGAAGACTGGAATATGCCTCAATCCTCTTACGGAGGTGATTCCACAGCCCTTGTTCCCTGAACAGTCAGTCACAAACTTCTTGCTTTCACAATATTGCTAGATTAGCTCTAAAAAAAGAGTTTTCCTGAAATGTGAAAAAACCAGGATGCCCACAAAGCATGTGAGAGGCAGGCTGCTGTGGATAGCTTATGGTGCACAAAGATGAGAGGCAAACACAAGCAGAAGTTATCTGCAATAAAATATTCAGTAACCAGGCCATTATCAGGCACTTTCATCATGATAACAGCCTCCCAGCTGAGATTGGGGTATTAATATTGGTAGGTTGATACCTTCCTCTAATAACTTTGGCCTAAAAACATAAGCGGCTTTTACATTTTTAATTACGACTGGATTTTATTCTGAGGCTATAATCCTTTTCCAGCAATTGGATTAATGAAAATAGTGATTTATAGGGAGGAATAAAAAATAATCCAGTGAGAGCAAAACTACCCTGGCAGAGGGGAGTCCCAGGCCTCAAGGAGTCCTTCACTGCAGTGGGACACAGAGCGAGGTCAGAGCAGCTCCATCAGCTCCCACCAGCCACAGCCAACACCTGCAGGACTGAGCTTTGAGGGGTTACATCCCAGCTCCTCTTGGAAAATACCTGGAAGCAAAGCACTGCTTTCGTGGTACTCTCTGCACTGGGTGCACATTTTTTAAAACATCAGAAACTAATTTTCATCATCTCATGCCAGGTCTTCATTTGTATTCATGTAGGCTCAGGACAGGCAATGGCATGAGGATGCTGAGATGAATGCAGTTCCTCCAAGAGAGCTGTTTGTTGGCACATCCTCACTGTCTCTGAAAATGTGTCCTATGCCACCACACACCCCTCCTTTCTAAATTTATCTCACCACAGTGAAAAGAGCACAGCAGTTCTTATTCTTGAGCTGGACTTCAGCTCCTGAAAGCAGATTTTAGCTCACTACACATTCAGGTTATACCAGTTGAGAATGGACTTTCATTTTTGTAGCTTCCACAAGTCACTTTAGGTGAAATATTTTGCCCCTGCAATAATTTTCACTTTTAAATATCTGATTCCTTGTATTTTAGCATTTACCAGGGGTCACTGCTATTCACACAAATGTTTAGTTTGTCAAAATCATCTATGAAAAAAAAAACCATCATTTAAAAGTGTTAAGTCATGCCAGAGAAAACATGGAACGGGGCTCTGTGTTTGCTAATGTAGATGAGTGAGTAGAACTGCCTGAAAAAAAGAACAACATTAAAAAACTTCTCATGGAATAACATTGTAAAAAGCTAGGATACAAATGATAGGGTTTGAGGTTTTTTATTTAAGACAAAGCAGAAGATTTGGTTTTGCTTTGCTCTTTTGTTTTTTTTTTTTTAAATAAACCAACCAAACAAAAATAAAATAAAATACAACAACAAAACCTCCCAAATTTAAATGTTGGTACAAGATTTGCACAACATTTTCTTGTTACATGAGAAAAGCCTTTTTTTACCCAAACTCTCAGTGATAGTACAAAGCACAGAATGTGAAGAAAAAAAAAAAAACAACAAAAAAAACCACAAAATAACACTAATAGAATACGTGTACCCAAAGTGAATCACCTTGCTACTAGGAGCCAAAATTAGATCCCTGCTATTATTTAAGTCCTGCAAAAAGATTTCTTTTGGAAAACTGCAATGACCCTGTGAGGTCTAATGCTTTATTTTGCTGTATCTGCAACACAATCTTCCGAGCCCATCTCCTACACAAGAACAGCATAGATGCAACACCAAGGAAACTGTAAAATCCTCTGACAACAACAACAGCAACAAAAAATCCCAGACATAACCAGGCTCACAGCATTTCTTGCAGGTATTTTTTCTGTTTTCAGGCGGCCATTGAGCTCCATTATGTCCACATTGCATGCGCTGTGTATGTGACAAATACACACAGCATGTACAATGAGGACACGATAAAGCCACACTGGAGAGGTCACAAGTTGCTTCAGAGAGGAAAAATCAGCCTCTGGTGGCCCAAGCCCTGGAACAGCTCTGGGGAAATGTTCTCACCTGGAAAAAAGAGGTGATGTAGCCAACTGGAATGCCCAAGAGTCATTTGTAGAAAGGAAGAAACTACTTCAGAGCTAGTGAGTTTAAGAAAAGGGAGTACATCAAAAGGCACTGTAAGAAGAAAGCGTACGGGAAATAATCTAAGTTTAATTGCAATTATCAATATTTCAGTCTAATGGCACTGCTGTGTTACTGGAAGCCAATAGTTTTATCAGTGATTTAGCAGAAGTTTCAGAAATGGCTGCACTTGCACCTCTTTTTTCAGCACTTGTACTATTACCTGGATCTTTAAAAAACACATTATTGACAACTGCTAGGAGCGTTGGAAAATAGGAAAAAATAATTCCTCCTCCCCTCAACCACAAGTATTTAGTGCTGCTTTTCAAAAGCTTTCCAAAAGTATACTTTCAGAATCTGTGCTTCAGGCAAATAAGTTCATAACAAATAAAACTTTATTAAAGCCCACAGATGTTTTTTATGAATATTGCAACTATGTATTTATAAAGTCACAGCAGAAAAGATGGTCTGGAGGCATATTAGCAATCTCTGACAAAAGATCAAACTACAATAGATACATTAATAAAGTTTAAAACAAGAAAGATCAGCAAAAATAAGATTAAAAATAAAGCAATACCACAACACATTTCCTTCTCCCATCTCTCACTTTGTCACTGACAACACAAGAAAGATGAGGCTTTTCCACATGACCTGAGAGCTCACAGAATTATTCTTCCTGGCATTAGGGTAAAGACAGGGTGTTTTCCAAATGAAATGGTCCCAATAAATATTTTCCAGAAATTTCTTCCCATTAACATACCATAGGAAGTGTTCTTCTTTTTTATCCTAATGGAGAGTTATTTCATACAGAAAGCAATATAGAATTTTTGACTTCACAATATTTTCAAAACCATCCTCTGTATTCTCCATTATTACGTGGAAACCAAAAAATTCATAGGAGTCTTTAACTCCTTTTTCATTGAATTTTTTGTTTCATCTGTCATTATATAATAAATAATATCTTTGTTTCACAGAAGGGGAATGTAAGGTAGAGAATTTAGGGGTTTTTTACCATTCCTCACAACCTCTTAAAATATTCTTCAAGACAGCTTTGAGCACAGTCAGCAGCCTAAATATATGTTCACAAATCTGACTTGCCATACAGTGCCACAGCACAGCTATTCTCATACTCTTCAGCATAAAATAAACTGTTTCTCTCAGTCAAGTCTGATTCTCAAGAATCAAGGATACTCCTTTACCTGAAACGAGGTCAAAACCTCATAAGAGAAGGCAGAACCTTGGGTGTTATGCAAACACAATTTGTTCAATATTTGGCTCAATTCAGGTTTTTTAATAACTCAAGATTTCTAACTCATTGCCCTCCTGTGTTGCTATGGGAGCATAAGATATCTTATAGCAGTTCCTATGAATGCAGTCAGTTTCCAAAATGCAATTCTTCTTTCAAGGTATTAATGCATAGAATGATAAAGAAAGTCATTAAAATTCTTCTTTTCACACCAGGCACAGTTTCCTATTCTTGATTTAAAGGAACTGCTTGGCCATTGTCAAACTAAAGTTTACAGGAGTTTCAACCAATCTCAAACATACTGTGAGTTCAGCAAAACTGCTCCCTTCCCTGATATCCTTCACCAGCTCAGTGAACCGTGCTTGCTCCTGGCTCAGAGGCTGGGGGTGCAGAAAATAGAAAACCCAAACAGAGCCTCCTTTCAGCAGCTCCTGATCCTTACAGTGCCTGGTCAGCACTGAGAGAGAACCAAATCTCTAGGGAGACAACACTCAGCATTGTTCAGCTTTTACACCAGAGAGCACCTGTCCTTCACAGTGCCAAAGTCCCACACAGACATGCCAGCCTGTAGGAAATAGCATCCAATTTTTTATATTGGATCAGTTAGGCAGGTGAAATACATACTCTTAAAATTTAAAAAACTATAAAGGATATGTTACTATCAAAATCATCAATTTCTGTGTCACTTCAGAAAAACACTCAGATGCTCATGATGAACTGAGGTTGCAATCTCTGCAAGACAATAAAATAGAGAAGATGATTCAAAGAGCACAGAAGGGTTTGCTAGAAGTAGAGAAGTGACATCCTACTTTGTGCACCAGGGAGGTGGATCCTTCTTTCGCCCACAAACCTCTCTTTCATGAATTCAAAAATTCTGAATTGAATCTTCATAAAATGTGAAAAAAATGGTGTTGTTTTTTGCCAGACCTCTTGGCAGAAAAAGATTTAAATTTATATCAAGTGTAGGCATATGTAATTACCCAAGTATATTTCTGATAATAGGTGCTATTGAATATCCATTACATTTGAATGAACAAGTACAACCACTGAATGTCAGAAGTACATTCAGAATATTTAAAATTTCATATAGTGAAGCCACTGACAATTTTTGAAATACTGAATTATGAATCCTTAAACACTGCTGGCTCAGGGAACAGAAAATTATGATCAACTACACAGGTTACAAGCTAATCTCAAAGGTCATTTGAAAACTTCTCATATGTTTCCAAAAACTACCAGAAGGACAGAAAGGAGAACAATCAAAGCCTTTAATATATATTAATCCATCATGTTGCCATATACAGTCTTCACTCCTCAGTTATATAATGCCTGTGCACATTCATGTTCTAATTTTATAAAAGAGGCAGGTCTTATATCTAAAAAGCATATCTATCTACGGGGCAGATTAACCATTTGGTTACTCTCAGACCTGTTCATCCATCACAGACTGACAGACACTGATCAGACTGAAAACAGCACTTGGCACTGACACAATTTCTTTCTCTGGACAGCTTCAGCAGAGGTATAAGGACACTGATCAGTTTTTCAATAGAATATGGGAAATCCTGGAAGCTTTCCAACCCTCTGCCTGTCAACACATGCCCATACATACCTGTTACATGACCAGAGACTTCCCAGCCCAAAACTGGAGGTGGGGCACATTGTCAGGGTCCTGTGTTCAGAATCCAAATGGCAGGGAGTGACTGTACCCAGAACAACTGGGGAGGGGTCCTCAGGCTGCAGGTCCAAAGTGCTACCTCAGATCCACACCTCAATTGAGCTGAAAGTCAAAGCTCCAGCAGCCCTAAAAAGGTGGTAGTGTCAGGGTTCAAAAAGCCAGGAAATGGCAGAGCTTCCACTGTGATGAAAGAGGAGATGCAGGGATACCTTGGGTTGCAATACAGGATGTGACCAGAAATGTGTATTCTCTCACCATCTATTGAAGCCAGGTGGGGCAGTGACCCTTATCTCCATGGCACACATTATCTGCTCATGGGCAGCTTTAAACCAGCTGGGGCAATCATCTTTATCTTTCCCACAGCCCATCCTCCCTCCAGGAGAGATCTCCTGTTCGTGGCCATTGAGTCCCAGGGCATGGCTGATAAAATTCCATCATCCCATGGGAGATGCTCCAGCCAGGGGAGGAGCCAAGCCTTCCCTACTCAGATAAAAACTGACATTTTGGACACCAAGGTACCTTCTTTCCACTGGATTCCAGAGAAAAGCCAGACCTTTCCACATCATCCCTGCACCTTCAGAGGAAACTGCACCTTCTCCAGGAGCACTGCTCCAGCTGAGCCACATCTGCCACTGCAGGAGGATGCAGCCACCATGGAATGGGACTGTGCCAACACCCTGACTGACTGATGGGGTGTCAGGTTGTATTCTGACTCTGGCAGTGTTTTGGGATTGTTCTTTGTGATACTGTATTTGTATTTTAATTTTCCTAGTAAAGAACTGTTACCCCTATTTCCCATATCTTTGCCTGAGAGCCCCTTAACTTCAAAATTATAATAATTTGGAGGGAGGGGGTTTATATTTTCCATTTCAAAGAGAAGCTCCTGCCTCTATTGGCAGACACCTGTCCTTCAAACCAGGACAAAGGAGAAAGATGATAAAGGGTGCTAACATCACAGCTGGTGATGGCCACTGTAAGGTGGATGCTGGAGTGCAGTGTTTAGAAATCCATCAAGACCTGGTCACTTTGATCCTCTGTGCAGTGCAGTGATGACAGTGACATGGGCTCCCCAGGGGTTTCCAAACCCTCCCTTATTGCTGTCCATGCCAGACCCAGCATGTCCACTAGGACTGGTCATGTGTCCCCAGAGGACTCCTGGCTTATTGCACTGGCCTTCAGAGTGGCCCATCTGCTCAAAGCTATTCATACCTCCTGAGCTGAAGCAGTATTTTAGGAGAAGGAGAATTATTAATGAAAATTGGAAAACTAACATAAAACTCATTTTTCTTCAAGGGCATGAATCCAAACTCTGATAGTTAATGTTTCCAAGCACCACTTGAAGTCAGCTCAAATTTTACTAATTAATGAGCAGCAATGCTCCTTACCCTTTAAAGGATGCTGGCAACAGAAATCCCCAAACCCAAAGCTCTGAGGAGGAGGCCATGCCCAGCCTGTCACTCACTCCAATGGACACACTTAATCTCCAAAACTTAGTGGAGCATCTTTTTCTTCTTTGAAACAGTGCAAGACTTACTTGGGGGCATCTTTGGATGGCATCTGTATTGGGACAGAGTGCAAGCCAGCTGCCCTCCTAAGAGAGGGGGTTCAGCCTGTCCTGGAGCTGCACTGTGGCCTTCCACCCCACAGTGCTCCATCCCTCACCTGGGAGTGGGGATGACAGCACACCTGCACTCTCCTCCTTCCACTTCTGCAGCTCTCTTACCTGCCCATACTCCTACCAGGTTTCCCTGTTCTCCTGGAGATGGGATGGCTCAGAGTAGTCCAACATTGGCTTTTATGAAAGCATGTCATTTCACACAAAAAATAATGTCATATTAAAAAGAAAGAAAACGGATTATCCTGAGATCAATCTAAATTTATTTCTGCAAACAAACATTAAAAAACCAAGGACTGAGAATGCTAAAACAATTCTCATTTCTGAAGTGGAATTTGAAGAGACTTCAAATGTAAACAGGAGTAAACAGGATTTCAGATAACTTTTTTTTTTCCCCCTAAACTCCTGTGTTATCAAGTCTTGTTAGAAATTTTACAGAAGCTAAGTCCCTAATAGTTTTTGTCTTTTTACTGGGATTTCATCAGACCAAAACCAAAGTAACCTTTGGATAAATAATTTATCATATTACAAAGCATCTGTTTGAGTCCACTTTTAAAAATAAATAAGTATTTAAAACACTCAAATACCAGCTCTATCCAGCCCTCAGCAATTCTATTACCTCTATAAAGCCTCACAAAATCACCAAGCAAACACAAGCTGCCACTCCTTCCAATAACAGCACCTTCTTCACACCCTGATTTTATCTTATTCATCTGCATTTCTGATTCTAAAATAACACCAAGAACTTCTTGCAAAAAGTGACTACAAACAGGTCCACAATAAAACGTTTCTCCCATCTTCCCAACCATGCACAAGGACAGAACCAGAACATGATTAACCCTCTCTGAATTTGTCTTGTCACTCTGTCAGACATTACCCCCTTCAAAAAAAATATAAATGTGACAGTTTCAGCACAGCTTGTGGACCACAGGTGTTCATGAGGGAAATAAAAAGATCCAGCATATTCAACACTCTCCATTTTTAGCACAGGAGACACAGTTTTAACAGATCAGAAGCAGAAAAAGAAAAGTCTCTCCTCTTCAAGAAGACCACCTATGTGCCATCAGGTGGAAGACAGTCAAATATTAAATGGGCGAAGCAAAACAGCAGAAAACCTAAAAGAAAGCTTCATATGCACAATTACCATTATTTCAGAAAACACTTTAGAGGACACAACTATTCTGACAACTAGTTACTACCAAGGTGTGCTATATTTTAAAAGTTACTATCTGAGCATCCAGGGGCAGGATATCTGCAGGGTGAGAGACTATGGCTGCAAGATTTTGCTGAAGAGATACTGAGAGCATTGGAGAAGTGCATAGTCTTTAAAATAATTTATTCCTGCACAGCAGGAGAGCTCAAGGATGTGTTTTCACTGAACAATACAAAACGGCAGTAAGCAACATACAGAGAAGTCCATCAAAAATTAACCCCTTCAGGGCACAAAGCATCAACCAGGGATGAAGGCTTGAATACCCAATGCCTTTCCCCAAACATCACAAAGGCTGGGGCAAAAGTCAAAAACTCCCCTGCAACACTGGCCACGTTTGGTTTTCTTATTCTGCCTGCCACTGCCACTGGCAGTGTGTATCTGCCTCCACACCACAGCCAGAGCAACGTGGAGCTGGGACACATCAGCTGGAGGAGGGAGAGGTGGAGCAGGTCAAGGAAGAAGGGATGGGAAGGGCCTTTGGCTGCAGTGAATGGAGCTGCACATAGTGCAGTCACACCTTTGCCTGCAGTACAGGCACATTTTGAGAGCCTGGCATTTGATGGACATCAGCTCCAATGCAACATGGGAATCTTTGTATTCCTGAAACACTGCTTAGCATCTCACATTTATGCTGGCAAGGAAGCAATGCTCCCACAGGAAGGTCATCATTTTGATGGCAGAGCAGATATTGATTAAACACTGAAACCATCTTAGAGATGGTCATAAATACAACAGCTGCTTCACAAATACACCTTTGGCAAAATGCTAGCCAGGCTCAGACTTAGCAGCTCAGTATTTATAGGCACCCCACACTATACACTCTCTAGCAACAATAAAGCACCTGAAATGCTTTATTGCTTGATTTAATGCTTCCTGAAGAAGAAAACTGCTTTGCATAATCTTCTGTAAACTACATTTTATAAAATCTCCTTATAAACCCATATTTTCCCAGATTACACCATGTTTGGTAAGCTGTATCTTTCAATGCTTTTTAATTCCATTAAATTGCAAACAACAGTGAGATAATGGGAAAGCCAAGGAAATTCAGTGGTGATGTACTACTCCAATTAATTAGAAATATCTCCAAGTCATCATTGTGGAATAAACCATTTTAAATATGCAAGGTTTGCAAGTTTCAGCCATTTGTGTAAAACTATCAAAGATTTTCTTGCTATGAAGCTTTAATTCCCATCTCAGAAAACTTGGAATCCTAACCTACTTTTTTCATTATTAGGTCAGGAAACACATCATACAAATTATCCTGGATGAATGTGCCAGTATTTCCCTATTAATAGGTTGCATACACAATGTATTTCATCCACTAGATAATAAGAAGCTTTGTTATTATTTTTCAATGCACTGGGTGAATATATACACCTAGTAGCCCATTAAAATGGCAATTAATTATACTTTAATAGAATAAACTGAGATGCTGCCTCTGAGCTACAATACATATTTGAGTCAGGTTACATGGTATTACAGTACTTGGAAGAGATCATTTCCTCACAATTTAACTACTCACAAAACCATCTGGACATCACATGGTGCTCCTGGAGATCAGGGTGAAGACTGGGGTGTAGGGGAGGAAAGGATGAGCACATTTTATTTTGAACACTTTCTGTTCTGAATCATTCTCCTCACGCCAGCGAGTTAAGCCAGCCTCGAGTCCAGCTCAGCAGTGGCCTCATGCAGGAGGGATTTCATGCAGAGTGGCACTGCCACTGCAGTGATAGCAGCACTGAGGAACTCTTGCAGACTGCACACAAGAGGGAAGATGTGTCCCCTGAGGCTAGAAATGAAGAAGGACATGGGATTACAAGGCTAGGCTCATCAGCAGCCCTGCCCCATGAGCAGACACCCCCATGAGCCCAGCAGCTCTTGGCTGCACACTGAGAGCCTCCATAGGCACATGGAGAGATTGTCTTGGTGACTGCAGGGTCCCCTGCTCCTGCTGAGCTCTCCGTGCAGAGGGAGGCTGCAGCCCAAAAGCCCTGTCTCCCACAGAGCCAGCAGCTTTGGCAACCTTTTGTCACACTTGGAGGGGCTCACCAGGATCAGACAATCCCAGTCTCACCAGAGTTCCCACTGCAGGCTCTCCCCACTCTGCAGTGCCAGTACAGCACACTGCACAACTGTCCCCTGTCACCATGTGCAGCTGCCACCTCTGTGGGTGCACTGAGAGGCAGCTGTCAGCAGTAATGTCACCAGAACCCTCCCACATCACCCACTGCATCTCTCCAGGAGCCCTGTGGGTATCATCCATATTAGGAAGGAATTACTGGCACACTGGCTGATACAGCCACAGGGAAAAGAAATAGAGTTGTCCAAATAAACAAGATAACTGTTAGCTACTAATTGCATTCTTCATGGGTGATGGTAAAACCATCTTTACTGAGTCAACAACACAAAGTATCAGAGTGATACTTCTATAATTCCAGAGAAAAGGTGAAATTCTATATCACACTCAGTACTGGTCAAACTAGATGTCTTCAAAACCAGTCAAATCTAAGAACATAGAATTTCTCTCCATTATAGTATTCATATAACTTTTTGCCTTTCACTCTACTACTGCATTATAATTTTCTCAAAAATTATTTCTAAGTCAGAGCTTCCAATTTGAACATTCTCCAAATTTATTTTACCATGTAAGTTAACTGGAAAAATGCACTTTTAGAAATAACTTCATTCCTGTATGGTTCTGTGATTTCCCCAGTGGTTGCACAATTTGCAAACGTGTATTTTAGGACAAAACAAAATGCACTCAAGCAGAGTAAGACTAAAAGAGCCACCAACTGCAATTACATCACGTACAGTACCCAGTAAATTCAAAATGCTTTGCAGATGAGATATCCCTACTAAACAGGGATGGTCATTCCATCCAAAGACACTGAGCACATCATCTCATAAATGCTTTTTTGGAAACACAAGCATTTACTCAGTGGATTGGGAAGGACAGAAAGGAAAGGGACATCTCCAGGATTACCAAGGAATTGTTGCTGGGCTTGTTATGTACCAGAACTCTCAATGCAGATATCAAATCAAAGAGGTTATCTGGGGCATAAGAGACTTTTAGATATTCACTGGAGAGCAATTCATCCCAACATCTTTGAAGTAAATCACCATTCAGTTTGGAAAATTAGAAGTACATCAACATGCTATGAGAGCTGAAAGCAGCAGATGAACTCATAATAGGTTAATAGAGCATGAATGTAAATCAATAATTCAGAGTCACACCGGAAATGGTTAGCTGGGAATACGGGCTCTTCTAGCCATTGCAATGTCCCTTTTGATATAAATAGTGTCAACTAGTACACAGATGGCTCCACACTGGGTACATTTTCACACAACAAATTATGCAGTTTGTACATCATTGTTTGGAATGTTAACTAACAAGGTAGAACAAAGGGCTATAATTTAAATGATCTTTTAATTTCACATTTTTTTTCTTTTCTGATTTTACGCACCAGAGAATTATCAAGCAATCTGCAGCCTGCTACATGTCTACACTACTGGAAACACTAAACAGTTTCAGTCAACTTAGTCTGTGGAGAAACATTCCCATTGTAAGCAAAAGAAACTTATTGTGCTGGTTTTGCATTGGGGGGGTTCGCGTGAGAGGAGCAGCGTGGAGCACAGAAACAGAGGAGCTGTTTCCTCTCTGGGAGCTTCTCCTGTGAGCTTTGGGGACTCATCAGAGGGCTGATTTAGTGGTTGACTGTAGCTGCCGGGTTCTGGGGGTGGGTCCCAGCCCCGGGCTGCTACGGGAACTTGAATAGCTCGGAAAGGTCCCGAGGCAGAGTGTCAGCTACCTGCTAGCAGAGATAGGGACTTTGAGATGTTCCGAAGGTAGTTTATTTCTTCAAAGGGGAGTCCGCATGCAGAGTCCAATTACATCATACAACAAAGGGGTTTTATTGCTTTTCAGAAGATTGAAAATATAACCAATAATACTACAAGTTATAAAACTATCCAATTACCTTAAAACTCTAAGTAGGAAAAAACCAATCACCTAACTACTTTAAAGACCAATAGAAATCTTAAAAGATAACAGGGGTTCTGGTGAGGAGGGTGCATGCTCAAAGGAATTTTCTTTGTCTCGGTATCACATCCCAGGGGCCCTTTTGAGAGGAACTGGTATCATCCACAGTTGACAGCCCAGGTAACCAATTAACAAGTTATTTCGCTTTCATAAATTACACTGGTAAAGTTAGCCTGTCTCTTTTCACTTCGGTCTGTGACTCGGGTAACAACCAGGCGGGCCCCAGCCCAGCCCCCCAGCCCATGCGGCCTGGCCGGAGCAAGGGTGGGGCAGCCCACCGAGCCCCCTCCTCCTGTTTTGGGCTGGGGGAAAGGGAGACCTTTGCTGGGTCCTGGTTCCCCCCAGTGTGGCCGCAGCTCAGCCGGGCTCTGCCGCCGGGAAGCGCAGCTGGGCTTTGCGGTTCTCGTCTCCTCTTCCGCACAGCCCGTGCGGCCCGAAAAGCCCAGGCACGTTTTCCAGCATGGCCTGGCCCAGCTCCTTCACTTCCTGGTGCAATTTTAACCTTTCTAATGCCCAGATAAGACTGTGGATCTCCTGTCCTCCCCTGAATGAAAGGAATAAAGCAAGGAGTCTACTGAAGTCAGTGAAATGAAAGCTAAGTTTCCAGATGGGAAGAGATTAAAGAGATGCCACTGATAAATGGCTGAAAAAGCTTTTTGTGGACTATGGGGGGCCTGGACTACACTAAAATTCCTTTAAACTGTGGGAAACTACTTGGAGGGGGCTGAAGAGCTAGAGGACAAATATCCTTTGACTTGAGGGAATCGGGCTCTCTGTTCTGGAGACTGGAAAGATAGACAGAGACATTTGATGAAAAAAAAGAGATGATGAGAATTTTTGTCTTTGAACAGCTTGCCCTTAAAAGTAATATCCCATGTGTGTAACATAACCCATAACATAACACAGCTCTGGAAAGACTGTGAAGATGGGAGGAAGTCTCACAATTTGAAAATTTTTCCCCGGGCAGATGTGAATTGTGAAAGTGAAGACACCCCCTATGCCTAAACCAAAAGAGGAACTTTTCTCTTTAAAGTGAACTGAAATGATTATTTAAGTGGAAAACTGACTGAAGTGTTCTCTGTATGTTGTGGTTAAGAAATATAGAAAGTAAGGGGGGGGGAGGAGAGGAGGGAATGATCCAAACATTTTGTTCTGATTTTTTTTTCCTGTGTTATTAATAAATTTATTTTATATACCCTTTTTAAGTTTTAGGCCTGCCTTGTTTTTGCTCCCAAATCCTATCTCTAAAAGAAATTTAATATATTAAGATTGGCAAACCCAAATCAAACCAAGACATTTATCAAAGACTTACTTGCTTACTTACCACTAATAAAACCCAGAACTACATGGAGACAATCTTGAAAGTCACCACACTAAAAAGCTGTACAAAATAAAGGGTCTTTTGAAACTGCATTTTTTACAGAAGAAGATGTCAGGTGAAAGCACCAGGGGCTAATAATGTATCCCTGATATTGGAGTATGCCTTATTTACCTTACAAAGTACCCTCAATGTGAGCAAAGTGCTTGAAATACCACACAAAAGTTAATCCTGCACTTCACAGGGAGATGGCTGATAAATCAGATTAGCAAACCAAACAGGAGAGGAGATAGAGGCACAGAGTGGGACAGATATTGAGCTGAGCAAACAGCATTTCTGATTCTGTTCCCAGAGCTCATCTGCTGGGGAAAGTGGCTGTCAGCAGGAGCAGCACACACCTCACACACAGCCAGGTTTTCATCTCTCTCATGTTCAAACCTCCTCTGGAGCCTGCCCACCTGTGGGGAGGTAGGCTGATGTTTCATTTTAGGCTATAGGAAAGCGGTGAAAAGGATAATGCAACATAGTTCCTCACGTAATGGAGAAGCAAAAGAGAGAGAGAGCTTTATTTAAAAAAACACTACACTTATATAGGGTAGTATGTACAAAACAGAATAGAAAAGACCTATTGGTCCGAGAAGGCAACACCTCTTTGAAAATGTACTTTCTGCAAAATATCACAAGACACTCACATGGCTCTCATGCACCCTACAGGTGTTTAATCATTGTTATAATTTCTTGTCCTTGTGAAGGCTGAGAAAGGCAAGGCTTCAAGGCTGCTTTTTCCCTGGTTCCCAGCAGCATCCAACAACAGGTTGAAAGGACAGTATAGAAGGTAATCTCTCAACAAATTACAGCTGTACTGATTACTAAGGAGTGGAAACATCTGTGTCTGCCCAATATGTAGGGGATATAAAAGAATGAGTTAGCTAGGCACAGCTACAGGCACTTGCAGCTTGAGAGTCAGAGTCTGCTGCAGTTTGGGATGGCTGCTGGCTGTCCTGTGAGGAGGAAGGGACATGTGGTCATGCAAGGGACAGATAAGGTGAGAAGATGTTGTGTGAGGGACAACAGGCTAAGGCAGCTGGGAAAGGGATAGCTTGGGTTTATCCAGTCATGCAGAGATAAAAGAAGAACTTAGAGCTGTGTGGAGCTGCTATGAGAAGGAATCAGTACTGTGTGAAGCTGCCTATAAAAGAAGGAGTCAGAGTTGCATGAGAGAGAGGCCTGTAGAAAGAAGGCATGTAGAGTTTGCTAATAAAGGGCTGGTGGTGAAACCAGCTGTGTCTGTCATGAGATATTAACTGCAACACTCACCTTCAGAGCTGCCCATGGCCAGGCAGGGGCAGGGACACAGTGCCAGTGTTACCTGCCCAGCATCCCCCAGCCCCTGCAGCTGCACTCAGGTATCAAGGTCAGGATTGCTCACTCAGAAATTAGCAGCACGTGGGTATGTTAAACTGCAGCACCAAAAATACAGCCCTTCACCATGCCAATCAAAGCAGTATTTATAGTGGCTGTAAGGAAGCAGTACACCTAAGGTGGATTAAGGTGATAACCCTGCTCCCCACCTCCTTCCCAAGGATGGGGTGTTTTAGTGCAAGGCCTGCTGCTGTGAGCATGCTCCATGCCAGCCTGACAGACTGCCCTTTCCACTCAGAAAACAGGCCAGGAGAATTAAAAATAGACACATAAATAAATATCACACACCAGCCCAAGGATCCTAGTAATAAAATACTACACAGGTAGAAAAAAAGTAAGATAAATCAGTGTACACCTACTGCTTAGGGTTGTTCTGATGGCAAGTGGACAGCTCTCCTCCAAGAAAAAAAATAAAAAACAACTGTAAATAACAATCTTACTATCATTTCCAGCCTGCCAAAGGAAAGCATGATAAGCCATAATCTGAAAGCTAGATGACTCTGCAGCCTTTCTAGTCCATCTAATGAGGGTATATGGGATGGTAGGACCAGCTTTATAGTCATAGAGGGAGCACTTTGGATCTGCTAAAAGCATGAAGCTCAATTTCATTTATATTTATTAAGTTTGTTTCTTAGCAGTAGAGCAAAAATGGATGCCTGAAAATTCCTGGTGTGTTTTAAAACTGCAGAAATACCCCACTTTAAAGAGATCTTTCTGCAACATAAAAGACTGCACAAGGAGCTGAGCTATCACAGTTTTAACCCTCCCAGCTTCACACTCCATGTCATGGGGTATGAAAGCACTGACCAGCTACACTGCATTAATACTTATTGTATAATACAGCTGTGAAAAACAGCATATGGCTATTATTTATTGCTAATAAGAAAATTCAATTAACAACGCATCATAAATAACAGGAAATAACCAGATTGCAAGTGCAGGCAGACTATGTTAGACCATTCATTAACAGCACATCCCCAAAGGGGATTATTCACACCCTGAGGTACCTGGGAAAGATTTCCACAGCAGACTTTTCCCCTACCATTCAGATTTCTGCATTGCCTCTGTGAAGATGTGCATAAAAGATTCAGTGGCAGATCATTGTGTGCTGTTTTGAAGACATTCAACAGTATTTATAATTTTATGTGTATAATATACATCAGTATATTTTTCTCATGCTGTTTGTTTTTAAATATTATCTAAACAACCTTATATGAATAAACACCAGAGGTTGTTGTGACTCAAGAACTCCCAGGATCACTGCAGCCTCAGACCATCAGCAGAGTTTGCAGCTGCATTGAAATAAATGCTGGTGCAACAAGACAAATGGGAAAGGATGAGGAACAGTGTGACATGGAAAACTATGCATTGCAGCACATGCCTCTGACCACAAACAGCCCCTTACAGGTGCCCTTATGAGAACAAAAATGCTTAAAACCAGAGGGATGTGGCTCTCCACTGGTCATCAAGCATCACTGGACATGTCTGGAAAAGCTGTGGAGCACTCTGATAATTAGCAATCAATTGCTGACCTTACAAAAATATTTGCCAAGCATAAGATATGTTTAATCCTTTTAATTTTAGGTGAAGAAATGAAAGTCATGAAGGAAAGTGATGTGGAGAGGCTTCATTATAATCAGTATATAAAAGTTCCTCTGCATACTGATAATAACATCCTTCACTCTGAAGTTTTTTCTCTCAGTGGAACTTAAAAGCTGATGCATAATAAGGAAAGCAATGATAAAAAACCAAAGTTTAAATCTGTGAAGATTCTTTGAAATATTTATGAAATGGGGTGTTTTAAATCTAGCTATTCAGGCTCATTGTTCTATTATAAAATATTGCCCACAATGTTTTTGTTCTGCTTCCCTTTTGAATAGCAGAAAAGACTGATATCCTTAAAGAGAGGTGCAAGGTAATTTTAACACCAACCTCTGGTGCTTGCTTTTTCTGCTACTTGCAAAAAAAAGAGTGATCACAAGGCAGTTCTCTCACAGTTACTGAAAGTAGTGCATTTGACTTTCATAAAATAAAAAATAAAAATATAGATACAGAAATATGAGAGAGCACCATCAATATAAGACAAGATATTCTTTCCCCAGATCATAAACCAGCCAGGGTAGAATTTCCTTGGCATTTTACATTGGTCAAAATAATTTTTTTGCAGTCAGAGAGTAATGTTTTGAACATTTCAAATCTGAAGCTGAATATATTACTGCTTTGAGAAATTTCATTTAATCCCCTCATTACTTAAGAATAATGCTTCCTATTCACTCTCTGGAGAAGTTTGGCTGTCAAAAAGAATAATGATTTCAAGTCTTTTCACTAGAAAATACCAATATTGCTGCAAAGTCTGTCTGTATGGATTTTGAGTGGTTACACTTGTACCACATTACAAAACCAGAGGATGGGTAAAAAGCACAACAGAAGTCAAAGAAACTCAAAATTGGCTCAGGATGTGCAGCAGCAGTCCTGTATCCAAGGACAAGAGCACTTAGGGCACAGCCCTGCCCTCCCCATGACTTTGCAAATCCAAATCCATCACCTGGCTTTGGGATCCCCAGAGCTCTGGGAAGGAAACCAAGGTATCCAAGCTCCTTCAGCTGAAGCTCCCAGGCACACCAGGGCAGCTCACACCCCCCCACTCCCCCCTTGCTGCTCTCTGCCTTTCTGCTTGTTTCTCCCCAAGCAACAGCTCTGTTCAACTGGATTTTAAAAATATTTAGTAACATTTTCCCAAAGACACAAACTGATGGAACATACTGAGCTCCTGCCTTCTGCAGCAGCTTTCATCCTTCCACAATCTGTCCCAGTTTAGTGGCCAGAGCTTTTATCATCCCTGTGTTCCAGATGGGAAATGAGCTACCAGGTGACTCAGCCTCTTGTTCAAGGTCATGAACATAGGTTTTCACCAAAAAAGGGAGGCTGCCCAGGCATCCAAACCTCTCTGCATCTGGTCCCTTCAAGGGAAGAGCCAATTCCCAGATCACTGGACATCCTCTGACACACTGGGACTGGAGGCTTTGCAGATGTGTCCTGTGCTTTTTGTGAATTCAGCAATTAAAGTGGGACCAAATGTAAAAAAACCAGTGTTAAAAACTCTCTAATTCTGCCTTTTTTTTTAAATGTGTAAACTTTTAGAAATCTGAATTTTATTGAAGCCTCAGTGATCAAACAATTTTTTCTGTTAAAGCCTCAATGGGATTTCATTCCATATTCAAAGATTTGAAGTTACTCTAGAATTCATTGTGAATTGTAGAAAGTATGGAAGTAATTGTATCAAAGGCAAAAGAAGCAGATCTTTTCTGTCTTAACCTGCATATCAGTGTATTTAAAAATAAATCATAACTGTGATTCACACTTAAGAAGGATTTTGTAGGGCAGTGAACACTTCCTTTCTGCCTGCAGGCACTGAAAAAAAAATAGTGTAACCAGAAAATCCTAGCTGTTCACCTTAATAGCCTGGAAATTTAACCTGAAAAATTAAGATTCAATGGCTATCCCTTTCCAGTGCTTTCTCACTTAGTTCAAGTAAAGCCCAGGACAAGAGGTAAAAAGATAAATATTATCCCAAGTATCTGTGGTTTGTGCATCACACTGGCATTGACAGCAGTGGCAGAACAATTTCTGAGACCAGGAAAACATATTGTGGCAGTGCTGTCCTCCACCCATCTGCTGGGATACTGAGAAGCAACAAATCACCTTTCACTGTTTTGTCTGAATAAAAAAACAAAAAAAAAAAAAAAAAAAAAAAAAAAAAAAAAATTTAAAAGCCCTAATATAGAAGCATTGTCAATAAGAATGTATTCAATATCTGAACAAGTGGGGAAAGTATCTTCCTAAAAAAGGACAGCAGGTCTGCCAAGGGACCTGGTGCTTTATTGACAGCTGAGAAACCCCTCAGAGACTCTCCCCCAGCCCATCCTCTGGGGGAAACACACGGGGCTGGGAGCAGGATAAAGGCAGGCAAAGACTCTCTCCAGAGGAGACAGGGCTGCATCCCTCATTTGCCTGCAAATTATTCTGGAAAGTTTCCCAGGCTACAGTTCTGCTCCTCTAGTTTGCAGGCCCATGTGTAAGAATGGAAAGGAAATCTGAATTGCTGTCACTGAGTTTGCAGGAGCCCTCTTTGTTATTGTGTTGTATTAGGTCCCAGTTGGATATTTTTTTCTTCCAGTTGTCTCACACTGTGCAATGTACAACAGAATCTACAAAACTCTCATGTCCTGCTGCAAGATTATGAGATTCAAAGCAGTGGAGTTTCTTCCTGAAAAGCTAATTCGTTTACCACCAGTTAGTTTAGCACCATCATTTTTCTCTTGCTAAAAATAAATAAATAATGGTGGAACAAGCAAATGAAAAAAAATAAAATCCATCAACCCAAAAGAATCCAAGAAACATTTAAGAGGTTACATTTATCTTTCCAGCTGGCAATAAAGACAAGCACTTCTGACAGCCACTTTTTTAAAGCCCTAGAGTGGATAATTGCAACATAAAGCTCACCACAACTGCTGTGTTTTAACCTTCCTGGAGCACTTGTGTTGTTCAGTGAAAGGAGATGCCCACAACCCAGACATTTAAAAATTGCAAGGGAAGGTAAGTACATCCCTTCACACTTCTCAGAAAAGCAACATTAACTGTTTATTTATGTGGCTCAAATCCAGGGTGGGAAAAAAAATTAGTTTTTGTTAATCCCTTTTGCTCAGAGAGAGATTGTGGTCAACCAAAACTGATCTTTGAAAATAGCCAGGACAGTACTTGGCATCACACACTCCAACTTCTTCCAGGAGGCATCTTTCCTCCTGCTGAATCTCAGACCAATTGGAAAATTAAAACATTTCTGCAGCAGATAAGACCACTACCAGCAAGAGCCAGGGCAAGTGCAGGTAGGGAAGAGGAAATCCCACTGGTGTGTGCTGTCTCCTCAGGTCAGCTTCTTGCAGTGAGCACAGAGCAGCATCCAGGCTCCCAGCCCTGCCTGAGCCATCCCAGGGGATGGAGAGGCAGCGAGGGGAAGGCAGGGAGAGAGGAAGGGATGGCAGCCAACTCAACCCAGAAATGCCACTGCTCTGATGGATCCAGGGAGGGAGGGCAGCAACCCTCAGGAACCAAAAATGCAAGGGCAAGACTTTGAAACATACTTTAAAAAATAAATAAATTAAAAAGAATCATTTTATAAAAAATTTAAAGCAAGAAAAAGAACAAAAATAGCCCAGTAGCAATTCAAAGTTCTTTATAATTAAATAACAGTGTTTGGGGTTTTTTTTGCTTTTAACATTTATGCAGCACATGCAAGCTCATGACTGGCTTTTGATTTTCCTTATATATCTACTTTTTTGAAGCACTAGACCTCAGGTCTGGAAACACCAGCTACAGGCTGGTGGCTCTTGGAAAATCCAGCTGGCCAACAGCAAACCACTGAAATTTTTCAGCTGGCATGTTGTTACAGATTGATTTGAGAAGTTTTGTCAGCACATGAACCCCCTGCTGAGAGCAGTGCTCCCTTTGAATGGTCACACCAAGTGTCAGAAACCTCCATTCCTGACACTTCATCATCTGCAACCAGAACCAGAAGCACCTGGAGATGCTTCTCTGAGGTGTCTGCCCCTTGCTCCAGGTTTATCTGCCAGGTAGGAAAAGACTGAAGGAAAAATGCAGCCACAGTTTGGCAAAAATTTAGAGTTGTTATAATGAAAAATGGTTTGCAGTGCTCATTCCTTCCAACAGAACAAACTACTATACATATAAAACCAAACACATTTCATTTAAACTCTGTGCAATAGCTCAACAAAATGCTGAAGTTCCACAGAGGAGGGCAAATTTATACAAAGATTAGATTTATTTATCTAAATCACCAGGACTTCCCCAGACATTCACATTAAGCTGAAATTTAATGTTAAACACAATTTAAAAAGAAAGAAAAAAAACACCAAACACAAAACCCCAATCAGAATTCTGGTAAGAGGGTGAAGGGATAATTCATAAAGACAACTACTAATTTTTCCTATGATTCATTCAGTGAGTAACCCCCACAACTGCTATTCTCCAGGCAGCAAGGAAAAGTTGATTAGGGTGCAAAATAGCTGCATGATTAAAGCTTTTTAACACTGTGGGATCTACAAGCACAGAAGCCTGGGGCAAGGAAGGTCCACCACTAAACCCTCATGGCAGGTCAGGGGATGCCCCATTTCTGCAGCAGATTCTGATGGAGCTGCTCCCTGTTGTCCCTACAGGAGCAGCACCTCACACCAAAACTTCTTGCCCAGGGCTTGCTGCAAAGATGCCAATTTACTTTTGTGTATTTTGCTGTTCCCCTGCTCTGCTGCCACATTAATACTCATGTACATTCCTCACCTGAGCAGGGACCTAAACTTTTAACTATTATTCCTGTCAAGCCTCTCCAATAAAATGCTTTTCTAATCTTAGCACTATTCCAACTCCTTAAGCCCTAAACTTTCTGAATTCACTGTATGACATAGAGTTAGCTCATTTAGGATGTATGGTCTCAAAAAGTAATTGTGACACAGACAAAAAAAACCCAAACAAACAAAAGATGGTTTTGCAGCAGAAAACCATTTACACAGGAGCCCAGGGCAGAGCTGGACTCACCCAGAACTGAGCTTTTTCAGAACTGCTCATAGAGAGTCTGCCCAATGCTGGAGCAGCAGCAGAAACTGCAGTTAACATTACTAACCCATGTTACACACCCAAAATTTCTTCCTCCCCCAGCCCTCAACATTAAACTCTAAGAGATATTCAAGGATGCACACACACAATAAAATAAATACCTTTTTAGTGGTCCATTATTTTGGCTGCTGGGTATGTCACTGCAAGCCTCTTCTTCCTAAATTGCCTGTTGTTGACAATTCCTTATACACAAAGCACTCTGAACCAGAGGCTGTCTTTGTTAGTTTTCAGCCTTAGGTTCCTACCCTCTCTCACACACTGGTGGCATTTCCAGCACGACTGCAGCTGGTTTGAGTGGATCAAAACCCACAGCCAATACAAGTTACCTGCCCAAACACCTCCCAAGGCATTTACACCTGAGCACCCTCAGGAACAAGACCGACCTGCTAACAGGACAGCCAGACACAAGCAGCAGCTTAAGCTACCCATAGGAGATGCAGTCTGATAAAAACAGGAAGGAAATAATTTCTGGGGAGTTTTAAGCTGAAACAATAATCTTTTAGCATTCTTCCTGCAGAGGGCCTCCTATGTGCCTGCATGATGGGGAGGCAGACAAGTGAGAGGCACAAAGCTGTTCAGACACAAATATACAGCAAAACCTGCAGTACAGGAGCCAGCCCTTACCATGATTTGAAATCAGGACATGGAAGAGGGGACTAGAGATCCTGCTCTGCCTTGGCCTGAAGGCAAGGGGAGGGTGGTGGGAGGAGTAGTGTGAAAAGGAATGGTGAAAAAGCTGAGCCTACGAAGCAGCACAGATCAAAAACTGGTGCCTGAGATCCTATTAAATATATATAAGCACAGCCTGTGCCACAGGTATGGCCCCTGCACCACTGTGAGTGGCACACAGGCAGAGCCACTCCTGGGAGAAAACAGCAGCAGCTCTCCCGTGGCAGAGATCACAGTGTCACAACAACACTTCATCCCATCCATCCTCTGGAGAGCTACTACTGGCTCACATCCAGGCTCATTTTGTGGCAAGTTTTTAGAATCTAAAAATGATTCAAAGTTTTCCTGTATCTTTTTTAAAGGATGTGGTAAGGTCATTCTATCTTTTAAGCTGCAATTCAAAGCAGATGGAAGGATTCCACCCCAGCCTAGTGGGCTGCTGGGGAGACATCTCCAACAGCTGAGCAGGGATAGGAAAGAAAGGGAGCTGGCTACCAAAATTCAAGGGGAGAAAGAGCTACCATGGTGAGGAAAGAGCTTCCCATGAGGCTGGGAGAGTCATGCAAGAGGTGACTGAGAGCCATCCTAGCCAGAACAGGAGAAAACAGAAGTTATCAAGACACCCTTCTCAGAGCTGTGAACCATCTACCCTGTGCTGAGTGGGCATAGTGGGAATGCTGGGATCCCCTCCCTCCTTCTCCTCAGCTCCCTGCATGCCTGCAAGGCTGTAACTGTTTAGCTCAAAACTGCAGAAATAAGCAGGGAGAGGTAGAAACATCCTTTTTCTCACCTTCTGTCTGTGCTGTGACAGAACATTAGTGCTTTTACTGAACAATTTACCAGTATCAGTAGTGGAAGGGAAGAAGCAAGTCTGAGTGGAAGGAAGAACTGAAAATAGAGCCAGCTGGAAAAAAGATTTCCACAAAGCTAATTTTTAGCCAAAGCCCTCTTCTCCTCCATGTACAACTCTGTAGGAGATTTCAAATCATAATTACTCTAATGAATTAGTCCATGGGAGAAAAAGCAAACATACACTTCAATACTTGGCCAGTTCTAGCTGATACACTCTAGAAGAATAATATTTAGCATTTTACACAAATGGCTTGCATCCAGTGACTAATTAACCCTCTACACAGAGGCATGAGATTTTTTTTCCCTAATGTTAAAAAAAAAACAAGTAGTGCACCATCTCTTGCTGATCTGCAATTACAAAGAATTCACTTCTTTACCAGAGAACAGGAATGCTACTTTAGAACCTGATGCTGCAGGTCTGCTCCAGCTCCACACTTCCTATGAAGACAGGGCACCATGGCTAACCACAGCCAGCCACCCAAAGGGACAGACATTCCACAAGAAACTGGAGAAATTCAGAGAAACTGGTTTCCTAGCCTAGTGTCTCATTAGGGATGATGATGCTTATTTCCCCACAAGGCCTAGATTAAATTCAGGCACATTTGAATATACAGCAGCATCTATCATGGTGATTTTTCAGCCAAGCACTGATATGTTTTACAGCCACACTGCCATAAAATATTGCTGCTTGCCTATCAGGAGGAGACCAACTCCATCCCTGAGGCAGAATATTTTCTGGGGGCTAATACAGCTGTGTCTCCAAAAAGCTCTGTAGACAGACTACTCCAAACAGCCAGGAGAGCTTTGAGAGGCTCTTGCTCATGGCCTGGGCATGCTAAAATTGATCTTTGCCTGAAGCAGAGCAGACCTGTGTGGAGAAGGCAGAGGGGACAGATTCAGATGCTGTTTCCAGGGCAATAACTGGCCCAGAGTGGGTCATCCCAAGAATTGGTCCATCATTAAATATCACATACACCCCACTTCTGGCTCTCATAGGAATCAAGCTGACCCATTCTGTTCCTTACACCCAGATCAGTGTTCAAGGAGGATCATCAGAGATGGGTTACAAAGCCACAAAAAGACAGCAGCTTGGGGCTACACATTGATGTGCTCCTGAACAGAGATGTCAAGAAGCCTGCAGGGGATCACACACAACTCCTATATGACCACCATGGCAGTTAAATTATTTTTCTTCCCATGGTCTGAGAGCATGTTTTGGGGCTCTACATTTCTGATGCAGTAATTGTTCAAATATAAAAGCACAGACTATATGGAACTTCCTAGAACACAATTCACTTTCTGTGCAAAGCTGCTATGAATTTAGGTAAATTTTCATGAATATGTAAAAAGGTAATTTTCAAAGATTCACAGACTCATTTCATAGGAAATATTCTTCTTAGCCAGACCAGGCATTGACCATCAGGCAATGACTCATATCCTGCACACTCAGGTTGACATGAATTGCTTTCAGCTCTCCCATATGCAAAGTGAATCAGCATAAAACTTGTCAAATTGCACAAAACTCTAATGCAAGTCACAGTCAGAGTTACAACCTCAGACAGGGAATATTAGATCTGTTCCTTCCTTGGTAAAATACTGCTATCATCATAAGTTTATTATGCAAACAGCTAACATCTTCAGAAAATTTCCCTGAGGTTGAAAACTAAACAGGTACAACACATTTCAAGTGTTAATGTGTTTAATATCTCAAAATCTTCATTATAAAACCATAATGGTGAACATAATGCACTGCAAACCATCATCCAACAGAGAGACAGCACCTCTCCCAAGAAGATGTGAGTGCAAAGGCACAAGGAGAGATATCACAGGGCAGCACCTCAGCTCTCTGAGCAAGCCCAGCTTGGAGAGGAGAGAATAAGTGCAACAGATATGCTGGGATCCAGGCAAGGAGGCTGAGAGAGGATTGGGATCTGACCTCTGACACACGTTCTGAGCCTGGCCAGGTGTGGACCAAGGAGCAGAAATGCTGAAGGTGAAAAGTAAAAGAGGATGAGGAGTGAAAATTTGGCCAAAAATAAATAAAAATCACAGCACTCATATTTGAGGAGCCCAACTCACTGCTGTATTCGAGCAAGATTCATAAGGGGTGAAGGAACTCAGCATGAGAGGTGAGCAGAGAGGCAGAAAGGGCATCAAGGAACAATGACAGAGACAGAAGGGTTGAAGAGCAGGGCAACTGCCAGTAAATCAAATTACAGGGAGCACAAATCCTGCCACAGGACAAGCAGAGGTCTTGGTTTGTCTGAATAAGCAGGGGGATTCAAGGAATCCTCTTTTCTGAGGACTGGTTCAGGACCTGCTGGAGGCAGCAGCCCAGCAGAGGTGTGGGCAGGAGGCAGAAGTGTTACCTTGGCCACAAGGACAGGGGATGGCTGCTGGGGTCCTGGGCACCTGGAGAGGAGACACAGAACAGAAACACCTCCAGAAACTGCAGATGGGAAAAAAAGTGGAACGTGAACCACCAAAATGAACAGCCTCTCAAAAAACAAACAAACAAACAAACAAGGAAAAAACCAATACAAAGGAACAAAATGAAACCACAAAAAAAAAAAAAAACAAAAAAACAAAAAAAAAAAAAAAAAAAAACAAAAAAAAAACCAAAGCAAAGCAAAACAAAACAAAACAAAACAAAAAAAAAAAATCAAATGAAAAGGGTGAAAATTAGTCTATAAAATTATAGAGCCGCTGCAAAACTCACTGGGGATGATTGTTCTCAAAATTCTGAGACCGTTGAAGTCACATTATTCAAAGTTGGTTTGCAAATACATTGCAAAAAGTTGCACACAGTTACTGACTGAGAACAGCTTATATTTTCAAACAACTGTTTGAGCACACAATACTTCAATGATTTCACTTTATATTTTTCCAAAACTACAAACTTTTAGTCCCAAATTGTGAAATTAAGACAAACACTGATACCCTCAGAAGTAAGGCCCCATGTATACAGAGGAGAGGGACAGTTTAAGAAGTACAGTCAGAAAAGTATCTGCAATGATTGTGAGGATTATTCTGAGACCTTCTGAAAGGGAGAGAAGTTAGAACCATGGTTCCAGATGGAAGAGGAAGGTACAGCTCTGATGTTAGAGGGAGGAAAGCACACCATCCCCAAATCTATACCACTGAGAGAGTCAATATTAGTTGGAGTGATCCAACAGTCTGACCAAGAGGTCCACTCTTTCTTTGCTCATGAACTGGAAAGATTTTCTTTCATGCACAAAACAGTTTTGGCTTTTTTAGGAGTGGTAGAGAGTCCTGTTCCAATAGAACTACCTTGCTGCCTGTTCTATAAAAGAAATGCAACATCTTTTACCAGCAGATAAAGAGGTCATTGTCTAAAGTCAACCTGCATTCTTGGACTGCTTTAATTCAAATAAGACCAATGCATTTTGTATTTTTTCAGCATCTTACTGAAACCAGTATCAAATAGGAAACTAAAGGCAGGCATATATTTGGCTTTGCTCACAACTTTTCATCAGCAGATTTCAGTGGTGATCAAGATGATTTCATTCAAAGCAGTCCCTCAGCTGGCCTGGACGGATAAACAGCCCCCATGTACTGGATTCTTAAACCATAGCAACTTTTGACAGGGCTTCAAAGTCACTTCTCATGCTGTTCTAGAAAGTTTGAATTAATTTCTTCCTCCACTGCATAAGAAGAAGTACTAATTCTTATAACAGATCCAAAGAACTAACACAGGATGAATCACCTAATGAATTACTCAAGTATGTGATTCTCTCACTTTCTACTGCAACTCCCTACATGCTTTTCTATTTTTTTCCCCTTGTGGCTTATGCAGTACTAGAAGCCAAAGAATGGGTCTTTCTATTCCAAAACAACACCACAGAAACCTCAGACAAACACTGCACTTCACCCTGGAGGTGGCTTCCACAGCAGACTGTGCCCTGTAGTAACCTCTAGGATACTGCTGAAACACTCCCACATAAAGTTAAGCCAATCCTAGCCATGTAAAGTTCAGCCAACCATATAGAGCTGCATTATGAAGTATTTTGGTCATAGCCCACACATTTCTGACACACTTGCAGGCAGCCATGCAAACCCAGCTGAAATCCAAGAAGGAAACCTATTTCAGTGGCAGCTCTGAAAAGAGTGGCTGTACCCATTGCCTGCCCCAGGTTTACACCTGCAGGTTTAACTAAAATTGTTTTACTGTATCCACTCTCAGCTTTGCACATTCAGCAGCATCTTCTCATTCAATACAGAAACAAAAGCAGGTTCCCTTGTACAGAAGGAATAACCATCACCCAGCAGCACGAGCAGACTCTTAGCTCCTTCCACAAGCCAGCATAAAATCAGTGAAATAACTTCAATGGACTTCAAGAAATATTTACTGTGAGTCCCCATGGAGTTGTATTCCCCCAGAGGTACTACAGCTCGATTTTTCCTGCAACCACGTTGACTGATGTAGATATTTATACTCCAACTACAACGTATCATGCAAAATTAAAGTGACTACTCTCAAGGAGCATTAACAAAAGCAATGAAATTAATGTCATGAGGGTATATGGCTAACAAGGGGCTTCTGCTTAAAAGTGCAATACAAGAAAAAGACTCAAATCCCTGTAGAAGCTCCAGAATTGCATCCAGGACTGACTGCCACCACTGTGATAAACAGCAATCCCAACAGCAGCAGGGCTGCTGCTAGCAGGGTGGGTACAGAAAGGACAGCCAATAATCCAGTTTCTCTGATGGTATTGGGCTGTTCTTTCCCACCTGGAGCTGTAGCCCAGCACTGCCTCGACAGTTTGTCACCATATCTCCCACCAGATTATATTCCTCTCCATGCATTTGAGGTGTTTATTTGAATGGCCCTTAAACTGTCCCACCAAAAACGAGCCTGCTCAGCTCTGATCATTTCCTTTTTATTAACTGAGCTCACACAATGCTTCTTTACCCATTCCAACACAAATTGCTCAGGCAGGAGATGAGTGCAGGCAGCCCTTGTCACCTGCCAGAGCTGTCAATGCAGAGGCTGCACCCCTGATGTAGCATTGGCATGTCTCATGACACATAACTTTATAATTAACAAATTTTCAGACATTTTTAATAAAGCAAGACTTATTACTCTGAAAATTAATTAATCTATTTTTATATCTCCACTATGCCAAGCTTGTTGCCTATCTCCAGACCTCTGTAAGCATTTGCAGGCCTCAGTTGTGCTCTGCAAACCAAGGGAAGCAGCACGGCTGTCTGTGGTCTTTGTCTAGATGTTCTGCTGTTAATCAACCCTCCCTTCCTGTCACAAAAGGGTTTGTTAACAACAGTACACATTTATTTTGTTTTCTGCTGTAGGACTGCATTCAGACACCTTGGACAGTTTTCTAGTTTTGCTTCAGCTTTTCTTCTGACAGATAGTTTACCTCAAAACTGACAGCCTTTCCCCAAGGTGCAGTGCACAGCCATGCCTTTACACTTCTGACTGGATTTCTCTTCACCCTGAGTTTTACAGATGCAGCCCACAGCTCTTTGCCTCAGCACCTCCTTTCTTTAGCCCACACCTCATGACAAACCAAAAAGGGAGGCAGGATATGTACGATATGTACAGGTGCCACCCATGCAAGGGACCAATCCATGAGAAACTTTTAATGCATCTTTCCACTCTTCCCCACCCCTCCCACCTCCACATTCACTCCCCTTGATAGATCCTCAGGAAACTTTTCACCCTGCATGACTTAATCCTGTTTGGGCTTTGCCCTAAAGCCCAGTAACTCCCACTGTCTCCAGAACTAAACAGGAAATTAATCTCCCTATCACATAAAAACCAGACAAAATTGGTATAGCTATCAATAATAAGCAGGCAAAGTGCTAATATGTTTGCCTATAAGTGTATTTTACATTCAGAACTGTAAAAGAGGCATTATTATTATTTCAAAGAACTGTAATTATATTCTTCTGTTTCACCAGGCAACAGTACCAGTGCCTGGCAAAAGGCCACTGGCATACATATTATAAAAGGTAGAAAGAATAATGTTGAGTATGCAGCAAGGAGAGGATGGACAGGCTGTGGGAATTATCAGCATTTCAGCAAACAGGGAAATGTTGGAAGATACAGAGTCAAATTAATAACTTCAAGGGCATCAGCTGAGCACAACAACCATCAGAAATGCACAGGAATGAAATGATACAGAACAACTGATGGAAGATTATGAAGTGAAAATACATTTCAGTAAGCAATGACTGACCTTAAAGAGATCAAAAAGCTCAGCCCACTGTAAGGAAATAGATCTTTTGAAGGAGAGGTGTTAGCCCTCAAACAGTTACATTAAGAGCACAGTCTTTCACAGTGAATTTGTTTCATGGGGTTATTCTGATTTAGAAGGAAGCAGAGCTGATGCTGCTGCTACACACTCTGGCTGCAATGTGCCACCCCACATGCCCAGTGACACTCAGGGCTCTCACAGCACTGTAAAGCTGTAAAACCACAGCCTGCAGAAGCAGGGGATGAAGACACAGAAACTGAATTTCTGCAGGGAGCAGAATTTAGGATGGTGTCTTTACTACACACATCTCTTCAACCTGGGTAATCCTTGTGCTGGGTTACGCATCAAAATGGAAAACCTCACAGACCAGAGTGACAGACATAAAAGCAGTTGCAGAGAAGAAATTACTAAAAGAGATGTGTCAGTCTAGTCTTCTTCTCTTCACTCCTAATCCAAACCTTGCACCACAAAAGTCCCAGAGGAGTCAGAAGCCAAAGAGCAATTATTGCCCGTGTTAAAACAGTGCAGACACAGGCAGAGAGCCAACACCCCGACTGATTTACACCCTGGGCAGGTGATTGGTACACTCTGCACTACACTAACCTGTGCTTTGCCTCCTTTTTCAGTCAACTCCCACCTCAAAACATTTTTCCAACCACCTTGGACAGCGGGAAAACCTCATCCCTTACCTGGTGCCGTGCTGCGAGCGGAGCAGGGACAGACAGAGCGGAGCTCTCTGAGCACAGGAGCCAGCCCACTCATCCTCTTGTGCTCACAAATTCTCTTCTTATCTGGCCTCACTCGCAGATAAAACTGAGCCACTACATAGAGACAAATCCTAAATATTGACAGCTCATAAAAGGCTTAGTACTGACGACTGCTATGAAGTATTATTTCATGGCATAATTTGCTTTCCAGAGCAAGCTGTGTTTCACCACCAGAAGAGAAGCTATCAGAGATTCAGAGAAAGCTTCTGAATCACAGCTGGGGAGGCAGGCACAGCACAGGGCACTGGGTACAAACACTGCTGGCAAGCACCAGACATCTGCCAAACACCTAAGAAAAACTATGTACACCTGTACAGGAAGGTACAACACCAAAGCAACCTCAAAACACTCAGCATTATGCACCAAGTGTGTGAGGTTCATTCTGAGCTTTAGGAGTAAGCTAAAACCGACCAAGCCCCCCATGAGAAAAAATGTTACTTTTGATTTCAAACAGCTTGTCAATTCAGTTTGCTGCTTGTGTGAGCACACAGGATGGAGTAGAGCATGGGTGCAAGTGAAAACTTAAGAATATCAAGATTGTATTTCAGCATCAGAGCAGACTTACAGCCTGCAGCTGACTTTACAGACACTCCTTGATTTTCTTTCATAATATTCATAGCAGTGTTTTATGATTTAGCCTTTTTTTTTACCAAATGCTAACACCTAATTTCCAGAAACAGATCCTTTGCAAAATCGATTTTACTAAGCTGATTATTTAATATGTCAACTTTTTTCTTTTAATGATACTAAATATTTGCTGCCTTCACATTTCATGGAAAGCCCAGAGCATTCATGACTGCCTCACTGATTGACATTCCCTTCCCAGCAGCTCATCACATCCTCAGGCACATCTGAATAGCCCTCTGTGTCCAGAGGGAGGGGATATTTAGCAACAACAGATACTTTTGGAACCATGTGTTTCAGAAATTTCCCACCAATTTGACAAATAAATTATAAAGTACCTCCCTAGTTTCAGCAAAGTATTTCTGATTTGCATTTCTGTAGATAAAAATAGGATTCAGGGGAAAAGTCCAAGACAGGCCCAGCTTGATTCAATTCCCTGTTTATTCCCAGTGTTGAATGAGTCACTAATAAAAAGCTTATGGTACAGCCAGCATCACTGGCCTTTTCTTAAAAATCCTCCTGGAAACAGAGGTGGTAACACAAGCATTTGAATCCTGATCTTCCCTGCTCACATCAGTTCTAGACAGAAACAATTCCAAACATCAGAGGCTGGACCAGGCTCACACCAATGCAGTGGTTTGGGAAGGTTTCCTGGGGCAGCTCAGGTGCCAGGTTTCCATTCTGCTCCTCAGCCCAGTTTCATGCTCAGCTTATTCCCATCTGCACAGGCCGTCCATCTCATTTTTGACACTTTTATGTCAGAAAGTATAGCAATAAAAACACAAAAGTGGGAAGGAACCTACTGACGCTAAGTCATGAATGTCTAGGTTTGTCCTTCTTGTGCTGTGAAATGAGAGAACAGACACAGGGATGAAGAACCAGCAATTTAAAATTGGACATAAAATGTCAGCTAATCCACTGCCAAACTTTGTGCCAAACGCAGGAGGTTGAGATTGAAGCAGGAGTTAAAAGGGGATGGAGCACTGATATCACCTGACAAGAACATTTAGGTTTCAGGACAATGAACAAGACTCTTCAGTGACTGCAAGCCCCTGATTTCCTTGCAGTGGACCATCAGCTCAGCCTCAGGCCTGTTTCATCCTTCCCTGTAGCAAGATTCTTGCTGCTCCCCTTGAAGCAAAGGTCTCTGAGACCAAGCAGGACCAGGCTCAGCCAAAGCAGAGATCTGAACCAGCTCAGCAGCTCCCAAGCCCCAAAAGTGGCACCCCTCTGTCCCAGAGCTCTCATGTAAACCCTTGATCCCTAACTAGGATTACTCACAATCCTCTGACTCAGAAACCCCTTCTCTGCTGCTATTCCTGGATTCTGAGTTCCTCCTCCTGAATACTTGCAGGCTTCCCCTTGGGGGCTGTGGGCAGTTCCCAGGCTGCAGGGGCTGTTGGTGTCCCCAGGGTGTCCCCTGCTCACAGATCCACTGCTCTGCATCCACCTCCCATCCTCTGTATGCTCCAGCTGGAAACAGGAGGGAAACAAAGGCAGCAAGTGGAAAAAAAGACTGAAAAAAATCAATTCATGCAAGAGACCCA
Source organism: Muscicapa striata striata (assembly GCA_030060385.1). Taxonomy (NCBI): domain Eukaryota; kingdom Metazoa; phylum Chordata; class Aves; order Passeriformes; family Muscicapidae; genus Muscicapa; species Muscicapa striata. The sequence goes on along the minus strand of JAREIS010000328.1, from coordinate 274,986 downwards.
AAATTTCTCTGATTCCCATCTCTATGAAATATCTGTGCTTACCAAACCAAACCAAACCAAACCAAACCAAACCAAACCAAACCAAACCATAGCAGCAGCAGCAAAAGATGCATGTGTTCAGGAACTTTTTACTTGGTCATTTTCTTGGTCATTACAGGGAATTTTGACTTCTCCCAGTCCTTGGAGAAGCTATCCTGCATCTCCTCTCCCAGTCTGTGCCCAATCTACATGCCAGTCCCTTGGCCACAGTCTGTCACTCCCTGCTTCTGCCACTGCTCACCTTTATCTGAGTTGTTCCCAAAAGACTCCCAGATGACATTTCTTGGCCCACAGCATTGCACAACCCCCCAGGCATCACTACTACCATCATTGTGGCTGTACAAAGCACAGGTTTTTTTTTAAAATATCTGGTCTATTCAAGCCAATGCTTTTCCACATGCAGATCTCTCCTGAAGCTCAGATTTATCCCCACTTCTCTTCCTGATGCACAGTACAGCCTTGCTGCAGCTATTCTCTCACTGCCTTTTAAAACTGAAACCAGTAAAATTAACTTCATTAGATTTGCAAGGTATGTAAGGGACACTTTATTTTCTTTTACTATCTTAATCTGCAATATTCTGATTGTTCCCTCATCGAAAGAACATAGTTACTACAGTGCACATTAGTTTAGAATGCATTTGTCTTAATTAAAAAAAAAAAAAAAAAAAAAAAGCATAAAATAAGCTGAGACTGCAACAAAATGTAGTGGATTCTGGCTCACCCTTTGAAAGGACTGAAGCATTTTTGTCAGCTGACTGAATTCATGAAAAAAGCTCAAAGGTGGCTGCAGGAGGTTGTGAATTGAAAGCTCTTCCTCTCCCCAGGGCTCACTGAATAGATTAAATACTCAGCTTAAAACAGTAGAGGAATGCTTTTTTATACTTTAAGAAAGTATTATCCTTCTCACTACCCCACTTTTAATATGAAAAAATGTCAAGAAAGAGCTCTGAAGTGCTTGCTATGTGTTCTGTAATTAGACAGGACTGATGGCCCAGCTCATGGCAAGGCAGTTGGACAGGATGGTCTTTAAAAGTCCCTTTCAGCCTAAACTATTCTATGATTCAACTTTCTGCATTGCTGTTAAAGCAATGTGTCCCTCTTTCTGGAGATAAAAATGTACTGCAGAAAAAGAATGCAGAGAAAATGAAGTCAAGTCACCTGTATTTTTGGCTTCATTGCCCAAAACCAAACTGCTCCACTTACATCCAAATCAGACAAGAGAGAAAATTTGAAAGTAACCCAGAATTAGGTCCTTGGCATTCAGACTGTGAACAGAGGCAGAGCTGGATTGTTTGAAAACAAAAACCTTGAGGATAACAACACCAGACAGCCGTCATGAGCTTACTTGGACACACAGTGTACACTGTGCATTGAATCAGGGCAGCCTGTCTGGGCATTCCCGAATTTTGGTGACCCAAGTCTAGCTAAAACTGTAGCATGAGGTCGTACATTCAACCCTAAGGAAAACCAGATAGATTTCAACCCTTAAGTTTCATTTCTTTCCGTGGCTCATAGCCTAGCAGGGATTTAGCAAGAGACAGCAAGCAGTTACATACAAGTGTAACAGAGGAGCTGCTCTAGCAAGGTCAGATCCTTTAGAAAAGTGACATGAGCATTACCAAGATCTAAAGGCAGTGAGATGTTACAAAGCCCTTCACAGGTTTTACATTTTGGGCCTTTTGCATGTAAGGATTCCAACAGAAATTGAGCCCTGACCTCTTCCTCCCACCAGCTGAGCCAGATCACAAGGTAGTACTTCCATAAGAAAGAAATGTAATAATAATTAGCTATTATTCACATCAGGAATTTCTGGCTTTTAACAGCTCTGTTTCTGGAGGATTCCCACTCTTTGTAGGTGGTGCACAGACAGCTGTGATTTCCTCGAGCTGCAGGCACAGCCAGGTCAAAGCTCTGTGCAGCAGATTGCTCTGAGCCAGACCCCAGCAGCACGGAGAGCCCTGGCCCTTCACTCTGCTGTGGATTTAAAGCATCCCACCAAGGAATCTCTGAACCAGTGAGCCCTGTCTGCTCAAGTCCTGGAGCACATGGTATTAGAAATCCAGCCAAAAAAAGCTGAGTTTCCCTGTAGGGAAGGAGCATACCCAGTCTTGAGACAACCAGCAAGCCCTTCAGGCATCTCAGTTGTTTAGCATTTTTCTCATTCTCCTTGTTAAAATACTGCTTTAAAAATATCTGGCATGTTTGGAAGCTAGGAGTATAATCTTAATCCTTCCCTCCATCATTAATTCATCCAATTATGTCTTCCCCTGGTTCTCAATAAACATTTTGCCCTGGTACCTCAATGTCAATTGTGCTATTAGTACAGCAGCTGGGAACCAGGGCCCTTCTGTAGCATTAACTCCATGTCTGAGTGCAGGCAAAGTGAAAAAGGCAGTCCCTGCTGCAGGGTTAAAAGCAGAGCCAACAGCAGGTGGGAAGACAGAGGAAAGAGATAATAAAAATAAAGACATGCATAATTCTTCTCCAATCAGAAACAACAATCACAGCTCACCACCTGCTCTTAATGCTCTTTTTCAGTGGACCAAGTCATCAGAGCAGTTTGCAGATAAACACAATTAGTTGTTTAGTTTAGGCATCCATAGAGATTACAGGGCTGTAGAGATTACTGTGCAAAGAGAGCAGAACACACATGTATGGACACAGCAGTCATGCCGTGGATGCTAAATGTTTTAAGGGGATTGCAGAAAGGAATTAGAATATAGAAGAGATTAAAAAAATGGAGAAAATTAATCAAAGAAGAATAGAGAGATGAATGTCAGGCAAGCTACAGGGGTTTATCTCTTCCCATTCCTGGAAAAGCCACTCAATGGAAATGATTAAATCATCTCCCTAATCAGAAAAATAAAAAACCCACTGACATACAGATATGCCTTTTATGCAGCAGAAGAAAGACCAAAAGGTCTTTTCTCATCTCCAGTTTTAATGACAAATACAAATTTGTGCTATAAGAAGCAGGAGCACAATCCCAACAGATAAATTGAGATCCTGTGAGAGAATCAAGTGGAACTGGCCAGGTGTCCCTGTACAAAAAGCCATGGCACTCCCTTGTATATCCTCTGCTTGAGAGGAAACCTGCCTCCTCCTTTTAAGCCATCAAGTTTTTATTTTCATTTTTCCTGTCTAGGAAGAGGGAACCATGTTGCTAAGGTAGCTTTCTTTAAAGATTAAAACATAGAAAGATGCTTTTTTGGATTCAATAGGTTTTCCAGAAACATTCCCTTTACTTTCACTGGAAAACTACCACTGCATCAACCTTGATTTATTCATTCACAAACATATTGCTAAGCTATTATTCATATGCTGGGAAATATTTTGCTAGATGGCAAGTCTGTCAAACAACAGTAATAATTCTTCTTTGCAATAGCTAGGACACATGAAGCATAATCCCAAATAAAAACTGTTTATAGGGTTTTCTGTCCTGCTCTTGTCAATCACTACATACCAGACTGGTTAGCGCTTTGACTTGTTTTTGTTTTCCTTTGAATGTTTTCACTCTTTCAAGCCTGTTTCCACAAACACAGTTGACATTGTTTTGAGTTCACCTCTTTATATTTTCCTTATGGTTTTGCAGAAATGTCTCGAGCATAACTGCAGGTTGCTGCTGGCATTCAAACCGCTCCTCTGGTTTGCAACAGATTCAGTGCATGATATTGCCTTGGCCATAATCTAACTTCATTTTTTCTTCAAATAACTGTGGATGTTTTTATCTCTTCCTTCTTCAAATCCATCACCTCTGAGGTAAGGGGATGAGGTCAGGCCAGGATGGGACATCAGCCCATGAGTGGTTGGGAGATACAAGGTGAAGGTCAGGACCAGGATTTCTCTTGCCCTTTTCCACTCCTTGCTGGACCCTGCTGCATGCACTTTACTGAGGAAATATCCCAGAGACTTCTGCCCCACCACAGAAGTTGTGCCACACCCTCTCAATCTATTTCATCATTCAGCACTCTCTCCCAGCACTTGAACACAATCCTACAGGGCACAGAAATGCTCCCACCACAAAGGGAAACATTTCCTTCCCTAGCTGCAGACAGATCTGGCACACACATAGTCCCCAGCCATGCATGTGCTGCTGAGTGAGCTCAACGACATGGCATTATTAAAGGGTGAGCAGCTTTTGTTTGAGCTCATCTAGAATTAATCAAGATGTAGGCATCACTTGTATACAAACCCCCTTTTCCTGAAGCCATCTGCACAATGACATTAAGAATGGCAAGTGAGCTACTGACAAACCATCTGATTTGCATTTGTGGTTACAGCAGGCAAGAAGAAACTGTTGAGCTACAAGTGAGATCCAGAGCTGCTTTTTCTCTTTAGTGTCAGCTCAAGAGAAAAACCTACCAACAACATCCAGCAAGGAAGTATTGGAGATCTATGCAGGATAAAAGAAACTAGACCTGAATGCTGAAGTAATCCAGATACACAAACACTTTACAAAGCACACTCCAGTCATCCCTAAGTACTTAAATTGTGTATTATGTCAGACCTTAAAAGGGGAGGGAGCAGGGGGAGGAGGAGAGAGAGCAAATACTAATTGATTAATTTGAGATGACATACACCAACAAAACCATGGGGTATCACCAGTGCAGCCCTGATTTTTCCCAGCCAGCACTCCCAGGATTTTCTGCCCCAGCAGACTGCTGGCACTTCCCTTTCCCTCCCAGCTCTCTGGAAAGGTGATGTGTAGCAGAGTACAATGTCTTCACACGATGGGAAGCAAAGTGGCTGCTGGTATTTCATTTTAAGTGGCTCATCTAAATTCTATAAAATCCTGATTCCAGAATCACCATATATAGCTGCCTTCGTTGCAGCTTTCAGCTTTCCCTCTTAGGACAGTATCAAACTGGGCTGCCATTAATGAAAAGCCAAAACCACTGGGATTGTTACCCAAGGAAGCCTTTCTTTCTATAACATTTAAATGTTCTGTTTGCACATGACACCATGCACTCCTTTTCACAATCTCTTATATCAAGTATCTATCATACAATTACCTGAACGAGCATTTAATCTATATGGTAACTATGCACAAAAATTCAAATTGTGATTTTGGTTCATGCTATGTGTCTTCTAACATTATATTTATCGCCCTGTCTGCACATCCTCCTCCATATAACATCAGTGGTGCCTGGTGGAGACTGCAATCCGTTCACAGACTTGCAGATATTCCACTCAGTAATATCTAATATTTTAACCTGTCTGCTATGGTGTGTAACCACACAGGTACAAATTTGGATTTATGTTTCTTCACGCCTTTGCAGCTGTGCTTTATCCCACATTACAGTAGTAGGTGACACAGCCTACAAGAGACAGTTATTCAATTAATTAGAGAAGATCACTCCCTGCCACTTCAGGCACGCACAACTTGTCTGTTTTTGTGCACTCACTTGAACACTTACAGCCCTGCTCTCATTACATTTGAAGTTACAGCAGCAGCAACTCTGTACTTGTCAGTGGAATCACATCACCACGTGAGCAGAATCTGCCTTTGACCACATACACAGAAACACAACTGCCATAATTTTCTTTTAAATATAGATGGTTTAAACTTTAAAGCTAACTACAGTTGTCACCAGGACAGATTTGAGCTTCATTTCAATACTGCAGCACCCATGTTTGGCCCAGAAAGGACTTTTCAAATGTAAAAAAAACAAACACACAGCAATCTTATACACCTTCAGGGTCACATTTTTAGGGCATTGAAATGTTTTGCTGCTTTATAGTCACAATAACCTAAGTTAGTCCAACCTCAGGAAAAATGTTAACATTGGATGAATGAGTCCCTTGTGAATTTTTAACTGTTTGCCCAAAATATGCTGCAGGTCATGTGAGCCTGCATGGATCCTCTTGCCTCAAAGAGGAAATATTTCCTGGGAATTTCTCAGAGCAGAGCTGGCAGCTTGCTGCCATTACAGAGACAGGGCGAGCAATGGGAGCACTGGGCTGGATTAATACCCACCAGAGTCAGCCTCACTCCACTGACTGATTACTGCCTTTGGTGGGGTTTTCCCACAAAGGTGGGCAGGATTTTAAAGTGTGGTTATGGGCTCTGGAGATGCTGAGAGTTTGCACTAAGGAGTGCCCCACAACCTCAGCAGCACCAACAGCTGCAGGAGCAGGGGCTGCCCAGGCAGAGATGCTGCCATCACACTTTCAGGAATAACACTCCATCATGACTGGGGTGATCCATATGGATGCCCTGACCTGCACAGCACTGTCCAAAGTGTTGTGGCAGCCCAGTCAGTGAGGAGGCAGCACAAAAACTGTGCAGCTGCACATGGAGCTCCCTTTGGAGAGCACAGGGAGAGGCAGAGGAGAGTGTGGATACCCAGAACTGGCCGCAGGACGAGCTGCAGGATGCACAGGGGCATATCCAGGGAACTTTTTCTGAGCAGCACATGATTCACAGCTCCCATACCTCTATCTGGGAAGATGCACAGGACTCACCTCTCCTGCCTAATGAAATGAAATAAGCAGTGTAGGATAGGATAAATCAACTGTTTAGATAATTACAGTGGTAGGGGAGAACACAAAGAACAAAAAAAAAATGGGTCAGAGGGTCTGATTCAGGGTCTGAGAAGAGTTTTGATTTCTTCTGTCCTGATTAAAAAAACACATCATTAGACTTGTGTGTGGGTTGGTTGGTTGGTTGGTTGGTTGGTTGGTTGGTTGGTTGGTTTCTGGCATTTTCTAAGATACCTTTCAAACTGAAGAATTTTCAGTTCTGATGTTTCCTGTGGGCACTGCAATAACTCCACAATGTGGTGAAACAATGAGGCTGCCAGCACAGGGAGAACAGGCAGATCTGAAGGCCAGGAAGAAGAAGTCCCTTGGTGTACTTACAAGCACAAGAAGGTCATCCCAATGTCATTGATTAGTCAGATGCATTTTTGCCATTTCAGACACTAAGGGAGATCAGACTCAGATACAAATCATCCAGTGTCAGAAAACTGCCAAAAAAAACTCCTTGGCAAATGCCAAACTCTCTGTGCTATGTGCAAACTGGCAGATACTCCAGGTTCCTGCCAACTCACATAATTACTCTTTAAAAATTTTTTTTTTTAATTTCTTGGCCTAATTTTTCTATTTCTTAAGACAAGAAATCTACTAGATGCTGTCTTTCTTTCAGAGAGCTTGGTGGCATAGGTCAGAAAGAGATAACCTGAAGTAGATACATTTTTTTGCTGTTTTTCTCCCTCAAGAACCTACTCCTTTTTCATATTCCCAAGGTACAGACTGCTCCAGAGTGTGAAGATTTGGGGCAGAAGATCAGCCCTGAGCTGAGATGTGCATCTCCTCAAGCTACTGAAGGTCTACACGATGAATGATTCACAGCTGTCCTCACCATCGCCTACTCTCTGTCTTCAGAGAAATGAAATCTTGCCTTGGCAAAAAAGAAAAGCAACTGCATTTCTACCTCCTCTTTCAATATTTTTAAACTTTTCTTTCATTCCTGTTGGAAATTAGATGTTTTAAGAATAGGCTTAAAAACAAGGTTAAAAAAAGAGCATGCAAATACATTTGCACATCATGAGCAATTGCTGAGGTACTTCCATGCTTTTTTTTTTCTTTTTTGTTTATTCCCATATAGAAAATATACTGAAAAAAATTTTTAAAATGAAAAACAATGAAGTCTCACTGAGGTATTTAATGTTTTTCCATTAGGAGATAAAAACACATGAAAGAATTTTGTCAGTATTCAGAAAAATGCAGCATCTCTCAGGAAACTTTGGACACAGTAGCAGCTGGAGCTATGGGAGGTTCCATCAGAGGAGCTCAGCAGAGCCCCTCAGTCACTCAGAGAAGACTGGCTGCCTCCCCATGCCATCAGCCTGTTTAAATGGAAGGACACAAGCAGGAAAGAAAGGCTTTGAAAAGGAACAAAACAAGTGGGAATAAATATCTACATACTCCACCATTTTCTAAATTCTCTAACAGTCCTGACTGATGCTCACTCAGAAATAGGCTTCTAACTGAAAATAATTTTTCTATCCCCCCAAAAGACAAATAACACCTGAATTTTGTTGGTCTGAAAAACAGAAAAACCAAGGATTGCAACACCAGCAACAGCTTCACTCAGAAAAGCTCCTCACACTCCAATGGAATTTTGTATGCCCCAGGTGCCCTGTGGGTGAGATCACAGCTCTGCATTTTGTGACTCCACAAGGTGGAGTGGCAAAGCTTCCTCACACATTTCAGCATCTTTAAGCTTAGGGCACTTATTTTGCTGCACAATTGAATCAGTAAATGGGCTAAATGGGTAAAATCCCTAGAGTGATGGTGGTGTTTTTCCTTCTTGTAAATTATGCTTTAAATATCACCACTTATTCAAGGACTCCCTTTAACCAAGGAGTAACTAAAAGACATAACCAAACACTCATCCAAGAACATTTAAAGTGTCATAGGAAATGCTGTTACATTGCCATAATTAGTCATAATCATGAACTCCCACATTCATCATGTTTCTCAGTATGTTTCTATACTACCACAGCACCTCCGAGTCACCAGCATGTACTGGGGCTGCAGCTCTAAGCACTTCATAAACACAAACCACAGTGACTGTCCTTGTTCCCTTTACAGTTCACTAAATCACAAGCTCCTTCCCTTGCCAGCTTTATCCCTTTGGCACAGCTCCTCAAGCCAGGCATTTCAGACTCTGACCCCAGAGTAAGGTGTCGTCACTTATTCAGACTCTCACCCTCACCATCCACCTCCCCTTGGGGTAAGAGAGGACTCAGTAACCTGTGGCAGGAGGTTACCTGAAAATTCATTGGGCAATTCATAGCTTGTCGTTGGATACTACAGGGAGCCAGGGAAAAAGCAGCCTTGAAGCCTTGCCTTTCTCAGCCTGCTCAAGGACAAGAAATTAGAACAATGATTATGCACCTGTAGGGTGTGTGAGAGCCGTGTGAGTATCTTGTGATATTTTGCAGAAAGCATGTTTTCAAAGAGGTGTTGCCTTCTTGGACCATGAGTCTTTTCTATTTTGTTTTGCATGAACTATCCTATATATAAATGTAGTGTTTCTTTGAATAAAGCTCTCTCTTGCTTCTCCATTATACGAGGAACTAAGTTGCATTATCCTTTCCACCACTCTCCTATAGCCTAAAATGCAACACGTAGCTCACCATTTTCACTGCAAAAGGATTGCTCTGCAGTTGTAACTGTGTTTGAGGGCACTGCTAGCACAATCTTCCTTCACAGAACTACTTGTCATAATTTCTGCATTTATTTCTATGGGAGATACATTTCAAGACGGCACCCATTTTTAATACAAGTATTTAAACAAACAAGAAATTATCTGGAGGCAATTTCTACATGCAGGAAATTAAATATTTTACCAGCACTGAAAGCAGTACTTGAAATACAAACATTCTGCAATTTGTATCTTTTCCCTGTTACTGGAACCAGTAAAGCCTCAGAACATCAGATTAAACCCACAATTGAATTTCTGGCCTCTTGGGTTTCCCCATAGCCAGAAACTAGAGTTATGTTATCAGAAGATGCTAAATTACTCAAACCCTGAAAAGCAAGTCTGTAAAGCCATTCATGGCCAACCACTCTCTAAATAATTTCCCAAGTGCTGTTTTCTTATTTAGATTGTGTATGGTACATTTTAGCATCTGGCTGCATTATACAGGTGAGAAATAAAGGAAATATGTGATGGTAGACAGAACAAATCAAGCTCAGCTGAATTTTATTATTTGGTCTGCCCTTCTTTTACAGCAAAAGTAGCTGTTGCTATCTATTAGTCTCACACAATAAAGTATTTACACTTATTTTCTTAGTTTACACTAATTAGAATGATGAAAAAATAGGGGCCCCATATGGCAAATAACTTCAATAAACGTCTTTGATACTAGATCATAGCATGGTATGGCAAGATTTGCAGTGCCATTTATGTAATGGCCTAAGACATAGCTCCTCCTTCTAAAAAGTTCTCCACCATAACAGAGGAGACAGCAAATCCACAACACAGCTTGTCTCAGCTCTGCTGAGATGTATTTCCTGTACCTCCTTCTTGTCACCAGAATTTCTGCACACCCATACCTGTGAGGGAAGCTGTTGTATGATTTGGGGGCTGGCTGCTGCTCGTAAGGAGCTATTCACATAATTACTAAGGTCAGATTAATTTACAATATCACAGAAGCTCTGTGCTGCAAGATCTCTTAAAACCCCAGGGGTGTCCTGAGTGTCCCATCTGCACACAGGATAGACCTCACCTCACACCCCTTCCCAACAAAGCTTCCCTCTTCATGCACCTCAGCTGTCCTGCATCTCTGGCAAAGGCCATTCAGCTTTTCTCTTGGCTGCCTATTCCCAAACAGCAGGGACACTTAATAGTTGTGTTATTGCCACAGATGTTTGTTCAGTATTTCTGCTGCCATGATTCATAGACATGCACACACACAACAATCCTTGCAGAAGGGTATTTTTTTTTTGGTGGAGCACTCCCAGAAAGCAGGAAGGCAATGAGCAGCTTGCCCTTCACAATGTTAGCTTACTGCTAGTGCAGGTAGTTGTTGGCAGTCCTTCAGGTATAATTGCATTGAAATTAAACTAAAGCAAGGAAAAACAGCAAAGAGTCAAAAATTTAAAAAAAAAAAATTTAAAAAAAAGAGCACCAAAGAACTCAAGAATACTGAACACACACCAAAATAAAATATGGTCACTTGTTTTAATTTTTTTTTTTTCATTTGTGCCAATATTTGGCGTGATCACTTCTATTCAAACAAGAGATGAGTAACAACCACCTGTTACATTCACTTGTCAAGGTATCTGTACTGAGATGGAAGCATTTGCTTTGTTTTCTTTGGCATTCTCATGTTCCAATTACCAGAAATAAGACAGGAGCCCATGAAAAGTGTAGCTGGAATTTAAAGGCAATGCAGAGGGGAATTTCAACTGACCACATTAGTCATTTTGCCAGTCCCTCAGACTAACAGGAACATTTCTAGAACATCCCCTAGGAAACAGTAAGATCACAGCAGTCACCCCCAGCCACACAGATGTGGTTTGGAGCAGTTTTTAGCAGAAAATACATATGACATTATATTTTGGCAGAATATTATATGTAATATAATAGATGCAGAGTTCTGTCCCTTCAAATGAGCTCTCATTTTCATTCCCAACCTTTCATCCTGTTTTTGTGCTGTGCACTGTTCAGTGGTGTGGACCATCACGACAAATCTCTCGCTAATGTATAGGTTTGACATTTCCAGATTTATTCAGACATATTACCCATAAAATGGCTCTAACACAATAAAGGACATAATCAGAATTGTCTGTTCCCAGGATGTTTGGCACTTCATAACTCAGATGCATTTAACTCCCCAATAACTCTTATACATTTAGATAATTTGCTGTAGTAATGCATAATCTTGCCTAGAGGATTCATACCTTAAGAAATTTAATAAATTCAATAGGAACCTGCATAACCCACAGTTACCAGTCATCATTCCATTTAAAAAGCCCATCCCAAAGTGTCAGCACCATGTGATCTCATTGTCTTTCAGCAAGGCAGTGATGATCAGACAGCATTTTACTCCAGGTTTCACCAAACCAGAGGTAAAAGTGGTGGCTCATCCATTACCTTCCATTGTTTCCAGGCCAGTCCAGGCAAAAGAGAGCAGAGATCACTTTAGGCTCACAACTCAAGGTAAAAGGCACATTCCAAACTCTCCCCACACCAGCTAGAGAAAGAGGCCAGAGACAGACAGGGAAAGAAATTAAATACCTGCCCACCTCTACACACTAGACAGGGCCAAAACACAGGAACCAAACAGGAAGGGAAAGAAATACCTGTCAGTGCTACATGCTCTGTGAATTCAGGACTTCCATTTCCAAGGCAATCTCCTTGGCACCACTCTCAAGGGGTGCAATTACCATCTCTGGAAGTGTTGCAAAGTGTGTGGATGAAGACAGGGTTTCATCTCTGTAGCACACCCTGACATGGGTGTGCTGCACCAACAGTGGGACTTGATGATGCTAGAGGTATTTTCCAGCCTTAAGGATTCTAGGAGTCTGTGAATTCCTGAGCCAGCAGCAGGACATCAGTGCAGTCTCTGCCTGTGCAGGCAGATGAGCCTGGGGGACACCCCAACTTCTTAACAGTGCTTCATATCCACTCCTTCAAACAACAGAACCTGCTCCCTGCAGAGGTATCATGGAATCTTTGAGCTGAGGAATGTGCTATACAAAAAATTCAGTGGGTCCAGAACCCACAGAGGCCCAAGTGCACCAAAGTCCCCACCAAATGTCTTCCCATGTCTATCAAAATCCATCTTGCAACTTTATAATTCAAGTTCTTGCCTGCTGTTAAAATAAATAAATACCTAAAAGTAGAAACCCTCAGAACTACAGAGTCACAGCACAGTTTGGGTTGGCAGGGACTTAAAAATCATCTTGTTCCCACTTCCCTGCTGTGGGCAGGGATGCCTTCTAGTAGACCAGGCTGCTCCAAGCTCATCCAACCTGCCCTTAGACACTTCCAGAGGTGGGACATCCACACTTCCTATTGTCAGCCTGTTCCTGTGCTCACCACCCTCACAGTGAGGAGGTTTTTTCCTAATACCTGATCTAAACCTGCTCTCTTTCAGTTTAAAGCCATTTCCCCTTGTCCTGTCACTGCGTGCCCTTGTCAAAAGATCCTCTCCAGTTCTCTCAGAGCCCTGTTGGGCACTGGAAGGGGCTCTAAGGTCTCCCTGGCACCTTCCCTTCTCCAGCCTGAGCAATCCCAACTCTCTCAGCCTGTCCTCACAGGAGAGGAGCTCCAGCCCTCTTGAACAGCTTCCTGGGCTGCTCTGGACTCACTCCAACAGGAATCTGCTCAGGGGAGTCAGGCTCCAGCCAGAGCTGCAGCTGCCCAGCTGTGACACTCCTCAGCAGCTTTTGCCCTTAGAAGGATCACTGTGTCCCTGAAATCTTGCACAGGAATGTTGAACTCCTCCTGTCTAAAAGTTTCAATCTAAAAAGAACATGATCCCACAAAGAGAGCCAAAAATTCAGGTCTCATCACTGCTTTAATTAGACTGGGTGATTTGCTTTCTTTGCAGCTTTACCAGTATGAGATAATTAGACTTATAGGAAAACAACACTTATGGTTGGAAACACTAGCAGAAACAGAATCTGTAATATCAAAATCCACCTAGAGAGTGCTATTTTATTTCATTTCTCCTCTATCAAGCACTTCTGCAAGAAAACTCCAGTGCAGACAGCATGGGACCTTCCTCTCTGAGACTTTCCCAGCACAGTGGTGACCCAGACTGTTCCCATCATCTCTGGGCTCAGGATTCCTCCCAGCAGTGCCAGAGAGGGTGGCAACCTGAGGCCATCAGTGCTGGCCAAGGCACTGTACAGAGCCCTTGGCACCTGCCCCACCTCTCACATAAAGAAAACTGCAGCAGGGGCTCACTGCTGTGAGGATCTAAATGCTGATGTGGAGAGCTGGTGAAGAAACACAATATTATGCTTGAAGAACCATACAAATATTACAAACTCCACACTCACCTAGCAAAGCCAGTGGGAAAAGCACTTGCATATCCAAAAACAGGGCTAAAAGAGTTCTTTATGTCTAAGCCCTACATCAGACAACTCACACCTTTTCAAAAAATACAGGGCTAGACAAACTAGTCTATTGTATACTTATTTGTTTCATTTAACCACTTGTTCATTTATTATGAAGTAGATATAAAAGAGTCTTCCCTAGGAAAGTACTTCCTTTATGATGTTTTTGATAAATTATTTAAGCTTCTGAAGAGCTCCGGAAGCATTCATTGATCACTAAGCTCTTTTTTAGTATTTCCTCAAGTATTCACCTGTTTTCATACTGTGATATTTATTTTGAAGATGTAAGTGATGATGCTTTTAGGGTCAGCAGGCATACCAATAACTCATTTATAAGTATACTTCACTCATTCTTCTGCATCTTAGCACAGAAAGCTATGGACTTTTGTTCTCTTTAGGTATTAATGATTATATATGTAAACAACAACAAACCTAGGAGTAGAAGTCACTGAGCATGGTGTAATTATATATGTAAACAGCACCAAAGCTAACAGTAGAAATCACTGAGCACGAGGCCATCTGCTGCAATGAATTTTCAGACTATCTGAGGAGGTAAAATGTTGCTTTGTCATAAATTTCCATGAATTTTCTTACAGCACAACCTTATGTTTCTGTCCAGCATCTTCTTACAGGAGAAGAATCCCTATTCATCTCACATGTCAGTCAAATGATATTCCTCAAGAGAGGTGGAATATTGAGACTGCTACCAGATCTCATGCAATAGAATAAAATAGGGTAAGAAATGCAGAATAAAACTACATCAATGGGAAGGTAGCTAAGAAGAATATAATAAGGAAGGTTAGAATTTAGCAAGCATACTCATATTAGCACATTACTAGCAGGGTTTAACTCATAGCTTGATTAATACTAACAGAGAATATCACAAAAGCTGTGGTAACTACCCAGTGCTGGGGTCTCAGGTTTTGGTGCCTTCCAGAACAAACAGCCCTACCTCCAGTGTGACATCACTGTGCCAGGGGGGCCTTTGCTGCTTCCCCCAAACTGTGGCATCAGCCAAGGCACCAGCTCCTCCAGGCTAAGCCATGAGCTCCATCCCCCTCCAGCCTTCCCCAAAGCCTCGTTTTTAGTCCAAGCCTGCAGCCAGGATGTGCCAGGTCTCTGCAAGGAGACTCATTCTCCTGCTGGGTGTCACACAGCACACTGAAACAACTGTGTCATTCAGGGAGAGGTAATGGGCATCAATTACTGTGACAGACAACAAGAGATTGACCTAGTATGTGCATTAATACAGTACCTGTTCACTTCTAAAAGAGGTAGTTTAGATTCATTGCTCCTGCAGCATATTCCAATCTCAAATATAATTCATTCCACACTTTTAAGTGCAACAGCTAAAGACATTCAAAAATCAAATCTGAAAAACTTATTTTTGATTCTATAGCAACAAGCTGTTCCCTTCATAGTAAACATCTCACAAGAAAATTACTTACCTCTTTTTTTTTTCCTTAAGACTTCAATGCAGAGAATTGCTTTCTAACTTGAATTTTGCATGACAAGTTTCAGATGTATTTGAATTTATAAGGCCAAACAAACAACTCCTGAAAACAGTGATTTAAAGTTTAAACACCAGCCTTATGAAATAGATTATGTAGTTAGATTAGTTCTCCAGAAGTTATAATACATAATGTACTCAGTTTAAAATGTCTTAAAGTGTGACGTGGACAAATATCTGCATTTCTGGAAGGTGATACAGTTGGCTTGTTCTCACTGGCTTAAACACACTAAGAATTTAATTTACTATTACTCAAAATTGTAATTTTTGATTTTAATTAAAATTAAATTGTAAATTTTAATTAATGCAGCATAAAAATAATTGCAGCTACTAAATAACAACAATGAAAGTCTCACCAGGTGCAAGCCTTACTCAGTGCCTGCCTCCAGCTTCCCACCACTTCCTTTTCCCTCCACACCAGTGCCCAGGAGGAGCAGAGCTCTGGGCCCAGTCACTGCATGCTGGGTGGCCACAGCACCTGCTCAACATATCAAAAATGTCCAAATTACCATCCAGGTAATTGTGTTATGAAAAATATCCAACATTCAATAACACACTCATGCTTGATACTCTCTGAGTTTCCTGTTTGAGCTCTAGAGACACAACCAGTAATCCTGTGAGATGCCAGATGCTGTGGAGCTGCACTCAAGTTTCTTCCCCTCAGAACTGCTCTGTATTTCCTAATTGAAGAGATTTTTCTATTCCAGGACAAACAGTAAAGAAGTTTCCTTACTATTTACAGTAAAATACATGCCACATGCAAAATGCTGTGAGTTTATTTGCTACTAACCAGCTGCTGTATGAAGTATGAGATTTAAACACCCTTTTCTCCTAGTGAAGCACAAAGAACAAACCATTGCTTAAATGGCATAAAAGAAGTTTCCTGAGAAGAAGGAATTTCCCTTGAGCTTCCAGTGCTGTACCTAGGAGGAGGAAATGTGAGCAAGCCCCCGAGTCAGGCAGGATCCTTAAATGACAGCATCAAATCTCCAGTGCCACGGGGCACAGCTGCCCCAGGGGGTGGGCTGGCTATTAACCACTCTTCCCCCCTAAAAAGTGAAGTGTCCTTAATACAAAGCATCTGGGGATAGTATGATTCAGGGAATGCAAGTTTTATTCTGGGACTAATTAGAAGCAACTAATAAAAAAAGAAAAAAAGATGCTAGAGAACTTTGAGAAGTCATCCGGAAGACTGATGTACAAATCCCTGTTTTCAAACTGGGAAGCAACCTACCCAGTAACACACAACGAATAAGAGACCAGCAATGGGGAGGACATAACATTCAGAGCTTGTGTTGTAGGCTGGGTCAGCACAATCTGCATTTCTTCTGTGCCTGGAGCAGAAATCAGCAAGCACATGGTAAATCAGTGCAACATAAAGCAAGCTGCAGATTTACACCACGTTAGCTGCCACGTTGGGGGAGCTACCAGGGGCAGCATCACCCTGCACATCCATGTCCTGCATTCCCTGCACATCCTGCATTTCCTGCACATGCCCTGCATTCCCTGCACGTCCTGCATTCCCATTTCCTGCACATCCTGCATTCCCTGCACATCCATGTCCTGCATTCCCTGCACATCCATGTACATGCCCTGCATTCTCTGCACGTCCTGCATTCCCATTTCCTGCATGCATTCCCTGCACATCCATGTCCTGCATTACCTGCATGTCCTGCATTCCCTGCACATGTCCTGCATTCCCTGCACATGTCCTGCATTCCCTGCACATCCATGTCCTGCATTCCCTGCACATCCATGTACTACATTCCCTGCACATCCTGCATTCCCTGCACATCCATGTCCTGCATCTGCATTCCCTGCACATCCATGTACTGCATTCCCTGCACATGTCCTGCATTCCCTGCACATCCATGTCCTGCATTCCCTGCATGTCCTGCATTCCCTGCACATGTCCTGCATTCCCTGCACATCCATGTCCTGCATTCCCTGCATGTCCTGCATTCCCTGCACATGTCCTGCATTCCCTGCACATCCATGTACTGCATTCCCTGCACTCTGCTCACAGAGCCCACCACAGTGCCTGCAGCAGTCACAGTAAGAGCAGGTATCCTCTGCATTCATAACTCAGGCTTTTGGCAAAGCAAGCAAGTCTGAGAATCAGTGTAAAAATCTCAGCTGAGCTCAATAAAGTGTAAATCTCAGCCTTTTGTTCCTCAGAAAATGTTTACTTGGTTTTTTTAATATTCTTGTTAATAGGTGTGTTTAATTGTTATACAAGCATTGCAGCTACTGCACTTTGCAAGCTTTATCCAGTGGTTTTGTGGACTTGCATTCATGTTTATCTGTTATCTGAAATTTAGTCAGGATCACAAGACAGGTTCTGATGAACAATCATCATTCTTATCAAATGTAAATTGCACAGAGAGTAGTTGACTCAAGAAATGCATTGTAACTAATTACTATGATCATTGTTATTTTAAAATTAATTTTGACAAGATCCATTATTGGTAAGCACCATTAATTTGTTCTATTCTCCTGACTATTTTTATGGGATACTGAAATTACATATGTCATAAAAATTGTTCATTTTAAAGTATTATTAAAACTTAATACAATGACAGTAAAATTATCCATACTATAGAACGTGTTAATTATTATGAAAAACTGGTAAATTGCTAAATAAATAATAGGCTCAGTGAAAAGGAAAGCAAATTCGTACTGCATAGGAACTGATCTATTCTTCATGTTACTTCTCCTAAAAAACAGAAACGAGGGATACAGTATATTAAAGTTGCATATTTTTGCAGGTACACAGAAGCTCATATTGGAAATTTCTATTTTGTGCTAATATTTTCTCCAGAAGTTCCATAAACAGACAATGATCATGTGATGAGGCAGTAACAACACATCTGGGGAGATATCTGGACTATTTTCATGTATCTTCCTTAGAATAAACCAAACTGGGAATTCTCCTGGTTGCAGATGATGAATCAGAGCTGGATTATTTGCCTGCCCCTGGGAATGATGGCTGTGCATTCTCATTTGTACATGCACAGAGTGCAAATGAACACATTTCCACCACTCCTTAGTTCCAACATAAACCCCAGGATCAGGCACAGCTCAGTCACCTCCCTAAACTAAGGAAAGACAATTGCCTGTTGACAAAGCATTCAGAGGTGATTCTACCAAATACAAGCAATGCTAGGGGAATACTTCTCCCAGCACTCAAGGCATGAGTTTATTCAAGAACTACTGTAAAACAGCCCAGGTATCTGTAGCGGATATTATTCAAAGAATAAGCAAGGGCCCTGTGTCAGAAAACGTGCATTATTCATATAAACTAACACTAAACTAGGAGGGTGGAATGTACTGGGTTTGTGTGGTCAGGTTTTGGCAGCAGGAGGTGGTGGGGAGCAGGAGGAGACCACAGATTTGGCTTCTCTGGAGAGCTGCCAGAAGCTTCCCCCATGTCCAACAGAGCCAACACCAGCCCACTCCAAGAGACCAAGGCTGAGCCCATCAACAACACTGGAGAGGAGGGATGGAAAATGGGAATGAAGTAGAGTTAGTGAGGAAGGGAGGGTTTGTGGGGGCAGCTGTTGTAATATTTGGTTTTATTTCTCCTTACCCTGGTCAGATTTGATTGGTAATAAACTAAACTAATGTCTCCAAGTTAAGTGTTTTGCCCATGACAGCAACTGCTAAGTGATTTCCCTGTCCTTACCTTGACCCACAAGCCTTTTGTTATATTTTTCTCTCTCCTGTGCATCTGAGAAGTGACAGAGCACCTTTGGTGGGCACCTGGCCCCAGCCAGAGCCAAATCACTCTGGCCCCAATACAAAAACCATAATGGTATTGGATCTTTGCTGGTAAGAAAGTAGGAAAAGAGGTTTTATGGAAATATATCAACTATATATCAATATTATATATACGTATATATCAACACAAAGCAGTACGTGCCCAAACTTGGAACATCAGTCTCTCAATACTTGTTTACTCTTTTGGCAATTGTCCCTTTTATTTGCATTTAACCAGGTCTTCCACATCAACACAGGATTTAGGATCCTCTAAAGAATTTCTTTGCCTCCACAAACAAGGTGCTGCATTAATAGATTTTCCCACCTTTCATTTTATTTTTAATAACCTGTGGAGAAGAGCCTTGGGCATACTCCAGGAAGCACTGGGGCTATTTATTCCACTAGATAATATGATTCCTAAGGATCCAGCTTCAAATAAACCACAGGAACACTCACACTTGTCCAGACAACATTACTTGTTTCTTTCTCAACAGAGCTCTAAGGCTGCTCTAGAGCTACTCTGACTGTGAAGATGAGCAAGTTGATTTTACATGGGGATGCTAAAGGCAGGTTGGTTGCTACAACTTAAGATGAAGTTACTGATGCTACCACACCTAAGCATAGAATGTATTTCAGTAAATAATCTCAAGTTGCAGTGAGGAAAGCCTTCTATGAAGAATTATTGTGTCCCACACTGTTCCCTGCAGAATGGAGATCCCATGTCCAGTGGCACCACATGACAGGCTGCTCTTACTTGGGGTCTGAAGCTGAATTTGGCACAGTCAACACCTAAACACATCAGAAACATCAGAAGGAAACTTAGCAGCAAATAAAGGAACCATAGATATTGAGGATATCTAATGAGCCCTAACCTCAGAGCTTTGAGGTCTAGATGGATGCAGAAACACCAGAAGATTTAGGGAAAAACAAAAAATACAAACTCCTTCTGTGCTAACATTATCCCTCAAAAATGGAGTAAAGAGAACAAATTGAAAGTGAACACTTTCTATGTTTCTCTGAGGAAGTCCTAAGTGATTTTATAAAACTTGTTTTCAGCCCAAATAAAGACATTTTCAGCTCTCAAAGAATATCTGATTAGCATATTTCAGCAGTTCTATTTTCCAGTTGAACACAATAAGCAAAGACCAGAAAAAAATCAGTTTAATTAAATAGAAAAGAGTTATTGCTGAGCAATCTGAAATGAATATAATTTTTCTAGTAAACAAGATGCACAACAACAAAACAAAATGATAATAAGTTATAGGTCATGCCAATATATCCCTCATTAGCAATGAAAATATCCCTCAAACTTAATAATTATTTAAGAGTTATTGCACCACTTCAAAGACATCATCAGTTCCTCAGCTAACATTTTTTGCTGTGCATAGCCATACAGCTCAGCATCACTTTAATTTGACAGAATTTCCCCAAAATGTAGATTTCGCACAAGCAAAGCCAAGCACTTTTGTAGCAGACTAGAAAGAAAGACATAAGCAACTAAAAAAATTAGTATTTGATAAACTGTTAACTTTCTTCCACAAGTTTTTTTTCAGAATGAGATGGAAAGAGATTCCTTGGCATACCACAGAAAAGGATACATTTTAAACAGAGAAAAGATAAAGCGTTTCAAGAATTTATGACCTCACTAAAGGTGGCTTACTGTTTTATTTTTCACCTAAAAAATAGCATTCCTATGATCAGGATGCATTTGGTGCAGTGCTGGATGCAGTTGCTTATATTCATTGGATTTTTCAATGTATTACAATGTTGGGAGAGAAGGAGAACTTTGGGAAAGAAAGGAGAGTAAAATACAATTCAAAATAGATAGTAGACATTCTAAGGTGGGGGTTTTTTTTCTTTTATTACTGTACTAATTTACATTAATATCAAGAAGAGGAAACTCCTCACCAAGGAATATAATAAGAAGGTAATGATCTGAAAAATAATAGAGCAAAATACATACAGATTCTGTACTTTACTTTCTGATGGTTGGAGTGCCACCAGTCATGGAGCAAAAACCATTCAAAACTCTGCAGCCCCAGATTATCAGGGATTTTCATTATTTCACTCAGATCAATCACAGGTGAGCCATGACTGCCAGAATGTCCACATGAAGCAGAAAGAGTCAGCAGTGTGGCACAGTGCAGCTCCTAAAGCAAAAGCAAAAGATGTCCCCAGTGACATGAAGGCAGGACCTGCTCATACTCTAAACCACATTGGCAGTTCCTTCTGCTGTGCATGGGGAACAAGTATTCCCCAAAGACTGGCAGGCCACTTACACAGTATCTGAACAAAGAAAAGGAAGGATGGAAAGGGGATGCCAAGAAAATTCAGGTTGCATAACCATTGCAAAGACTTTCTCATATACATCCTGCGTATCTGGATGTATCTCATATACATCCTGGAATCTGTTTCTTTCCATTTTCCATACACAGATTTTAATTGTGGAGCAAAAGTGCAAGGACTATCAGAACAAAACAAATCCTGGTAGAAGTATATGCAAAGAATGGCAAACAGTCATACCCACAGACATTTAAGGAGGGAAAACATTTAACATGATATGCTGAGAATGAAACCTTTGAGTTACATAAATGAACTGGAATCAGCAGTCTCTTATCCTCAGTCTTCAGTTTACCATGTTTGGAGTCTGATGTTCAGTCTGAAATCTGCTGGTTGCAGTCACAGTGGGAAAAAGGCTCCATTCCCTGACTCCTGAGTGCTCCCAGGCTCATCTTTCTCACGCCCAGCTGGTCCTGCAGCTGTGCAGATTTGTTGGCTATCCGTAACTGGAAATGTAGATTTGACACAGACCTGGTTTTCCACACATGCTGTAGAAGGAAGAACTCTGCCCTGTTTTTCCACGTGCCTGTGTTCATTTCCTCATGTCTAGTTTTTGGCCCAAGCCCATCTCATTTCATTGTTGTTGGGCAGTCCAAGCCTGGCTCAGCACTCAAGCATTGACAAGTACATGGATTTAAACATGCACCTCCAGCCTGGTGGAATTCCCTCCCACACAAATCTGATAATCTGTCGCTGAAACCAACTCCCAAACAGGCACCAAATTCTCTTAATGCTGACATTTCCAAATACAAGGATTCCTGCCTCCAAGACAGAACACCTCCAATACTCTAAGAAACCATACAAATAGAGAGTGCACCTTTCTTAGCCTTATAGGCTGATTGCTAAACGTGCATTTTACCCTGGTAGTGTTAATCCTATGGGTCTGCAAGCTTTTGTTATGCTGCTGCTACCAATTCTGAGCAGCTTTCATGGGAAATGAATGTATTTTGCAGAATAGCTTGAACAAATTTGAGCTAGCATTTGAAGTGGATATTATGAATGCATCAGTTATATCAGGCTTATATCCTTTTATAGTTTAACCTTAGATAAGAGAATGAACTTCATACAAGAACATGCCAGTATTTATTACACACTAATTTTTAAAAGGCTTAAATAATTTATCAAGGCTTCTTCCCTAAAGAGATGTGTAATTTCATTTTCAAACATGGTCATCACAAAGAATCCAAACACACATTTTCACAGACATTATCAAAGCATTCTACACAGATATATCTTGCAGGAGGATCTATAAATGTTTATCTTCTGTAAGTATGAGAAAATAAAGGATTTTGGTGCCGGAGGCATGGACATATTCTTAGGCATATAAACATTTTTGTGCTGAAAAGATTAGGGCTTAAATGGAAACAGCAACAGATGAACTGCACTGATACATATTGGATGTGATTATTTCCCTTCTTAAAAACATAACTCCGGCTAAAAACCAGTTTCAATGTAGATTGATTGTAATCTCATTTTTAATGGATAAATGAATACTGGAGTGGATAAAACTTCATAGCTAGAGCTCAACTCCTCCGTACCCAGCCCTGGGCCAAGCAGTACTGCAGTGCCCAGCACTGGCACTCCAGATAAATATAGTCATCAGTGGGAGAAGTCCTAGCAAGTTTTACCACTCTGTCATGAAGATGATTTCTATAATGGGGTTTTAGCTGTGTTTTTTATTGCTCTAGCAGTTATAAAAGATTGGCTTATACAGGCTTATGTCCACAGCATTAAAGAAGTTATTTTGGAGCGCTGGTTGTACCAAATTAGTTTGGGGACTGAGGGTGAAGTATATTTCAAAAATCAGTGTAACTTTTTTTGTAGAAGCTGCATTACCCCAAATTAGGGGACAACTTTACCTTAGAAAGCTATCAAAAGTGAAAGCACAAAAAGAACAGTTATCTTGGAAATGACAGTACATTTAAAACAGTTACAATGTATTCCATGGACCTCAAAAATTAAAGGTTAGTTTGTATTGTTCTCAGGGAATAGTTAAACCATGGGATCCACACAGCCCAGAAGTTTCAAAATGAGCAGGGAAGGCCCAGGATCAAATGTTTGCACACCAACAACAGGACTCCACTGACAGCTACAAATATTTACTCTGTGTTTCTTCCTTTGAAGCACACGAAGCTTTAGTGTGTTGTGGAGCAGCTGTCTCTCCTGCACATACAGAATACAGAAGAATTTTACTTCAAGATGAACAAAGGATTACAGGATTTGGCTTTTCCTCTTTTTTTTAAAGTTGCTTTTATTACAGAACCAAAAAATCTATAGGTTGCTCTGCAGCTGATGCTGGATGTACAGATGTGTACCAGAATTATTACTACTGGGATTCGGTTTTCTGCAGCAGATTGCATTTCCTCATCTAAATGAAATTTAAAAGTAGTGGATAATACTCCCAAAGAAGGATTGTATCTTAATTCCCATAGTAAGATGCCTCGGGGCTTTATGCCATTTACAACAAACCTTGGAGATGCAAAACTTGTACACAGTCTTTTATGTTGAATGTGTCCTGGTTTCCAAAAGAAACCAAACAGATTGAGGAACTGATTGCTTTGAAAACAGCAAATCATGATTTTATTAAAAAAATTTAAGGAGATCTTCAAATATATCTCTACAGACATTTCATACACCTCCGCCATGAATGAAAAATATGATAATGCATTACTGCCTGTATAATTCAGCATCATCTGCCTGCTTTGCTTCTTCCCACTGACAGCCAAAAACCACAGATATCTGAGTAACAGCAAGGCTGTGTAAGGGACAAACCTTTATTTGAACCTCTCAGTCATATACTTAAATATCACTCACTCCCAGTCAAGCCCAGGAGAATTCAAGATGCTTATTAAACCTATTCTCCAGGAATTAATTTCCATGTATCTCCTTCTGGAACCAGCTAATGCCAAGCTAGCAGCAGCCTTTTCAATGATCCTCCACCACCTTCCCACTCCATCCTACTCTGCTCACAGACTGGAGGACAAGACAAGCCACCTTAACAACACTGGCACCAAAACTTAACTTCCCTTGGCTTTCACCACATCCTGACAATATGTTCAGGGTCACAGTTCTTAAAATTATGATGCCTATACTGAGTGTGATCCCAGGTGGGTTTTGGTGGTCCAGGGCCATATCTATAGCCCCAGCTGAGCTGTACCTCAGCCCACAACACTGAGTCTGCAGAGCCGACACCAGCACACTTCCTGGGGAGAGGAGGGCATGTTTAGCCACCTTTGCCACCTCCCAGCCTGATCAATCTACATGACAAATATTGATGAAGCACTCTTTCCACCCAAAGGAGGGGCTTGCTGCCAAGAGACAGAGAATACAAAACAGAAACCCAGAATATCACTAATACAGGCTGCAGCGACTGCATTGAACAAAAAACCAAAGATACACACAAGTAAATGAGGATTCTGAATAGGACCTGAGAGACAAGCAAGCAGGACAGGCATCTGCAAAGGAAGGATAAAAGTCAGCCTCAGGGAGAGCATGGGAAAGCCTCCAAACAGCTTCCTGGCAGGTCCTGGCAGGTACTGCCTCTCCTGGAAGGAATGCTGGCCAGGAGCAGCTGATTCCAACAAACCTGGGAGGGAAGCAGAAGAAAACTGTGGGTTCATGAGATATTTCTTTTTTCCAGGAAACTGGACCCAGATCCCTCAACTTAGTGACTTCTAAAACAGAATTGAGGAAGTCACATTCTAAAGGGGCAGCTTTCAGTGGTGTGGTTAAAAGGGAAATGATCTTACAGATGAGGGACCATTAACTCCTAAACGTTTTTTATCTGCTGCAGAGATGTTCCCTTAGGATACAAAAAGAAATGCAAAAGCAGTTGGGCTCAGGAACAAATGCCTGCCTGTAATTTACTGTCTGCCAGGATTATCAGCTACCTTTTTATTCTTTTGTCAATAAAAACTCAGAGTGAGACCACATCCACAGAACATTCATACATACTTGGTTTTCACTGTCCTTCACACTTATTCTTACCTAGCAGCAAGACAATGTAAATTTTCATAAGGCTTTTAAGTACACAGTAAGTCAAATAAGTCTAATAATGGATGAGTGAATCAAGTGCAGGCATGTCATATGTTTGGCAACATTATGATGACAAACTGACATCCTTACCCCTCAAAAGAGTATTTGGCAATAGCTTTGCCCTCCTGCTGCGTTGTGGGGTGAGAACATCTTTAGGGGCTCCACTCAGAGTCACAGGCCAGGCCATAAATGCAGTGCTTTGATATCTGTCTCACAATTTGCTATGCACAGTTCTCCCAGCTCCCCAGACATGTATTTCATAAAGACTAAACTGCAGTTTTAATAAAAACTCAACATCAAGACTACTTTGAGCAGAAAATTCACCCATTTTTGGAGTTGCTAGCTTAAAATTAACACCTTCCCAAAGAAACCAGCTAATTCCAAGGAAAGCAGCAAACACAAAAGTCAGCAGCGAATTCAAAACTCAGTTTTGTCACATTTTCCATGCAGAAATAGCTATTTTGTCAATGTCATGAGAATCTGACATTGATGAGTGAGATTTTGACAGGACACATTTCATGCAATTTTTGCCTTTAAAGAGCTTTTTTTTTTTTTCCCTAGTTATAAATAGGCTCAAAACCTCAGAAATCACTTCCATTATTCCACATCCTTGCCAAGTTGTTGCCAGAGCCTGGGCCCAGTGAGTGACCAGCTCCAGAGTGGCCACCACCCCCTGTGCCCCAGCCATGCTGCCAGGGGACAGCCAGAAATTCAGCTGCTCACAAGGAGGTGGGGTTTATGTTGTTTAAAGGCAAAACAAAAAACAAGTAGCAGTATTACATTGATTATCCAGCAATTAAGTCCCACAACAGCAGTCATTTGCTCAAATCAATAGTAGGAATCATTTGAGATATTATCAGTTAAAGTACATCTCAATAAGAATAAAACTGAGTGCCAGCAAGACAGTAATGGTTTGGGAAATCACATTTTTCTTCACTTTGCAAGGACTTGAGGTTTAAGGCCCAGAGTGTACTGCATAGGACAGCCCCCTTCAGATGTATTGTATTTGTATTTATAGGAAATGGCCATTTGAACATTGACTCTCACACCCTTGCAAAAAATTAGGAACCCACAAGTCAACAATATGGTACCCAGTATGATGATAACAATGCCACACACAATAGATTTATCACCTGAAAAACTTCTCTTTCTAAGGAAAAGGCTTTCAAAATACTGGTGTCCTATATCTTTAATTATTAACATTCATAATCAAGGAGCTTTTCCTTCCTCAATTTTGCAAATTGCAATTGCAAAAACACTGCCTGAAGTCAAAGCACATTCAGCACAACAAATTTCACCCCACAGTGACAACTCCAATTGCTGTATTCTTTACTTCCAGGAACAAGGCAAACTATATCAGTGACTGAGGGCAGGAAGACCTTATTTTTTACCAGCAGAAATTCACTTTGTCTTACAGTCCCTTGGACAAAACAGCAGGCGAAGAACAGCAGCTGCACAAAGTCTGCAGGCTAAGAAATGCCCCATTCTTTGGAAAAACAAAACATGAAGGACAAATTAAAGCTGTGGACTCAGTAAGAACAGAATATACAGAGTAATGGAAAATATTGCACAAATCTTCACACCTCTCTCTCCTTCAGCAAAGACTTCACACAGATGCTTTGGTTACAAGATGTGCACAAAAATTTCAGCAAAAGAACAATATACACATTAGCACTAAACTAAATAAATATTTGCATAATGTCTGCAATACAGAAAACCCTAGAGATTAAGCACCATACAGCCCTACAGAGGCACCCCATATCAAAAGGATTTCTGTTGGAAGTGGAGCTGAAATTTGCTAGGAATCACATATTATCAATTCTAGGCACACAAACACTACCTTCCCAGAAGGCTATGCCAGCTTTGCAAAGTAGAAAAAGACAGAATTTTGTGAAGGAAAAAGCCACCAAAATTCTTCAATGTTTCAATTCAAAATGCTTCAAATGTTAAGTTATAAAAACCTTGAAAAAGTCAGGTTTCAAACACAGCCTGATAAATGGCAGTTGATAGTTGCAAAAGCTAGCATTACCTCCTGAAATCCCAGGGAAAAAACAGCTCCCAAGATTTTAGCACAGGCAAGCATTAGAAAGAGCTATTTGGCATCAGAAGAATTCCCAAACACCACAACCCCTGAAGTGCACCTGCAACAAATACTTGTAAAAGAACAGCATGAGTGATAACCACTACGAAATAAACATAAGGAAAAACCTTGGTCAAGGAAAGAGCAGGTTTTATCCAAACAGCAAAAAGGTTTAGGGTTGGAAACTGGAAAGGGAAATAACCAAACACCTTAACAGAAGTGCAGCAAGCTCTGCTCACTGTTTCACTCAGTCCCACAGCTCCCAGGGTCCACTCAGCTGCAGGGACATCCCACATAACCCATGGCTCTATTTCAGATTTACATTGTATGGTGTGCAGCTTCATCAGCACCATCACCTGCTAGCATTTAATTCTGCTTCTCATATTCTTTTAAATACACAGGCTCCTTTATTCCCACCTGCCTTTATTTCTTGCATCTGCTTCATTCTCTGGAAGCATCTCTGGGGCAGTTTCTCTGCAAGGGCTGGTGCAGTTGATTGCACATTGTGCTTTTGTTATCTGATGAGCTGCTTTGTTTATTCATTACTTCTCATTTCTGGCTTATTTGGTTCTTTTTTCCCAGCAGGAGGGGGCACATTGAGCCAGTTTAGTTAAATTTATATTATTCTTACTCCTATAGTATCCATATGGTGCACTTCAAGAGACATTGTTAAAAGCACTGGTCTTCAACATTAATAGCATCAGCCACACAATGGCATCCCAAGGCTTTATTAAGGCAAATGAAACATTTTAAAGCAGATCAATCAGGCTAGAGTACTGTTATTATTATTTTCCAGAAGTACAATTCTGTTTAGCATTAAAATGTCATCCATTTGGATTTTGTTACACTGCTGAACTGACCCAGACCCTTTGCTTCTGCTGAAGCTTAAGTATTTTTAATGAATTTAAAAATCTCCAAGGCAAGAATTCAGGCTACCCCTTCTCAAGGCAAGTCTGCCTTGTGAGTATTGTATTTCAAAAATCAAAATCATTTTCTGCTTTCCAAAGCATATAATTTACAAGCAATTAAGGCAGATGCAGGATACAAACTCATGCCACATGGTCATGGGTAGAAATCTGTCTGTGAGGAGCTGGGATGAGATCCTACAAGGACGATGCCTTCAGCTGAGGATGGTATTAACAGAACTCAGAAGTGGAGAGTGCTTCTCAAAGGACATTAATGCACAGGACATTTATTTATTTTTGCCTTAATAAATGCTGTGTAAGAAAACCCCAAAGAAGCTGTAATCGCAAAACTGTGATCTTAGTATAAAATCCTAATTGCCACAAACTCAGTTTACTGTAAATCTGATGACAGCTGTTTAAAGGTGAGTAAAATCTGGGAAAAAGAAACCCTCTTTGTTATTTTATACCTACTAAATCTGTGAGCAATGTCTAAGATAGCTACAACTGAGAGCTGCAAATGAAAAAAAAATTAATCGATTCTTCCTTTCTTCATTTACTTAATATGTACATTTCAAAGGGTTTCTTTAAAGACAGTTTCATTACTTGCCCAGAATATTTAGCTACAGATTTTGCTCCTGGGATAAAACATTCATAAGCACCAGTGAGATAATTTTATATATAGTTAAAAACATTACATCTAAAAGCTTCTCCAGCAAAAATATGTGCTAAGAAATATCAGTTTAAAGTTATTTTCAAAAACAATAAATCAGACCAGCAAATAAATTATTTATTTTTTTAAATCATTGGATACTGGAGCAATCCTGGCCAGTGGAGTTTGGGTCCTTAAGGAAATTATCACCTAACAGTGTGATGAGCCCTCTGCAATCATCCACAAATCCAACATCACTGAGCCCACCACTGAACCACACCCCCAGGTGCCGTGTCTAAGTACTTCCAGTGACTCTACCACTTCCCCAGACAGCCTTTTAAAGTGCTTGACAGCTCTTTCTGGGAAGAGATTTTTTCCTAATATTCAATCTAAAACTTTGGAAGGATTTTCTCCAGGGCTCCCTCACATCAGTGACTGCCAAGTACTTAGGTTTTAAGGCCAAGAGTAGGGAGTCTAAATATTTAATGAGGTCTTGCACATAGTATAACCTAAAAATCTTTAATCAGAGTCTGCTGCAGCTACCCTGGAAGTCAGTTATATGCTGACCTTCAAAATGGATATATTCCTAAGGACTTCTAGTGATAAAGACCCACTCTGTTCTTAGGTAGGATTTTTTTTGGAGGTTACACTTCTTCCAACATGTATTAGCTTAATTTTAGTTTCCATCCACTGATTTATACAGTTCCACTTTTGCCTATTAGTTTAAAAAGCCTCCTGCAACCATAAATCTCCTGCCGCAGTGTTTATACAGTTCCAATAAGTATCCTCTTAACCTTATTTTAACTAGACTGAGCCTCTCGTTAAAAATGAATGTTCTACAGACACCCAGTCATTTTTGCAGGACTTTCCTGAGCCCTTTACAAATTTCTATAATCCTTTTTTAAAACGTGTTGACATCAGAGAGGGGCTGAATGTCTAAGCAGTTGTGTCATCAGCAGGGTGAATGTGAGCAACAATCCCTCCCCCACAGGTACAGCCAAGGGCCACATTCAGCCACACAAAGCTGGAGCTCACACGTGGCTGGGTTTCAGCCTGACATCCAAGACCCTTTCAAACATCATGGCACTCTAAGATTGAATCCTCCCACCCTGCAGATGCAAGCAATTTTCTTCGTTCCTAAATGCATGACCATTGATTTGGCTGCATTAGAATGCATAGGACAGTACACCAATTACAATGGGCTTTGAATCAGACTTCAAAAGAAAATGTACTGTGAAAAATGGGGCTTTTCGAGGACCAGAAGACAGGCATGTTCAGGCTTATTCCAGCAGCATTCTGCAGCAGGAGATCCTATGGAGGTCAGAATGATATCCAAATGCTGGTGTGCACCAGGAGGCAGCAGGAGCATTCACACCCAGCCATGAGAGAAGCAGTCAGGAACGGTGAGCTGACACCATGGTGCTGACAAGGAGTATCTGCACCTGTTAGTACAGCCCTGTGGAGGGCTGCCAGTTCTGGCAGTGTTCATGCAAAAAGTACATCCTATCTCATCTATTTTAATCATTGCAATAAGTTAACGAGAAACAAAAAGCCAACAGAGCTGATCTACACCGCTGAATGGAAAGATTCCATCCCGTTATGGAACAGAGTACACAGACACTGTTTTACAGCACAGAAAATGGAAAACAGTTTTACTTGGTATGTGAAACCCATTCTAAGATGCAGAGCTGTGGGCATTTTCAACAGTTCCAGAAAAGATTACTATTCTTACATCATATAAGCGGAAAATCATCAAATCCATGGCCTGATCACCCCACTCCACACTGCAGAAACTCCTGCTGCTCCCACCTTCCAGGCTGCAGGCCTTGGAGAACCAGTTCTGCCATTTGAACATGATACAAGATACAATGAATGATGAGTCCTCTTCCTTGAGCTCAGGGGGCTCTGTGGCAGTCCTCAGGATATGGCTGCGTGATTGACAACGTAAAAAGCAGTTTCTGAGCACCAAAATGTTGTGTTCCTAAACCAGAGTAGCTGCAGATTTATGTGAAAGAACTTCCTGACACTGATCTCTTTCCAAACTGATGATTTTCTTTTTAGGGTTTTTCAAATGTAAAGTAACAGCCATTAAAAAAAAAAAAAAAAAAAAAAAAAGTGCTCTGCATCTCTGCTCTCTTCCATCTTCTGGTTTTCACTGGATGGAGAAATTCTCTCACCTCTGCTAAGACAAGGTTTCCCCCTTCCTCTGAACATCTTAGCATCCATCAGAGACACCAGACAAGATGAGCACACAGCCTTCTCCACCTTGACAGTTCTTGAATTCCTATACTGTTTGCCAGCAAACAAGTAAACTTCAGCTTTTTAAATAGCAATAAATTCTTCACTTCTCCCTGTCCTCTAAAATACCATGTACATTCACATCTCTCTCAAAGCAGTAATTGTGCAAGCTAGTAATTCTTAATAATTACAATGAAGATGCCTAGACTATTCCTGGCTACCAAAATTGAAGATCTTATAGAGATGCAAATATATTATTTTTAGAGATGCAGAGCCACATTTTATCTCACAGTCTAATGGCTCTTCCTTAAAGGGTTGCAAATTTTCTTGTGGACTGTGTTTTGTCCTGCTAATGTGGCACTTTGAAAATGGGGTGCCCAATATAACAGCATCTGTAAAATTTCACAGGGGAAAGGGGAAACTGTCATTTTAGGTACAGTATTTTGCCTGCACAAAAGTAAGCTTTTTTCCTCATATCGATGTTCTTCAATGACAACAGTAGGGATAGGGCTGAAAGAAGGAAGATATTGCCATGAGCAGATTCCAGGGTGCAAACAGAATTAAAAATATTGATGCCAATCATCATGCTTATTCATCACAGCACACAAAAATTGCTTCACATACTTCCATGCTCAGTGATAGAAGTCAGCTCTTCACTCCAAGATACAGTTTGTAGTTAATCTGATTTTCCTGGAAGCAACATATTTTCTGTTTAACTTCTTTTGATGCTGTTGTAAATCTATTCTTTTCAATATGAATTTTGCAGACAGGCTTTTACATGCAGCCCAAGGTAACTCTTTTGAAAATGGCAAAATATTCCTCCTTTCCTCTGAATAGAATTGCTGTGGGCACAACAGCTTTAAGGAACACCAGACAAAGGAAACTCCTCTCCAGGGGTGCAACAGCAAGCTTCACCAGCTCTTCCAAAGCCTTCAGGTTTGGTGACCATGTAGCCTCTCCTGACACCATACTGGCTGTCTAGTAGGACACATGATGAGCAAATATCCTGAGCTGAGGATGCTCTTTAATGACAGCATTGTTCATGCACCTGACAGTATTATAACTTGAGTTAGGCTGGGGAGTTTCCATGGAAACAAAACATGACACTAAGAAATAAAGCAGAAAACAGATTTGGAAAGAGGGTCCCAGGCCCACTGACAGTCTGGAGGAACTCCAGTGCTTGTCACAGCATTGAGAGAGGAAAATAGGAATAAAATAATTCCTCATGAAATGGTTTCATCCCATCACATTTCAGAGCTATTTTGCTGGTGATGAGCAGTTTGGACAGAAGCAGGACAACCTGTACCACTGCATAAGCAGCAGCTCCATGCATGCAATAGGCAAAGGAGGCAGCAGTGCTCAGAGCTCAGCCACAATCAGCGAGACTCAGCCCTGCTAGGTCAAAATCAACACCTTGGAAGCATATTCAAATGCTGGTAGTTCCAACTTCCCCTATTCTGTGTGGTACAGGAGCTGTGATCTCAGATGCCCTGGTGGCAGCCTGTTGAGAAGCTGGGTTTGCTCAGGCTGTGTGTCCCAGAGGAGCAAGCACAGTAACCCTTGGTGTGGAACACCCAGCCCTTTTCCACCAGCCATCACTTCAAGGCGCAGGTGCAAGATGACTGATAATCACTGTCACCACAACCATCATCTGCTATTTCACCACAGAGCCACAACTTTCATTTGACTCAAACACTTCACCCAGACAGAGGAAAAGGTTCACTGAAAGGCAGCAGTTAAGAGAGAAATGTTGAGATCTAAATGCCTCCATTATGGCCATAAGCAAGTGAAGAACCATCATCTTTTTTTTCAAACACCCCACCACCTAAAAGCTATTTCCAGGAGGAGCTGCATGTTGTTAGGATTAACTTCATTGCAGTCTGGATAGAAAAATGGGAGCTCTAGCCCATTTTTGCTAGAAACCCTATGCATAAGGCATCAGGCACAGTGAGCCAGCGTGCAGGGAAATTCCATCTCCCCCAGCCTTAAGCAATGCCAGGCTGGGACAGAGCTGAACAGCTGCCTCCTGCTCCCCAGCTCAACACAGACATCACACTGGCAGAGTACAACTCTGTGCTACATTACCAGCCACTAAGTTAGCTGCAAAAAAAGCTATTTTCAAACCAGCACAGCTCATGTTTGCCTGGGGTTTGCAGCTTCACTCCTGAAAGCTGCATGGCCATGGAGTTCTTCACAGTCTTCTACATTCTGAACAAAGAGGGGCACACATCAACCCTTATCCAGACAGCAATGCAGAACTCAACAAGTCAGCATGAGATTTTTCTTAGAAGCCTGAGAAAGGATCAAAAGTTCAAAAAGGGAAGAAATTCTTAAGACTCATTCCACCTACAGTAAAACTTTCACTTGAGTGGTTTTATGTACTGTTTTCTTGCACTTGTCTGACCAGTTACTCCTCTTTGTGCAACAAATTCTTACTCGAAAATAACACTGCCAAGAGTTTCTAAGAAATATCTGCACAAGACAATAAACCCTTAATTTCTGAGCTCTTTGTAACTTCTTACTCAACTTCTGTTGAGACATGAGCATGTCTCAAGTGGCACAAGTCTGAAGGAGGAAAGTTCTTGCAGAAAAAGCCTGAATTGCTACAGAGAGAACTCAGTGATTTCTCAGCTCTACCAAGACACCCATCCTAGATATGTCATGTGTCTTAGTGCTGTGCATGCCTCAGTTCTGCAGTGGCAGAAGGAGATCAAAGACAGCCAATGTTACCAGCAGACCTCCCTGAGGCATGGCAAGATGACAGACCCCTGGGGATAGCCTTGCTTGTACTCATCCTTAGCCTTTCTCATCCTCTTTGATTGTAAAACCTTCTATCTGGACATGGTATTTAGCACAACAAGGGATGTCACAGTGTGTGTGACATATCAGAAAAAAAAACAATGAAGTCAAAGATATACTTCCAAAAAAAAAAATCACATCCCATTAGGCTTCTTCATAAATATCAATTAATACATCCTACAATAATCACTGGATTTTCAGTTCTGTCTTGAACTGGACAATCCATTCCAGTTTAACTTTCACTTTTGCTAATGCCACCTGAACCTTCATGCACAGGCTTCCTCCCCACCCCTCCACCTGGACCACCAGTTTTGGTCCAGCCAGCACTGAGAGTCATATGCTGGGGATGATTTAGACTGTTTACATCATGCAAACTGCACTGAAGGGCGCTCACTACATCCTTGGCTAAAAGTTGCCTCCCTTTCAGGAAAAGCAGCAGTTGTGGGGAGGGTAAAGAGGTGAGCTCCCTGTTTGGGAACACCACACTCAGGGTGTTCAGATCCAAGAACTTTGCACATCTATAAGGTCTAGGCCTAGCACTGAGCATGTTCCTGACCATCCTATAGTAGCTCACAATTTAATACCCTCAGATTATAGTTGAACAACAAGTACCACATCCCTGTTTAAGAGACGCATGAATTATTGATGATGTTCAGGAGCCCTATTAAACTGTCTAGTGGGCCAGCAAGAACATTCAGTAGTTCAGACGCATCAAAATGAATAATAAAGCTTTCTATTTTGAAGTTTGGCCGTTAGAGAAAAGAACCCTGGCAAATATATAATTTTGTGTAATTTCACTTGGATGCTCACTGTAATAGCCGTAGTATTTATGACACCATGAGTCATAACCATACACTCCTCAGATAGCAAAGACACCATTATCCACACTATTTAAAATCAGAGTCCTTATGCAGGAAAATATTCTACTAAAGGCAAGGCCTGCTTATTTGCCTTAAACTATAGGCTTAGTCTATAAATATGTACTATTTCTCTACATACATCTGTGTCAGCCATGAAATTCGTGTAAATACGTGTTATAAAAGGGAATTGTAAACATTATGAGAAACACCTTCCAGTAATTCTTTAGATCCTGCATGTAAAACGGAAAATCCAATTAAATTGCCTTCTTATTCTTCAGACAAGCCCTTGTCATGCAATAATTAAATCATAAAATAAAGCCTTTCAGAAAAAGAATATTGCACATTCAGAACATGATGCCCACTCGCATTCTGGCAGCATTTGTATTTTTCACTGAGTGCAATGAGAAGACTGAAAACAAAGTTATCATCTTTCTTCTCAATGAAGGGCAATATGGGCTAAAGCTGTTGTGAGGGACATTTTCAGTAAATTTTCCAAGAAGACAAAGGATATTTTCCCCCATTCAGTTCTGGCAGATATTCAGCTGCAAGCTTGAGAAGTTCCTGCACTGAGGGTCAGCACCTGTCTTTCCTTCCTCCTCTTCACATAATGCGTAGGAAACTGTGGCTCCTGAGGATGTAACCCCTTGCTGATTGCCAGCAGAGTTTTCACAGCTGCCAGGGACCTTCCTGGGTATGATACTGCACACAGCTTCTGGGATTTCACACATTTATTCAGTGCTGTTGATAATCACTTGGTGGAAACTTGAGCAGTAAAATATTTATTCTGAAAGACCCAATGTCTTGATTTTAAGGAACCTTCCAGCAATTTGAGACTCAAATTGCAGTTACAGTGAAACAGTAATTGGTATTCAGAGAGATGTTGTTACATGATATTCAAAGGCATTTAACAGGATGTAGCTGCTATGTAAATATCACATAGTTTTTATTTGCAATATCCTCATAAAGCTTCTCTTTTTAATATCCTTCCCTGTTTGCTTACAATCACCATCCACATAAAAGTCGCTAACTTGGGAAAATGTTTAATCTAGAGAGTTGTTATATTCTATGTCAAGCCTCAGAGGTTGCACAGACATGAACCATATCACCCCAAAAGTAAACCCTTTGCCTATGCAGAACTCTAGCCTGAGCAGTAACTGCCTCAAACTCCAGAAAACAGATCACTGAATCTGTAAACACAGAGTCCTCTCAAAAGCTTTCCTGATAGTGAAGCAATTGTTAACAAACAGGTAATTTTGCCTTAGAAGACACTAAAACCTGAATGCTTTTCTAGAACTACATGCACCCCAACACTGCCATTGCTACACATTTTTATAAAGCAGTGCAGCACAGCTATTATAAACAATGGCATCAACTGCCCCAGGCAATATTTTGTCCTTGGATCTTCATCTTTTCTGGAGTCAGCATCCACATTTGTGCAAAACAAGAAAAAGATAACAGGGTCTGTTGTACAAAACCAGCTACCTGTTCCTATCATCTTCACAAAATAAACCCCTCATTTCTTATATTTTGTCTCCAATCAAAAATCTGTCATCCTGACAAAACTGAACTATCTTAGAAAATTATATCAAGATTTTCAAGCTTGACCTCTTAGCTACCCATCATCAAAGAAACTACTGCCATTATGACACACATCCAAGCCCCTTAGGATGCTTTTCATACTATTAGGAAGTCTAGTGTTCAATTTCAGCATTTTCTCATTTTTCCTCTATCAGCCAGAAGCAAAAAAGAAGTCCCTGAGAGACACAGAGCAAAAGAGAAAATTCTATCTCAGTATCCATTTTTCTCACAGAAATCTCAAAAAGAAATCAGAGGTGAATATAGTTCTATAATTATTATTCACAGTGTTTCCAGCGAGCTTTTTCCTCATCTCTGGGAGATGCAGTGTTCTGCATCAATGTCAGACAACATGGCAAACTCACTTGCAAACTCTATAAAGGGTTGTGAATCCATCATTGCTTGGGGCAGTGATGTGGCTGGTAGTCATTTCTTGATCAAAATAATCTTCTGGAATGGCCCAGGACATAGAATATACAAAAAAACCCACTGATTCAGTAGTAGAGCAACACTTCTCAGAGACTAAGAGGTCTCTAAGGGGATTTTTCTTTTGGGATTGTTTCTTTGCTTGTTTATGACAGATATACTGAGAGTCTTTCATTTAGAGCCTGGAGTTAGTTCTTCCTTCAACCACAGCTAATAGTCAGATGACAAACACAGCATTAAAGCTATATGACTAGGCAAGCTTGTAAAGTTTCAAAAAGAGATCCATTGGAAAGCATTCCAATTTAAGTATTTATTTGTCTTACAAAGTGACATCATTTCTTTTGGCTTCATCCCTGTTGGGGGAGTTCAGGAAAGGGAAATCCAGAAACATGAAACAGGCTCAGATACCAGCTCAGTTTTCCATCATGCCATTTTATGTGTGCCAATGCTACAGCCCAGGGAAGCTTGTGATGGATCTCACTGGTTTTATAGGTCAGGAAAGTTCATTCAGCAAAAAAATGTGCCCACGTGCCATCCAACGGGCAGCAGACCTGAAGGAAATACAGAGAATCCCCAAGACCTGCCACCAGACTAATGAGCTTTGCTGCACAGCATGAGACACAGGTCTTTATTTCCCTACAAAACGTCAGTACTGGAAGCAATAAACACCCTGTGAGACTAATGCAATCATTTTACACTGCTCTGCAAGTCACTACACAAGTCAGATGTCAATGTTGAGCTTTTTATTGATTAGTGAAATATGAGCTTTCCTAATATTTTGTAAAAATAGTGTATTTTTTTAAAAAGTGAAAATACCTGTAGAGATTTGTATTTGGAAATTTAATAAAATCTAGGGAGTTAAACACTATGTACCCTCAGGAAGAATGGCAATGTTAAGCAGTCCACTGTAGAAACAACACCCTAGAGTTTGGATAGGTTTAAAAATATCTGGTTAGAAAATAAATCTGAAATGTATTATTCCACTTATGAAAAAATAGGAATTCCCTCAGTCTGCTTATCTGGGCCCCAGCACCTTTTCATTGCCTGGGACAACAGCAAAATTGTCTCTCACCCTGCTGCACTTAACACATGATTCAGTGGCAGCCAGTCACTCATGGGTCTCCCTAGGGTTCAGCATTGGGACCAACTTCATTGATGATCTGAAGAGGGCACTGAGGGCACTCAGTCAGTCTGCTGGTGTCACCAGTTTGGGTTGGAGTGTTGTGCTGGAGGGCAGGAAGGGTTTGCAGAGGGATCTGGGATTGTGTGAGGGTCAGCCAGGTCCTGCCCTGGGTCACAACAACCCCTGCAGCTGCAGGCTGGGGCAGAGGGGCTGGAAAGTGCCTGGTGGGAAAGGCCCTGGGGGTGCTGGTAACAGCAGCTGAACATGAGCCAGGTGTGCCCAGGTGGGCAAGAAGCCACTGGCACCTGGCCTGCCCCAGCCATGGTGTGGCAGCAGGACCAGGACAGTGATTGTCCCCCTCTCTGGGCACTGGTGAGGTCACTCCTCAAATCCTGTGTCCAGCTCTGGGCCCCTCACAACAAGAAAGACACTGAGGGGCTGGAGCATGTCCAGAGAAGGGAACAGAGCTGGGAAGGGTCTGGAGCACAGGGCAGATGAGGAGCAGCTGAGGGAGCTGGGGGGGCCTGGACAGGAGGAGACTTGGGGTAACCTTCTCACTCTCTACCACTCCCTGAAAGTTGCAGCCAGATCAAGGTCGGCCTCTTCTCCCAGGCCACCAGCAACAGGACAAGAAGAAGTGACCACAAGCTGTGTCAGGGGATGTTCAGGTTGAACAATTTCTTCATGGAAGGGGTTGTTGGAAGGGGCTGCCCAGGGAGCTGGTGGAGTCACCATCCCAGAAGGTGTTCAGGAAATGACTGGACCTGGCACTTAGTTCCATAGTCTAGTAGACAAAGTGGTGACTGGACTTGATCTTGGAGGTCTTTTCTGAACTAGATGATTCTGTGGTTCTGTGATCATATGCATTTACTGAAGAGTTTACATGGCAGAACAATAAAACACTGTAAGTCGTCTTCTCCTACTAAGATAAACAGTTTTTAAAACTGTGAATTTTAAAACCATGATTTCTGAGCTGTGAGGACAGACAGAAAAGGAGTCACATGAGCCCAGGCAGCCTAAACCACAACAGAGGAGACCCCTGTAAGCACACAGTGTTTACTGCTTCAGCAGTAGGGAGAAAATGTGCCCTCCTGGGTATCTCTTCTCCCAAATTAGCATCATTAACAAAATATTCACACCTTCTGTTTCCCAACCCACAGGAGATTTCACTCAAGTGCTGCAGGCAGACATAATATTTGCCCTGCCACAGATGAAAGAGCAAGGGCAAAGCCATACCTTATCCATTGCAGCTTTTCAGAAAATTAGTTGGAAGTCGAACTCTCTCCAGCCTACTTTGACAGACTAAAGCAACACAAACAATACAACACAAATTGGAGAAATAAAAAGAGAACTATCATAAAATCTGCAGCCAGCAGCAGATAGGGACAAAGTTTAAATCTCCAGTTAATAGCATCTATTATTTTCAGGGCACACCACAAGGTAAAGAATTTCATCTGACTTTGAAAAAAAAATACTGTTCCCCAGGGTAAGGACTTCATCAAGCCCTCCCACATGCCACTCCTGGGGTCACACTGGCACCCCCCAGACTGTCCCTGCTGGGACCAAAGCCCTTTGCAGTGGCAGCTCCAGTCACCCACCAGGTCTCCCTGCACACCCCACACAAACAGACAGATTTACCTCACTGGCTCGACCCCAGGTGTCCCATAAAAGAGTCCCCAAATACCTGTTTCTTTTAAATTTAATTGTGGTGCAGGACATGATAACAGCTGGAACTGGTGCCTCCAGGGAGGGACTCCAACAAAGGAATCCCTGGGTTTTCATGCCCTCACACTCTGTGCACCCATTCCAAGGTGTCATTTAGTCTGGGGTCTTGCTGCTGCTCAGCAGCTCCTGCAGAGCCTCAGAGTGCCAGGCCACCCCCAGCCACATGAAGCCCCGTGTCCTTTGTCATGTGAAGGATCAGTGCTGGTTCCCAGCCCCTTGCCTGGGGTTCTGGCCATTTCCTCCACCCAGGGCACAGCCTGCAGCTCTTACTGCAGCTGCACAGGGAGTGCTCCTCAATATCAACATAACAACTGTATTGGGTTGCAATGCAGGATGTGACCAGAAACGTGTGTTCTATCACCCATCTGTAGCTGGGTGGGGTAGTGATTCCTTATCTCCATGGCACATATTATCTGCTAATGGGCTGTGGAGACTGAAGGCATTCCCAATCAGGGAAAGCAACTCCTGTTCTATTCCCTGGGTCAACCCTGTGCCACTCTCCCTGTCCCTCAGTCTCTGGTCATTCCCACCCTGATTCCCTGTTGGCCCCCATGCCCAAACCCCTCCCTTGTGCCACCCCCAGGCCCCCTGGTAATTGGACTCTGATGTTCTCCCCGCCCTGCTCATCCCATGTACTAAACCTGGACCCTCACAAACCCCTTGGCCTTTGTTCCCTGCACTCTGGATGATGCACATGTGTGGCTGAAATAAAACATCTCTGTAAAACCCCTGCAAAGGCCCTTCCTGCTCTTTTACTTGCTTTCACCCCAAACAACACCAGATGCAACAATGGGCCATCTTTAAAACCAGCTGGGGCAATCATCTTTATCTTTCCCACAGCCCATCCTCCCTCCAGGCAGATATCATCTGCTGCTGGCCCATTGAGTCCCAGGGCATGGCTGATAAAATTACATCATCCCATGGGAGATGCTCCAGGCAGGGGAGGAGCCAAGCCTTTCCTACCCAGATAAAAACTGAGATTTGGAGCACCAAGGTACCTTCTTTCCACTGGATTCCAGAGGAAAGCCAGACCTTTCCACATCATCCCTGCACCTTCAGAGGAAAACTGCACCTTCTCCAGGAGCACTGCTCCAGCTGATCCACATCTGCCACTGCAGGAGGATGCAGCCACCATGGAATGGGACTGCTGCCAACACCCTGACTGACTGACGGGTGTCAGCTTGGATTCTGACTCTGTCAGTGTCTTGGGATTGTTCTTTGCAATACTGTATTTGTATTTTAATTTTCCTAGTAAAGAACTGTTATTCCTAATTCCCATATCTTTGCCTGAAAGCCCCTTAATTTCAAAATCAGAATAATTTGGAGGAAGGGGTTTACATTCTCCATTTCAAAGAGAGGCTCCTGCCTTTCTTAGAAGACATCTGTCCTTCAAACCAGGACAACAACCTATCATAACCATGCTCCAACCCAAATTCCAATCATCTAACATTAAAAAATGTACACCTATCTTTTAATATTAATAAATGAGTACTTCAAGATAACAAGACTTGTTTGTTCTAATTTTTACACCACAACTAGAAAGCATCTGCACTGTGAGATAACTGCAATAACTCCAATTTAACAAAATTTTGTTTGCAAATAGCACAAGGTTATCACTTCAGCAAAGGATTTTACAGCATAATGCCCCCACTGTGAATAATCTCCAGAGAAATAAAGAGTGGGAGCAATAAATACCTCCTAGGTAAAATGTCTATTACCTTTAGCATATTTATAATTTGGCTTAACATAGAATCCAGAGATTTTTTTTTGCAACATTTCTTTTAATTCAGCTTTTACAAAGACTCACATTCTTTTTCTATGCACCCTATCTGCATTAACAATCATTAAAGTTATATCTGCTTAACAAGCCCTTGCTCATCAGCCTAACTTGAAGCATGGTCTGACTTGGTAGTGTGATGAGCAGTCCTCCTCTGTGCTTTCCATCGTGTTTAGGGGTATAGGCTGCTGGGCTGTATTTGCATACATTAGATGAGCACAGGTGTCCCTACTGCTAAGATACCAATAAAACATTGTTTTAAGAACAGAATGAATAAACTCAACCTAAAAAGCAGTCTAAAATATTCTTAAATAATCATGGCATCTTTGTTTTGGGGGAAAAAAAACCAACCTTTTTAAGCACCCATTGCTTAAATATTATTAGGATTTCTAGGAGAAATATTCTTCAGCCCCAAGAGAGCCCATGTTTTATTTAAATTAGCATTACACCTAAGAGCTTTAGCACATATTTTCTTCTCAGGCTTTTCTTATTACTTTGTGACTGCTTCGTATCACTCCTAAATAAGAGTGTCACCAGCTAAATGAATAGAGTGAGCTATACTTACAGATGATTTATACAGAACTAAAACATGTATCAGGAGGCATATTTCCACCCTGAGTCTCTGGATAAAGTTCCCTGTGGCAGCAAAGGAGCTGTGTGCCTTTCTGCCCTGAATTTCTAATGAGATAATTTGCATTGCACACAGTCCTGAGCTCTGGCATGCCCAACTTTGCACAAAGTTGGAAACCTCCATCTGGGAAAGGCACACTGTGTGCCTCACCCTGTTCTGAACATCCTCTACAGCCACTGCAGGCATCACTTGGCACAGCTCACTGGAGCCTCTCCTCTGCTTCTGCAAGGAGAGGGGAGAAAATAAGCTGCAAGAATCACGCCCAGTCTTATCCAGCAATCACGTGGCAAGCATTGGAGCAGTGAGAGCTGTAGGGACTTATGGACTCTCCT
Source organism: Muscicapa striata striata (assembly GCA_030060385.1). Classification (NCBI taxonomy): domain Eukaryota; kingdom Metazoa; phylum Chordata; class Aves; order Passeriformes; family Muscicapidae; genus Muscicapa; species Muscicapa striata. Next base: position 232,599 of record JAREIS010000328.1, on the reverse strand, counting down.
ACATGAACAGAAGAACCCTTTTCCTTACTGGTGAGGTCAAACAGGGAAGAGCTGGGTGCTGATGACCAGTCATGTGAACAAAGTGCTCCTGTCTTCCCTTTGGTCCTTTATGTGTTATCCTAAAGAAGTTCTGGGGACTCCAAAAATGTTGTGGGTAATGTACAAAGTAATAACCACAAAGAAAATAAGTGAAGAAAATAAGACTCTGAAAACAATTCTCAAAAAATCAGTCAAGCTGGCCATCAGGTGAGGATAAATTGAACTATGGTGTTGGATGCTGGAGCAGTGATGGTAACAGAGTAAACATCAGATGAAGGACTAGGAGATAAAGTTCTAACACCTGCAGTATCACTCATCTTATTTAGCTGCTCAGTACCCTGGATAATATATTCTACATACTAAGAGAGGTATTTTTAAATGCAACTTCAAACCTCATTTATAAAACTGAAGTACATTTTTCTACCTCCTTCACACAGTTCAGACCTTGTTTCAGGTTTGAAGGAATACTGGAGAAAACAATCTGTAAATAAAGAATGAACCCCAAAGCAACCATGAAGATGCAGAGAGAAAAGTCCCCCAAACCCTCCACGTAACTTCTGCTACTTTGGGTCTCTCCCTTCCCTATATGGCCATGATTTTCACAGATTTTCAGCATCACACTTATCAGATTGTATTGCAACCAGTCAGAGCTTGAACACCAGAGAAATCTGTCAAGCAGCACAATCACATAAGGGCTCATACCCAAACACAAGGACTTTTCTCTTCCTTTTGCCACACTGCAACCATCTCAAGGAGACAGAAGGGAGAGAACACAAGCTCCTACTCGACCAGGTACAAGGAGTCCTGTGAATAAACCTCAGGAGTGGCTCAGAAACAAGTATGTGGCTGTTTGTGCTAAGCTAAGCAAGCAGTGACACGAGGAAAGGCCAGCACTTTTGGAAAGAGGCAGTTACAACAAGAAAATTTGCCATCTTGTAAAATTGTCCTTTCCTCACTCACATGGTGTTAGGCACAGCCCCCACTGGGCTGTGCTTAAACACATTCACAACAGTCAGGCAGATGTGACGTTGATCACTGCTGCCAGGATATATTAGTATTATTATATTCTCACCCTGCTTTTTACATTATTCTCTAAGCATCTGCTATTTGCCACTGTTGGAGACAGGATACCAGGCTGTCAGTAATTGTTAGTGTCAAGGAAACAAATGGACTGCACAAGAAAAAACTGTGAAAAAAATGAAGGTGGCAAAAAGAGAGAGGAAGAAGTAATCAAGGTGTAATCATAGAGTCTCAGAGATGAGGTCAAGGGGTGCTAAATAAATAATAAATACCAGGGTGAGCACTGAGAGGATAAGAAATAGAAAACATCACCCCAGTGATTGGAAGGGGAAAGACTTCACTTCGTATTCCTGCTAGAAGGGAAGTACCTCAAGGGCAGAACAGTGGAAAAAGATGATCAAGCTAAGGAAAAGGCAAAAATGAGGCAAGAAGCTGGACAGGAGCATTTTGGATGGGCCACAAACATTAGTCCAGCAATTGTAAGTTGTCACCTGAGACTCAAAGCAGCATCACAGAGCAACACCAGCAGAAAACTCAGAACCAACAAAAAGTATGGCAAAACAGGAGTGCTCAAAACCCGATTTTGTAATTTGCTTTATCTTTGTCATGGATTTTAGGAATACCTCAACAGCAACCTGTTCAGTCCTGGAAAACATCACCCAGTGGCCACCAGGAAGCCAAACGTGAAAGCAACAGAAATCATTGGGCCTCCTGCAGCAATTTTTTAATCTACTAATAAAAGGGGGGGTGGGGGTGGGGGGGGACAGCAGCTGTGCCAGCACTGCAAACTTGTTTTTTGCAAACAGCTCAGTGACACACCACACACTGACTGTAAGAATATCATCACCTGAAATTACTACAGCACACTAAAAACCACTGATAATTGACAAGATGTAATTTTAATGAGGAACCATCAGTGAATGGAAGTGCTTTTAACTGGGCCTACAGAGACAACTTTTGCAGCCCAATGCAACTCAGAACTGGCCTAAGTGATAAATATTGCCAAACTCAGACAAGCACAGTGAAACAACTCTCCATGTGCCCAGCCCTATCAGAGATCAGACTCTGTAACAGAGGAAAACACAAGTCTACTTGTCTAGGATCAAAGAATGCAGTGGGGAAGAATCTACTCCACTTACAGAAGGGGGAACTGTTACTTTGAAAGTTGGAGAATTAAAAAATATATATGGGAGTCAGAGCAGATAACTGGAACACAAGGTCCCAGGGCCATGTTGGAGCTACAAGATCTAATGACACATTTAGATGTTTGAAGAGAGGCAAGGTTAGAAATGTCATGTTGTTTCTGTGTATGGTGCTAGTGAGAATATTAGTAAAATCTGGCATTCTGCTGTCCCAGAGAAGCCACCTCTAATGTCCATAGCTCAAAAAGATGCTGAAAAACACAGAGAAAGGCATAGAATTTAAGTGCCTGAAAACAGATTGTGTGGAAAGGGTTTAAATTATATCTTCAGCAAAAAGAAGGCTGAATAATGATTTGTCCACATCATGGGAAATGATTTGCATTACCAGCAGGCTCCTTAATTAAGCAGACAAAGGACGAAGATGATTCAACTTATGGAACAAGAAAATAAACAGATTGGATTTATTATTTTATAAATCACCAGAAATAATTACTCACCAAAACAACTACCCTGAGGATGCCTGTGAGATCCAGTTATCTACACTCTTAAATAAGCCTGAATATTCTTCTGAAAGGCAGGGCGAAGTTGCTGGGTGAAATTTTCTACAGCCTGTGTCATCAGGATGATCCCAAGGATCATGAATGCATTGCAGAACTGAGGAGAGAATATTTGCCATTTTCACACTACAGTGCTCAGACCTACTTGCTTACATGAAGTTTTACATTTGCACACAGTTTTAGAAAATAGAGAATGAGATTATTAACATTTAAAAGCAGCTAAGTTATCAAGACAAGAGAGCTGTTTGGTACATTTATTTCAGCATTCAGCTATTTTATTGTTGTAAGCCAAGTACATAGCACTGGGTACCATAAAATATAAAAAATACTGGCTTTTTCAAATTGAGTGTATATTAAATTTAATCCATAACTGTAAGAGTTTCAGTAGACATACAATAGCCCCCAGTAGAAACATTAACATTCCAGATAACAATGTCCACAATAACTGTGTGCAAACCACTATATATATTAAAGTGTGGGTAATTAATATGCTTCTGCATTTTATTCTTTTTTACTTTTGCAAGCTATAGCTGTTCTAAAATCATAAATGCCTGCCCAGCTCTTCCTGAATGTCGCATATGCTGAAAAAGAAAAGTTGTGGTCAAATGCGGCAACTCTTGCCACAAAAACACTCTCAAAATTCCATATTTTGGCTGAAACAAGCTGGGTAAATCTCAAATATAGCATTCTTCATGGCATAAATCTCACTCTGCTGGTCTTCTCTCTGCAGCAGTAACTGCCTGCATACAAGCAAGGTGTTGGGAAGTGGGCAGGAGCAGAAGATCCACAACACCCACTGACACAAACATGAATTATCCACATCAGTCTGTAACTGACACAGATTTTTCCTCTTTGGTTTCACCATAAACCCTGGAACATACAAGTCTGGCAGATAAAACTGCTGTTGAACAGGAGGGGGGGAGCATGACTAGCAGTGCCAATCAAAGAGGTGGTTTCTAGAATCAAGTAACAATAACAGGTCCCAGTGAGCAGAAACACAATGGCACCTGCTCTTGGGATGCTCAGAAACAAACAGCAGCACACACTTCACAGCCCCTCTCCATCACAGGGACAGACAAAAACACTCAATTCAGCAAGGCAGAGGCAAACCTGCAGGGTCAGATCCTCCAGCAAACCCTTCAAAGGAGCCTGAAGCATCCCAGGTGGGGCTGGTGTTTGCTTAATGTGGGCTGAGACCAGCTGCTGTTGTGGGGTGGGTTCATCTCACCCAGTGCTGCTGCCACCACCCCACACCCAGCCCTGAGCCTGTCACACAGGCTCCATCCATGGGACTGGAGAAGACTGGGCATTTCCAGCATGCAATTCATCTCATCTTGTAAGGGTAATGGTTCCCTCAGAGTGCTTTTTTTCTCTGCTGCAAAGAAAATCTAAACATAAAGCTCCAACACAAATGCTTGCAGTGTCAGATTAATGCCCTTCTGTCTGTCAGAGCCAGGTAATTATATCTGTAATGACCAGTGATATCTTCCATACTGTCACACCTAACAAATAAAGCTGGGACAGAGCAAGGAGACCAACTTTGCCACTGCTTGAGTTGGAATCAGAATTTATTACTTGTTACCTAATATCTGTGGAGGAAAAAACAATTCAAAATACAGAAATTTGTCATAAAGGAACCAAGTTACCAGAAACATCTGGCTGTCCAGAAGACCAAAGTGATGATCAGAGCATGTCCTGGCTGTAGAGCAAATTAGCTGAAGTAGTTACTGTGCAACTTGGATTCATGGACCGTGGCCCAAGGATGGAAGAATCTCGGTTGGCAGTGGGACTAACTTGTATCATGTCCTGGCTCACCAATAAAATGCAGCTTTGCTGTGGAACAACCTCCCACCTCTATTTTCCCCTTTATTGATTGTGCAGAAACCACAGAATTCATACAATATTTATAGCACAGAAGGAGTATTATCGTGATGGGGGGGTTGATGCCATTTCTCTAATGTTTGTTGACTTATGGCTAGAGTGTGCAATTCAACAGCTGAGGAAGGTATCATTTCTATTCATGCTGCACTGCTCAGAAGTGCACACATTTCAGTCTGTGTCAGCTGAACAAAGGTAGCCAGATCCTTGGACACTTGCCACTGCAGCTATGTAGTAGAATTATGGTGCCTTGAACATTTTATGATCTCTGATGATAGCAGCATTTACACTGGGCTGATGGTTCAAATTAATCTGATTTTCAGAAGTTACAGCATTTAATTAGGATTGGTAATAAAAATTATAGCATTGAAGAAGCATTATGACAGCATCTGTCCTGATCCGGGGGTGGGGGAAATCAGTTAGGGTTTTTAAAAAAAAGCAATAAATTATTAAATTTGGTTAGTCACAACCAAAGAAATTGACCTTCTGGAACAATAAACTGTTGTTTAGTTTTATAGCAGCTGCCTCATCTTTGGGGTGGAAAGTCACTTGATAATTTTGCACCTCAAAACATTTCTTTGATGTGGTGTAAAACCCTCTCTACAATACAGGTCCCCTTCTGTACATTTTCTAAGCAACTAAATCCTAGCACTCCATTTTTACTTTTATTGCCTTCCAGACTGGTGAGAGCAATATAATGATTCATCATTAAAGTACTCCTTAAGCAGCTTTGCTCCTATTTGTTGCTATATATATTAAATAGAAATTGCTCTTTGAATTCACCTCTAAAGTCAGACTCAGTTTTTTATCTAACAAGAACGGTATCTCCAGTCATCATCTGAATCCAGGAAAGTGAGAAAACCTTTTGCATAATATAAATATCTGCATTCACTAAGAGGAGACTGATGCCACCACCTACCGTGAATGCATTTTATAAGTAGTACAAAGCCAGATAGATTTCAAATGCAGTAGCACAGACTCTTAAAGACATTCCAGGCACTCTCAGAAAGGAACAGTTTTATCTCCAACTCAACAGTTTCTGGACCACAGGCTTTACTCACCTGTAGCTGGTTTACAAGCAGCATACAAACCATAAAAATGCAATGGCTGCTGAAAGAGTGCAGGCACCTAAAGACAAGCTGTTGTTTAAATCCCTACAGAAACCAGGGGAATCACTCCCCAGCAAACAGTTCTTTCTTTACTCTTTGTTACCAATCTCCTGCACCACCTGTGACTGAGGAGCAGCACATGACTCACCATGATTCCAGCATGGCTGGGCAGGCACAGGACCTAATGGAAAAGGGCAGGCATTGTCTCCAAAAGGGCAAACCTGCAAAGATCCCAGCATCTCTGCTGCCAGGTCATCACTGGGCCCATAAGAATGCCAAGTTTAGCCCCTTGTTGCAGAGGGGCACAGCGGGGAGTCCCTGCCCTCAGTCTCCAGGTGACTGCCAGACAGAGGAAGGTGACCAGGACAGCGCGTGTGACACAAAATGCTGACCAGTCCCCATTTAATAAATTACAGTTTTAAAAATTACCATTATTAACTCTAACAAATAGCTCTCAAATTCCACATGGTTAGAGTTTAATGCAGAACTTTATTGCTCACCAGAAAGGCTGCTCAGAAATAAACCAGTGGTTCAAATGTACTGGTTTGATTTCCTGAGTAGATACAAGTAAGGCTGTAAGGAAGATATTCCCACCCACTTCTTCAGAACACAACACATGGAAATATGCCCCAACATTTTGCTGTTCCTGTAGAAGCACCTTTTGAAAAAGACACTTGCTGGAATAGAGGCACAAAGATGACCAAAATAGTTGCTGGCCAACAAGTGCTCTAACCAATTCTGAATTATGAAGTCGTTTAAGAACCATTTTGCTTTGATTCAGCCAGTTCTAATAACCATTCTGTCTGTGTGCAAACAGCAGTAAATGGGATGACTAATATATCTTCTTTTCTAGTGTTTCCTCACAGGCAATGGTGTTACTTAATGCTCACTACGTTTTGTAAGTGCTGCTCTAGAAAGAAGTCATTCAGATGACCTTTTATCAATTCTACACTGGTGAGACTCCACTGAATGTTCGTACATTTGTGTTTTCACCATTTCAGGTGAAGCCAGGAGATTTTCTCCTCTTTGTGGGAGAAATAAGTGTTGCTATGGAGCACTGGATATCACCTAGTGTGTGGGTAAGAAGGAATCCTCTTTCTCAGGACAGAGAGAGCAGCTGCTTCCCAGGTATCATCACAGCCTCCATCCCTGGCAGGGATTGTGGCTTCTTGATTCATGCACAACAACAAGTCCACCACACCACTTCTGCCTCTTCAGCTCCAATACAGAGGTCTTGCAGAGCAGAAGAGATCTTCTCTACAGCATCCCAGAGGAGGACACATAGTGTCCTGTTCTTGTAAAGAGAGAAGGAAATGTTCTTGACTGCATTTGGGCCCAAATTACAGAAACAAACAAACAAATAAATAAACAAAAAAAGGGAGGGGGATTCTTCTCCAGACTTCTCTATGAGATATGTCAGTGCTGAGTCAAACACAGCACACAGCCCTGGGGAAACTGAGGAGGCAACTACAAATGCTCTGACAAAAATGCTCCGTTGCAGTTAAGAATGTGTTGTTACCTGAGCAAAGAAAATAAAAGTGACTAAAGAGATTTACAGTACAGATGACAGTGCTGCTCTTTTTTCCTGAAGAGTGCAGTCATGAATGACACATTTGTTCTGCCAGGATGCCACAGAAACACTTCTGAAACTGTTACACAGCAATGGCACTGTTGGCTGTGCTGTATCAATAGCTCTGCAATGCCAGAAACAAGCACAAACCACTCTCCATATGATGCAGGTGCATAATCCAGGCAGCACCTCCCTCTTCTGCACAGCCAGATTTCCTTGGCAGGGTCTGCACTCAGGACCCAACAGGCAAACCTACATATGTAAGTCAACTAGGCCAACAAAATCAGAGAGATATCCAATGCCCAATACTCTGCTTTTCCAGAAAACTGGAAACTTTCCTTTCAGCTTAATTTTGTTAGGGATTTCTCAAGAAGGCAACTTTCAAAACAAGCCTAAGTAAATTTGATGGCACCAAAAGATTTTTTTTTCTCCCAGATATTGGTGCAAAAAATCCTCAAGCAAAGATTCTGGGTGATAAAGTAGTTTGAGTTGAACAGAACTCTCCACAGAGCTGGGAAAGCAAAACACAAACCTCAGACTCATACACTGCTGCTTCTAAAACAAATTTCCTTCTCTACTTCAGGACACCAAGATCAACCCCAAAGGACCTCAACATTCCTTCTTTCTCAGGGAAGAAGAACACCTCTTTTTTTTTTCCTCTTAGTATAATTTCACTCCTCAAAAAACACCAGCTCCTTGCCAGCAGCATTTTCCCCTCTCTGTGTGGGTGCCCTCTGTCCTCCCCACGACCACAGGAGCAGAACGGAGGGACCTGTAGAGTGCACTGTGTCCCAGGTTCTGAACCGAAGCACGACCCAGCACACTGCAGCCAACCCCATCGAAAGGTCATACAGCAGCAAGAGGCAAAAGCTCTCAGGTGCATTTCGCTGAGACAACACAGGGTAGTTTGTTTCAATTAAGTGCAACAACTTTATTGCCAATCAGAAAAGGCATCACTCAGGCATCCTTTGCCCTCTCCTCCCTGCTGCATAGAAAGAAATCACACACGTATTTTCTCTCTGGTATTATAGGCTGCAAATTAAACCCTGTTCCCATGGAAAATTTTTAGAAATTTTATACCCCAGGCTGTGGAGAGGACTGTATCCCCTCAGCAAAGACCATGGCACATTGAACAGGCAGCAGCACCTACCTCCGTGAGCCGACAGAGCCAGCAAGGCAACATAATTCCTCTTGGATGGAGACATTTACCCCAGCTCAGACAGCCGGGGCTCTGCTGCCATGCCTGGAGCTTCGGACACACCAAGAAAGCATCTTCTGTGAGCAGCGCGGCTCCTCTCCCAGCCCGACCTGCAGCGGCGGCAGCCTGCGAGAGCAGCAGCAGTTGAATTGCTGCACATGTATCTCTGCAGATTATTTCCTGCTCAAACACTTGGCGTAAAAGCAGATGCTCTTAACCCTCTGGAGGCCTCTGCCTTTGTCCCCCCTCGGCAAAAGAAAGCTAGCAACTCCAAATATTCTGCGATGAGGCCGGAGAGGAATGACCGGAGACACGCAGGGCATCTTCCGAGAAGTAGTCCCAACCTCGTGCTAGTTGCAGTCACTTTGTGCTCAGGGAGCCAGGCAATCCCACGGCAGCCCACGGCATCCCCAGGCAGGCACCACACGGCTCCCACTGCATCACCCACTGCAGATCCCCAGATCCAGCGAGGCACCGCTCGCAGCTCACGCAGGAGCCCCGGCGAGGGTGCGGTGGCCAGAGGTCTGACCCTGCGGCCAGAGGCCACGGCCGGGCAGGCGAGGGACACGAGAGCAGCACAAGTGATGTGGCGAGCCCAGCAGTGTCCCCCGAGCTCAGGCTCGCCGGGCTGCTGCTCCTGGCACGGCGCTCTGCGGTGCCGGGCGCTGCCCCATCACCTGCGGGCACACCGGGCGGGCACAGCCTCTCCGGGCTGGCGAGCGGCAGCGCTGCTCTCTCTCACAGCCTGCGAATGTGACTGGAAAGCATGGCTGAAAACATGCTACAATTAACAGGAGGGAGGGAGATACTATTGCTCTCCTGCTAGTCTTAAAGGCACATTGCTCGCATGTGCTTGTTGAGGATGCAAACGCCCGCAGCGTCAGTCAGCTCTCACCCATGTGCAGGCAGCCGAGCAGCCCGGGCAGGAGCGCTGTCCGGGCACAGAGAGCACCCGGGAGGCAGGAAGGGAAGGGGCAGCTAGCAGGAGAACCTCCATCAGGGGCAGGGAGTGAGGCCTGTCACACCTTCACCACTGTCCTGGGAGTCCAACCAAGCCCCTGCCACCCAGCCCCGACTGCTGACCCCTGTCCCTGGCACCTCCACCAGCATCCCAGCCAGGCATGGGTCATACTGGGCACTGCCCCACCGAATCCCACACGGCACCAGCCATTGTGTCCAGCAGGCAAGGAGGGCCTGTACACCTAGGAGCACAGTGTCCCTCTCTGGTCTTGGCAGGAGAGTCGGGTTAGTGGCACTGTTCCCACCAGGGACACTGGCCAGGACCACAGCAGCAGCAGGTGCACAGCAGCAGGTGCAGTTTTGCACCTTGGCATCACACAGCAAGGATATCCCTTCACAGCCAGAAGCTGAGGCTCTGAAACCCAATGTGTCACACATCCTAAAGCTGTGATGAGTTGAGCAGGTCTTAGACTGGCTGTAGCATCTGGGGCCATAGCCACCTCCCTCCTGCCCCAGGGCTCGGGCCAGCAGGCTGTGCACCAGCTGAATGCCACATATTCTCTCTTGGCTTCTGCTCACCCCTTTTCTGAGTGCCTTGGATACTCTGATTTGCCCTCCATCATGTCACAGCACAGATACAACAATAACAATGCCAGTAAGTCCAGCCCACACCAAGCTTTTCCCTCCCTTGCCCCCCTAACAGCTGGCATCTGAAACTCAGAAGTCTGCAAAACAGGTGATTTACCCTATTAAAAATCTTCACTTTTTTTCTCAGCAGCAGTTGTTGCCATAGATAACATGCTTTTCTGAGCAGGACGAGCTAGTGTGAAGCCCTGAACCTTGTTAAGCGCTTTGCGTCACACAGCAACCCGTTAGCACCTTTGATTCTCCAAGGCCATGGAGACACCAAAATTAACCTGATCAATACCTGCCTCCATCATCGTGAGGGAAGCTATTAGCAGTGTGGATATTTCAGCCTGGGCACACAAAGCCAAAACAAATTGCTATGGTGAAAAGTCAGTTAAGCATCCTGTAACTTCAGGTTTTCCTGAAAAATGGTCTGAAAGGGAAGGTACCATTAACACAAACCCAGAAAATACTTACTACTGATGGAAGAATGCATCACAGCAAAACAAATACTTTCTTTCCTGTAGTGCTAGTACAGAGGGGCTATTAAAATAGATCCCCTGATGAAACTAGTGCAATGCATGTTTCACTGCTTCCAGGCCATGCAGCTTTGTGCAAAAATACCACAGTGAATTGTTCAAGATGGTCTTTATTAAGCATTGCATATCTTAAAGAAAGTCTTTTTAACACCAGACCAACAAAACATGCATAAGTAGTTATCAAAATGCTAGGCAGAGACACTTAAGGCTTTAAACTCCTGAAGTTTTTCCCCTGAGAATCAAAGATCAAATTTGTTCTCCAGAAGATAGCTGAGGATTTCTCGAGTTTAATACTTCCTGAGCTCATTGATTAGTATGCAAACACAGCACAGTGACTGCCAGCACATCACTACAAGTATCTGTCCTGAAAAAAGGCAGTCCTCTGCAACACACTCAATAGAAATATCCTGTGTACAGGCACTGTTACCTTTTCAAACTAGAACACTTGATGGACCAACCAACATTAAATTCAGGGGAAATTACTGTCTATTAAATTCATAAGATCAAATGCTCATTTGAGTTATTCCATCTCATACAACAGAGTGTTTTGGTATGAGAAACTCAGGTCAGCAGGGGCATATCTTTCTGTCAGATACCAGATGTATCACTAAAAATTATGCACATGTTTGCAAGGATAGAATTTTTTTGATTTAGGGTAATATGAGACTTCATTCTAAAAAATATTTGAGAGTAAGGAAGCCATCGTACTCTGAAGTGTCATACTACAGAAAGCTGAATCATTAAAGATGTCTGCAAACAACTGCAAGACCCAAAATTCACATCACAATTGTACTAAACTGCATATTCCTCCAAATATATGCATTCTAATTAGACTACACTGCAAAGCAACCTTTCTCAAAGGCCAAAAGACCTTAAAGTCAAAAGACTTTAAATGCATAATAAATAAATGTAAACTGTAAGAAACACAGCCACCTTTAGATTTGAGGTTAAAAAAAAAAAAAAAAAAAAAAAAAAAAAAAAAAAAAAAAAGAAAAAAAAGCAAAAGAACTTTGGAAGTCAGAAACCTGACTATAACTATTCCCAACTTTCAGAAACATGTTTTCAAGTGTATTGCTACGTGATACCTGAGGAATAACAGCTCTAAAACCTTTTGAAACTTGGAGCTCTCAAGTGGTGGATGTGTCCACGTACACAAAACAAGCAACAAAAGCCAGCAGGCACTTTCAAGAGCATCCAGCATGCTGACCCTACTGGGACTTAAAAAAATAACAGCACAATTTAAATGGCTACTTTGGTAGAAAAAAATAAAACCAAGCAGGGACAAGAGAGATGGAGGCATGGCAGGATGAAACTGTACCCACTTGCATGGGTCCTGTAAATATTGTAGCTATCTCTGCTCAGAAATCCCAGAATACTGACCTCAGCCTTTGTGTTACAAAATTCTCATGCTCTATTCCTGACATTCAACATCTGACCTCTCTTTATAATTATTCTTTTACTGCATTCATATTGTGCATGAAGACTAATCCATCTTCCAAGAAATGCTTTGTCCCCTGCTGTTATCAAGTTGCAAAAGATCACGGTTGGTTTGTAGCAGGTAAACAATTCGTCCATCACATAGACCATTCATACATCTATTGTCAGCTCATCCTTCAGGTCACATCTGGAAACCCTTGCAAGTGGGAGGAAAGGGCTTCCTAAAGTGTGAAAAGAAATGTCAGCACAATCATTTCAGCCTTCTGGAGAGTGGTGGGGGTGGCTGGAGTTTCACTTGTGCACTTCATGCACTGCACTTGTGCACTTTGTGCACTGCACTGGCCAAACCATACAGGCAAGCACCTGAACTCCTGCAGATAACAATGGCAAGAGCAGCACTGGAAAAAGCCAGGACACCCTGGGTAAGCAACAGGCAAGGAGATTATCCCTCCCAAGCCTTGCACCCACTTTTCTTGTATGCAGTAAGAGCCATACTCAGTCCAGTGAACAGCTCCTCTACAGATCATGATCTGAAAATTTTGACCAAGAAAAAAAATCTGGCAAATGGTGAAAGCTTCTCTTAGAAGCTCCAATTCTGTACTCTCTACCAGCTCTTGGCCACAAATAAATTACAGAGTCTCTGGCATATGCCAAATCTTCCACCCCAGGGTTCCCTGAACTTCTTCTCCAGGCTGCCTAACAGAGCAGCTCCCAACATTTTGTATCACCAATCTTCATTTTTTCTTATGAGCCCCTACCAATATCCAGCTACTGAGCACCTGCCATGACCCCATGGATGTCTGCATTCAAAACCACTGGGCTCTGAATAGTGAGGGGTTCCAGCCAGAAGAGAGGTGCAATAGCAAATTCCTGAGCACACAGTTTGGGAAGCAACAGCACTGAGCTTTGATATCCAGCTTACTCAGAAAGTACCTCTCAGCCAAACTAACAAAAGGAGGAACTAAAGCATTTACAGCTTTGAACACTCACACACGCATTAGCCTGGTGAGCCAACAGTCCAAAGGTTTATTTATATTGGAAAAACTTCAGAAGTTCAAAAAAAGCATCGGCATCCAAGCAAGCCACACTGAGGCTGCAGCACCTCACTGGGAAACATCATAGGACCAGTCAGCAGTGTTTACCCCAAGGAGATGCACGGGGATTAGAATGGGAGTTCACTGCAGGGAAAAGCAAGGACATCAGAGACCTACATATCCTTTCAGACACCCTATCTGCAAGACAAAAGGCAACTCTTTTGACTTGGCCTATTTACAAGCAGATATTGCTGATTATGAATCTTTAAGATATCAGCATTGTATTGTGGTTTTCAGTGAGGTTTTCTTTTGTTCTGTTTTAAATCAGTAATTATGTTGTGCTTGAAAATATTCTATTGTATTCAGACATTAGAATCCCACAGCCCTTTTTGTATCTGTGATTTGGAAATGGAAGTATTTGCACTCTGAGTAAGGTTTGCAGAACTCAATGAATGTGTTGGCAAAGAGTCAAAAGAGCATGTTTGGACAGCCTGGGGATTATAAGGTCCCCTCAGCTGCCTTTTACAAGCAAGCTGGTTTTACCTTTACCAAGGCTTCCTATTTGAATTACTTTTGAGAAAGCCCTGATTTCTCTGAAATTTTCAAATGTATTTCAGAAATTAAACATTAGAATAGGACCACAGGAATAATTCATCAGACAATAATCTTATATCTACTGAATGTCCTTTGTAGTCAGAGACATCTGGGCCAAGCCCTATATATAGCCAGAATCAACCTGGTATCTACAAATACGAATCAATCTATTCAAAATGAAGCTCTCAAAGAAGACAAATCATCATTCAGAAATGGGGGGCTATGGCTCTGACTGGTGGTGCTTCTTTCTGATTCAGTAACTAAAGAAAGGTAGCAGCTATGAATAAAAAAACCCAAAGGTGCCAAAGAGAAAACAGGCTGTAGCAAAGTGATCACCTGGGTATTTGAAGACAAACTTTCCTGAGATTCAAATGCAGCAATAATGATTAAACATGGATACAGAACCCAAACTACAGGAAGTAGATCCTCTGTTCCTTGGTGCAGGCAAAGTGAAGCTTAGAAGTATTTTAGGAAGGTGAGCACTGGTAATAGCTTTACTGTAGGACAACTAGGTTAAATTAAGCTGGGATAAAAAGGAGTGAGACTGAATTATTTAAGCTTCCTTTCTGGCCATATGTGCTGTGAACAGCTGATAAGTCGTAGGAAGAACATGCTACTTTTAAATCTCTTGACTTTACTGCACCAGGGTCCTTGTCTCTGCTGAGCAAACAGGGAACTAATGGGAAACATGGGTTCTCTCTCTTCCTCTGGTGCTGGCTGATGAGTTATTTTGGGCTAACTAAGCTCATAACCCAGTCTTTTAAATGACCCCAAGATTCCATACATATTTGGAAGGTGCTTTAAAAAATGCCAAAAATGCAGCTTAGTCCCCCATCAGCTTCTGCCTGCAACAACAAAGACTCCAAAACCAGGAAGATCTGTCCAGGCTACCATGATGAACAAGCTCTGTGTTCAACTGGGATACACAAATACCAGGGAAATACTGTGAGAAGAGGTCTTGAAGCCCTCTGTACTAGTTAGAGTGAGATGAGGAACTCATGTGCTGTCAGCTTCAGACCAGAACTGCACAGCTCAGGATCCAGAAAGGCAGGGGAGCACCTCAGTATCCAGTGGCAGAGGGAGACACAACAAAGTCAAAGTCACTGGACACCTTCTGGCACCCCCCACCTCATCTTCATTCTGATGATTATCTTTGTAATTAAATTCTTTCTTTCATCAAAAAATTCAACACAACTTTATAGCAAAGTTCAATTTTCTGTTTATATCTGGTTTGCTTTTACACAGTTTTGGAAGAATTCTAAAAGGATGCTACCCCATACATTTGCCAGAATTTGATAAATATTGCTTGTGTTCAGAAGTCCACAGGAAGCAACAGAGAACAAACTTATCAAGCCCATGCTGAGACCAGCAGATTCACATTTCCAACTTCCTGTTCCACTTCTGGAAACCACAACTCTGATATGCAGCCAAAGGACAATTCCCACCTTTCCTTTGCCTTGCTATTGCCTGCCCTGCTGCTTCCAGATGCAGCATCCCTTTCCTGGGACTCCACTGGCCTAAATGGAGGCTACAAGATGTCTTCATATGCAGGGTGTAACATATTAGCACTGAAGACCTTATGAAAAAGGAACAAATATCAGCACCAAAATGCAGTTAGCAGACTGTGGAAGCAGTGAGCCTTCTCTTCACATAAAACTGCATTGAGAACCTGCATGTTGGGGGTGTCTCTCTGTCTCTCAGCTGCAGAATGAGCTTATCCATGCTTTGGGCAGCACCTGATGGAGTCAGAGCAGAAAAGAGTCTGTTATTTAAACCTGCAAGGTCCAAAAGCTCCAGCTGAGAAAGTGAGAGAGAAGTGAGATATCACAACTGACACACCACAGCAGAGAAGGGAGACCTGCTCATGCTGGGCTGAAGAGGAGGTTTCTCATATAGCAGCTGTCAAAACTTTGTTCTGAAATGGTTCAGCAAGCTTCATTTCAGCCTTGTCCTGGCCTTGTCCAGAGCTGGGGACAGCTCTGCACACTCTTCAGTTTCTCTAGGAATTCCAAGAGCTCCTGTGCTCCCAGGGATCATCCTGGAGTACAGGGAGATGACACCATCCTCTTCTGCACCCATGACAAATTGTGAGGCCCCTTGTGCTTCCTTTCACACTCTCTTAGCCAGTGGAGGTGGGGAAACACTGCAGAGGAGCCCAGTGGTCAGTGCACTGCTGCTCACGTGGTGTCCTGAGCTCTGCTGCCCCAGCACAGACCCCCTGTCCTGGGCTGCTGTTCCAGAGTGGGCTGAGGGGTCAGTCCAGCACCTCCCAGCCAGAGCAGCATTCTGTCCCCCAGCCCCTCTGCAGGACACTCACTGGTGTGTTGTGATTGCTCAGCCTGGACACATTAACCCAGGAACACTAAAAAGGTTTATCTGAACCGGGGCTAAAAAGAAAATTACAAAGAAGCTTTGGCAGAAGGGTGAAACCTATCATTAATTTTAGTAGTGAATGATCTAAAATATATAAACACATTGTTCTTTTATAGCAGGACTGGTTTTCTCTATTGCTGCCTTAAAAATGTCATGCTAGCTCCACCTAGCACATGGAAAGCTTGTACTAGCACTGGGGAATTATTCAGGATTAAGTATGGCCACTTTTTTTCAGTTTGATCAACTGGTTATTTTTTTACAATTCAGACTTATGCTTCCATTTAATTCCTTTCACTATCTCCCACAGGAAAAATATGGGCTTTAGCTAATCTCTCAAGGGTACATTTACTAAGAATGCAAAAAGATTTTACAAATAAATGAGGGGGAAGGTAGCACTTTGCTATGCATCACATATATTTTAAAAGTCCATTAGAATCCTCCAGATTTATCATGCTACCAGAACTCAGATGGGTATTTAATACAAGTAAAATTTTATAGGCTGATGCAGAAATCTAAATGACTGATCCAAAATTGCCTGGACAATATTAAGTGTTCACCCCTTGCAAATTCTGCCTAACAACTCATATCTTCCAAGACCTTCTGGTCCCAATTGGAGTAGTGTTATCTCATTAAAAGTTTCTGCTCAGTCACTAAGCAGTACAAACACTAAAACAGGATTTCTGGAATATTAATTCCAAAGGAAGACAATCAAATATAATGCAACTACTTCATCCCCCCTAATTTTTTTGTGATTGGCTCTCCACTAAATTTAACAAAAGAAACTGGGAATCAACAAACAATATTTTTGACAATAGACAAAATAGAAAGGTTTTGGAGTAGGGGTAGTCATGAAGTAAGACATCTAGGAGGGATTACTGTGTCATCCTTCTGAATGATGTGATTAACCAAAAAATAAATCATTCAGGGGATATTTTCCAGTGTTTGGGTCACAAGTTTAATGAGAAATTTTACTGCTGTTCAAATGGCTGGTCCTATGGGCCAGACTGTGCTGCTGAGGCATATTCTTTTTTGGCTTCTCCCTGAAGTCAGAAAAGACTGGGAAGATTTGAGGGGGTCACATGAAGTTTAAGGTTTGGACACCCCTTCAATAGACTTAGGACTCTCATTCACATGATTTGTAGTTCAAGTCCACAGGCTTTCTCTACATTGAATGACAAACACACTCACAGCTGGGGCACTTCAGATGGGACTGGAATGGCCTTTACAAGAGACAGAGCAGGGGCATTCACAGAACACCGAGTCTCTCCAAACCCACACTGCCAACCTGGCCAGTTCTGAGTTCAAACACTTCTGGTTAGGGGCCATTCCGAGGCTCTAGGAACACAAAATTTGTCGAGAGAGACAAAGGGAGAATGATGGGCACAAGCTACTTGGATTTGTGAAAAAAAGAACCTAAAGCAGATTGCCTTTTGCAAATACACAGCCACGGGGAGACAGCACAGCAACAAAGACATGGCAGAAACACAACAAAAGCCATCACACATCCTCAGTATAGTGTATTACCCACAGGAAGCAGGCTCCTCTGTATATACACTAGCAATCTGACTTTTAATACTTTCATTTTCAAAGTAAACTAACAAAACAGAAAAAGCATTTTGAAGATTAGGCCTTCTACAGAGATAAGAAAAAGAGCTGATATAGACCTTAGTAACAGCACTGAATAACAGCAAAAAGAGTCAGGGAAACACAGATCAGAGCATACTCCACCCACGGGGATTCAAAAGGTGAGTCCAACCTCTCCTGTGCAGGGAATCCTGCTCCTGTTTTACAAATCTCCATCCCTGCTGCACACACAGAGCAGCCCGAGCCCATCTGCCTGGGTGGCTTTGGGCTCACACCAAGACACATGCCAGTGCCACCAGGGCACTGATGGGGAGTGACTGTGCCTGCAGATGGGGAGTGTGTGTGATGAAATGAGTGCCAGCTCCTTGGCAGGAGCCTGTTGGGCTGATGGGGCCATGCCACGGTGGTGGCAGATGCTGCTAACACCTGTGGATGGGTACAGCACTCTCTTTTTAAAAGCAACCAGCCATGGGAGGCAGGGAAGCATGGGCCTTGTAGGCACTCGGGGACAGGAACAGATAATTGCTTTCCAGGTGCCAGCAGGCAGGAAACAAAGGAAAATCTGTGCTGCAAGGTTACAGAGTCTGGCAGGACACAAAGGAATGTGCGTCAAACAACAGCACAAGTCTTCAAGGAAAAGAAACACCAGTCTAAGCTGTAGGACCCAGAGCAATGGACTTCATTGCTTCCTGTAGAGGAGCAGCAGAGCAGAAAACATAAACCCAGTACAGTTTGTTGGTTTAGCACAGAGACCAGACTAGTAAGATTCATTCAAAGAATTTTAGCTTTTCCTTTTCCACATCACATTCTTGAATATACCCTCTGCTTGCTCTGCTTTAGAAACTCATTCTTTACTAAATTACATTAAAGCCATCTTATTTTTCCTAGACTGGTTCATTCAAGTGGGATACTGAATAAAGTATTGAGGTAGAACGGGAACTGTGGCTTCCAGACAAGAAAGCTTTCCTCTCCAGAGGCAGTGCCAAAAAGAAGCTACAGACCTGGGCTGTGGCTGCAAAGAGCCCTTGCACCAAACAGGAGATGTAGCTGGTCAATCTACTTTGAATGTTAGTTTGCACTGGACAAAATAAAGCTTGAAACAAATTTGTGCTAGGGTACCCTCACTGTGCACCTCATTTTCTTGCTTCTTGCTGCAATCATGTTAATACACTCTTCCTCCACTGCCAGTTTCTTTTTAAATACCCCCTTGGAACTGCTGTGATAAGGGGTGTTTTCATTACAGATTCTCAATTATCCCTAAATTACTAAAACATCCAGATTTCAAATAAACACTTTTTTCTTTTCCTTCAAGATTCCATCAAATAGTGTCCCAGTTAATTATTGTCTTGTGACTGAGTTTCAAAATTCAGCTTGTTTGATGCCACAAAAGCATAAATCCCAAGGAAAAAAAAAAAATCTCTGGAAATGCAGTCCTCTGCTTCTTTTATTTTAAATTGGTTTTGTGCCATCAATGAAATCATCCTGTGGAAAAAAAAAATTAAATTCAGCCTTTGGGGAGAGGCTGAACAGAAAAACTTTTAATATGCAAAGTTCAAAAAGCAACAACAGAAAAGAGGTTTTTGGAAGGAGCACCTCTGGCTGGCCCTAACAAAAGCTTTTGTCAGTCCCCCAGGCTCCAGCAGCACAGTCGGCCAGCTGGCTGCATAATTTAACATATAATATCTTATGCATCTTGATCTGATCAGAACACTTTACAGAGGCTAATGGAAATGGTAGAATAGACTTTGGAGACCTTCTACAGCATTTGCTTTAAACTGCCCAGGTTTACACAGCATCCAGTCAATTATCTCATCCCATCTACAGACATCTACTGTCAAATGAAGCACAAAGTAAAAGGCATTTAATCAAAGCAAGGATGGAAAGGAGATCAGCTGACCATGAACAGCACACGACTGTTCAGTCACTCATACAGTGATTTATTTAATACCCTCAGAGTTCATATTTCAAAACTCCTTTTCTTCCCAGGCTTGCTCCTTCTCCTAAGGCTTGCTATTGTAAAAATGACAGCACATTTTCCTAGCAAATAACTGTGAAATACATTCTATTTCAAAAGTTTACTACAGAAAAAATTCTTGTATTTTGCCATAACTAACAAAGAACAGAAAAGAGCCATTTGCTTGTCTTTGGCTTTTATCTGTTAAAGCCAGACAGAAAGAAGTGAAGACACTGAAAATAAAGCATTCATACTGCATACAAGCAGTGCTGGAATTACATATTTTCATGGCTGCTTTTTTGACTCAAGCAGCAGTCTGGCAGGGCAGACATCATGCCCAGAAAGTTGTTTTTCCCAGGGTGAGAACAAACCCTTACACTCTAGCTGTTCTGACCTTGCAGCTTTCCCACACACACGGAAGTTGACTGCATGATTTGTAGAACATCTCAAGTTAGATTTTTTTTTTCCCACCCAAAGTTAATCCCTGTAAGAAAGATAGATCAATGTGAATCAGCTGAATCTAGGAAAACAGAGAAAACAGGTCTGTTGCTAAGCACAATAACTTCAAGAAAACTGCACTCATTGTAACACCATAATTATCACCACAGCTGTGCAAAAGATAATTATTTCCGCTAAGATGTGGCAACCTTTTGCAAAGATAAGACAAGCACTTTCAATCACCCAATGCAATATCTGCATTTATGTCAACATATTAGACAGGGCACAGGTAAAAATAACTTGATTAGCTTTGTGAGTTCTTTTTATATGACTTATGTCCTTTTCTGCATCTTGGCTTCCATATATGCCATAAATCAGCAAAAGGAGGGAGCAATAAAAATAGAAGGACACAAAAAAGATGAAGAGCTAATATTCAAATCCTCCCACAGAAGGCAGACAAACCTCCAAGGATATGTGGGCAGATTTTTGTTGGGAGGAGGAGAATAAGAACATGAAAAATATCAGACAACCAAAATAATGGAAAAAAGCAAAAACATACATACATGTGGATGGCCCTGGGAAACTGGCAGGGACCTCTCTGCAGGAGTAGTATCTGGGGAACAAGATGTCTCAGGGCTTTTAAGTCAGACCATCCAGCCAGGAGGTACCACAGCCTGTCAACATCCAAAGCTAGCACAATGATTATAAAAGGAAAACAGGAACTAGGACACACTGATAAAAGCACTAAAATCGCCTTGAAAACACAAGAGTTAGGAGATTAGCAAGCTAAACAATACTTTTTCCTCCACGTTGTCATGGTTGATTGTTTAAAGCTTGTCAAAAGCTCCTCTGGGAAAACCTTCATAGATACACTGAGAGCAGTGGGAGAGTAGGGAATCAGTCAATATTTAATAACTTTATTACTCAGACAGTACCATATGAAATTAATTGAAAATTACAATGGCATTTGGGGGAAAAGTGCTTTTCTTTTGCAATAACAACCAAGTAGTTTGCAGGATTTTGAAAGGGTTTTTTCTTTTTAATATTTGAAAGAGGCACACACCTTTGCTAAAGCTGTAGCAGAATCTTGTGCATACCTCAACTACCAGAAGATTTCCAGCAATAACTTCTGTCACCAATGCTAAAAGTTTTCTTTTTGCCATCTTACTTTCTTTCCAAATCATGAGCAAATATGAGACTGCACTGAAATCATTAGCACCACCCACCAGGCAGATCTGCTTGTCACTGCACATTGCCTCTCTCCAAGACAGACAGCTGGAGGCTGTATCTGGACACCAGGGAAGAGGCTGGCAGAGCACTTACAGCTTCAAATTCATAGGCTGCCTCAAGTTCCTTTCTCAAGGAAAAAGGCAACTTCCAAAGGAAGCCCATGAACACATTCAGCTCCTACATCACACTGGTGGAACTACTTTTGGAATGCTGCACACGTATCAGAAGTTCACAATGCTAAAAGAAAGATGGAACAGAGAAAAAAAGAAAAAACAACATGGAGGCAACCAGAAAGCATTTGGGAGGTAGCCATTGTGCTGCACAGCAAGACACCCAAAGAAAAACTTATAGAAAATTAATACCAAGCAGTGACATGTAGAAGTGCATGAATAAGTGTCTTGGAAAATATGCACGTGTCTAATTACTAATATAGGAAGCTTTTGTAACTCAGTAGAGAAAGAAAAGGGGGAAAAACCCTCAGCACTATATAGTAAAAATTACTGAATCTGGTATTAAAGTCTACCAATCAATATGTTCACAGTACTCTCAAATACCCTAACTCCTGAAAGTGGGAGCACATCTTTCATTGCTCTTCTGTATCTGTCTTCCTCCACCAACAGCCTGAAGAAAATAATTTTATACTTTCTCTCCTCAGGCACCAAACTCTGAATTAAAATATAAATTTAGGTCTCCCTTAGAGCTGGTAACTCACCTGCCTCTGCTTGTCCCCATCATTTTCCAAGGAGAAAAGCAGAGCAGTGGCACTCTCACAAGTTCATTTGATTGGCAACAGCCTGAGGTTTTCTACTGATCTTTAAATGCACTATGAATCTAATAAAACCCCTCAATATCAGTACTGGAATATTTCATACACTGCAGTTTTATTTCATTTCTTGTTTATCTGACTACTGCCAAACAAGAGGATATTCCATGAAAGCTAATACAGCCCTAAATGAGATATGAACCATTCTCAAAATAGCCTGTGTGTATTTCCTTGCACACATGTGAAATCCTACTGCTCATTCTCAATGAAGATGTTTGGTTTGTTTTAAATAATCTGACTGGAGACATTCTGCTTCAGAAATACCTCTATAAATACACCCAGGAGGAAATTTGACATATACAGTATAATTGCTTTGCTATCTAGACTTAATCCTGCATAGAAACCATCTGCCACATTAAGAAAAAAAAAAAAAAAAGAAAAATCCCCACAAACACAAAAACCAAATCAGATTCTTTTTGTACACTGCTTACTATTTCTGACATTTGTATTTTATACTGTGCATGTGTAGACCACAAGATCACCATGCACAAGATCATCACAAAGTAGTGTTACAATACTGCTTTAAAAAACCCAGAAAAGCATGTCAGGGTGTACAGAGAAACCAGGTGTGTAGAGCAATCCTTTCATTCAGCTCTGCTCAGAAAAGAACCAGAACCAATGGAAAAGAATTCAGAGGAAACAATCAGAAACATAAAATATTTAACTTACTAGGAAGAATTAAAATCGTGGGCTGCTGCATTGGGAAAGAAGAAAACTGGGAAGAGGAGGTGCTAAAATGGCCTTGCTTGATACAGAGAGCACACAATATTCTGTCTGGAAGGCACTGCTCAGAGGGTCAAGGGCTGCTCCTTCCCCAGTAATCCTTTGCCTTTCCAGAGGTGTTTAACTTGACCTTCACCAGTGAAGGCTCTAAATTTCCCTAAGCAATAAATTCTGATGCTTTACTAGTTTTTTTTTTAGCTCCACCCAGCATCCAAACTCTACCTTCCTTGTCACACGGAATATTTAAGTTCCATTAGGCACCCTGTGGAAACTCCCCTCGGGAGATTCTTAGGCTAGCAAAACTTGTGTCTGAAAGAATATAATCACATGTGACCCTGCTCAGGGGCTGAGAGCCTTTTGGACTTACCTGGGGAGATGTGAAAGCCAGGAATCTTGTTCCATTCACACATTCCTCTCACATCTACTGGTGTGTCTGTGACACGGTGCAGTGCCCAACTGTGACAGCAAAAACTCCAAGTACCAACAGAGCTTCAGGGAACTTGGGGATGAGCAAGAGTCCTGGCTTTCATGCCTTAAAGGACCCCCAGCTTCCTCTGAAAGGCACATTAACTCCAGGAGAGTGGGCAGTGGGGAGTGAGGAGTTGGGTGCTGTTCCCAGGGAGCACTCAACCATCTCTGCAGATGCAGAGCCCTTGTGCTTCCCCATCATCCAAGGACTTGCTCCCCACTCCTTACCCTGCTCTTGTTCCTCCAGGTCTCAGCCAGAATTTAGCTTCTCTTCCTAGAAACCCCTCATTCCTACAGATTGATGGGTTTTATCTTGATCCCTAATCTCTCCAGACTTATACCCTATCTTCCAAACGAAGGCTCATGCTTCACTCGTAATGCAAGGCTCCATATATTAACAACTTACAAAAGCCATACAAAAACCTTTAGCCTGCTGGAAGCAATAACCTATTGATTTAACATTTTGCTCACTACTACCAACTAATAAAAGGATGAAAGCAAGGCACTATATCACAAATTGTCACCAGCAGCTCAGAACAAATTGGGTCCTTTTTGGATCAACAGAAGCACGAAGACTAGCACAAACTCAAATCACATCTCTTTGTCAGCTTTCAGCCCCATTCCACTGCCATCACCTGCATGTGACCAAGTGCTCTCAGAACAGGACTAATGGCAGATGGCATAATTAAAAGGCTTTGAGTCATACATCCGTGAGTGTCTGAGTACCAGGCTATGTCAATTAGCATACTTACAAACAGAAGGTTTTGAAAGACAATCTAAATTACAGCACATGATCTCCAAATTCAGCTCTGAAGTTCCAAAATAGCCTTCCTGTCATCCCCAGATACCAAACAGCCATGCCCAAAGCTGGATGTATGTTCCCTCTTTCATCAACATATCTCTGCTCCTGCCTAATGGATGAGTTACCTTGAGTTGTCACATCTGATTACACACAGGACATAGGATGACATGAATAATTTATCCCCCTTTGATGTGAACAAATTTGTTAGTTTAGCTTTGGGGAAGAACAGGAAAACACAAATGTACTGAGTAGCAGTTTCCTTGAATCATTGTAGCATTATTATTATTATTATTATTATTATTATTATTATTATTATTATTATTATTTCTTCCCCTCTCACCAAAGTGTAGCAAAAAAAACCTTAGTTAAAAAGAAAAGTATTTCCTCACAATAAGTATTTGGGAAAGCTTCCATAGATCTTTATTTTCAAATTCTACAAATATTAAATGGGTCAATTCAGCATTGGTTGGTATTGAACATCAGTTACCACATGCTTTTCTTATTTCTTTTCAGAAATGAAGGACATGAGGAAAAAGAGATCTTCTTTGCTGCTTGGTTTTTGACTAAGTGAACTTTTCCCCCCATTATTTTATAAACTGGATGTACACAGATACTGGAATATTAAATCAAAGAGCCAAAAAGTTAATTAAATCCCTTATTAATTAAAATCTGAGCTAGTGATTTTCCTGCTTACTCATGAGGAGGAGTAAGAACAGCACTTGGAGAATCACAGCTTCCTGAAGATTGTTCATCATGGCCAGCAATCTCCCAGGGCCAGGACACGTAAGAGTGGGGTGCATTCATCTCTCTTTTTGGGCACATGCATGTTCCCTCACTCTTCCAGGAGTAAGAGTTATACAAATTCTCTTGTAGATCTCTGGGTTGTGCTTCACACTCATTTCCATTTCCTGCATTCCCACCAGGGTTCGTGGCACCACAGGCAGCTCAGCCAAGGAAGGAATCCAGCCCTCTGCTTTTATTTTTACCCATTGTGCTTTCATCATAGCTGGGTGAGTGAGAAACCATCTGCTTCCTTGGGATGAAAAGGCAAGAGAGGGAGTTACAGTTTCCAGAGGAGTGCATCTTTCAAGATACAGCATCTGTCCTTTCTGTTCCTTCTGATTTACAGGGATTTTGGTTTGGGCCAAATTCACAGCTACATTAGGAATGAGAATAGCCTAACGTGACACCATACCAGAATGAATTTGGCTCAGTGACTTCAGCTCATTCATTCTCAGGGATGATATTTCAGAGCACTTGATCCATGATGCATAGTAGGCAAATTTACACTGATGCAGTAGGCGACTTTCTAATTTCATTTATGCTCAGACCATCCTGTTGCCTGGTATTAAAGAACAGGTTTTAGCTGAAGCTATTTAGTTTGAAGGATTAGATAACAAGGATATGTAACTTTCCTACTCAGAAATATGTTGTGTTAAGATTTTGTACATGAACTTTTGCAGTCCAGTACAGAATCACTGGACATCCAATCTGATAATCCTTCACATTTGAAGACAACAAGAGCTACAACACCTAATTCAGAGACAAATATCGACAGAAAGAATGATGTGAGGAAGCAGTCAGAACTAAAAATCTAATCTTTCTGGAACATGAATTTCAAGGATTTTTCATCTTGAAAAATGATAGCAGGATTCCAGACACATGTATAAGACTGAAAGATTTTCAGTATCACAAATATAGTCACAGTAAAAGCAGTTCAAATAACAGCCCTGATTTCTAACCTTCTAGATAGTTGCTAAAATTTGAAATCATATTTCCAAAGCTTCTTGGAGATCTTCCCCAGCTTTCTTACTGAAAATGATCTGACAAAGCCTAATGAACAAATGAACCAACTTGCTATTTTCCTTTCAGTTATTTCTATGGTAATCAGTTTCCAGATTTATTCATAATTGTGGTTCATATAAATTTTTGCCTTTGCAGAGGAATGCATATTAACTTCAACACTGATCTGCCCAAATTTTCAATCCTACATTCTTCCTGAGGTGATGCCAGGAATGCTGTGAACAGTAAACTTGTTTGGGGCCACAGAGCTGGATGAGGGAGTAGACAGTCAAGGTTGTCCACTTGCTGCTGGGCAGGTGACACTGATACTCCCCTGACCCTGCTTCCCTTGCAGTCAGGTGCTCTGCAACATTCTGGACAGGAAAGTGCTAGTCCTGTCCTAGCTAATATAAAAAAGAAAATTCTACTTAATGATTAATTATTCTGTTTTAAAATACCCACACTTAGAACAAAAAAGGCACCACAAATCTTAAGAGACACAGTGCAGTGAAAGAAGAACTGGAGATTAGCAGAAGGGAGATTTGTTGTGCCAGAGGCAGAATGTGTGCACCTTGGGAGCAGATTTCAGACCCTGGCAGTATCATCCTAGACACAGGATTAACCCAAGTGTAAGAATCTTAATCCAGGCCCCTTTAGCAGGTTGATACCAGCTAGTCTGTGCCACTACAGCTTCCAAAGCTAAGGCTGAGCCCACCAGCTCCAGCAACGTGATCCACGTGCTTGGATCAAACTGTGGGCAACATTCAAACATCTACTCTTGTCCAGTGCTGGGGAACACTTCCTATATTATTCAAAAACCTCTGCATAGGGCTTGCAGGAAACAAGACCTCTCAAAGACCTGCAGCCATCCAAGGAGCAGCTGGAAGCAGGACATGTGCCAGGAATGAAAGTCACAGGAGTCCTGAGCTGAACATCTGGGTCATCTTCCTCCAGAGCTACCAGAACTTTTAGAAAAGCATTTTACCAACAAGTTTTCCATACATATTTTTAAAACTGCTCAGCAGGTGTTATATCCTGTTATGTCCTGAAGCATTAATGTCCACAATTAACCCTCCTGGCCTGGACATGCTCTGGGGTCAAGCCCTTGCCATGCTCTTTATCACCTCATTACTTAACTCCCTTTTTTGCCAAGGGGATAAGTACTGACTTTGCCTTTGTGAGAAGTGATGGAGGAAGTACAGATCTCCAGCTGCCAAGAGAGCTTGCTGAGGTACTTTTATTGGCAGGAGATACAGGCATAAGTCTTACATGAGTACTGCAGGGAGGGCAGTATAGAGCACTCCTTACAACTTTAGGACACAGCAACCCAGAAGCTACAAATCTTTACAAAACTGGGCTCCAAATCATATTTGTGATGCAGTGGCAGTTGGACTTTGCAGAATTACTTCATTAAGAAAAAAAAAAAACCCTAGAAGAATTCTCAGGAAGGAAGGAAGGAATAATACTTATTCCCATCATTCATTAATATACCTGCTGGCTAAAAATGACAAGCGACTTCCAGCATGACAAATTTGTTCTTAGGTATGGAAAAGTCAAGAATTGCTATATTTACTTTTGAAAGGTCTTGTCTGTTATGGCTAGAGCACAGCTGCCCGTGTTCCTTACTCTCTGGTAATTAATATCACTGAGAAGTAATATTAATCCCACATTCTGACAGAAAGCAAAGGAGCAAGACTGCTGTTTATGCCCTTCTCTGCTTCAAGGGAGAAGCTTTGAGTCTGACTTGATTCAAGAGGGCTGAGATAATAACAGGACTTGGGAAGGTGATTCGTGTCTGAGCTGAGAAATGAGAAACAAAATTCCAAAGCAGACCCACAGCAAAAACATTAAATTTGTCCATTCTCAGTGATGGCAAGGATGGCAGTCTGGCACCCAAATATAGCTGTGCACTGCTTATTGGTTCTGAGATGTGCTCCTCCTAAACAGGTGTGTCTGAAATAAGGAGAAGTGCTTTCCCAGGACAGGCTTTTCCCCACCTAACTGCATCCTTGTCTCTATAGGGGGAGCACAGCCACCCTACCTTTGGGAATCCAGGATATTCCCCTGGCTTCCCTGGACACTTCAAGACCCAGGCAGGGGGCTCAGAGGCCTTGGCACAGTGCCTAAGACCCATGTGGATTGGATTTCAGTCCCTGGGAAAAACTACCATCATTGCAGGAAGAATTACAAGTCACAAAAAAATAAGTAGAGCATAAATTGGATTGTTAGAAGGTAGAAAAGTGAATTTATAGAATTGCTTATAATAAGGGATTTTGGGTGTGGTATGTCTTTCTTTCTCTGTGTATCCATCTTTTTGGTTAGGATGGCACTTCTGGATTGGTTTGGGAGAAAGTTGGACAGTGTAATGTAAGTGGCATGTATTGGAAACTAATTGTAAACATCATGTACGTAATTTATAGTATAAAAAATAAGACCTGCCCAGAGGGCAGGCAGTGTGTGCCTCCAACTGACCTGTTGAACAGACCTCTGTAGGTCAGGGAAAGAATTCTTTAGATAAGAAAGAATAAACAACCTTGGAAACCTCAGAAAACAGCTTCTGACTGTTCTTCGGTGCTCGAGTTGGAAAAACAAGAACTCTAAAACTACCAAATGTTGTGCAGTGAGTGATCTCAGGCTCAAAGAGACACCACTGGCAGCAACACCTACCAGAGAGGGCTGCAATGAACACCACAAGGCTCCAGCTGAAAGCACAGGATGGAAAGAGCTGCTGAAGAGTCCACCCAGTGAGAAGTGGCACTGGGAGATCTGAGAGCAGCACTTCAGGGAGAGACTGTGAGAAAGTCAAAGCAACAGAGAACCAGGGAGTACAGCATCCTCAGCCAGAAACACTCAGAACCACCAAACCTCCCTTACCTAGAGGCATGCAAGAAATGGAGAGAGTGCTTTCAGTCTTTCTGTAAGCCAGTCTTTCAGTGCAGGTGAAAACACTGCTTACTAGTGATTACTAATTAGTTAGTTTTAGAAACACTAAGCAATTAGAACAATTTTGCAGTAAAGCCATTTCAAATCTCATCTCCCAAAGACCCCCCAGGTTGCTTGGGTTCCCACAAAGCACATTGTGGCTACAGAGCAATGCTGTTTGTCATGCACAGTAAGCCACACTGCATTTTCAACCCTCCCTGCAAGCCTCAGCTTGAAAATAGCTATGGGTAAACCCTCTGCAGTTCTGATTTTGGAAGTTTTAACTCCAGAAAAGCAATCATCGCCCCCATGTAGGTGTGGACCCCCTTGCCAAGCATGAGCTCAGCAGGTGTCAGACCCACTTGCTTTCTCTGGGGCTGATCAAAACCCAAGGAGTTGCTGCATGATCTCATTCCATGTTTGTCTGCAATAAAAGCACTCACCTTGTTACCATCAGTAACATTTTGTCAGCATGAAGGAAAGTCATGAGATGAATTTGCCAATCTAAACATAGTGATGCTTCTTGAGAGTTTCCAACAAGAGGCTTGCAAAAAAAATAAAGGGTTGATCTTAGTCCTAAGGCAATGCTCAAGGTGTGCTGTCCTCCCTCTGTGTCACCAAGGAGTTTCTCAGAGAGCAGCTCCAAACCAAGTGGCTCCCTGTGCATTGTTCAAATTGGACACACACAGAGTTGATTCTCCATGCCTGGAAATGAACTGTTAGGCAGATGCAGTACAACTTTCCATCTCTGCCCCTCAGTGCCTTATGTCAGATGGTCCACAAATTCTTACCTCTTCAGACATCAGCTAAGAAATTAGCTTTTCTATTCTATTGATTTCTAAATTGCATTAAAAAGAACACATTTGAAAACCTTCCATGTCCAGTAGTGATTACAAAAGACATACATTGCCCTACAGCTGTCCTTCAATTCTGAATTGGCCCTCCAGAGACACACCCATGTGGTTTTGCACTCACAGTCAGGAAACAATAATATATCCAGCTAAAAGATAAAGCTAAGAGAAAGATTTGACCTTACTACTTATAGATAGTCAGAATGCAAATCACCATGGAAATCTCGGCAGCTCATTATGAAGGGTGCTAGCTGAGGGGATGCAGAACAGCCAAGAGTGATAAATAGATTCCACTGAAGCTCATGTGATTTGTACATTATGAGTTTTTGTTGATACAGCTGTAGATGATACTGTAAGAGCTTTTTAAAACCCCATTCCCTACAGTCATCTCTGTTTTTCACTATGAAAGCGAGTAAGAAAATCTGGAAGATCTCATTTTCAGAAACTAGCCAGGTCCCAGGAAAGCAGACTGGTGTTCAAGACAAACATCCAGCTTTAAAGAGGATGCATCACTGGCCAGAGGATTTGCCATATAATAATTTTGGATTCATTAAGGAGAAGAGCAATTTGTGTTAACCTTTTACTCCAGTTCGAGTTAGGCACACTGAGGCTCCTCTCCAGGAGAGCAGAATCAGCACTGATGTCCCATCCAGTTGAATGTATTTGCTCTGTGAATCCAGCACTATTTAAGGTGCATAAAATCAGAATTTCTCTAGCTCTAGTAGTGGATACCTAAATATAAACGACCAAGACTGAAAGTTTAAAGGAATTCTTGGGCTGTTCCCAGTGTAAAAGGAACTGAAGGTACAGAAAAAGGACTGTCTATCTCCACCAGTCAGTGTTCTTTAATTCAGGCTTTCAGGAGTGATATCAAACACCTCAGTGAAAAGGCTACAAGGAGAAATTGCTACTTTATGCAATGAAATGCTGTCATGATTAAAAAAATCCCAGCTTCCTCAGCAGAGACAGTCTGGAAGTGCAGTTCAGCTCTTAAGGATTTTTTTTTGTTATCTACACAGGATGTTCACAGTCTGGGAAATAAAATATTTTTAAAGGATTCTCTTACAGCTAAGATTGGCAGGTGGGAAGGGCACCAGAGGACAGGTTTTCAGAACACATTTTTCAAGGTTCTGTTCAAATTCTAAGCTATTCAAACCTCCCAAAGCAGATACATCACATTGAATCACTTTTTTCATAAAATGCACATGTAATTCTGGAAAATGAAGAGTACAATAAACCTTCATTCTTAACGATACTCAGCTGTGAGCAGGTATATTTTAATACACATCAAAGTGATTTAATTGCTCTTAGATCTCTTCCAACAAATGCCTCTGACAAATTTTCTTATTGCCAGCTCTTGTTATTAATAAATTGAGAACTGTCTTAAGACTATGACTGAGAAAGGGGAAAAAAAAAATCAAAACCTTGATTTTTCCTATATTTATTTATTAGGTTATTAACATTTGAAAGGTTCAGTCATCCTCTACCAAATTACAGTGATGGGGTTCAAAACTTTTTTTTTTTTTAAATGAAGCATGGGTCAATTCCAACCATGGGATCACTGTGAAGTGAACAGAACTACATCAAACTTGTATCCTAGCTTGGTCTGAGACTGGGAAGCTGAGAAAACAGTGGATATCATTCACAACTGGAGCAAAACAATTTCATATCTCCTGAACTCCTTTCAAAGTTACTCTAATCAAATTGATACCTATTTCAGAGAGGCTGAGAAAAACACCTCTGATGACTACAAATCACTGTCTCTTGCCCAGATCTCTCATTATATGGAAGACAACTATGAGCAAATATTTTCTTTTCTTCCTTTCTCAATGGTCAATGTTTCCAAGCTAAGCCACTTTATTTCATGCAAATATGCAACAGGTCCTCCGTTGTTTTTTTTTCAGACTCCCCAATGCTGGATTAAATCAAAATGCAGGGTTTTTTTAAGGATACAGTGCAGTTTAAGAAATATTTCTTCCATGAATTCCAGAAGAGGTATGAAACTGATGCAACAATAAAAACACTTCATCCATTTCCTTCGCCTTTTGACCATATTTAGGAGGAAAAAAAATATTATCAAAAGCAGCTGACAGATTTTTTTCAGTTATATAGACAACTAAAACTTATGACCCTCTCTGGTGCTGTTTACATGAGACTTATTTCAGTGTAAAACGGCATTTTTATCAGAAGTTACTTCCAGGACCAGAAACTCTTGCCATCAAAACACACTCTTCTAGAACACTTCATTTTAGAGTGCCCTTTAACAGCATCATATATAAACCCACCACTCACAAGAACCAAAGGAGAAGCACTTCAGGGAATGCAAAATACATTATTATTAGCTAATCTACATTAATTTCATGCCAGTACTGGGACACTTACTAGCAACTGGTCAAAATACACTGCTATATAGATCCTAATTACAACTTCCCAAGGCATGCATTCCTTCACAAGTATATCATTGTACATAATGAAGATCACTTAATTTGCATGCCTTAATAGCTCAGTAATTAGGTAACAGGAAGCACACATGACTGGACAGAAAGTTGCATTCTTCTGTTTTAAATTTTTAAAATTTAAAAATTTAATTTAAATTTAAAATAATTAAATTTAAATTCAAAAATTTAATTTAAAAATTTTCTGGTTTAAATTTTTTTAATTTTGCGGTATATTTCCTTTTCCCTTGCGGGTAAAGGGTCGGATATCTGCTATTTTGCCCAGTTAATAAAGTTTTTTTCTACTCTGTAATCTGGCAGCCTTAAGTCTAACATTCACCTTATTAAAGAGCAAAAAGGCTTAATCAGTTACAGACATGGGATTCACCTAGGAATTGCTGAGACACTCCTGGAAAAGGAGCCTTCACATCACAAAGCCAAAAAGGCAGCGAGCCCCGTTCTGTGTGCACCATTCTCCACTCAGCACGTGCACTTCCATGACAAGTGCTGCATGGAGGAGCCTGCCCTCCTTTTACCCTTTGAAAAGAACTCTCCCATTAATCTGTTTTTACTGATCATCATGAAAAGCAAATCGTCTTTCCTGAAACATTTAGCTGGGTAGCAGCAGCAGCCCAAGGTAACAGGATATGGATTGTTCATACAAAATACTCTTGTAATTATTGCCTCTGATAGTCAGCAGTGAATACAAGAGCTGTTCTCATTTTAAACTAATTAACCGTGAAAAAATGTCAGGCTCTTGTTATCAATCTCAATCACTCAGCAGGAGCAATACTTACAGATAAGGTCAGAATTTACTTCGACTGTCAGAAGACAATGTCAAAGGCATAGCATGCTATGGCATGGACCAGAGGAGACATCTTTGCAGAACTAATTCCCAAATTGAGCTTCTTTGAGTGTCCTTGCTGGCAAAAAAAAAAAAATAAATTAAAAAAAATAAAAAACCCAGCACTGGCAGCACCAGCCACCCTGGCTTTATGAAGTTTCATGTGCTGGCAAAAAAATGCAACTTTCTGGGATATTCATGTGGATTTTCAAATAACCTACAGCTCATAACAAGTCTGAAAACCCCCTATCTGAAGGAAAACTAGGATGCTCCTCCCTTTGAGACCAGCAAGAGGTGAAATCACATTCTTCCACTTCTGACACAGGCAGGGAAGTTTTGTCTGTTCTGCAGCACTCCCAAATATCTGTATTTGTGTGTCTGATGCAAGCAAAGAGCCATGGATTAGTTTTAAGCATAGGCATGAGATGTCTGTGCTTATTTATTGGCTGTGGCCAGTCTGAATTCTGAGCATCTCAGAGTCACAGATTACTTAGAACCCCATACACCCAAAATCCAATATGTGGAAGCCTGAGAAAAGACAAAACCAAGACTCACAGGTCACAGGCACCAAAGACAGCAGTCATCATGCCAAGAGCTTTTCATAGCACTTATAGAAACAGGCCAGCACAGCAGCAGGCTGAAAAATTAAAGGTTGGATTCCTATGCAGTGGTATAACTGAGCACTGCCAGGTCCCCTTAGACAGTTTCTGCCTCTGGTTTTCCTGGATGTGGGCCTTTGCTGCCTAGAAACTTCTCAAAAAGTAGTACAGGGTTATTTGCACATGGAACAAAGCATTTCTGTGCTGCTCAAAATTATTTTCACTGCTGTTCCCAAGCACAACTGGTAGTCTTCCAGTTTCAGTAGAAGTGTAAGAATATTAACAAGTTGTAATATTTACTCTGGTTTGTAAGTTAAATAAAATATCATACCCAGTGGGTATGTATCTAAAACCCGAAAGAGCCTCTTAACATATGTGTAATTTCCGTTCAAGCTAATTTTTTTAAAAGTTCTCCAAGACATATTAAATATCTCTGTCTTTCCATAGCCAGAAATAAATTATCATTGAACATTTATTCTGTGCCACAATGAAATGTCAGAGAAAGCAGATGAAGTTTACTTACTTATTATCATGACTTGGATGGTTATTAAAACAAAATGCTCTGTGGAGAACTCTTTAATGGAAAAGGCCAAGTACACTGAACACAGCTTTGTTAGAGGTACTGCAGATCCCATGCATCTCACAGTTTGGATCCCTTGGTACAAACAGTTTAAGAGGACTAAGTTTTTTTTATTACAGTGGCCTGGTGGTAAAGTGACCTACAATTCACTGCATTTCAAGGACTAATTTGCTATGCAATCCCCTCCCTCTCTTGCAATCTTGTTCTCAGGGTAGAGCAGAAACTGGAACTCGCCCAAAGCAAACACTATAGATATTTTTTGGCAGTTTTTATAGCACAAGTTTTATATGGAGACTACATGCTAGATGCTGATGCAAGCATTCTGCAGTACATGCAGTCTCCAAGACCTTCAGTTCTTGCAGACACTTATGCACATACATAAACGAAAGTAATTTCATTAAAAGCGGATGTACTGTTCTGATGAAGAATACTCTGTCCCTAAATACTGCAAAATTTGCAAGCTTACCATCCTGTGAAAATCTGGGTCAGACCTCAGGAACCAAATGACCTTCATTTAATTCAGGAAAAGAAACTTTGCTCTCTAGGGCAGCCCCCTTTAAGTTCTAACTTCCACTATTAATCAGGGAGAAATTCTCATGACCCCTAGAAAATCTCAGAGCTGTTTAATGGCCATGCTGGCTAGACCTGCCTGGGCTAATAGCACCATTAATGAGCACTGCTGATAACTTGTTCTCCTCAGCTGCTGAAGATGCTGGAGCACTCAGTGAGGCCAAGCTCAGCAGCATGGGCTGATTATCAGCAAGGCTGGGGCAGAGGCAGACCCTCTACTGACACGGGGCTGGAGGCTCCACACTCCCACACTGGTGGAAGTCAGCTGTCAGAGAGCCACCTCAGCATGCCCTGTGACAGGCCAGGCCCCTGGGGATGGGCAGGGAGTGCAGGAGCTGTAGTATCTGTCAGTGAAAACAGGCAAGGAAAGAGAAAGTCCCATCAAATGCCCTTGGTTAAAACATCCCTTGCATCTGCCAATAGGGATTGCCACTCAGCAAGACACAAGGGTCAGGCACTGGGGAGAGGTGTGGCAGCATCCTCCTGCAGTCAGACCCATTTAGTCACTCCCTACTAGGATTTTTCTCAGGAAATTAAATCCCCACACATAAGGAAGCTAAATATTAATAACACCCAGGCAGCAGGCAGGTATTACCACACTACCACTCATATTTAAATGCTGAGGATGCAGGTGGTTGCCTCTGAATCCCCCAAAACATATGTTATGTCTGAAGGAGTGAATCTGTGCTAGCACTTACCCAGTGAACATAAAGCAGGCTGTCCCTGCTGCCAGCAATGCCAGGTTGGACAGTCTGCTAAAGCACAGGGGAAAGCTTTGGTGCCTCATGGCTTAGAAATGGTTTCTCTCCTAATCTCCAGGGCACCAGGGCTAAATACAATAAATCAGACAAGCTGCTTCTGGTCTCCACACCAGCTGCTTTCCACAAGGATAAACTGGTGCTCACCTGAAATATCCACTAATTTTCACAGGTCCCACCTGAAGATTTTGGTGCCTCTTGCAAGCAAGCTTATAGGAGTTGGCTATCAAAGCTCAGCTGTGGCACAGACACCACTGCAAACTTCTAATGTTACAAGACATGATTGCAGAATTGTAAGCTGTCAGAGCAACCAAAATGAGAATCTATTCCAAAGAGACTCCACAGAAAGGCAG
The DNA here is from genome assembly GCA_030060385.1 of Muscicapa striata striata. Taxonomy (NCBI): domain Eukaryota; kingdom Metazoa; phylum Chordata; class Aves; order Passeriformes; family Muscicapidae; genus Muscicapa; species Muscicapa striata. The sequence continues at coordinate 196,806 of JAREIS010000328.1, read as the reverse complement.
AAACATTTGTAAAATGCACATGCTAGCTGTTACGACAAGATTACTTCATTCCTGTCCTTCAAGGATGTGGTGAGAAGTTAATTACAAAGATTAACTTTAAAAAACTGAAAATGTAGCTACTGAATTCCTTATGTGATTTCAGTCTCATAAATTTCAGTAGACTCTGGTAAATAACATATATTTACCAGGGAAGAAAATGTGATAATTTATTGTCCTGCACTACACAATGAACATTAAATAAGCACAGTATCTGCAAACCCAAAAGGTCAAACAATCAGAGAATTTGCCTGCAATTAAATTATTTCAACTCTGTAGAAGACATTTTTCTATAGTAGCAACAAGCTTTTACTCACAATGAAGAATTAATCACAGAATCATTTAGGTTTGGAGAAACCTTAAGGCCATGAAGTCCAACTGCAAACCTAGCACTGCCAGGGATATTATTAAAGTTAAGAAGTGGGCAAGTGTTGAATGCAAATCAACTGAAGACATATAATTTTAGCACTGGAAACCACATATATTGGAACCAGAACACTGGAAGTGACAAAATGAGTGACAGAAGATACAACACATTAACAATCACAGAAAACAATGTGATTCTAAATAAAGCTATAGACATGAAAATAAAATAAGAGCGAGACAACATCTAAAATTTAGGAAAACAGTTTAAGAAATTCACTGAACTAGTTGCAGAAACATGTATTTTCAGCATCTAAGCTAAAGGTGCCAGTAGACCATGATTAAAAAGAAACTGTAAAGTCTGTACTTCTAGCTGTGAGTTACTGAGTTCTGGAAAAGTAATTCCCAGGAAGAGTGGCATTCACTCATTCCTGCCATTTTGATACCAATCATGACATGTTGAGATATTATTTTATATACTTGAAAAATCTAATTGAAAGGGAACAGTAATCTAATTTTTTAATACTTAGAAAAAGAATTTTCTGGTAAATTTGCATAATTTCTATAGACCTAATGACTGTGGAGTCTCTTGTTCTCAGTCAAGGTGAGTTAAGAAATCTCAGTGCTGATGGTTATTATTAATGAGTTTTCAGCCTAGAGGACAAAAAAAAAAAGGACATTCTATTTATTTGAAAAATAGGGTAGAGTCCTTGTAATGCTTCAGTTCTGTTGAAGTAGGAAATATATATTAAACAGCCAAAAGCTTGTATGGGCATCCATTTATTTTACTGGAAATATGTACACATTTGAGACTACCAAAGGCCAGAACAAAGTAATGAGGCTGGACTGAACTCCTTCTGCAATGATTTACATGACATTTACATTTTTCCCCAGGATATTGATAATCCAATGCTAAAGACACAATAGCTGCTGTTGAGTCCCACCTGCCCTCCCCAAGGACGTGAGCATCACCAGAAGTCCACTTCTGAATAAATGGAAACACAGACATCAGCTCCATTCACTGCAGCAGAAACTTAATTCTTGCATAAATACTTCTTAACATAGATGTCAAGGGGTACAAAGACTTATTTTTCTGCTGAATTTCCTTCTATCTAATTACAAGATCTGACAGCTACATCTTAACTGATATTTGCCTCAGAAATGCAGTTTCGCATCAAGGCTCCTTTTTCCTAAATTATGCAATTCTTTAGCTCTGAACAGACTAAATACCCCACAGAATAATAAAAAAAAATTTTAAAAAAGTTCAGTGGAGGGGATAGGAATAGATAAATCCATTGCAAAATACCTCTGATCATCTTGCCATGCAAATTCCACAGTGTCACCACACATTAGAGAAGCTACATGAAATGCTACTTTTCCCCTTAATGGGCTAGATATAAAGCTAAAATTCATGTTTAAGTTATGAGATACATCACTAGAAATGACAGCAGAACACCCATGTGTTCTGGTATGGGATCAGTAATGTTTTTTTTCTGGATTTATGCACTCATGAAATGAGGGGTTTTGTACACACAAGGGCAGCTCAAAGGGATGTATTTCACTCTGCCCTGTATTTTTGAAAATCCAGTACTTCATCTTAACTCTTGCCCTTCCCAAGTGATTTCTGTGGAAAGATGAGAGTGAGAAAAAAAAAAACACAAGCTTTTACAAAGCAGCTAAGAAAGTACATATTTTCCTAATGTCACATTGCAAACCAAGTCATTAGAAAAGACTCTGTAAATGGGGAAAAAAAGATTTATTTATTCTGTAAAGTTTTAATGCAGTGAATCCAATCCTCAGAAAAACAAAATCAATATAAACACAAGCATGTTTGGAACTTTCTACTTATGTAATGACATTAAATACTCTGAAATTTACATTACATTAATTTTGAATGTGGTGACAGCTCCAGATAAAAGAAAAATTTCAGATGCATATGAAATACACATTTTTAAAATTATGTATCTTTAACACTTGAATGCATACTCTCTGAATTAAAGCCTTGCTGCAAAATGTATGTCTATATTTCAGAATAGATTTTTCTATTAACAGGTCTGAGTTTCAAATTTTGTGTAGCTGGTATGTAGAAATTTCAGCCCTGAGAATCAAATATCTCCAGCTGTCCTTTAAGCATTTAGAAGTGCAAACAGTTCACATCATAGTAATAGAAATTAGAACCAAATAATGGTTATGTATTTTTCACTGGAAACAGCTTTGACAGGAAAGACTTTTCTCTAGCTAGACAACAATAACAAAAAGAAAACAATATTCTAATTCCCTACACCAACACAATACATTTAGATTTTCTCCTGTCACAGAAGATTTACCAGCAGAAATAGGGAATAAAGAGCAGAGCCATTACTTCAACAATTCTATCAGGCAAAGGAGAGAGCAGGTGACTGTATCAACTAACAGCTGTGTCATTTCAGCATCCTCATGCAAGTAGGGGGATTTTCCTCTGAGCAATAGGTCTGCATTAAAGTTTCATAAAGTTTCATAAGCTTATTTTATGCTAGTCAGAAATGACAATGCACAATTCCACATGACTACAGGTCTTCTGGACATGAATGCAGCCAGTTATTATTGACAACAGGATTTTTGAATTGCTATAGAAATTCAGCACTTCATTGAATCTCTGGTCATCAGTAATCAGTGATAGTGGCAGGCTAAGAGAAAGAAATAAAAATCTGTGCACAGACTAAAAACAGCTTTTATGAGGGCTGTGGAAGAAACATCACAAAGTACTTTTCTGGTTTATTTAGGACATTCCACAGAACTATGGCACATGTGCATGCACACTGAAAATGTGTGGTTAAATAGCACAGGCACAGGGTATTGGGTGGAATTGCTGCTCAGATTATAACTATTCAAAACGTTCCCTTTTTCTCTGTAATTCCACAGTCACTGATGCCTTCCCAGTCCAACAACAGAGAGCCAGGATCAGCAGCCACGGGTGCTGCAAAACCCCAGTTCAGCCCCAGATGAAGTTACTCGTTCATGAGAAAGGAGGGAGACACTGCCACAGCAGGGGACCACACAACACGAGCTGTATCCTAATGCACATGCACAAGGGGGAGGCATTGGCCAAATTTTATGTGCTAGAATTAGGCTCGTCCTTCACAGCAGTGCTTTGGATGCAGCACATGAGGGGTTTCACATGGCTCAGGAGCTGTGCCAAGTCCCCTGCAGTGACTGAGCCCCCAGCCCTGGTGCTGGGGACAGCCAGGGGTGCTGGCTCAGCAGGACTGGCTGTGGCAATGACTGAGCCCATCCTGATGGCAGCACAAGTGAGAACCTCAGCTCAGGGATCCTTCCCATCCATCCCAGTGTTACCCTGCACTCAAGGGCACACTCCCAACAGAAAGCACCTCCAGCTCCTGGCCTCTGCTTCTGCAACTAAAGAATCATGTCTTCTGAAAAACCTCCCTCAAGAGCCAGACTGTTTCAGAAAAGTACTTTTAAAAGTACATACAAGAGAGAATCCATCATAGACTACCATAACAAAAATTCTTTCTTTTATTCTGTACAGCTTCTAGACACATTAGAATTTTGGGGGGTTGGCAGTAAAGCTGCTTTTAGGGTCCCCCCAATGACTGCAGACTGTAACAGCTTTAGAACTGCATTTCTAAAGCTGCACTTCTAAAGCTGTGTGAACTCTTGTGCCCAAGCAGGTGTCAGTTCTCTGTATCTTCAGGCAGCCACACACCACAGCAATGACAATAAACTGGTTTCTGGATATGTGTGCTCTCGACTTACATAAATTTTAGAAACAAAATGCATAGATTGAGGTAACAGAATTGTTAATTAGGTGGGAAGAAATGGCCTGTCAAGCTTTCTGAAGGAAGTTTTAGAGCTAATGAGGCTCACATTGCAGATATCACCAAAAAAAAAATAAAAACAAGCACTTTATGCAGGCAGGTTAGGAGCAAAATACACTACAATGGTAACTTCATGGGAAATTCTCTTCCCCCACCTGCTTGATACCCATGTTGCCACCACAGCTTAGGTTAAAATAATCACCCTGAGAGAAAGAATCTCAGCATCATAAGTTTGCTATTACTCCATGAGACCGTGTTCACTTCAAACTACAAAGATAACTTGGAATCAGTTTAACCCATTCTTCTATGCTACCATACTTCAGAAGAGAAGGGAATGAAAACTCCTCACAGGCAGTGTAAAATCTAGAGAAGAATCAAACTCAAGAGTGCTATTGACATAAAAAAAACCAAAACAAAACAAAAAATCACAAAAAAAATCCACCCCGTAACTAATTGTCATAAAAATCTCCCCATGTTTATGGCATGTTAAAAAAGATCAGGAGAGTAAGAAATTCATATCTATGCTTATTTTTTGTTCCTTCACAATTGTTACCTAGATGCAAAAGGGAAAGAACCAGAACCAGAAGTCAGGAGACCTATGATTAACATCATTACTTAATAAAACACCCAAAAAGGAGAGAAACCTAGAACAAGGTACTTCCATATACTGAAGCCTTTTGTCTTCAAAACTGTGCAGAGTGTAAATTAAGAGATTATAAATTGAAAGAGAACAGCTTCCACTTTCATACTTTTTTTTTTTTTTTTTTTTTGCCTTTGGCACAGGGACATGAAAACAGTAGAGAACTGGCCCTGTTTTGTTCAGTGATCAGGCTGGTAACAGACAAGTTTAAAAAAAAAACAAAGCAGAAACAAAACGTTTCAACTTCCCACTCTCTGATTTTACACAGGAGCTGCAATTCCATTGATTCCAGAAGAGTCAAGATAAATTGATGCTATTGAAGCAAGGGACAGGTACTGGATGCTGGAAGATGCTTTCATATTTTATCCTAGAGGGACCATTGTATTATCATCAGTCAAAATAATTAGAAGAATTCTGATGCTGACTAAAGCATAACTTCAAATAAAATGTATTTTCCTAAATAGTACTTTAGAAGGTGACATATTCCTGCACCTGTGGAGATTTGCCCTCCCAACTTCTAGATGACCTTAACCAATATAAAGCATTTTTGGACTTCTATCTTCTGTTCCTCAGGTCCCAAGGCTCAAGAAAAATGTGACATTCACTGAAAGTGAATTCTTAACTTGATAAACAAAAATCCAGCTTTACACAGTGCAATTAAATTGTGCAACTCATTATCACAAGATAGCACTTAGATGAGAAGCTTAAAAATAAATAGAGATACAGGGCACTGCAAGGATCACCAGAAGAGCAAGATTTAAAACAGCAAATGTTGATAAATTCAGGAAAATATCATCTCCCAGGCTTCAAGGCCTCTTTGTCTACAGTTGTTCTAGAATGAGACACTCTTATCAGGTGAATTCCAGGAGATATGGTCTGATAATACCTAGAATTTATTTTTTGGAACTCTGCCTTCTCAAAAGAAAAGGCAATATTAAGATGTGGCTCTCTCCAGCACAGCAAAGATTGCCTTTGCCCAACAAGAACCACACAAGTAAACTAATGGCATGCACGTGAATGTTTCTGGAACCTCTTTGCAGAGATTCAATCATTAAGCACAATTCTACAAAAGGCTTCATTTTGTTTCCGTGGCAGCAAAGAGCACCATCTTGATCTTATAGCATTATATATTTCCCAACTGAAGAAAACGATGGCTTCTGATAATTTCATACCTATTGTCAAGGAAACACAAATCTGATCAGCAGAACTGCAATCCCAGCTCCACAGAGCATCTTCAAAGCTCCCCCTTTTCCAAGCAGTTGGTTTGTCAAAGCAGCTGTCTTAAGTTGAAATACAGGATATGACCAAAAGTATGTATTCTGTCACCATCTGCTGAAACCAGGTGGAGCAGTGATCCTTATCTCTGTGGGAGATATCCTCTGCTAATGGGCCATTTGTTAAAAACGGGTGGGGCAGTGCTCTTTATCTTTTCCACAACCTATCCTTCCTCCAGGAAGATATCACCTGTTAATGGGCCACTGAGGCCCAGTGCATGACTGATAAAATTACATCATCCCACTGGGAGATGCTCCAGCCAGGGGGAGGAGCCAAGCCTTTCCTACCTAGATAAAAACTGAGATTTGGAACACCAAAGCAGCCTTTTCCCACTGGATTCTAGAGGAAAACTGGACCTTTCCACATCACTGGACCTTTGGAGGAAAACTGCACCGCTCTACAGAGGCACTGATTCAGCTGAACCACATCTACCACTGCAGGAGGATGCAGCCACCATTTAATGGGACTGCTGCTACCAACACCCTGACTGACTGATGGGGTGTCAGGTTGTATTCTGGCTCTGTCAGTGTCTTGGGATTATTCTTTGTAATACTGTATTTCTATTTTAATTTTCCTAGTAAAGAACTGTTATTCCTATTTCCCATATCTTAGCCTGAGAGCCCCTTAATTTCAAAATTATAATAATTTGGAGGGAGAGGGTTTACATTCTCCATTTCAAAGAGAGGCTCCTGCCTTTCTTAAAAGACACCTGTCCTTCAAACCAGGACAGCAGCCCAGCAGCAAGCTGTGTACACCATGCCCAGACACCCTGACACCCTCCCTGGGCTCTGCTCCACTCCCTGCCATGTGAACAATTTGCAGTTTTATCAAGAAACTTGTTTCTAGGACTGGTACATGCTTTTACCATCCTCAGGCATTAGCTGCTGTTCTGCCAGTGAGGTCGGGCATCCTAATTACAGGAACTGATTTATTTTGGGATCTCCTTACTAGCACCCAGCTGAAGGCAGCTCAATGGGGACAGGAGCAGTCACAGAAATATAACGAGACTCGCTTCAAACACCAGCACTGAAACCACACACTACAAATACAGGTGTTCCTCCTTTCTGCTACCCAGTATCTGCCAGACAAAAAAGATCTTTGCTGCTGTATCAGAAATGTAATTGTACAGACACTTCAAAGACCTTTAAAATGCAGTGGCCTCGCTGTCCAAGTTTCACTGAAGTGTTCTGGAAAAGCACAGGTTTGGGGCAGTGTGGAATAAAAACACAAGCTGATTTATTTCATTAGGAGAGAGGGGGAAAAAAGAAAAAGAATGAGATATAACAAGAGGGGAGGGACTGTAAGGCCTAATTAAGATTTATTTTTTTAAATAATCAAGCTATAGTCAATATCACAAACAGGCTTGGATGCAATTGGCTCTCCTGGCTGCCAGGGCACACTAATACTCACATTTTACTATAATAATAAAAAAAAATGGTGTAAAAGAAGTAGCTGATCTAGAAATACAAATCTTAAATCAACTTCCAAACTAGTTTTGTTTGTTTTCCTTCAAATAGTTAATGGCAACAAGAAAATATGAGTTGCAGAACAAACAGTACTGGTAGGTTTGTGACTCCAAAATGTGTAACACATTGCTGGCACTAATGAAAGCTTTGTTATAATTGGGATATTTCATGTAAATTCTGTTAGGAACTCAAGTGCTAAGCACATGATGAAACATTTCCCTTACAGACACTAATTGGGTTGCTTTCCTTTAATTAGCCATCTGCTTTCATGGAATTCCTCCAGATATTGTAAGTTGAATATCCATTTCTCTGTCAGGTTTTACAGTAATCTGACAAGAGGTTAAAAAGTTATTGGGTGAACATAGAAGGACAAACTGACAATGTCTCCAAAAAAATCAAATTGCCTCAGGAAACAAGGCTAAAATAGATGCATAATTTATAGTTGCTTCTGAAGATGGAGCCACTGTCAAGCTATAATGAAGAGCTCATGAGTTAATTTGATTCTTAAAAAAAAAAAAAAAAGAAACACATCAGGGGAAATGTATCAATGCTTCAAACATTTGTGGATTTCTGAGGTGCAGAAAGAGCAAATACTGCTCCCACAGATGAGGAGGGCTACTGCTGGATGGACAGATGAGTTAGGGGTGGTAAGTCAGATGTCTTAAACCTTAAAAAAGTTTAGTGGAAGTTTGATGAAATGTTCAAGTAAAATGTATCCTAAACTCATCTTTATCTCACTTAGCCCACACCGAGATTCTTTACTAACCCCCAATAAGCTCAAAACAGCCATTAAAATTTGAGAGTAATCTTGCAGAGTGCAGAGGATACTATTATTATCTGTGGTAACCCACACTGACGAGGAAATGCTAAAAAAACCCTGCAGTTCATAATAGTTTAGACTATGGCACCATTGACGCACATTTTTCATTTTTTCCCCAGCAAAATTAGAACTCTGATAGGCAACAAGAGACCTCTTGCAGCTGAATGGAGATGCTGGAGAGAAACACAGTGCTTCTACCAGCTGGCAGGTCATGCAAGTGTTCTGTGATCACCTGACTTTATCTTTCTGCAAAAACACTGCACTGGAGATGTTAACTCACTGGTTAAACCCAAGAAACACACATGCTGGGGTATGGGCAACAGCCTACACCATCCTTTGCTTTAAAATACGCCATGTACTTTGACTTTCATAAATCTAAGCCAATCCATAGGATCATTGCAGCTTTGTCACTTGGTGAAAGGGGAAAACAAATATAAACAAAATAACAGGTGAAAGAAGCAACCATTGCACAACTGTCACTCTAAAAAAAGTAATTCTCTCTTGCAAAGGAGGAGAAATGCCAGAGTTTCTCTGCAAGTTCTGGTAGCTCAGCAGTTTGATGTCAGTGCCTGGCTGGCTACACTTGCAGCACAAATAGATTACACAAAACAGTAGTGCCAGTGCAGCCAACAAACCCCTTGCACACCCAAAAAAGGGACTGCACACAGAGTCCATCACCCCAGGGCTCCTCTGCCTCACAGCTGGGTTTGTGTTGGCTGGGTCCCCAGCACTGCACTGCCTGCTGAGACTGCTCCAGTGCCTGAACCCCACATCACATCTGACCAACCTGCAGTGACAGATCCTCTCCCCTGTATTAACCCAGTATGGATGATGACTAAATCCTCATTTGTAAGGCAGACCACATCTCTTGCATAAAGAGATCACTGCTAGACAGCAATACCACATACCCAGTTAATTATGATTTTTGTAATTTGGGCTCTTAATGGTTTCTTAGTCAGAAAGCAGTTATGAAGAAGCTTTGGAACATAAATACTGCATAAATTTTCATAACTTAAGACAAAAAGTTGGTCGATGTTCTCTAAAGCTGACAAACTGCATGCTACAGTAGTTAGAAAGAGTGCAGAGTTTATGTACAACCTGCATAGAAGCTCTTATTGCTCCTATCCACTTCTTACAAACTGGCAATCACAGATGGTCTCATAACAGACTTGGAACAGAAAATAGATCTTTGCATTTGGAATGTGCAAGTTACACTTCTACATTAACAGATTTGTAATTCACAGTATGACATTCAATGAAGGAAGACATGGTAAGGGTGTTGTACATTTTAACATACTTACATAATGAGCAATTATGTTGAATATACTCAAAAATAGAATTTATGTAGGTTGGGAGAAGTCCACAATTAGTAATAGTTTTCCTTTCTAGAAGTTCTGATACCTTGAATGGCTTACATGGATTTTTTGGTGCATTGATGCTAAACAATTTTCATACAACAAACAGTAAACTCAACCTAAAAAAGTAACAATTTTATTTCGGAAATGACATAATGAAATCTTGTGATTCTACAACACTTGACAGAAGCATTGCTAAGAAGTGCTTTATTATAGCGCATTGTTTTATTTTTCCAGATTTATTAATCTCAAAAATTCCAATTTTTTATTGTTGTCAGGAACAAAAATAAGGATCTGCTCCCTCTTCCTTCTTAGAAAGAAAACAATTAAAAGGACACAAGGTCTACTACTCTTGAAATACTGCTGTAGTAGGGAGGCGAGATGGCCTGAGAAAAGAGAAGTTACTCAGAGGGATGAAGGAATGGACAACCTGGTGCACCAGCTCCCCGGCCCCTCATTTCCTGCTACATCCTGCAATGCCACTGCCACCTGCCCAACAACCACAGCATCACACAGCAGCAACATGCTGGTTTAGAACCAGTATTTGAGATGTTGTTCAATTCTAAAACTGTTTTCTCAAACTCTGGGCCACCCACATGCACTAGCCAAGCAGAAGAGCAAGGAAGGGTGTGATTTTGTCGATGGAAATGAAAAATCTGCCTTTAACTCTGCTATTCTTTGGTGTCAATCATTCCACCTCCAAAAGTCTTACCACACTGCACCTCAAGGATGGAGGATTATACAGAAAATTTGTAATTAATCCAAACCAATGTCACATGGAGACAAAGTGACCTTATTCCAATCAGTGCGAAAGGCAATATAAAAACCACCTGCATCTGCAGTCACTTGTGCAAGCTACTCACACTATAAATCATTTAGTCAATAATGATTCATAACAAACAAAGCTTATTTTGGTTTTGTTACTTACAGCTTGAGCTTGTAAAATCAGGCACATGCAGACAACTTACCTGAAGCAGCTTTTGATACTGGGCCTCTTTTAGTCTTCAGCTTCCTGCTCCATGCATCACTGCAGCTATCAGCACCTTGGCTTGGGGGTTATTTTATCCACAACAAAGCAGCTTTGTTGCTTCTCTTTCTGTGCTTAAGTGATTTTTATGTGCAACCATTTTAAATACTAATACTTGGATAGATTTTTTTTAGTTTGATGTTGTTCTTTACTGCACAATTGAGGGCAATGAATGACAAGGTCCTTACAGGACCTGCACTAAAACCTGAAGTCATGCCAGGGCAGCTTATTTCCATGCCATGGTAGCTGTCAATCATCCCAGAAAGTGAGATTGCTTAGCCAAGACTGGATCTTTTTTATTTCAGAAGTAGAAGCAACATGAACCACTCTGGACTGGCAACAATGCTACTTGTCTATGCTGAGGAGCTTATAAGTCACACAGCCACCATCCATTTGTCATTTTCTCAGGTCAGAAGACTGCTTTGCAAACAGGATTTAGCCCATGAGTCACTACTTGGCCTTCTGTTCTTCAGAAAAATCAATTATCAGTTCAAACTGCCTTTCCTGTGTGACTCCAAAGCCATAAGGAAAGCACCTTGGATGCCTTTCTTCCAGAGCAGGAAAAAGAGAAAACTACAGCAACATTATTACCCTCTTCACCCTTTCCTCTTTATCAAGTTCTCCAGTTCCAAAGTGCAAAGAGCAAGAAGACCTTGGCCTTCTGCAGCAATGGTCAGTATTTATTGCCAGGGCCTCTTGAATACTGATGATTACCTCAGAAGAGATAAAACTATATATAAACAATTATGCTTGGCTTCTGTGCAAGCGGCCACTTCTGCCTGGGAAGCAAGAATGAGTGATGTACCTCTAAATAATCCCCATGAATAACACTTTGGAAGACTACTGAAAGCATATTAGAGTTACTCAGCACAGCTGGTAAATTTTTCCTCTCAAAATTGAGTATATTCCTCAGTCCATTCAAAAGTGTCCCAAAACAATGAAGGGCTTGCACAATCAGGCTTTCATTTCCTCTCCCAGCAGAGATGTGTATGGAAGTCACATGTAGAAATGTTTTCTAAATTAGCCACCAGTAACATCACAGAGGCTTGTTTAGCCATGTTCTTCATAGCTGCAGTCACATTAGTAAACATAAAATGTACTTTCCTAAGTTAAACCAACTAATTTAGGACTGACAAATTGAATGACTCATTTCACAAGTGTTTCACATTCATGTCTCAGCAAAGTTAATCGTGAAGAAGGAAAGCTTCTTCTATAGTAGGTATTAATATATTTAGTGTCATACTTGTTTCTCCGTGGTTTGCATCCTCAGTTTTATGTATTTTCCATCCCAAGGAAAACAAATGGAATAAACACAATAAAACGTTGGTGTCAGTTTAAGTCTCAGTTTGGAGCACTGGGAAGCTTTCAGCAAAACTCCAGTCTGCTTGGGATTTCTTCCATGTCCCTGGTGTCCTGAATTCTATGCTGACATCCCAGAATACTTTGTTCTCTACAACTTCAAAGACTTGTGGATTTTCATAGATGAAAAACAGGCATCACATGCACTCTTACCACAGGAAACAATTGTGGGGAGACCCATCACCCATCCCTGCCATCCAGAGGCACAGATGAATTGTCCCCAATGGCACAGAAGTCTCAATTAATCTCCACAATTATACAGCAGAAAAATACAAGTAGAGACAAAAACTTAAGCCTGATTTCTCTGCTGAGTATTTAAGCTTAGGGAAGCTGGACAGTCAGTAAATACAGAACTCCATGTTTGATTTTTCAGGGATAGTAGAATATCACATCAAACACTTCCCAGTGAGTCTGACAACACATTTGGGCTGCAGAGTGGGTACCAGCCATGCTGCAGGGTTTTATGTGCATTTTGAATTGTGAGTGCCTGGAATTTGCAGTCAGGAGTAGCAACGGGTAATTTTTGTGGAGCAGAGTCAGATTTCCCTGCCCCAGGCACTGCTTGTCTTGAGTCCTGCTCCCACATTCCTTGAAAGGTGAGGCCATGGCACAACTTAAACACCAGCAGCTTCCACTCTGTGTGCAATAAAATTCACATAACCTGGCTCCCAGGAGACCCTGGGTACACAGAGACTGAGACTTGTTTGCCTCATTCACTTTTAATCAAATTCTGCTGTTTGAGATTTTTTTTTTTTTAAATATGATTATTTATAGCTTTCCATCATTGTAGAGTTAATTTCTCCCAAAAAAAAAAAAAAAAAACTTTGTATGGGAGACGTCCCTAGATGCAAGACTTTCTGTCCACCAGAAATCCTTGGTCAAAAGTTAAAAGGGCAGTCACCTTTGAAGCAGGTGCTCATAACTTCTGCTGTGCCACAGCACTGTCAGAGATTTCTGCTTCTGCATAACACTGGCACTTAGTATCTGTGTCATTAATAACAGTAAATTCAAGTATTGGACAGTAAATTCCTGAATTGGACAGAAACATGTTTTTGACTCCCTTTTGCAGAGGTCTGTGAACTGTTTTATGAGTGTCAGTTTTGGGAATAATTTTGAGTTGACTGCAAACTGGGATCACTAGACTAAGAAGGTAAAGGTTCCTTTTAAAATCTAGACAACTTTAAGAAAAGGGAAATTTGTGTTAAAAACAATACAATAACTTTGAGACAAATTTGCTCACCCACAATCAAATATAATTTGTTTCTTTAACATGCTCTCACCTTACCATCCAGAGTATCAAAAACCTCACTTTCAGGTGCATGTCTCCATGTTAGCAAAAAAAGATACATTTTTGCACTAAATTTAAAATGCTTTCCATGCACTTGGGAAACAGGAAAAATAAAAGATGCATACAAATACTTTAATGCAATAATACGCCAGAACCAAACAAATTTTTTTTAGTAACCTCTTCACTTAAACCAAAGCAGAAACATTACTAGCCACCAATTTTTCTCCTTCTGAGTGTTCTTCTGGACTCAGTACCATGAGATTAGGAAAACAAGCAATTTCAGAAAGATGGGATCATTCCTCCACCCCAAGTGTGTTTCCCTGGCTGGTGTTTGACTGTATGCTGCCAAGGAATTCTCTGCAAACATCCATACAGCTGCAGATTTCCAATAGGAAACACAGATGGAGCAGAAGCAGGCAAGGCAAAAATAAAATCCCTACAATGTCCCAGTGCTGGGGAACTTGTGCAACACCTCCTCTGGTGCTGCTGACACTGGCACACTTGAATTAATTGGTGCAGCCTGATTTCCCCAGGGTCTGGTCTCTGACAGAGGTTTACCCCTGCTCCTGAAGCCCCTCCACATTCAGGCACTGACCCCAGCAGAGACCTCTTGCCACTGGAGTTACTATAGAAAAAGCATTAACCAGACCAATCAATCCACCCATACAGACTTTAAAACAGGAGAGGGAAAACTGTCAAGTGATTTCAAAGACTAGGGTGAGTTTTGATTTGGTTTTAATCAACAATTTGGCTTGGAAACAGTTACCAAGGAAGGAAAGGTTCGTGAGAACAAGGAACTGCATTTTCTGCATTTAGAGCTTTTCCTTTTAAAAAGCAAATCAGAGAAAATTTTCAGGACAGAGCCCCTCTTGTGCTTCCATCACCCCTTATAACCTTTCTCAAGGATTTTACATCAGATTAAACCATTCCTTTATTCCACTGATTCTCCCACAAACCATTCCCTAACCTCTGCAAGGCCAAAACAGTAGGAAGGTGCTTTTTATGGCAACATAAGTTTGTACAAGCTGTTATCCTGTGACAAGCACAAAGCCAGCCTAAGCAAAGTACTGATTGGAAATAACTACTGGAAAGTTATCCCGTTTTTAAGGCAATGTTTTATATAATAGCAAGATTAAAAACCAAGTAATATATCCAGCTCAAAGCTATGCCAAATGCAGAGAGATAAAGCATACAGACAAATATCACTGGCTTCCAGACAAAGCTGGTAACTTTTTTCTGAGAGCAATTCCGATATTTCAAAAGATTTCTGAATCAGAATAAAGCCTTAAGGATGCCTTATTTCCTGCAGGAGCAAAATTGTGAGTAATAATCTTCTGGAAACTGTAGGAGCTTTTTCAAGTAAATAAAGCACTTTGCTCTCCCAGGAACACGTGCATCCCTCATCTCCCAGTTCTGCTGTGTCCAGAGCCCTGACTGTATTTCACTGGATCAGAATCTGGACCTTGACCACAGTGGTGTCAACAGTGACCCACAGCCCCACCAGACAAACTGAAGTCAAACTGCCAGGGTTTCATGAGAAGCTTGTGTAAGCAGGAGAATTTTTCTGTAAAAGACCTTCAGAGATGAATAAACCTTACATAAAAATAAAAATTTGAAAAAAAAGAAAAAAAGAAAAAAATCAAAGCTTTAAAGCATTTTCTTGAGAAACTCGCAAGAATTCAGATTTTAAACTTGCTTTCAAATCTGATTAATATAAAGTTCTTGGATTTTCTAAAATACTACAGAACCAAACTGTTCTAAAGGAAGCCTCCAATCAAGCATGTATCCCAATTCTTTCAAATACAAACCACTGAAATCCATTTGCTACAGTCCTGACAAGGAATGTCAGAGTGCCTTTTTGCACAAAAAGCTCTAAGGTTTGTCCAGAGACACTTTCATCTATCAGTGTCCATTTGGGAAGATTAGTCCATTAATCCCCTCTATAACAGAATCTAACACTAAATGCTTTTTAATTTTAATGTTTCTCTCCCACTTTTTTCCCCTTCTTGCCCAGAAGAGAAGCACAGCCAGATACTTCCTGTTACTAAGCCCATTTCTATATCCCTGTGGTTTTCTTTTCCTCATTCCCATTTCCACTTTCTTTCAATGCTTGAATACCTCTCCATTTACCCTGTGTGTTCCTCAACAGGGCTGTGTTCATGTTCTTTACCTTGTTATTGCAAGAGTGACACTTCTTGCTTGCACTCACTACAACAAAATTGCACTTTAATCAATAAGGTTGTTCCTCTTGCAGCCCTGGTACATTATCAGGATGCCCCCTATGAACAGCAGAAAATATTCCTTATTTGTCCCTGAGATGAGGTGTTCCCAGGCTCAACTGCCTTATATTTAAAAGCTCTTCTCTCACATCTCAGCTTTCCCCCACTGTAAACTGAAGAAACTAACAGATAATCTTTCTGAGGCAAGAGACATTTGTTTGGATTTATGAAGATATAAATATCTGCATATGACAGGTCTACCCTGAGTACAAACTTTTGTATGGATTTTTGTCTTTTGCTGTAGCTCATTTCAAGTCCTTTCTCCTCTTCTTCTTTGATTCAATCCAAGATTCATCTCTAGATTCCTTCCACGGAAACAGTAACTGATCTTTGCAGATTGGAAAAAATTAAAAGGAATAGTTCGATGAAGTCAAGAAAATCATTTTGGCTGCAATCTTTTCCACACAGAGGAACCATGTGCCTCTAACAGGAGAAAGCGAGTACAGGGATGCTGAACAATAAGTAATTCAGAGTTCAGAGCCCAACTGCAACTTTATTTTGCAAAGGGGTCTCCAAAGAAGATTTTTCAAGCACAGAGAGCAGAAGTACAGCAAAGTTTCAAACATTTTATAGCAGTCCTGGGGGCAAAGCTAGTTCTGCTTGTCCTTCCTGTTGCCCATCAGGAAAGTTATCAAATGGTGGAAAAAGGCTTTCATGTCCATGTAATACCTGAAGGCATCACACAAATCTAGTAAGTCTGACTGCAGAAGTGAGAACAGAGAGTGCTATCGTATTCTGCAGTCAGGTCACTCCAGTACTCCAGATAATCACACTTCTTTCAGGTCCAGGTTTCTTACAACTGAAATACAGTCAGAGGTGTGATCTGCAGTGACAATTTACTGCCAGACACAAAAGCATCAAGAATGGAACAAAATAAAACAACGGAAAAACATCTCATTTTTCTTTTTCTTATTTTGGAGGTAGCCAGGATTATTACTGCTTTATCAATTTATTACTGCTTCTTCCTTTCTTATCACTGCTGCCAATGAATCACAAATTGCAATTTGTTTGCTCTAAGACACATATTCAGCAGAAGAGCTGTCAAACACTGGCACTGGCTGTCCAGGGAAATGGTTGAGTCACCATCCCTGGAGGGCTTTAAAAGAGATGTAGATGTGGTATTTGGGCTCATGGTTTAGTGGTGGGCTTGGCAGTTACAGGTTAATGGTTGGACTTGATGAGCTGAGAGGTTTTTTCCAACATAAATTACTCTATAACCCTGTATCTACAACTTTGAAAGTGGACTTTCCTCAACTCCAGGTTACTAGGAAGGCTTTGTGGCTGGATTTACTCTCAAATATGACACAATGTAGGTCCAACAGAACTGCATTAAAGGCAGAAATAGAGGGGGCAGGCACAAAAAGCCTAGAGAAGGGATGAAAGCACCCCTGCAAGCAGCATGACAGCAAAGAGCTCTGCACATCTGGCAGAGGTGAGAGGCTGCATTCTGCAGTGGCTGGGGACAAGTTTCCCATCACACACACATCTCAGCTTCATTTTATAGAAGCAACAGCACTCAGTTCCTTACTGCAGTGCAACAAAGCAGACCATGGCTTATCTTATATCCAGGCTGAGAGATTTCAGGGTCTACAACTCCCCCAGTGGCTTTGTTGTGCTGGCCAGCCTGCAGCTCAGAAACCAGCTGCCCAAAAGAGTTCCCAGACTTTTCCCAGAACTCTTACAGACAGAACTTTTCAAATAGGTTCAGGTTATTGCAAGGTGCCACTGCCACAGCCCATAAGGCATCTGCCAACACAATCTCAGGAACAAGGATGGGGTCCCTGGCAGTGACAACTCCACGAGATTCTATAGCCTACCACAGAGCTATCACAGCTCTCCAACATTCTTCACTTCCTCTGTATTTGCATATCTTGCATATATTTCCATACCCTTATTTCCTTTTTTTATAGTAAGAGAAGCCCTTAAACCAATATTTGGGGTTATATTGGTCTAACAGTAAAACAGGCAATAGAGCTCTTAATATGTGCCTGGTAGTAAAAAAGATACACAGATTATTTTCACATGCAGGAAAACAATCTAAAGAAAGGAATCCATAAAATAAAGGCACTTTTTTGAACAGTACTCCCATACCACATTAAATTCAAAACTTGATGTAAAGTAACAAATACTGTGTCTGATAAGTAACATTTTTTTCCATGGAAGCACTTGTTTCAGAGTTTAACATTTGGTAAAAGTAATACCTCAAATTCAAAAGAAGTCTTAATTAGCTAGTCATGAGACATTGAATTTAACACTGGTACTTCCTTTCAGTTCTTTCTAGGCAAGGTCCTGGGTGAGATTTGTTTATGCAGTAGAGCAGAATGGAACTAATGGATTACAAATTCTAAAGAGGAAATAGATTTTCAAGGGGAATCCTGAGGCTGGACAACAGAAGCAGAGTAAATTGCTGTGGGAAGACAACCTGGAAGATTTCAAATGTGATCAAACTGGTTTATCCTTGAATTCTGTAATCAGTAAACAAACCCACAGTTACTAAGGGGACTAAGAGAAGTCCCTGCAATGGCAATATAAATTATGGATCCATGTAGAAGAAAAACGCTTGGGAAAATTATGATCTCTCTTCCCTTGTCATTTCCCAAGCCAATAACATTACTGAAAAGCATTATCTAGTTTCCTCTTTAGAGAAAAAGTTCTGTTGACAGATTCTTTTTTATATCCTTTTTACAGAGATAGGATGAGTACAAGGCACAGTATTCAGGATGCAGGTAACCAAGACTACAGGGCTTTCTGCTTTATTTTCTCTCTCCTTATAAATCCTAGCATTCCATTTGCTTCTATTTGAGAGTTGCTGACACTTTCATATTTCTATTAAATATATAAATCAATCATAAGTAATACCAAACTCTAGCATGAATAGCTAATCCATCCATATTACTAATAAAATCAAACACTGTCTGTTGTAAAGCCAAATAGTAAAACAATGGGAAAAAGCATTTTTCCTTTATGTGCTTTCTCAAAAATACTTCAAGACTATTTAAATTTTCAATGCAAACTTGAGAGGTGGGCACCGGAAGCTGCTCTCATCCCTTTTTGTTTATCTGAAAGAGGAGAGATTTACTAATTCTAATTGTTGTCTGCTCCCAACTACTTCAGCACAGAGGAAAAAGCTGAACAAACTCGTGTGCTGGAATGAAGCCTTGTCCTTCTTAAGTTTAAATTCACGAGTTCTTGACACCAGCTTTCACACATATGCATAGCATCTACCATTTGCTCTCACATGAATACGCATGTTGAATATTAATTTTACTACTTTTTCCCCTCTCCTTCTGTGAAAATAATGTACTTTGACCCCACAGCTCTCAGAAACAGAAAACAGAAAATATAAATTAACCAGGACTCTCAATTTCCAAAAGTTTAAAGGACTCTGGCACCTTGTATTAACTGGAAGACTTTCAGAAACACAATACTGGGGTGGCAGCTTGCTGCAGATAATTTCTCTGCCTTAAACAGATTCTGTCTGCAAGGATTGATCAAACCCCACTTTATCTCACACTGTACCTCTTCCTTCCAATATATCAGGACCTTCCACATCCTCCAGCTCCATGAATATTTGCTTCTCTTCATTTGGATTTATTTGTCCCTCTACATCTCTGAGGCATCTTGGTCTGACAATGGCATTTGTATGACTGGTGAATAGAGAAGAAGAAATGGTTTAAATTCCAAATAGTGTCTGCTTTTGTAGCAATGAACAGCCATGATTTTCTTCTATACCCTAGAACACGGCTTTGCCCTGCCTGGGGTAGAAATAGTTCACACACCATCTGCCTACGTTTCACATCTTTACCTGCTTTTAAGTTCATTCATATCTCTCTGACCACAATAAATCTGCAATCAGATTTCTTGATAGCAAACAGAGACTGAAGTTATTTGAGGCCACACCCTTGCTCTGAGTCAGCAGGACAAGAGCCTGCCCCAAGCTAGAAGATGTTTTGTCCCACTAACCTAGCTGACCTGCCTGGTGACAGGCACAGACAGTATTTTCAGAACACATTCCCACAGCTTCATGGCACAAGGAAAGCCCACAGGGGATGTGGAGCTGTGCTTTGTTGGACCCTTCTCAGCAAAACCACAGAATACAACCAAACGTTCCAGAGACTTATGAAAAACCATTGCTTTTCCAAGAATTAACAGCACAAAACAATAAGGATTGTTAAACACATTCTGCATTTGGGTTTGTTTGTTTTTTTAAATAAAAATAAGATCAATAAATGGGTTGGGGGGGGGATATTTGGAAGAGTAATGCAAGCATGCATTAAAGATAGATATTAAGTGTCTGTTTCCAAGGACAAATCCATTGGTATTAGTAAGCCACAAGTGATCTGTACGAGGCAGTGCTAGATATTTTCCCACTCCTATCCAAAGTTCCTGGAGTATCCCTAAGCATCTGTGGTGTAACAAACCTATAATCAGGAGAGCAAAACCAGAGCAGCTGGCAATGCTGCATCACAGGGTGCTTGCTAGGGAGCTGTTTAGGAGACACAGGGTTCCCAAGGCAATGGGATTTCAAGATACATTGCAGATGGAGCTACTCTACCAGTCATGCTCCAAGAGATCTTATCCAATTTATTAAAATTAAGAGACTGCTGGAACAAACAAAAACCCCCGAGGCATATTGTAGCAATTGGCACAGAACTTTCAAACACTTCATCTACTCTAGTCCTGACCTCCACACTCAGAAGTGAAAATAATGTTCCCAATTTTTTCTGGAGTAAAATATCCAGCGATTAATATATTAAACCATGTAAATATTATGAAGTTAACGTCTTCCTCTGATGACAAGAGGAAGAAACATCTTCAGGCAATGGTTACAAATGTGACATTGACCCAGCAATCATCTATTAAATTAGAAAACTACTGCAATTGATTGAGAACACTTGGACTGCACTTACACAGAAAAATCTCATAGGATAAAATATCTTCTCATCAGAAAGGTCAGGCTTTTGGAAAGATAGTTTATTCTAAACATAAACTTTGTGAATTTTTTCACTTTATTGATCAAATATATCAGGGGGAAAAAAAATCCAATTTTTATTGATTTATTGGCAGGTCCTGGAGACCAGTAAAAGTATTATTTTTGTATCTTCCAGACCAGGAAGATTCATAGTTTGAAAAAGCAACCTTCTGTCACAGAGCAAGTATTAGATTAAATATGAGAAGAGCAATATGTTTTTGCCATCAGAACTTGCAGCAATGCTATATTCAGGCATCTGAAGCATTTTTCAGCACTGCAGAGCATATTAAGATATGAATTCATGTCACTACACACTATACTACATTCCAGGGTAAGTAATTTGCAGTAGATATCAAGTTCCCTACTTCTTTTGCACAAAGAGCTTGTAGTAGGGACTACGAGTCAGAAATGTTCTGGTTTTGGGAAGAAAATGTCAATCCAGTGAAACCAAAATGTTTAAAGGGCCATTTGCTCTGTAGCATTATGGGCTATGTCTAGAACAGGGAGTGAGATCCTTCCCAAAGCTGAGGCCCCTCTCCTCCCTGTGCAAAGAAGGACTCAGTGCAGGTGTTTCTCTGGCTCCAGTTGCTCCTTGTACTGGAAGACAAGAATTCCTGGATTTTTGTGCACTGGTGTCAAGGTTTAACCCCATTCTGAAACTCAGCCCCACACAGCCACTTGCTCAATCCCACACAAAAATGAGAAAAGTGATAAAACATAACAAATCAGAAAATTAAACCTGCTATGCTGCAATGGTCCATCATGCTAAACCTGTAAGTTTACCAGGAACTGCATCAAAGCTCTGGGCAAATACAGTGAATTAAGAACTCATACTTCAGAGGATTTTATCTCTGCTAAATACTGTGTCCATTTGCTTGGAAGAGGATACATTTCTCATTGATTTACCCATGTCAGTTAAATTTCACTGATATCTTTGACTGCCAGAAGTAGTAAATAAATATGATAAAACATGTACAGCCTAGCCAAACACACCCTCATTGCAATGAATCAAGGGAAATATTATGAAAAATGTTTGCAATCAAGCCAAGAATATCAACCCATTACATTTTACTAAATACTGTTATTTTCCATATTGACACCATTTTATCCATATTATATCATTTTACTGATGATTTTTGTCACAACAGGTTTTCCTTCACGTAAAATTATATCTTTCCCAGTGATCTGATCTCTGACATGTTCTGTATTTGAAAATTTCCATTTGCTTTGGATTACAGAAATAGAGCCAAATAACCAAATTAACCTTGGCAAAAACTTGGCAAAAAGGATAAACTATTATTACCACATCCAGGTAATCCACATCTGAAAGCTGCTAATCAAAATTGCACAAGCACAGCAAAAATATTGACTGTTCTTCCTATTACATTGCAAAAATAAACAGATTCTTAGTTCTACTGAGGCCTTTGCTCATTAATTCCCTATGAGAGTTAAATTTGATAACTGAATGTTCTAGTCATACATTATTTTGCCATGTTATAAGATTCTAAAGTGAGTTAATCTAATAATGAAAAAATCGTGACCAATAGAGGTTAAAAGGGAAAGCCATGTTTCACATTCCTGTAGAAAACCTAGTAAATCATTTGTTTCAAAAAAATCTGCTTGTAAAAGGGCTGTAGGCTAAATATTTGTCCCTTATTCACCCTCCCAAGTATAAAAGCGTCCATGGAAGCTTTACATTAGACATCCTAATTTTCAAAGCATATCCGAAGACATTCAAAGCAAATGAAGGATAAATGTTTCTTATAAAGATCTCATACCTGGGATTGAATGGGCCTGAGCCCTAAATTAAAATACCACAGACAGCTGGTTAAAGAACAGCTCCTGAAGCTCTGAGGCAACAAATTCCTGAGTCTCCCTGGCATCACCAGGATCCTACCTCAGGCAGGAGCACAAATTATGCAGCACCACCCAACCTGTCCAGGAAATCTGGCCATGGGAAGGCAAATGGGGTGGGATTGCTCGTCCTGAAACCATGAATGCATTGTCTGGTGTTGACCCAGAAATGCACATGAACTCCTGAAAGAGCTTGGACTGAAGGAGAAACCTTTGTGATGGAGGTATCGAGACTCACCTGAAAAGTTTTTCTGAGTTTTCCAGAGATTGCATGTAGAAAATACTACAAGCTGTATACTACGGGCAAAAAAAATTGGAATCAGAAGACAAGAGAAACAACTTTGTGCCACTGATTTCTTTCTCATCTTAAAAGAAAAACATCCTTCTGCAGAGTTAATGAATAGAGAATCAACTGACAGTTGTTCTACATAAGGCTCTGCAACATGACCTTTCTGAAGCCATGTAGCTCCAAGAAATTATATTAATTTAACAAAAAAAGATATGTAGTCCTGATTAGAAAGAAAAAGTCAAGAGGTTGTTAAATTCAGTGTCCAAGTGCAAAAAAAGTCAAAACATGATCAGAGCATCGTTTTCTGTCTTGTAGCAGCACTCTTGGGCTCTTCTAAACTATGTTCTCCTCCTTTAGAAAAGTCCATGTTTTTTTTAATTGCATGGCATGTAAGATAAAAGAAAGTAACTATGTATGTGTTCTGAACAAGCTGAAAAACATGAGTCAAGGTTTCTCTGAGACAGAAATCAATTTTCTGTATATCAAGCAGTCACACCTTGTTCTATCAGACAGAGTCTTCCTGTGATACTAAGAAATACCAGTGCCAGAATATTGATGTACACACAATCAGTCTCAGTGATGAGGTCCCCTGATAAGCACAGTCTCTGAACTTCTGTGAGTGGCACCTCACCAAATTCCCCACCAATTAAATAGAAAGAGGCCACCCATTAAGGTGCCACAGATCTCTCGGGACAGGGAAGGCACCCTTGAGGAAGTCCAACTACACCATTGCCCCATTTTTAGACTCCTTTCCAAGCATCTTTTTTTGTTTACCATCAAAAAAACGAGGGATACTGGGGTAGACCAACTTTCAGTTCAATTTTGTGTGGTCAATTCTTATATGAATAAAAAAAGACCTATTTTTTTAAAGTCTTAATCCATATACTCTTTAATTTACATGAAACTAAAAAGCCAGCTCTTTGATGTGCATTAGAGACATTTGAAGATCCCTTCCAACCCAAACTATTCCATGATTCTGTGACACTGCAAGCACAGACTGGATCCACACAATATATAACAGCCTGCAGTAATGTAAAAACTGGCCCAGCCCCAGACAGCTGCTTGCCAGCTGGCAGCACAGGCAGCAAGTGCCACACAGGAGGGGTCTACAGACAGCAGGAGGGAGGGACAGAGATGATCAGCACATTCCCATGGCTCAAGCACCTCAGAGGAGATGCTTGTAAAAAGCATCTGTGTAAAAAGGAACAGCACCCTGGCAGACAGAGAGCAGGGAACTCCTCCTGAACACCACAGAGGCCAGAACAGTGAGTTATGCACTGTTTACTTCTTCTCATTTCCACCACTGGGTTCCCATCAGCATCCTCTAAGGAATAAAAATGACAAGTCAGAATCATACCTTGGTCAGCTTTCCCTGGGTTTATCAGTGAAACTGAGCCATTACACACACAGGGGATTCAGTTCACTCTTACAGATCAGTTACTGGAAATACAAAGCAGCACATAATTATCTTTTCCTTGCAGAACACTAAGTCATCAGTTATGCCCATGAAGAAGAGCTATTGCACTGGCACATAGACTGAGCTGCAAGCTGTCCTTTGCTTGTGAGAATGCCTCATGTTGTGTTCTCAAGCACAAGGAAAATCAAGGAAATCAAGGGCAGCATTTTTGTTCTGATGTTCTAGATTGAGCTCCACAAGATACAAGAAGAATTTCAACTTAGCTACCACTAAGCCAACAGAATAGGGCAAGTATCTTAGAAACTAGACAACCTATAAAAAGTATATATAAATCCCATTTATATAGATTTAAGAGCACAACTTTATCACCCACCTTAAAAGTGCTGGCTTCTCATCAAATCAGTAACTGTTCTTCAGCAAAAGCAGAGACAGATTGCATGAAACATGTTGTGATTTGCTAAGCTCTGTAAATATAAACCAAAAAGGTATAAATAATGTGCTTATGAAAAATACATAGCCAAAAAAAAAGAGGAAGAAAAATACACATAACAAAACAAGTGAGACATAAATGCAAATTATGCAGAATTTAGGACATTGTATAAAATAAATAGATTTAGCCATTTATATAGGATACTAAGAAAAACCTCACATTCTACTGACAGATGAAGAGGATTTAATTAACAGCAGGGGGAGAGTGAAGGGCAAAATATCCCCAGTTTGATGAGAAAAAAATTATTTTTAGTCATAAGATTTAAAATTTTGAGGAGTGTAAATTCTCCTGCTTCAAGTCTTTATTCAGCTTCTCAGAGATAGAAGGAGGAAACAAAATCCTCTGGGGGAAGCTCTTCTTTTATTGCTCCAGCAATGTTTCTCATGTTCTCCCTTCAAAAACTGGTCCTGGCTATTACTAGAGACAGAGTGCAGAGAAAGAGGAACCTTGCTTTTATCTCATGTGACAACTCCTGTATTATAAAATCCTAAAAACAAGAAACCCTGAGGCCTACAAAATCTTTGTATCCTCAAGTGTAGGAATCCATACGCAACAGGAAGAATTAACAAAAGTCATTTTATTGATTTCTGTGGACGTTACATGGGACCCCAGAGACCTCAGCACAAATGAGAACTGTAGAATATATTCACAGTCCTGTCAAAACCTGAAGACTAATAACCTAATACGAAGTTGTTAAGCTGGTGATACAAAGAGATCCATCAAAATTTTATTCAGAGGTGTGAACACTTCAAGTGACATCAGGGTAGTAAGGCAGTAAAAGGATGTGTTTCCTTTTGCTTTTCGAGTCCCGTTGAACATTGTCATCCTCTACAGGCAAGTTATGATGATGGGGAGGAAATTAAATCCACAACAGAGAAAAATGTGTAAATCCACTGAAAAGTGAACCAGAGAGAAAATTCTGCAGGAGCCTTAGCCACTCTGGTGGCTCACAGTGCCACTGCTCTGCTCTGAGTCCAACAGCAAGTCCAAAGTATGGGATAAAACAAAACAAAACAAAAAAAACCCAAAACACACAAGAGTGACCTAAAACAGGCTTTAGAGTAAGTGGATGAAACCATTCATTCTACAAAATAACTTTGCTATCCTTTGGTTTGGGGCATTTTTGTTGAAGTCACTTTGTAGCAAAGATCACTAAGGCTCACTGCCCTAAGGTAAAATCATCTACCAAGAGTTTACAGTTATAACAAAATTCCCCTTATTACATTGCTTTAACATTACATTGGATTTGAACTCCAACTTTGTTTTTATAGCATGATTCATTAACTCTCATGAAATTCCTGGGGGAAATCTATTTTCAAACCTTGAATTTTCCAGAATTTATTTTAAAAACTTGAACTTACCACCTCAACTAAAACCAGAATGGTTACACTAAAATATACACAGAAACCTTCCCAGACATTCAGATTTCTCTGTACCTGTTCAATGCAGAGATCTACAGGTCTGATCTAGACATTATTTAAAATCAGGTTGTATTATGGAGATTTCATGGTGTTATACTGACACCTGACCTGAAATTACAGCAGAGAAGCTTTCAAACTCAGATGCATTTAAAGAAAAAATCACAAGTCATTCATCTTAAGGTTCTAGACAGTTGGGTTTTTTCCTTTCAAAAAACTGCACTATAGCATGACTAAGATAACTGACAGGTAATGATTCCTGGATATGCTCTCTTATTCTCCATCATGGGATGTTTGTTACAAGAGTTTGCCTTAACAGAGCTCCATGTGAAGAAGAAAGGAGGAAAAAATCAAGTTAAATTGGTCCTTAACAATTAATTTTTACAGACTAATCCCAGGGTCATAATTTTTAAAAAAAATTCCTTTTTGAGTTTGATTTAAGCTCAGAAACAGGGAACAAAGAAGATCTGTTGCCAAATTTTAAAGGACTCAAGAAAAAATTGGCAGTAGTTTGAGAAAAGATGAAACTGGCACAGAATTGCAGTGTGAGTATCTAAGAACCTCAGTTTGCAAGTGATCATCAGGCAAGGTTTCAGAACCAAAATCATCATGTGTTGCTCATAATTCTTAAAATGTAATGAAAAATCCACAATATCCTGCATTAATGGCTTTTGAGAGGATCAGACATTCTCTACTAGTCAAAATCTTTTCAAAATTTATAAGCAGAGGAGGCAAGATTTAGCTGATATACAACAAGCGCTATCAATGTCCTTGGCTCACAATAATGCCAATTTTTAAATTTTATCTGTAGGGGAAAAGGCACAAGGACTAAACTTGGGGACCAAACACTGAGAGAGAGGGAAAAGTAGAGGAAAATGTTTTTTCTGCAACACTGGGCCTCAAACAGCAGTTCCAGAGTCTGAAGGCAACTCACAAAGGCTTTGAGAACTGATTTTTAGCCACATCAGGAACAGAGTCAATAGTGATGAATCCTCTCTCTGAACAGGGAAGACAGGCAGGTTTTCAGAAACTGTTTTGGGCTCTTATGGAAACTAACAGAATATTTTCTTTTCAACCAAACTTCACAAAGTGGAGACAGTTGGCAATGCTCCCTTTTGTGAAACTGGATAAAGTTAAAAGCAGGTTTTGCAGGCACTGTTGTAGTTCTTCAACGTTTAAACTACTTCACATATAAAAGTCAGTAGAAGCTCCTGCTTTCCTGTGAAATACTGCTCCAGAGAACATGACTGCATGTGTCAGTAGTTCCCTCCTGTTTCCAGGACTGAATAAACTATTAAAGTTTCAGTGCTGGCATAAAAGCTCTCTGAAAACATTTTTATCACTCAACATGTAGAACATCAGAGTCCCCTGAGGAGCCCAATTACAACTCACTAAATCAAGCCAAACCTCAGCAGCAAGACGTTCACTTAAAGTATCAAAAAATAAGTTTTCCTTAGTAAACAAACTGCAATTGTGGACTGGTTATGTTTCTGCTTTGTTTCCAAGTTACAGCAGCAGCAGTTCTGTCACAGCACTCAGAAAGGCTTCAAATGAAGGTGATTCAAACAAGTTCAGTGACAACTGAAGCCTCTGACAGGTCTTCTCGCAGATTAAGATGAATGAATTTTGCAGCTGCTTTAATGGAGGGTTCTGCATTCAGATTTTTCAGTCGGCTCATCACAGATCCCAACACACTCGTTCTTACCAAAAGAAACAATGATTTTCTATCTCAGCTGTAAACTGAGATAAAATCTACTCAATATTGTGTAAAACGGATTGAGGTCAGAATTAAATAATTAACATCTGCAAGACAGACAAAAAGCAAAAACAAAATAAATATTGTCTGTATAAGAGAAAAAGCTGGTAATGAAAAAAGGAAGTAATTTTATGTATCATCTAGACAGCTGTAATGTTCTATAAAACAGATTCTCATATTGATAAGAAAAGCCTGACAATAACTCTCTGGTTTAGACAGGAATAACAATTCTTTTGTTCCACTGCTCTTCAGCTGACGCCTTTTAAGTAGGAAACGGTAATTTCAGTTTTCAGGGGAAGCCAAAAGAGATTTACCTGTATTTCATCTCCTAATCAAAGCTGGCCGGTTTGCAGGGCAATCTATATTTGAATCTCATTTGCCTATGTGAAGATACTTCACATGCATTTAGCTTCAGACATTGTGTATTACTAAAAACCAAACAAAGCAGAACCATATTCTGCTTCCTTGAAAGTAAATGCAATCTCTTGCTTTGATTTTGGAGATAACAGCATCAGTTCCTGAATGCAGACAGGAGGTATTAACAAAAAACTCACTTTGGCTCCCTAAGGCACAGGGAGACGTCACATAGATTTTTAAAGCCATTGACTGCTCTGACAAACCTACAGAAAAGCTCTAGGAAGTGTTTTAACTGAACAAACTGAACAAAAAAACCCAATCCAAAGCAGCCAAACATCAGTGCACCCCCCTCAGCCAACTTCCATTAGAGAGGGAATGAACAAACACTCCTTTCCAGCACTTTACTCAATAAATGTGGGATGTTGAGCAATTAAATGTGATTTTTCCTTGCACCCATTACAGCCTGCCAGTTTAACAAATCTTCATCTCACCTGAATTCCCCAATATAAATGTGTAAGTGGTATCACTTATCTGCTCCTCAATCATCACAACATTTTTTAAATAACCCCATTTGGTATACTCACTATCATACTTCCTTAAATACTTAACCTTCTTGCACAGAATAGAGAAGAAAATCTGTTTCTTTACTCACTGTAAGTATACAAAACACTTTTACAAGTGTACAAACACTTTTGGATGATTATGCTTAAGGATTGTTTTGGGACAAACTAGAAGAAAATGAGGCTGGAACACTGCTTACTATAACACTATGTTTGACCACAGAGGTTTTTTTCTCCTCCATAAGTACATAAATTCTTGATGACTGTGCTGGTTTTGTATTAATTTGTTTTTTGGTAAGGAAGGAAAGGAACCAGTTATTGAAATAGTTCCCTGTAAGGACCTTGGCAGCTTCTCTCTTTTGAGTGAAAGAAAAGGACAGAGTGAAGACAGGCAGAGAAACAACATGGAGACATCAAGGACAGTAAAGAAGGAAGAGTAAAATCCCAGATGGGAGGATGAGAAGATGTACTAGCTTGGACTGAAATTCTCTTGTAATGCTAATGGTGAAGATATGATTGATACATAGGCACTTTTTCCCTGTAACTCATTGAGAAGCATGGGGTGGTTGAAGCACTCACATTGTAGACATAAGCAAAGGCATCTGTTCTAAAGCAAGCAGATATTGAAGT
Organism: Muscicapa striata striata; assembly: GCA_030060385.1. Classification (NCBI taxonomy): domain Eukaryota; kingdom Metazoa; phylum Chordata; class Aves; order Passeriformes; family Muscicapidae; genus Muscicapa; species Muscicapa striata. The sequence goes on along the minus strand of JAREIS010000328.1, from coordinate 167,337 downwards.
AGCTGTGATCCCATGAGAAGTTTGAACAGAGAGAAAGAAGAGTGATGAAGACCCTTTGCTCCCAGGGAAGAAGAAGAAGACTTCTGTTCCTTAAGATGAAGATGATCATCTCAGAGATAGATGAAGAGACTCTTTGCTTTTGAACAGCTCATCCTTAAAATAGTACCCCATAAGTTGACATGGCCAATAAACTCAGCTGTGGGAAGGCTGTAAAAATGGGAGGGACTTCCCTAAGGAGATTTCTGGGTGGCTGCTATTTGTGAAAATTAAAGGCCATGAGAGAACAGTTTCCTTGTGGAGAAGTCTCCATAGCATGACATGACCCTAAGTGAACTGCAGAAAGACTGTTTTAGAGATGGTAAACTGACTGATTTGTTTCTGTATGTTGTCAGTGTGAAAGAAAAGAGGGTGTAGGGGAGAGAAGTGTTTGAAAGCTTTTATTCTGATTTTTTTTTTCTTTTAGTCCTGTTAATAATGTTCCTCTTTATACTCTTTAAAGTTTGAGCCTTCTTTGCCTTCCTTCTAACCCTATTTCACAGCAGGAAATTAGTAAATAATTCTAGTGGTGCACTAGACCCACCACATAAATTGGTGCATTGGCCTGGAAATCTCAAATTGGCGAACCAAAACCACTACAAATGACCAAGAGGGATTACTCATTCAAAACCAGAAGCACCTACATTGGCTTTAGAATTGGAGCTGAATTCAACTACTTCTTTCTCCTCAGTTCAAATTTCATTGACATAGTTGAGGTGAAGGTAAACAAGTAGTAAACATTATGAGGCAAAAATATCATATATGTGCTATTCATCAAACACATATTTTTTAGTTCGGTGCTGTTGTCTACAGCACAGCAGATCAAATCTAAGCAGTTCTGGCAGTGATTTTCACTATTCCACAGAAGTTTGTATATTACCATCAGCAGGACAGTAATTTCAATTGTGAGGAAAGCCATGATAAGCAGGTGGCTAATCAGCAAATTCTATTAAATTATTTGGCAATTTCTATCTAGTCCTTGGTGGATAATCATCCTTGTCAAAAAAGCTGCCAGTGTGGCTGAGCATCCAGTTGGCAGGCTAGACCAATTAAGGAATAAATAGATGAGATATCTTAGATTAAATTCTGGTTCCTGGCACATTTTATAGAAGATAACAGGGACACAAGGCAAAAGAACCCAGTCCTCAGAGGATTTTACTCACACAGTAACTGTACGCTCACTTTGCTGCAGCACCTTAAAACATGGGGAAGAAAAAGAGTGGTCAGAGTCACTCCCTCCCACCAGAGCATTGGCAGAGCCAGGAGCACCTCTGCATGTTTTACTCACCTCCTGCTCAAGCTCAAACTCAGCTCTGCCTGGCTGGCTTTAAGTGCTAATTCCAACTCTTACTACTAGCATCAAATGTGCCTTTCTTTTAACTAAGAAATACACAGGAAGAAAGAGGTAATGAAAACAGAGCTGGACTTCAGTGTCGATCATCTGCTGGGCACTTGGAAAATCACCTCATGAGTAATGAAGTCAAATACACTGCTGGCTGCTCTCAGCAAGAAGAGAAAGGATCATTTTGACATGATCACATAAATATTCAACAAACAAATGTTTTTTTACTTTCTGCAGAGCACTCACTACACAGATCAACTTTTAGTCTGATTGCTTCAGCCACTGTACTCTTCCTCTTAGCATAATTTATATCACAACCACAAGCATTTTAGCACATAAATTGTGCTACCTCCAAACAGACAATGATTAAATATGCTAAAAAGCTTTTAGCAAGTATAGGTTGACTGAGTCATTCATTGCATTTATAACATTGTGCTACAAAGCAAACTTAAAATGAAAAATACAGTATGTCAAATAGAAGTAAACAATCTGTCATTTTATACATACTCAGGCAGAAGCTGAAATGCTTGCTCAAAATAAACTGACATCAAAAGTTCATTGCTTTCCAGTGAGTATTTCTTGCTTCATAATATGCTATTGCTTTGCAAAAGAATATTTTGAGAGGTATTTGGTTGTAGGATGAATTGCTTTTTTAATAACAGCTCTACATTATTTCAATCAATTCTTGTGGTTTACACCAGCATGATTGAAGTGATTGGGTGTGCAATGAACACTGGGGTGCCTCTGTGCTGCTCCCTGTGAGTGCTTTGCCAGCTCAGTGAATCTGTCCATTTACAGATGATGCCTTAACATGTTAAGAAGGACTTTGTTTGCAGGAACAATTTCATTTTAGAAGGTAGACTTGAAGTACAAACACGTAGCAATGTAGCACATTTTGTGAGTCATTCTCTTCGAAACTTAGACAGTTCTGAATGGAGATGTGTCAGAGTACAACCAACATTTCTGTAATGGCAATTTGCATTATATCATCATCAATTTGAGAGAGCAGAGCTGATGTTTCCCTGTTTGCTCCCTGCCAAGCACAGAACCCTCAATTCCTTTCCAGAGTCTTGGGGAGGCAGGAGTTACTCACAAAAGCGAGACTCAGTAACCCACCAGTGGGTTATTTCTCACTTGCCCTGAATTGATACACAGAGCAGAGTACAGAACAAATGGGAGAATGGGACACGGGAAGCTTCCTGCAGCTTCTTACAGAAGCCACCCCTGTAACCGTTCCCCCACTTCCAAAAAACCTTGCCACACAAACACAATACACAAATGTATCAGCAGCTCAGGAGCAGAGGACAAGCAGGACAAGGAGCAGAGCTCTCAGTTTGGACTGTTGAGTGCCATCAGAGGACAATCCCCATTTCCATGAGATTTTAGTTAACCACTTCTGAATGCTATCTATGCTATCCCAGCATAAACCACTGCCCTGCCTTAGTTTCTGCCCAGCAGCTGCATCTGCTCAGCATGTCAGGTTTCCTACGGAAGCTAAGAGAGGCCAGAGGAAAGACCTTGGCACCACAGTCAGTGCTGCCTAGCGTGACAACAAAGGCTCAGTTCAGGATGAGAACACTTTGCACTGAGTCAGCCAAGTAGATATATAGGCTATTTTATTTCAAGGGTATATGTGTTTTGAAAAACTGAAGCCTTTCAAGACCTTTTCTACCTAAAAGTTGAATACTAATACAAGACAGGACAAGGAGTAGGAGGGCACTAAAACACCTGCTTGTGAAAGGTAGATTCTGTTCATTTAATTCACAGCAATAGAACTTGTCAAAAAAAAAAAAAAAAAAAAAAAAAAAAAAAAAAAAAAAAAAAAAAAAAAAAAAAAAAAAAAAAAAAAAAAAAAAAAAAAAAAAAACAAACTCACAAAATATTTCTCCATACATTTTGCTAAGGCTTACAGACAGGTGCATGTTTAGGTTTTATACAAGTACTCAAGTACTGGGCAGGTACACCCAGAACACACATCTTGTTCACTGGCATCAGCTGTTCTGACCAAACTTGTCTTGCTCTTCACTGGATTCAGCTGTCCTACAGCCAAAAAATTGCTTTCCTAAAGAATGAGAATAAACTAAATCCAAAGGTAACATCTTTCCTAACCCCAAACTTGGTCAAAATAATTATGCAAATTAGTAATTCTCACTGCCTTGAGTTACAATCCTTGAGATTTGGCACAGATTAATTCTCTGGGAAATCTCAACGTCTCAGATGTAACTAAGCCTTAATTTTTAAAAGATGCAGCACCTTCCTTGGAACACACAGTGAGTGACATCATTTCATGAGCCTTGTCACAAGGCCCCAGAAACACAAGACTCAGCCTCTGCCTTGGGTCCCTGGGTCAGCAGTTTTGCTCCCTATAAATGCAGGAAACCCTGCCTGGGACCAGCAAGGACACAGAACAGCAGGACTAAAGGGCAGCAGAGAGGAATGCCTGGGGAATCACGCATGTCCCGGAGCATAATCCGCAGCAGGTCACCTCCATAAAGCACACAAAGCTTGGATTTCACTTTCTCATACAAAATGCAGAGTTCATTTAGGGGCAGTGCATTAACTTGAGGCAGCTTAAAAGGTACATCACTAAAAGCAGCTTGCTTTTAAAGTCTGTGATACAATTATTTTAGAGCAAATACTCTACCAGGGTTTGCTTCAAAAGATCAAATTGAAAAATATCACAAGAAGTGATTATTATGCTAATAGTCATTCAAAATGGAACATGACTCTTTCCACTCAAGGGTATTAGTTTGATTTCCCTTTCTATCAGCAGAATTAATATATTGTTTTAAACATAGATATGCTTAATTTTAGAACATATGGACTCTGCCATGTGGTTGTTTACTTAGATGGGGTGCTTTAATTTGCTTGGCACTTTCTAGTGTTTAGGGTGTCTTTCAGAGTAAGGAAGAGATGTCTGGACACATTGTGGGCTAAAACAGAGTATAATTAGAAAGCAAAAGCTTTAAGGGATCCTTCTTTATTATATCCATAATACTTGAATACATTATCTAGCTCTGTGCTCTATAATAGAACACTCAACATATACTAAGAGACAAACCAAGAATAAAAGTTGCATCATGAACAGCCCTCCATATGTGTTTTCAGTGAGAAGCACCATGCAAATGCAAAGAATCTGCAAAGAAACTGACTGCATATTTTTCATGTATAAATTCTGGCTTATCTGTTCAGAAAAAAACAGTTAACAGATCCCTTAGGAACTCCCGACAACTCATGAAAAAAATAAATCTATGCTAAATATAGCATTTATAAAACTGTTTATTCACTTATGTAGGTATATAGACTATTTTAGTCAAGGATACCACTAAAAAAAAGGTTTAGATTTAGGCAAAATTAAGTAAAAACAGCCACAATCAAGGCCTGCAGAATGCAGGTCATCTCTGTATATCCTGGGACCATGATAGTTGTGGAAGAATCCAGAACCATGTTGTCATCTGTTTAATTAGTGTAATTGATTAGTCACAGTTTGACTTAGACAAAACAAGATTAAATTCCTAGTATTGCCAGACTAAGAAAATTGTTCAGATATCTTCTACACTACAGAATTTGTATCCAATTATAAGACATGAGCAGCAGAAGTCACAACTTCTGTGCAGAGAGGAGTTAGATGGAACTGTAATTGTAATTCAAAGTCCTTTCCAAAGAGGAAGGTAATAGTGTTAATGAAAATCAGCATATCAAAGTGTGTTTGCATATCAAAAGATAACTCATCCCCAGATAAACAATGTTCATTTGCATTCTTACAAATTCCCAGAATTAATCAAGGCACAATATAAATTTTCCCTAACTTAATTAGCATGAACAAAAGGGAAGTGAAAGTCCCTACATACTTCTTTGAAGACTCATTAGTGCTCAACAGCATCCTGATAACGTTCAAGTGCAATTAGAGAGGGATACCAGAGCAGAATACATTTTAAGAGACAGAGCCTCAAAAGCAGAGAGGACTGAGATGCTGCCAAAAGGCACTGCAGAGAAACACAATGTGAGGTAACAGATTAATGACAGGCATATTCTCTGCAGAACAGCTGCTTTTGTTTGATGCCTTTTTTTTCCCCTGTAAATTTATTCTAGTTTTGTAACCACTAAAATAAAATTTACTGCCCTGATTTTTAAATTGTCAGCAAGAGGAACTCCTACTTACTTTTTACTTCTTTGAAATTATTCATATAGAGATGCAAAGACATCTGGCAGCAGCCTGAAACTTGAGACAAGTTTGGAAAGTTGATGAGATAAAGTGCATCTCCCACTAAACTGAAGTGGTCAGTTTGAGAACTGGGATTGTCCAGTGATATCTCCAAGACTTCACTATGAGACATCTCATAATAGGAGTTAGTGCATAAAGAACCTGTGACAACTGTGAAAGCTGTATCATCAAAAACAGGACAAAAAGTTTAAATAAGAAATATATTTATCAGTAAAATCTTTTCACGAGTCCATGACTGAGCAATTCTGAAAGGCAAAACAGCATCACTGATTCAGAGCCCTGTCCTCAGGAAAATTCTCCCTTGCATAAAGGGTGCAGGAAGCACTAGTCATCTGCCCTGTTATTTATGGATAAACAGTCCTTTTTTGGACTTTAGTTAAGTCCTTTAATTTATGGATAAGAAGTCCTTTATTCAATAAAGGATTTTGGATTTTTCATATTTGGGTTAGGATTACGTGATGTAGTCAATTTAAAACATTTGCAGACTATTGAGAATATTGATAGTTTCTGCTTCCAACCCTTCAGCAAAATATCCTAAATCTATCAAGAAGCAGAAATACAACTGGTACTACAGTAACTGATGAGTGACCTCCCTGTCTTTACCTTGATGTAATCTTTCCACGCCTTTCTAAATATTCTCAAATAAACCTGTAAAACAAGAGCTGCTTCATTTTCTTTCTAACCCCTGCCCTGCTGAGGCAGGTGAGTGAGAAAGGGGCTGGGAGTGTCTGGCAGCCAGTTAAGGTTAATCCAGCACATCCTTGGAACCCAGATCTCATGTTTACAGCAGGATGGCAGCTCTGAGGGTGAATTATAAGCATGAGCCAGTCTTGGGTTGAGAACTCTAAGGCCAATTTATTGCACTATTACCACTGCCTGCCTCTTGCAGTTCTCACACATTCCTGAAGGCAAGAATTTGCTTTAGAAAAGGAAACAAGAAGTAACTTTTGTGTAAAGGATCCACTGCATCCTCAGTTATACACTCATACAATTACTCTGCTGTGAATAATGTATTACTTGGTGTAATGTTTGGGAGCTAAGGTGCATTATAAAAGAGTGGTGGATGTGGTGCTGTGTAGTAGTACGCCTGGGGAAACATATATACAAGGTATTTATGAAGTATATATGGTTTTAAGCAGATTAATTGCCCTGGGTTTAGAATATAAACTTTCATCCAAAAACCAGATACATTATGTTTCTGCAATTTGGTTTCATGAACTCAAATAACAATACAAATACAAAAAACTAAATACAAACTCCAATTTGACTTAGATCTGACACAAAAAGCTTCAGAGCAGTCTCAGTACTTCACAGTAATTGCCACACAGAGGTACTAGAGATATCTATTGCAGACTGAAAAATTAGTCCTGATAATCATGCACACTGCAGCACTGCCAAGGAACTTTACTGGGAACACCTTTGTAGTTCACTGGACACAGGAGTGCAATTCTCAACTGAATCTCACAAAAAGTGAGATCAGAGTGCTCTGATGCACACTGTAACATGTCAGAGCATGGGAACTGAATTAGCTACACATGGCCTAGAAATTCTCTCCAGCTGCACCACAAACCCAGGCTAGAGCTAATCTAAAGTTTAAAAAAAAATACAACCAAAAAACCCCACACAATCTGAAATGCACACAGCATGGACATCAAGCTCTGAGCAGTTTTCCACACTCTCTGTTCTCACTGGCCTGCAAACACAGTCTGGCCACGATGCCCAGTGCTCCCATGGGATTCTTCTGCCCATTCCACACTAAGTGCCTTCTACTCATAAGTCCATCACCTTTCCAAGTCTGTGCCAGGCATCTTCCTGATACGATGCCATGAATTTACACAGTGATCCATGACAGCACACACAGCCCTGCCAGGGAAACCCACAGCTGCTGTGGTGGGGGGTCCCACCACGCCCACAGAACCGGGTGCATTTCTGGACACAGCAAGTCTCACCTGCAGGTGGGACTGCCCAGCACCTCGTGCAGTTAGGAGAATTAAAGGAGTTACTCATCTCACAGAGGAAATCTGCTCTGCAGTGGAGTGACTGGCAAGCAGCTGGAGCAGAGGGCATCCCTGAGCAGCCAGCCTGACAGAGGAAAAGGCAACAGAAATTTCAAGTTGTCAAAACAGAAAGAATCATATTCACAGTGTGAGAACAGAGGAAAAGGTTCACTCTAAGACATTTAAGTCAGCAATTTTTCAAAATATTCTGTCTTGAGCCACAGGCTGTGGGATGACCAGTGTATCATAGAGAAGAGAGTGTCTTGCAGCATATCAAATATTGTACAAATATTGTACAAATGGTGCCAGCATTCAGCTGTAACTTGAAGCCACTAACTGACTTTTCAGCAATAATGGCTCCAAGCTATTTATCTAGACTTGCTAACAAAAACAGTCAAGACAAAAGCCTATGAGATAATTTAGTCTCTTTCTTTATCAAGTTTATCCATGCTGACAGCAACAAATCCTAATTACTTCAGCTAAGCCATTTTAATTGAAAACACAATCTCAGCCTGCTGGATTAGTAAAAGAAAAAATAAATCATGTCTTTGTGCAAGAGAAATATTTTTTAGGACAGCTGAGCAATTTTGTTGTGGATATTCAGTATTTTTCTGCAGTGCCTTAATAGTCATTTATTTGCCATAAAAAGACACAACAAAAATAGCAAATGGGTTAGAAAGCCATGAACACACTAATGTAAAGAGAGAAACTGGCAACTTCATCTTTCTGCCAGAGAATGTTAAAATGGCAAAGCAAACATAAAACCCAGTAAGTATGCTGGGACAGAAAAACTAGCAGTGCCAAACAAGAATTAAGAGTTCAAATGAGTGATCAATAGAAGGATTTAAAAGGAAAGAAATAAAAGCAAACCAATATGATATCAATAGCCAGTATGGTTAGAGAAAATAAAAATGGTGCATTTAAGGGAAATTAAGCATTTTAAAATATAGTGAGAACAAAATTAATGTAAGATTGATTATTGTTAAATGTAGTTGATAAAATCCTAACCAAGGATAGAGAGCAAGGAAAAGTACAGTAGATAATTGTGGGCTATTTTTTTTAAACAGACATGTGTCCCCTACCTATCACACATGCAATACAAAGATTACTGTCTGTGACAGAAGGACAAACCCATTTAGACTCCGCATTTTCCAACTGGCATATCCAAAAGATTTGCATCTATAAATCTGTAAAGCACCACTCAGATAAACAGAGAAGGCTTCTAAAGTGAATATGAGTCAGCAGTGCCCTGGCAGCAGCAGGGACATCCATGTTCTGGGGTACACCAGGCACAGCCTCACCAAGGGGGGAGTGTCCTGCTCTGCTCTCACCAGGGCGGCCTCACCTTGGGTTCTGGGGCAGTTTGGGGTGCCACAATATAAAAAATGACACTAAGCTGTCAGAGAGCATCCAAAGGAGGCCACAAGGAGGTGAAGGGCATTCAGGGGAAGCCTTGTGAGGAGCAGCTGAGGTCACTTGGTCTGTCCAGCCTGGAGAAGAGACTGAGCACAGACCTCGCTGCAGTTACAGCTTGCTCATGAGCAGGGGCAGACACTGATCCCTTCTCTGTGGTGACCCATGCCAGGAGCAGAGGGAATGGCCTGAAGCTGTGTCAGGAGAGGTTTAGGTTGGATATGAGGAACAGCTCTTCACCCAGAGGTTGGTGGGGCACTGCAACAGGCTGCCCAGGGCAGTGGTCACACACCAGCCTTTGGACAATGCTCTCGGGCCATGGTGTGACTCTGGGGCTGTCCTGTGCAGGGCCCAGAGCTGCCCTTGATGACCTTTGTTGAGTCCCTTCCAACCCAGCACATTCTGTGATTCTGTGAAATTCCAATGTTTAATAAATCCAATAAACTGTTGAATTTCACAAGGCTTGAAGGACTCCCTGAGTAGTTTTAAGATGTAAAAATGGCAAGGACACCCATAGAGTTAAAGTCTGTATAACATATTAGTCTACAGAGCAGTTACTGTGAATCTCATAACAAAAAATAATTAGAAGCTAAAATGTAATTAATGACAGTCAACATGGTTTCATAATCTTTCCACACCTTTCTAAATCTTCTCAAACAAACCTGTAAAGCTGACAAGATTACTCATCTGGTAGATCAAGCTATCTTGACATATATTTTAATTTCTCCAAACTGTTAGATTTAATTCCCTATAATGTTGGCACCAGATACAGTCTGAGAGGTATCAGGAAGGATTACAGAGCTCTGGGAGCAGCAGTAAATGACTCTGGAGTGCAGGTAGCCTTTTCATCACTCCTTCCAGTCAAAGGGAAGGGAAAGGGCAGTCCAATCTGCCAAGTCAAAAAATGGTTACAGGACAGGTGCCAGAACCAGGACTTCTTCACCCAGAGGATGGGTGGGCACTGGAACAGGCTTAATCAAGTGCTGCTGAATATTTTTATGAGCAATATAAAATCTTTATTAATAAAGTTTGCAGCTAAGACGAAGTTCAATACTATAAAAATGAAGACAGGTTATAAAAGATACAGGGCAACGTGCATTGCCAACTAGTCAGAATCCATCTAAACCTGTTTTAACACAACCAAGCTCCAGGTAGTGGTGGCAGGATTAAAGCACACAGACACAGTAACTTGCTTAGGCTGACCTCAGGGCATGTCTTGAGCACCCTTTATAAAATGCAGAATAACTGTTAAAATCTAGGTAATGGCAGTAATTATATATATAACCCTAATAAAATGTTGCTGGAAAACCACATCCTTGCAGAAAAGGGGTTGCACAAAGGGCAGAATAACACAGGCATGAATTCAAAGGATAGATATAAAAATAACCTGGAAAAGCAAACTTTACTATAAAGGCTTGAGGCATATAAAAAAGGTATGTGATTGCCCCATGGTAATTTCACAATGGAGTAAATATGGTGGTGGGAATTTTTTCCTTCTGACAGAAATAATAATAAAATCTTAAAGTTTAAACTTGCAAAATTCAGCATGAACATTAACATTTAATTTACAAATGGAGGTGAGCAGTGGCACATATAAATAGAAAATGCATTGGGGAAACTATCAGTTCAGACTACTGAGGCAGTCTGTTTGAATTCATCTTTAGAGGTGTGAATAAATGAAGTAAACCAGTGTTTGAGCTGGAATCCTGAGCACAGACTGAATGTAAGGGAGGACACCAAGCAGCAGGAGACAGAATGGTCAGTAAATGAGTCCCTGCTGTGCTGCTTTATAAAGTCCTGCTCATTTTGTAAAATCTTGCCCCTACCTATATTCAGAGCAGCATAATTAGGACTCACTATCACAGACAAGTAACTAATATTTGGTGAGTTTAATATTGCTCTAAAAAGAATAATCACAGCTGAGAGGAAAAAAGCACGTAACATCTGATCCATCAAAAAAAATCTTGGAGCAGTTAATTTAGATACAAATGAATTGCTGCAGAAATGCTGCCACCCAGCTGTAAAAAAAAAGCACAGGGAGAGACTTAGCTCCCAGAACAACTCAGCTAAATTGAAAGCTACTAAAGTTCACTGACTTTTTTTTATTTGAGCCTTTTCTTTGCTAAGTTCAGTTAAAATCTATTCTGCCCAAAAAGTGAGTATATGTATTTGCTCACAATATACAAATTAGGTAACCTTACAGACTCTCTAAAAACTTCTGATCACATTAAAAATGTACATCTGATGCATTTCCTCACTATTTCTTTTTTGCATTAGAAGGCCCTTTTCATCTAGCCATTATATTAAAAAATAATTATTAAAAGCCAGTGTAATTTAGATAGTGGCAATGCACCTCATTTGAGAGAAATGAAAGGGTCCTTTTTGATGGGGGGAAAATAAAAAGAAAGTTCAGGCCAAATTTTCAAATCTGTAATTATGTTAGCACACAGTAAAACCAATCTCATTAGCATTATTTTAAAAAGTTCTATTGAGAAGGCAATTCCTAGATGAAATTAATAACTCACAGATGACTATGAATGCCTGAGCAGTGAATAGAGATTCAGATGTTTTACTTCTATGTCTCTCCTAGATAATGCAGAGAACAAATAACTAAGTCTCTAACCACATTTAAATACTAACTCTGAATTACTGTATTCAAACCTGACATTTAAGACCAAGAAGATTCTTGGGGTTTGTGCTCTTGACTCATTTAAAATAAGAAGTTAACAAATGAACAGTGAGACCTGAATTTTAATTTACTTCACATGCTGAGTAAATCATAGAATCATAGAACAGCCTGGGTTGGAAGGGACCTGAAAAATCACCCAGTTCAAGCCCCCTGCCATGGGCAGGACACCTTCCACTAGACCAGGTTGTTCAAAGCCCCACCCAACCTGGCCTTAATCAGAATAGTGAAATGACAGGGGCAGTAGTCCAGCCACAGCAAAATACTAAAATTCAGAAGATATTAAGGCCATGAAACAGGATTAAAGGTGACCTTTGTACAGCTCTCCCATAAGAGCTTTTCTGGAGCTGCAAACATTAAACTGTTCATTTTAGCAAATCTTGCCATGTAAATCCAATGCAATTCCCCCTCTAAATTTATTAGTGAACAAGCACAAGGAAAGGAATTACAGTGATTAAGAAGTGTTCTGATAATGTACAGCATAGAAGACAACTATGTGAATACAAACAAGCCAGATTCAGCCTAACAGCTGCAGAGATCCCCAGACAGGTAAGGGAGAAGTGCCAAAGTACCACAGAGTTCCACCACAGCAACACACAAAGCAGTTTTGCAGAACAGTTGTGAACCACTGCAGGTCTAAAACTAAGAGATCTAAGAGATCTCATCTAGTGCTCCTGCAACACTTGAGCTTAATTTAATAAGAAATAACCTATTAGTGCACAAGTGCCTGCTTCTCTTCAGGCTCTTCAGCAGACTGCAGGCACCAAGGGGAAAACGCTGCAGAACACAGAAAATAAATGCAATTCCAGCAGCCATTCACATCACAACTCCAAGGAGTCTGGTTCCAGCCACAGTTCCCTCCATGTCATGCTCATGTCATGAAATTCTTATTTCACGTGGTGAGTGCAATTGTGTATTATGTACAGCAAAGCTATGTTCCCTTCTGCTAGAAGGATTCTAATTGCAATGCTTGTTAACTGGTAACCAATGAAGTAAGTTTTATCTAAAGTTTTATCTCTTCCTAACAAATGGAGTGATTAGCAATAGGATAATAGACTAATGTCACTCAGGAACATAAAGGGGCTGTTTGTAAATCTACGTAGAGATGATTATTCACAGTAATAGAGGATTATTCAGGTTGTTAGTGCACCTACTCAACTGCTACCTTTCACAGGAGGGTTTAGGCACATGGCTGTATCCAGGCAGAATCACAGAATGGCTGAGGTACCTCTGGATCCTCTGCACAGAGCAGTGTTAGACAGAGTTGATGGATCACTTTGTTCAGGTGAATTTTGAATAGCTCCAAGAATGGTCACTCAACAGCCTCTTTGAGTCACCACCTCAAGTGTTCAACCACTCTCAGAGGGAAAAAAAAAACCCTAATGCTTAATTTCCTGTATTCCAATTTGTGTTTACTTATTTCATTGCCTTGTGTTTATTGCCTCACTGAACACCAATGAGAAGAGTCTGCCTCCATCATCTTTACTTCTCCCACCATCAGGCATTACATGGGTAAGAACCTTCCAAGCCTCCTCTTTTGCAGGCTGAATAGTCTCAGCTCTTCCAGTCTCTCCTTGTGTGTAAGATGCTTCTACCCCTTCACCTCCATGGCTCTTCACTGGACTCACACAGTGTGTCTCTCGTACTGGGCAGCCCAGTCCTGGACAGTGCTCCAGGTGCAAAATCACCAGGGCAGAGCAGAGAGGAAGGGTCACCTCCCTTGGTCTGCTGTCAGTGCTCTTCCCAAAGCAGCCCAGGAGGCTGCTGGCCTTTTTTTCCAATAATTGCTTGTTCACTGTCAGCTTGGTATCCACCAGAACATGTCTCTTATCTGCAAAGCTGCTTTCCAGCTGGTGCTGGTACATGGGATTACTCCTGCCTAGGTGCAAGACTTTGCATTTTCCCTTGTTGAATGTTATGAGACTCCTGTCAGCCCATTTCTCAGCTTATCCCAGTCCCTCTGAATGGCAGGGAAACCACCTGGTCTGTCCTCTTCACTTTGTATCCTTTGCAGAATTGCAGAGGGGTCACTTTGTGATGTCATCCAGGTCAGGAATGAAGAACAGCACTGGCCCCATCACTGACCCCTGGGGACACCACCAGTGACTGGCCTCCAGCTGGACTTCGTGCTGTACATCACAACTCTCCCAGACCAGGTCAGACTGTGCTGTGAATCATTCTGCTTTTTGAAAGGCACTACATTTTCAGCAAGGAAGATGACAAGTGAGTTTCACCTTTTTGTACTCTAACCTGACAAATGCTGAGTCAAGGCAATGCCACTAATTACAGTGCTGTTGACATTTTGATTGCTTCCCATCAGTTTAGGAGCAACCCGTAAGAATCACACATATCTTTGAGATCTTTGTTTTGCATAAAAACTTGCATTATCCATTTCACCAAAACAGCAGGTATTTATGACTGGTGACAGCTTCCATGCCATGAACATAATTACCTACAACACAGCAGTTCAGCAGGGTATTAAAGACAGATAATGACACTCATACATAGCATTTAAAAGCTGGATTTTGCCCCTCAGGAGCAGTATGATTGTTCTGGACTCAACAGCACTCCAAAGAACAGGTGAAAAATTCCACAGCAGCTTTTATGAACAGGAAAGAGAATATCTAGAGGCAATGCAGCCTCTGCAGATGTGTCTGTGGGATTACACCATTTTGTCTTAAACCATCCTTCTCCTGACTGAGAACTACAAGATCTCTCCCACTAGGTGAAACTTGTTGGCAGAACTTATCCAGCTTATCCAGCAGTTCAGAGCTATGCAGTCCCTTTTGGAGTCTTAAATCATTAATACAGCATCAGGGTTTGTTTGGGTTTTTTTAATGACATGGATCACTTTCACAAAAAAGTGGAATGAATTAGGCTAAAAACAGAAAAGAAGCATTTTCATTTCAAAAAAGCATGCAACTTCTAAACCCAGGAAAGTCTGCCTATTTTTCTACTATTGTTACAGTTCAGGAGATAAGCCACAGCTCCCCCACATTTCACACTTGTAGCTTTGGGCAGTAAGCAATTTCTATACTCAATTACAGAACTGTTGGGAGCTCTAGAATTTGTGTTTGAACTACAGAATCCCATCATAGAAATATCTTTAAGAATACAAATACATGGATTTTAACCATGGGATGCTGCTCAACCACTTTGCCCACATAAAATTCAAATACTTAACAGTATTTCTTTATGCACCTATACCCTCAAATTTCCATGGATATGAAGCAGAAAAATGTAGGCACAGAAATGAAGGTATTCCAAAATGCACAGATACAATTACAGAAATGTTTCAGAGATGAAACAAGAAGTTTGATTTTTTTTCTTTTAACCAAAGCTGTGTTGCAATCTAATCTATTTTCTGAACTTGTTTTCATTAGAAGTGATCCTATTTAACTGAAGGAAATAAAGGTCAAGTGACATATGGTCCCACATGGCACAATCCAAATGAGCTAGAAGGAAAGACATGTTTTTCATTTCATTTGTTGATCCCGTTTCCTTTGACAACTGCAATGGTTTTAACTACCAGCTATGTCAAAATGATGCTCCCATGAAGATAGAGGACCAGAAATCTGCAATTTATGCAAGCTTAGAGTTAAGGCAGAACTGCTGCTTTAAGTAGCCCTGTAGTACAGTATATTAATCTGTTTAAGCAATAAAAACCCTCCAGTACACTGATCAAAAACCATCATATTATGCTGCTACTGAAGCTGTTTTATTAAATCAGAAGACACCCAATAACAGTTGGGAAAACCCCCATCCACTGTCCATGGGGTGCATCATTACTGGGAGCTATGACAGTGCACCATGTAACAGCAGGACCTTCTACAGCTCACACCTGGCAGCTCAAAGCATTAGGATCTATTTAACCAAATGAATCCAGCCCTTTGTACATCAGCTCAAAGCTTCTAAAACACCCTGTCTCACACAAACCCCATGAAAATATTCTTTTCATTCTCATTTAAGTTATTGCAGTAGTCTGTCACAACTTTCAGGCCAAAAATCACATCTCTTTCTTCAACAGATTTTTCAGATTTTCATTTAGATGGGTGGCAACAAACCAAAAGAATCCATCCATTTCTACCTACAGTTCTGTTCACAAATCCTGCAACTCTGGTGCATAATTTTTGTTCCTTGTTATTTCACTATTTTTTTCTACCAAATATGTAAAGCTGGTTTGCACAACATCTAGAGAGTTACAACATTAGACTCCCACAGTATGTATGCCTGTTCCAAGGTGATATTTAGACTGGGGTCTTCCCTCTGTTCTCTGGCAGCAAAATTTTATTTATCAAGACATTATCCCTATTCACTCTGTGTTTGTTTGAACAGGTTCCATGATGGTGCTTTGGCTGTGAAAAGGATGGGGTGAATTTATTTAACTTTTTTAAAACAGCAGTCTTGAAGATAAGACTGTAATCAAAGAACCTACATGTTTGCAGATATCAAAACCAGTTCATTAATAAAGTAGGACCTGTAGTTTTAAAAGCAACTAATGGTTGAGATACACTTAAGCTATAAAACCCAGAAATGTACTTACACACATGCCCTTGATCACTAGTTTTATAGAATTAATTCATTGAATCAAAAATATGTCCATAGGTAGATTTAAAACATTACTAAGTCTTTCATTAAGAAATAATTATCTCATCTCCCAAAAGCAGCATGACCAAAAGATGTTCTCTAAGAACATGCATACATTCTGTGTAGGCACATTCCAGGTGTCCACACTCTGTAGAAGTCACTGCTTAGACCATTCAAATGTTTTTTAACTTTTTACATTGATTATATTTCTTCTCACTGCAAAACCCCCACTTTTTAATTAGGAACCTAAGCCAGCCAAGGTCTTTGTGGCTGTCTTTTTATCACTGAGTAACTAGGAGGCATCTTAAGCACCATATCCTAGCCAACTTCTGCTGGGTAATCAAGGTCCTGTGCTGCATCCCACAGCAATCTTCCAATGCTCCTGCATTCCTGCCAGCACACCTACAGACCAAACTGAACTTATGCACAGCAAGTCACTTCAGGATGAAGCTGCTTCTCCACTTGAGACCACAGGATCAGGCCAAATGATTTTTGTCATCATCAACCAGAATCCTGTATAAGCTTTGCTAGCTTGTAGAGTGATGCTTTCCTTTTAAATTACTTCCTGGTTGACATCTTCCAGCACCTCTGTCCCTGCTTGATTTTTGTTGCATAAAGAGATTCAGAGATCTGGACTAGGACTGAGAGTCTTTGTCTTCTGAAGAATAAGTCAGACAGCAGCAAACATGGCTAACAGGGGACTCCTATAGAACCAACCTGGAAATCCCCAATGAAGCATGCTCCCTGTAAGTACTTATTTGTCTAAATGCCACACACAGATTGGGGGGGTAGGGAGCACCCAAAAACCACTCTTAAGTAAGTGCAGTTTCCTCATCCTGGCTGATGCAAGCTAAGATTTCCAACATTCCATCTCTCCCTCCAGAAAGCCATGTTATTGGGAAGCACAGCCACACTGGTCAGGAGCCACTGGAGCTTTCACCCTCAACACACTGCCCAACAGTATCAGCCAGTCCAGAATCAGCCATTTCAACCCAGAGCTGTTGACACCTGGGCCATTCCCCTTTGCCTCTATGCATGTTGAGCTGATTTCTATCCAGCATCCACGAAAGCTCCAGGCTTTCCTTTCCTGCATGCACCAGAGCCAATGCTTTTATGCCCTCATCTCAACATTCAACCATTAAATCTGGGGGACACCATCTCACTCAGAGGCCAACTCCAACATCAGAGCCCACAAGCCATCAATGGCAGCCTGGTGGTCTCCAGGCTGCAATAAACACACTTGGCCAGGTCACTGCAATCCCCTCCATTCACAGCCCCCTGGTGCTGGTGTGAGCCTGGGGAGCACCCCAGGATCTGCATGTCTCATGCCAAAACTCTGGAAAGGGACACCACACAACCAGACTTACTGTTCCCAAAGCAATTCTTCAGCTGGTTTCAGCTTTGCTTAAAGGGAGAGGTAATTATGTAGTTTCATTAAATAGTGTTATTCTATGTTGACATTTCAAAAAAATTACTGGGAATGGGGCAGATATTAGCATCCCCCAAAGTTGCTGTTGCCAGATGTGGCTGATAATCTTTTGCTGCCTGTTTTAATAGTAACTGAAGCATTTGTAAGGCACTTATGTGATCACATTTTTCTCCCAGCCCCCACTGAGTTTAATTCAGTTCTGATTCAAAGATCAAGAGAGAACATTTTAGCTTAAATATCTCCACCAGATACTTGCTGTCACAGTAAAGAGCTGCACAATTTCCCAGCCCTTGAGAATTAGCCCCCACCACTGTAGGCACCATATCATAGCCTCCTTGTCATGAACTGTCCAAACACCATCTCAAAGGCAGTTAACACTTGTGTCCCCTCTGTCTTTAGTAGAAGACTTTTACGGACCTTCTTGAGGCAATCTATTTTTAGAATGATTATTACTGATTTAATTATGCCTGATTTATTTGTACCCACCTGTACTTGTGGAAATGCTGTCTTCCAATATGACTTTTTCCTTTCTCTCTAGTACTTAACTCCTTGCTGTACCAAGGAAAGCAACTATACTCCTCACCTTTTTTGGCAAGTTTTACAGGTCAGGCTTTTCCAGTCGTTCATAGAACAGAAAATTCAATCCCTTGGTCATCTTTCTCTGTACCTGTTCAAATTTAGAGTTCATTATCCTTGTGTACAGTGTAAAGGAAATACCTCACTTGAAGGACTGCAGCTGCAGCCACTTCACCTTAAGTAAAGAAACCTTGTTACTGATAAATGCACCCAGACCTCACTATCCTGTTCAGGACATCACTTAAGGAATTTCCATAGATGGAAGGAACTGTTAAACATCCTGTGCTCTCAGCTTTTGAAATGTCTCCCTCAGACACATATCACGCTAAATAGAAATGGAGTTATGCACATGGCCAGCCCAAAGCACAGGCTCAATTTGAGGAATAATCAACATCCCCAGTTCTACAACAGGTTTCAAAAAGAAAAAGATCTGTCTGTGAATGTCTCATTGTGAGGTCACATGGTTGCTGCTATTAACTTAAGAACTGAGCAAGCATGCTTTAATTAAAAAAATTAAAATTGACACCAACTCTGTCCCTGAATAAAGAATCAAGAGTCCTATCCTTCTCAGCTTCTCTAGGCAGGGAAAGAAGCAGACACAGCAAAGAGCTGCTACATCTCAGGAGACCAGATCCTCCGAGACACAAAGTTTTTTGATGAGTTCACATCCAGATGGAGCTCTAAGCCCGAGGCAGAGAATTGCTCAACAGTAAGTTGTTGGTATTATACCATGTAAGAAAGAAGCAGAGGCTGGTTCAGCAGCACCTGCAAGGTTTTAAGAAGGAGCAGCTCTAGCCTCCAGCATGACTGTCCCCCAGTGTGACTATCCAGGGTGCCATGGCACGCCAGATCTCAGGTGTGTTGCTGCAGCCCAGGAACCTGACTGCTCACCCATTACAGCAAAGCAGCTGGAAGCAGCAGAGCACAGGCCAACTGCTTACAGAAGATGCTACACAGGCCACAGCTGCCCTTGTTCTGACCTCCTTATACAGCCACTCTCCACTCCAGTTTTTTTCATTAAGTAGAATTTATACAAGCAGAAAGACTAGAATAAACAAGGGTAAGAATGTCCATGTCCCCTGCAATGTCCAGGAAGTGCCATTTCCCTGCTGTGTCGTGTGAGCAGCTCCTGACTCAGCCATTCCCTGAAGAATCTGTGTTTGTGGCATGAGAACACATCATGCTGCACGCTATGCCATGCCACACTCCACTGTCCCCAGCCTTTAGACACTCACTTCAGAAGCTCCATCTTTGCACGTGACTATGAGGTGGGGAAGGTTTTCATTAGCAGGAATTTATTTAGAGGAAAAAAAAATAAAAGAAAAAGAAAAATATAAATAGGACAGAATTTGTTTATCCTGAGATGTATCCTGAACCACTGGAAGATGCCTCCCAGTAACAACAAACTCTGAAGAGCAACATTTCAAATACAAATAAAATGCACACTTGAAATCCCTTCCCATCCAATGCAGCATCTCTTTCAGGGAAGGCACATTCCCTATCATGTCAGGCTTCTTAATGCAGAGCTATGATTAAGCATGATAATCCATCACTCAGGCTAGCTACTCTAATGTATAGATTTGCCCTAGAACTAAAACAAAAGTCTACACAACTTTCCAAACTTCCCTGGCAAGAAACTGTTACTTTTACATGCTATTCATCTTTAGAAGATTTAGTCTGAAATAAAAACAACAGCTGGCCTGATCCTGAAAACTGTCATACAGCTCAGTACCATGGGGACCACCCAGTCAGGGATAAAATGTTTTATTATATCAGCTAGAGCTGAGAAATGTAAAAGCAGTTCTGTAAATTTAATCACTGGTTGTTAGAAGAGCTGAAGAAAACCTCTCCATTTGTCATCCATATGTTTCAAGAGAAAAAAAAGGCTGGCTTATAAATGATGGGTTGCAAACACTGTAACAAGTTCTGTAAATTCAGCACCTTTCATCAAATTTCCATTTTAATTTCATGACTCAGAGCCACTCAGAATCTCAGGTGGGATTAGTCCAGTGCCTAATGCAATGACACTTCTGGCAAAAAGTAGTACATTATGTTTTTACTCACTTTGGGATTTTTGAATTAGCACAGCATGGTGCAACACAAACATACAATAAAGTATAAATAAGTAAATGCTCCCAAATCTCCTGCTAATACTAATAAAAATATCAAAGCAGCATGTAGTTACATTGTTTTATTCAGCAGTCCAATACCACAGTGTAAGAATGCAATTTATTCAACAATTTACTCAAGAGACTCCTGAAAGAATAATATATTCAGAAACTCTCAAGATACACTCACCAGTGGTGTTTGAAGATTGTCTATTTATATTTTACAATGTCTTCACAGAAGAGAGGTTAAAATGCCTGGCTGTGTCTCCCCTGCCTTGCAAGCAGGGAAAACACATCAATACTGCTCTGAAACTGGCTCCCCACTGCAAGCCAGAGAGCAACTTGCCCTGATGAAAGCTAAGAAACTACACAGGAGTTTAGCTGGAAAATTTCAACATAAAACATCTTGCACTTGGGGTAAATTAAACAGCAGTTTAGCAACTGTGCATAATGGCAGGTGCAATGTGCAAGGTTAAGAGGCAAATCAAGTAAAAGACTAAAAAAACAGTAAAATAAAACAGTGGGGATCTCAGACAGGCCTGATATCTCTGGAAAAACAGTTCCAGCCCTGGTGCTTCATCACAAACCTGACAGCAAATCCAAGGAGAGAAACAAGTAGGGCCTGCTCCTTTTACTTTTTATTTCATTTCTGCTGCTGCCTCTTTATGAACTCCAGGATATTGCAGGTACTTTTGATCTTTATACTATCACCACATTAACACACAGGGTATTTCACCCTTATGTCCTGACCCTGGAGTAACACAGAAACCACTGCCCTGGGTTCATGACTCAGCTAGTTTCAAAGTAATTTATATCATTAATAATTCACTTTACATCTTTCTGTGAGCAGCAGGCAAACCAGGAATGTTTACACTCCAGGAATGCTGCAGGAAAAATTCTGCATGAGCCTACTATGTAGGCTCAAGAAATAGGGATACACAGGGAACTTAAGGACATGAGAGGTATTCCTGTCCTCAACACTGCCATATTTGTAGAGAAAACAGTGGTACCTGTTGCATAGCGTATGTATAAGGTACATTTTTAGTATTAAAGCAGTGCTGGCAACTATCTGCACTTTAGGGAACAATAAGAATGATCTTAAGGACCTCTGCTCAGCCAAAGGCAAACAGCCCAGGTACAAAGCCCTGATCCTAGGGAGGACATGCTAGCTACAGGAACCAGGAAAATGGGAGAGACAGCTAAGGAGAGAAATGGAGCAAAACAGGAAAACTCACCCTCAAGGCAGTGTACCTGCCAGCTTTAATTTCTGGCCCTGTGTCCTCACATTTCCCAGATGTTAAGGAAACTTTCCTGTCTGACCCTTCAGGTGTCAGTCCTGTGGTCACAGTGGCACCACCCCAGACTGTCCCTGCTGGGACTGAAACCCCTTAGCAGTGGCAGCTCCAGTGACCCAGTGGGTCCCCACCTGGCTCCCTGCACACCCCACATTCACAGGATTCCTCACTGGCTCATGGCATAGTAACACAAATCCAGCTCGAGCAGGTGCTTCCAGGGAAGAAGCCTGAACAAAGGAATCCCTTGGCTTTTATACTCTCATAGTCTTTGTGCCCAGGTAATCTGGGGTCCTTCTCCTAGTCCACCAGCTCCTGCTGTGTCTAAGTGTCCAGTCACCTGGCCAGTATCAGAGGTGCCTGTCACAGCATGTGCAAAAGAGGAGGGTGCACACTGACAGCACAGCACTTTCAGAGTGCTGCAACAGTGCTTTGCAGAGTGCTTGGCCAGGCTGGCACTCTGCAACATTCACCTGTTTCTGGCTCATCTGGATTTTCATGCTCACATCAGTGTTGCAAGAAAAAAAAAAGAATGACAGCACTCAACGAGGAGAACACTATCGAGAAGAACCGTGATAAAAGGGTGATCATGGGAAAGGAAAACAGAACTGTGTGACAAGCAGTGATTAGACTAAGATACCAAAAGTACTGATCTCATTGGTTTCAGTGACTAAGAAATTCATACTGTTCTTAAGCACATTTTCTCTAATCTTTAGGTGTTCAAACAGATTTAAAGATCAGATGATTGGGCATTTGCTGGTACATAAATCCCAGATAATGCCTGCATCCTGAACAGTTACTTCAAGTGCTGAAGTGAATCATGACCATCTGCCCACTGCAGCAGGGCCCTTGGCTGCACCTGCCAGTATCATTCTTCCCAAAAAGCCACCTCCTGGCACGGCAGCTCCCATATGTACATACCACCAGCAGCAGCTTGTACTCCCAGAAAGGTTCCTGCAGTCCCCAGAGATTGCCTGCCCTCTTGTTTAAATACAGGTTGCTGAGGCTCATCTCACCTGAATGTTGACATATTTATCATAGAATGGTTTGGGTTGTAGGAGACCTTAAAGATCATCTTGCTCCAACTCTCAGGAAGAGCCACACACTGAATTGGCATTAAGACACCAGACTTCAGAACAGAAAAAAAAATTGCCTGATAAGGTCTTCAACACAGCAGCTCCCAACCACAAAACCTATTTCCAGTTCACGGATCCTTTCATTGAAACTCTTCAATCTTAAGGCACTGTGATTATTTTCAAGAATTATGAGAGTTAGATCCCCAGAGTGATGATGCTCCATGAATCAAAAGAGTTGCCTCTCTCAAAGTTGCTAACAAATGCTCAGAGTACACAGGAGCACACGATTAGCTCGAGCTGGGCTGCACAAGAATCCATCTGAACCTGCAACAAGTTCTGTCCTGTGATCTGAGTTTGGCTCAGAGCTCCTTCTCCTGTCTCCCCAGCCCTGGGGTGCCAGTCAGACAATCTCATTCTTACACATTTCCCCAGGAGCTTTCTCTTTCCTGCATGAAGGCCACTCCAACATTTTTGGAGAACAATTTCAGTCTTTTGTTTCTTCAGCAGCATCAGCTGGGACACAGATACCAGATTTAGCATTGCCTTCCCCCAGGCCCCACCTGCTGCCTCCAGTGGCACAACAGATCCACACACAGGGATGGCACAGGAATGTAAATGAACACTTTTAAACTTGTCTGAGAAAGCTACCAAATACCTCTGCAATTACTCAGATATATTTCTTTCAAAAAAAACTACACCAGCCTATCACAGACTGGGGGCGGGGGGAATTAACTATATATAAGATTGGTTTTAATTTTAAACACTGCATTTCTTAACAGATTAAAAACTGAGCTGAGTAAATACACTGCTTAGTGTGTAGGAATTTAAATGGCTTCATCCTGGTAACTTCCAAGCAAGTGCAATCAAGTAATAATACAAGCAATAATGCATGCTGTTCCTTGAAGTATAGAAGTTCTGGAAAAGAAAAAAAAGAATTTCATCATTAAGAGCAAATGCTTTCTCAAAGTCATCAGTATGATCTGCTTTTTGATGCAAAATATGTATCTCAATTTTTTAACACCCTGGCAGCTTTCTAAGATTACTTATACTTCTTTCTACTTACATATATCTGAAATTTTCTACTCATGTTTGTTTTGAGGACTTCTATTCAAGTAGAGTGGTCTCAGGTTAAAACTTCCTTCAAATAGGGGCTTGAGTCAGTAATTTTATTGCTTAATGATGAATTGAAAAATCAAATAACCCAAGAAAAGAAGTTTTGTCAATACTTGAGATGTTGGCAGCTCCCTCTGGTAATGATAGATTAGCCTGGAATCTATTATTTGTTTATTAATATCCTACTACTGTAAAAATGCATTATAAGTATTTCTGCTCACTGTTGACTTTCACTGCAAGAAGTGTTATTTATTTTGCTAGAATCAATAAGAGTTTCTCTTGTGCCATCTGGCAACCTTATTTGCATGTTTCACATTGAATATAGAAGCACCATTAAGTATCTGTTTAAGTTTCCTCAACACAATGCTTTATTTTGATTATCAGAAACTGTTTTCCTTCTGATCACCAGCAGTAAATCCATATTCTTCCCAGCTAAACATCATTTCACATTCCATTTAATTTCAGACAAGTTTCTTCCTATATACTCAGAATACAATTCAGGATGCAGAAGTCAGGGATTTTTAGGGCCCTGGCTTTCAAGCACACACACAGCTTCTTTCACAGAAGTGGAAACCAACTACCTGACAGATGTGAGGTGCCTGCTGCACAGGCAGGATCCACACCACACACTTCAAGAGGCAGCAAGGGAACTTCATTGCATTCACTGGCACCACAGGTTGGCAAAAACAGTCCCCTGACTTGGAACACCAACAGGAATGGCCTGTGCTCTTGTATCAAAAAAAAAAAAAAAAAAAAAAAAAAAAAGCTTTGCTCTCAATAATCCCACCTGCACTCCTCAAGGATTCACCATGGTCTATAAAAGGGATAAGCAGGCACTTATCTAAAAGGAACAGGAAAGGACAGCCCAGGAACTTCATTAACACAAGACATTGGGGTAGGAAATTAAAAAGCCAGAAAGAACCATCTGGGTTACCAATCCCTGCCATTTAGGGAGCTACTCCAAACGCTTCATCCCTCTGTGACTGAATGCAACTACACTCTTGAAGTGACAAAAGCACCTAATTTAGCATTTGAAGTCAGGCTGTTACCTGCCATCTCTGCTTAAATCACAGCAGATTCAGAGCAAGTTTGGGTTTTGTGTGTTTGTGTTTTGTTGTTTGGTGGGGGTGTTTGTTTTGTCACATGTTTACATGTGTTTTATAGAAATATAAAACACTTATCTAGGCTTCACACAACAGAAAAAATCTTCAGAAAAAAATAATTAGGCTATTTCACAGAAATATTAATGGTCACATTACCTAGCTCTGCTAACCAAGTGACTAACACCCAAGGAGGCTCATTCTGAATTTAACATAATATAAAACACCTACATAATGCACACAAAGTAGTAAAACACACATTATTGCTTAAGTTAATCCTTCTAAACTGCTGACTATGTGTTCATTAGCCAACAGCCTTGATCTGAGAAGTTAAAACATCCTTGGCAAACACCCCCAACACACCAGAGCCAAGCAATTCCACCTGGACACAGGGCCCCAGCAACACCCAGCTAAGCTTTGCAGTTTTATTCCTGATATCTTATCACACAACTAAACCTCCCAACAAACCTCCACTGCATCCCTGTTGGGGTTTGTTCATTTCAGATGCAGCCTGAATGCATGCCCCTATATTCCCCTTACCATTTTTTAATTTGTTTTGCCAACCAGCTGTTGCTTTTTTCCATGCCAGACTTCACATGTAAGGGCTGTCTCAAATACATGCAGTACTTGCTCTACTTCTGTATAATCCTGCAGAACCTAGAAACAAAGTCTGACAGTGACAAAACAGCCCAAGTGCCAAGACAAGCCCTCCATGCTGAGCCAGGCATATTCTCAGCTCCTCACAGCCATCTGTCAGTAACTGCACCTGACAAGTGCAAGTACCTGAGGCAACAATCACCTTCCTCCCATAGCTGTACCTATCCTACAGCTCTAAGGCAATGAGGTACAAGTTGTGGTGGTAGCTTCAATGACAGCTGCAAGCTTATGAGTGGCATTTTTCATCTCAACCATTTCAGCTATTGAAGGGCTTGCTGTGTCAGACCTTTTTTCCCAGGTGCGATTCTTTTCCTCACAGTGCTGGAGTTCAGAATTTCAGGCAACAAACCCTCCTATTTCAGCATCACTCTGCAGTGATCAAGAAGGGAGCTCACCCTCTGCATCAGCTGCACAAATTCTAAACCCACCATGCACATGTAAGCCACAGACCAGCCCAGTTCTGCCAAAGAAGAACAGAATTTCTTCTGGGCACTCAAGCCTTCTTCAGATAAGGTAAGCTCTTGAAACAGTCATTAGATCTCTGTGTAAGTATCTTATCCAGAAAGCACTACACAGGGATGCCTACAGGTTCTCAGTGAATACTAGTGCATGTGTGCTGCAATGCAGGAGACAAGAACTACAAGTCTGGTTTTATTTCCCAATGCAAAATGCATTTTGTTCTGGACACTGGATCAAATACTTAACAGGAAAACCCAAAAACAACTTGGAAAAAGCATAAAAGGAAATTTTGTCACAAGCTATATTATGGGGAAAAGCGATTGGCACATTTTTAAGGGCACAAGCTGTAACTGCATGAACTTGAATTTGAAATATAATGAAGCTGGGAAAAAAAAAGACTAAAGACACACACATGCTGTTTTAAGTACTCTACCTCCAAAGTTGCTATTTAACTGGTCTTAAAAACATCTGAATCTGTGAAGCTTTTACTGACTCAAAAACAAAAGTACATAGAAGCATGATTTTATTATGCTCTCATTATTTCAAATCATTAATTAAAACTTAGGAGGAACAAGCTAGTCAGCTTTCAGAAAACCAACTACAAAAAAAAAACTTTCTACTGCATATTCTAGTGGTAACTCTTCATCAGAACAGCTCAGACACAACATCAAGCCTCTCCATGCTGCCAACAACTCCATCTCAAAAAAGCAGCAAGGATACCTTGCAGTGCAGTTTTTACAGTTTTTAACCATAAAAGGTTAAGCTTGAAAAACTTGGAAGTGTTATGCTCAAAACTACACAACTTTAACTACCTGAGACAGACACCCAAAGTAAGTATTTTAACCATAAATACTGAACATTGAAAACCACAAGCAGCCAAAAGCTGAGCCCCAGAGACACTGATTACACAGTAGCTCTGAGAAAATACAAGGGAAAATAATACAAATGCAGGCCACTAGCTAGAAGTCCCCCACTACCCTTTGCACTAGTTAAAGGGTCAGAAGAAAAATCACACAGTAGTAACTAAAAGAGAGCCATTACAGAAAAACACAGTAGGCATCTAGAACAGTTAAAAAAAAATAGATGCTAGACAGTACTAAAGCTTTTCTTCCTTAAGAACTGTAATATTTTACCTATATCTAATAAATCAGAAGAGGCTGTACCCAAAGATACTTCCAGCCAAAAAGACCTTAAGTAAGTACAAGCAACAAATCATAAATGAAAGCAGCAAGGAAACTACAATTAAAGTACATAAACAAACTAATTATTCTGGACCCAAAATACTATCTCTATAAATAAAAACTACCTCTTTTAGCAACACTACATACTGATTTCACTTCAATACAGCTATACCACCAATCCCCCTAAGGATCTGCAAACCCCACAATTCCAGCACTGACCACTCCCTAGCCAGGGCCCTTATATAAACCCACCCTTAGCACAGTTCTGGAGGCTGCTCCTATAAATTTGGCAATGGCAAACAGCTGTTGCTTCCATACAGGAGTGAGTGTGAAAGGAGGGGTTGCTTCTGCCTGGTAAGTGGGGTTGTTTTGGGCCTTTCCTTGGTCTCAGGGACTTCTTTCTTGTGGTTGTTGTTGGTTTGTCGGGTTTTTTTTTTTCTTTTTTAGTGCTTAATTTAATAGCTTGCAATTGCTATAAAGCACAGAATGTAGTTATATGTGGGGGAAAGTGGCTTTCTGAGAAGCATCTAACATAATGAATTGTTTCTCTAAAGGCTACAGGACAGGCTTTAATAGCTCTGCAAAGCTGTCTAATAACAACAGCTTGTAGGTATTAAGAGAAAAAGCACAGTAGCACTGCAAGTACAGTGGGAGTATTAATGACTGCAGCACATTGTGACTCACAGAACTGTTACTTACCATCAGATGAGCTTGCTGAGAACAAGAAAGTGACAGCAAAATAGGTGTGCAAGAGGGCTTTGTTCTCTCTGCCTGGATTTACAGAGAGGATGGAATCCCATGAGTGCAAAGGCTCATAGGGGATCTGAAGGGACACTCCTTGAGCGAGGACTGACCTCAAGCAGGGTCTGTGTCGATACTTTAATACAAAGCAAGTGATTAAGGTGTGCTGCAGCCTGGGCTGTATCCTAACAGGTCCTTGTTAGAGTTGGAGGGTTGAGCTTCTCTTTGTCAAGCATTTCAGCTCATTTTTGACAGGAATGCTGCTGCCGGGTCTCATTCTCTCTAGACAGCTGCTAGCTCCCCACTAATGCTGTAACAAAGTTTGTGGCTTCCCAGTAACATCAGCGAGTCGTAATGACTTCATGGGAGGCTTCTGAAACGGTGAGGAGAGAGAGGCAGCTCAAGCAACAAATCAATTTTGTGTTCCACAGCATGACTTAACACAATGATCTTGCAGCTGCTTTTACATGCTGAAAGGGGGGGAATGCTATTCTATAGTAACTATAACTCTGAGCAGGAATTAGATGTGTAGTAGGAGAAAATACTCCATAATAAAGGCCTATCCCAGTGCAAAAATAATGCTTTAAAAGTTAGTAAGCATTAAAAACCATAAGCACAAACATTTTTGTAGTAGAGCAATGGCAGTAAGTGGCACGTAAGATGTTTTATTGACAAAGTCAATCTTATTTTTTTTCCTGGGAAAAAACCACAAATATTGATCAGAAAATAGACTACTGGTCAAGTGCTTTTCTATGCAGAGCAGGTGAAACCAGATCTACAGAATATCAGTGTTGCCACATTCAGTAATTTATGCCTCCAATTTAACTTCCAGCAAAGTTAATTATCCCTATAAAGGAAATGGACTTACTAGAAAAAACAGTTGTGCTATAATTAAATTAGTTGGCTTCCTTTGTATAAATGACAAAAAAACACAAAGATATGCAGTTGGGATGCAAAATTGCATGCAAGTATAGCCTGTGAACCTTCTGCTGCATCCTAAATTTAATACTTAAGATTTGCCTTGAGTTTGTTATTGTGTGACTGCAGTTAAGTATGCAATAAGGCAATTAGGAAATGACAAATGATAAACATCTCCAAATTCTAAACTAGTTTGAGTTCCAAAAAGAAAGAGCTGCATGTGAACAAAACTAAATACTTTGGTCCTTGAAATCGTGAATGAAGCATGGCATGTCTTACAAGACAGATCTCAGACATAACTATCAGACTCTGATAACTATTTTTTTTCTTTTAATGAAAACAGGAGTTGTCTGTTTGAATTATTTTTGGTTTTCTCTTTAGATATGACACTGTGCCAAAAATTACTTCTGAACTATATTTTGTAGTATAAAACTTACTGAACATTGTTGCTTATGCTGACAAGAAGGATTTGGGGGATGGAAATGACCCAGCCATGTGCACTCACAGCCCAGAAAGCCAAGTGTGTCCTGGGCTGCAGCAAAAGCCCTGTGGGCAGCAGGGGAGGGAGGGGATTCTGCCCCTCTGCTCCACTCTGGTCAGACCCCAGCTGCAGTGCTGCCTCCAGCTCTGGGGTCCCCAGCATAGGAAGGACAAGGACCTGTTGGAGCAAGTCCAGGGAGAACACCAAGGTGATCAGAGGGATAGGACACCTCTCCTAGGAGGAAAGGCTGAGAGAATTGGGATTGTCCAGCCTAGAGAAAAGAAGCCATCTGGGTGACTTTGTGACTTTCCAGTACCTGCAGGGAGCCCACAAGAAACATGGAGGGGGACTTTTTTCAAGATCCTGGAGTGACTGGACCAGAGTGAATGGCTTCAGACTGAAAGACAGCAGGTTTAGATTAGATGTCAGGAAGAATTTCTTCACTGTGAGGGTGGTGAGGCACTGGCAGGTTGCCCAGAGAAGCTGTGGCTGTTTCATCCCTGGAAGAACTTGTCAGGTTGGATGGGGCTCTGAGCAACCTGGTCTAGTGGAAGGTGTCCCTGCCCCTGGCAGGAGGGTTGGAACTGGGTGGTGTTTAAGGTCCCTTCCAAATCAGGCCATTCTATGATCTACTGTGGTCTTGTGTTCTCTGTACCTTAATAAATCTCCATAAACCCTTGAGGGGTATTGGATTCCTATAAAAACAGTGAGGCTAAATGCTGCACTGGTACAGTGCCCAAGCTGAGATCTGCTGATCAAGCTACTGCACAGCTTGAACTCTTAACATTCCTTAGCATTTGATCCTCAGGGCTCCTATCACTCATCTCAATTACACCTCAGTTAATGATTAGCACTCCTGAAAATCTGCTCCATGCTGTTTTCAAGTACACAGGAAATTAAACCCTGAAGGACCACCCGAGAAAAGTTTGGGTCAAGTGTTTGTATCATACAGACTCCATGATAAGAGCTGAAATACGTACAGTCATCCACAGGTTTCTCAGGATGAGTAGTATTCTCACAATCTGCATTCCTATCTCCTTAACTAAACCC
Source organism: Muscicapa striata striata (assembly GCA_030060385.1). Lineage (NCBI taxonomy): Eukaryota > Metazoa > Chordata > Aves > Passeriformes > Muscicapidae > Muscicapa > Muscicapa striata. Next base: position 136,870 of record JAREIS010000328.1, on the reverse strand, counting down.
ACTTCTGGAAGGGAAAAAAATCTGATTCAAAGCTTGCTCATCACAGACTTTAATTCTTTATAAACTTCTGGCCTTTAGGAAAAAAATTGAGACTAGTGCCATGATCATACCCCCTCCCCTTAAGCAGGCAGTTTATCATCTGATTAGTTCTTCCAAACAACTTATTTTCTGAATGTACCTATGCAGGACAGTTTCAAAATGTAGCAAAATCTATATTACAGCAGATTACCAGGAAGCAATGACTTTAAATTAATGATGGAGGTCACTGCCTTGGTCTATCAGTTTATGTACGTCTGCTACAAGCTGAGGTGGAAGCACAGTCTATGCCACTGGATTTTGAAGTGTCAACAGCAGAGAAATGGTGAAACTCTGAGTTTTTGTTGTCTATTACAAGCTGAAAGAGTGTGAAATAATGTTACACAAACCTGTACTGCCTTTTCCTTTTATTCCTGGTCCTATAAAAGATTATGTGAAGGGAAAACATTCCCTAAAACAGTCCATCTTTAAAAGCAGTGTTTCTTGTAGACTATGCAGTATAGTGAAAAACAGAAGTAACTGAAACAATGGCTTACCTTTTTTTTTTTTTTTTTTTTTTCCTGAAAAAAGTTTGAGACCAGTTCAGTGGACAAACAGGAACCTAACAGGAAGCTATTAAGTCACTTACATGTTCTGAAAATAGCTGCTCTACTCATCAATTTCAGATTCTAGGGAGATAACTTCACTGCACTGTAACACACTGACATAATTTTTTCTGCTTACTTAGACCATTCCTCTCTGTGTTTTTATCATTTTGCCATAATCTGAAAGAACACTCACAGATGCACCTTCACAAGTGAAGGCAGGACACAAACTCTATTTACATCAATGCAACACTTGATGTTGTATGTGAGCTCATTCAACTGTGTTGACAGGAACATTTTCCCAACTAATTCTGGTGCCTCTGACTTCGTGGTGAGACAGGTAAAGCAAAGCCAGCTTGATTATACACTCTGGTTGTTAGCTTTAACTGTTCATCTGCAACTTGGCTCCTGGAGATCAGTCTTAGCTGGCAGGGAAGTGGATGTAAATGATGCTCGTGTTGATGTTGGTCTGATGACTGCTGTCAGTGTGCTGGGCGTGGTGTTACATCCCTGAGCTGAGCTCTGTCCTCTGGCTATTAAATCTGAGCTTGGCTCTGTGCTTTGGGTGGAATTCCTGGGCTCAGCCCTGTCTTTTGGGTAGCATATTTGGGCTCAGCTCTTGTCCTTTGGGCTGCATTCACAAACTCAGCCCTGTCCTTTGGGTCGCACCCATAAACTCAGTTCTGTTCATAGGCTCACACCTCTGGCTCAGCTCTTGTCCTTTGGGTCACACCCCAGTCCTTTGGGTCACACCTCAGGCTCAGCCTTGTCCTTTGGGTCACACCCATAAACTCAACCTTGTCCTTTGGGTCGCACCCACAAACTCAGTTCTTCTGTTCATAGGCTCACACCTTGGGCTCAGCTCTTGTCCTTTGGCTCACACCCCAGTCCTTTGGGTCACACCTCAGGCTCAGCCTTGTCCTTTGAGTCGCACCCATAAGCTCAACCTTGTCCTTTGGGTCGCACCCATCAACTCAGTCCTGTCCTTTGGGTCGCACCCCTAAGCTCGGCCCTGTCCCTTGGGTCGCACCCATCAATTCAGCCCTGTCCTTTGGGTCACACCGCGGGCTCAGCCCGGTCCTTTGGGACAGGCCCGAGCCTCAGGCACTCCCGCAGCAGGAGCGCGGGCCGAGATCGCCGCCTGGTGGCCACGCACCGGCAGCGCCCGCGCAGGTCTCGCCCCCAGCCGTGCCAGTCCCCAGCATGGCTCCCGCCCCTCACAGCCGCCGCTGCCCTGGCTCGGTAGGGCCGCCTCACGTGGCGGGGATTGGAAGTGGCTCTGCTCGGCCCCGCCGCCGCTCAGCCCCTCAGCCCCGTGCCGGGCGGGAGCGCTCCCCGCCGCGCGGGCGCCCTCGCGTGGGCACCACGGCAGCCGCCCGTGGTCGCGGGGCGGTCCCGGGAGGCCTCTCGTGGGGCTCCCCCCGAGCGCCGGGCGGGAACGGCTGGGCTCCTCTAGAAACGGGCTCCTCTAGAAACGGGCTCCGTCCCGGCTCGGTCACACGGTGGCCAGTCCCCCGGGGAGCCGCCTGTGCCGCTGCTCTGTCTGCCCCGGGTGCCTAGTCCATGAGGTTTGCCTCACACCGCTAAATTCCACAGCTTTTGGATCTCTCGGAGATCTGCTGCAACCTCCCCTCCTGCATTATCTCCTTGGTCTCTTAATTCATGCTCGGCTTTCCCCTACACACTGCCTAAGATTTTTCTCAGCTTAAGTGATTCTTCATCTCACTTCAGTGCTCACTTCATCATCTCCTTAAAACCTGCAATCCAATCCCTGACAGTGAATCTTCTACCCCAAAAAATGGGTTCTCTGCATCCCAGGGACTTTCCTGGGGCGCAGGTCCGCTGGCAAGGCTCGTGCCCACAGCTTTGCTGTTCCGTGTAGCAGCGCGGCTCATCTGTGTCAGTCGGCAGAGCACATGGACGCGGGAGGTGAACCTCACTGCCAAACTGCTCACATTTGACAAAATCTGGGGTGCAGGGCCATTTGCTTAGCTGAAGGGTATTCTTAGCCATTGCAATGCTTTCAGCTTACTCCATTGGGTGCAGAGCAATGAGTGTTCCTGCACAAACCCTCCTGCAGCACTCCAGACCCTCCACTGATAAGGCCTTAATCAGCACATTTCATGGAGCTGTTCAATGAGTTGTGCCAAAGCTGTTAATAGTAGTGTGGAACAGGATCAGCTAAGTGCTGAGGCTTCTGCCTAAATTGTCAGATGCTATGTCACTGCAGAATGCCATCACCTCCCTGTAAATCAGCTTTCTCACTTGCAAAAAGTGGCAGAAGATCAGACGAGTCCCCTGAGATTAGAGGCAATGACAGATCAATTCAGTGACGCAGAAAAGTCTGAGTGCCCATCGTGCATCCTGAGTCGCCAGCAGCAGAGAGTGGGGGGACACAGCTGAGCTGTGCCACAGGGAGGAAGGGAGGGGGAAGATGGAAGGCACCAGCCCATCCATCTTCAGGTGGCATCAGGCTGTCTCAAGCCTTTCATCTGGTGCTTTAGCAAAGTTCAGATGCACTGGTTCGGAAGGATTTCTCTCAGCTCAAGGCAAGAAAAGCACTTTTACTTCTGTGCTTCTGCCTTCAAAGCATGCCCCGGTGTGTGTGCGCCGGGCCAGCCGCGCTGACCTGGGCTGTGTCTGTGACCAGACGCTGTGTCTGCTCAGGCTTCCTCTGCCGGGAAGGGTAAAGTCCCCTTTTGTCCGAGGGGCTCCCACAGCCCCTTGCTCAAAGGCGCGGCGATGCACGAAGCTCTGCCTCCATCTCCCGGGAGCTCTCCCTGGAGTCTCGGTCCGCCTGGACGTGGGCTGCCTGCAAACTCCTCAGCGCCGCGACGCGTGACGGCCCCGGGGCCCCTTCCCCCTCTTCTCGCCGCGCTCCGGCGGGGCCCGCCCTGACCCCAGCCCGGCCCCCCGCTCGCCGCGCTCCGCTCGCAGTCCGCCCGCCTCCGCCGGCCTGTGCGGACCTGCCGGGCCGGGCCGGGCACACCCAGCGGGGTGTGAGCGCAGCGGGAGCCGAGTGCTGGCACGCATGGGCCCGGCCAGAGCCCAGCCCCGCGCTCACCTGGCCCGGCTGCGGGAGCCCGACATCCGCGGCGAGCAGGTATTTTGTCCCGGGTGGCTGCCCCGGCCGTGAGGATGCTGCCAGGGCGGCACGGGGAGGGGGTGATCATCTGCGGGAAGCTGAGGGGGGAAGGAAGGGGTTTGCCTGTGTTGTTCCCACGCTCTGGAGAGCAGGAACGGGGAGCCCAGGGCTGGCTGCCCGGGCATGGGACTGAGAGCGGGGGATCTGGGCCAGGCTGTGCTGTTTTGGGGTCACCCTATGCTGAGCCCATGTTCTGTCCCCCGTCCTACGAGGAAAGGGAGCAGCGGGGTTAGGCACCAGCTCCTGCTGACCTGCCAGGTGGCACACAGCCTGGGCCGGCTCAGCTCAGCTCCTCCAGAACAAGGCAATCTTCATCTGAATTTGGCCACCTGGTTGTCCTGTGTGAACACCCCGGGACACAGAGGTCTTTGTGAGGCTGCCAGCACACGCTGCCGTGTCGGTGGCTGCGGCAATGGGTTTGTCACCCCTTCAGATTCCCCGTGCCTTGCACATGTGTGCTGTGGGGTTGTTTGGTGGGAGCTAAAGGAGGGGTCCTTCCAGCCCTGATGGACCCCCAGCTCCCACTCTGCTGCTCTCCCACTGGAGCTGGAGCAGAAGCTGAGCAGGGTCTGGTGTGTGCCTGTCCCTGCTCTGTCTGGGATGTGTGCCCTGTCTGGTTATGTTGTGCCATAACCACTGATGCTTCTGCTGCAGTTGCACTGTGAGCTGGAGAACAGGGTGGCATTTCCCCTCCAGACAGCACTGCTGGGGCAGATTTGTGACCAGTCCTGTGCCACTCTCTGCCAAGCTCCAGTCTTGGCAGCAACGTCCCTTGGAGCAGCTGAGTCTGAATTGCAGCTGGTGCCCACAGCCACTCCTCCTGTACTGCGTGGGAGCCTGACACCAGGAGCTGCGGACACCAGTGCTCTGCCCGTGTGAGCCGTGACAGGGGACAGTGTGACTCTAAGTGAAGGCTGCCTGAGCCCACTGGTCCCTGGTGGAAGTGGTGACTGTGCTTCTGGTGACAGCAGGGGTATGGGCCTGCAGCCAGAGCCCCTGGACATCAGGAAGGGAAATATCTGGACCTGTGGCTTCCTGTACTTGTGTTGATGACTTCTTCAGTGCCATCACTGAGCATGTCACAGCTGCTGGTCTGGTGCCTAGAAGGTGGAGGGTGCAGCAGATGTGGGGCTCTGTTTTGCTGCTTATCATCCTCTGTGCCTTGGCTGGCTGGACCTGCTGAGGACAGTCCCCAGACATCCCCCAGCCTGCAGAAGCTGCCTGGCCAGGGATGGGGTCCTGCGCTCAGGGTGGTACCTGCTGTATGTGACCCTGTGCTCTGTGTGGGTGCTGGGGCAGGCTCTGCACCTCAGCCCTGGAGACCCCCATAGTGGTGGTGTTTAGGAGCAGGGTGACAGGCTGGGGTGCTGCCCTCTTACAGGGGAGACCAGGCTGACCTTGGCCATAGCTAGGGCATGGCAGAGCTGCTCTGGTCTGGCTGGCTGGGCCAGGGAGGACCTGGGCTAGCTTTGCTCCCTCTCTCCACAGCTCAGATTGGAATGGGACACAGTTCTGTGAGGCACGCCATTGCCTCCAGCACTGGGGAGGATGTGGTCAGCTGGCTCTCTTGCCTGGTGCAGTGGTCACAGTGAAATGAGAGCCAGGCTTAATTTGCAGGGTGATAATGTTGCATAGAGTGCCTGGCCTGTTGGGGAGGTTGGGGTGAGGAGGAGGAGCAGCTCCACAGCAGGACAAGTGATAGTAAAGATGGGACATCTCCAGATGGATTGAGGAAGACCTTGTTTTGGGCTCCTTGTTTCTTCCAGCCAAACATCAGGAATCTGGGGATCTCAGCAAAGCATCCTGGCTCTCTCCCCGTGTGAGTGTTTGGGGCACTCAGTGGTGGCCCTGCCCCCAGGCTGGGTCTCTCTGACTGTAGAAATGGGTTCCCCCCCCATAACTGCCTCTCACGCACATCACCCCCCAAGCATTTGGGGTGCCTGCTCAGCTGCAGCTCTTCCAGCCCCCTTGGGATTCCTTAGTGTGCAGGTTGAGCTAAGGGGCTGCCAGGATGGTGCTGCATCAGCAAGGTCCTGGACTTAGGGGTCAGAACGGGAACTTCCCAGGCACTGGCATGGCACTGGGCAGTCCTTGTAGGTGGGGAGGCCTGGATGCAATGCTGCTGTCTGGCTAGGCTGCTTGCCCCTGGAACCTGCACAGTGGACCTGGCTCCCAGGCAGAGTGCTAAACCTTCGGCTGGGGAGCAGGCCCTGCTCCCTGCCAGCTCCAGACTTGCTCCAGCTTGTTGGGTGAAGGGTCCCAGCACAGCCTGCTGAACAGGTTGTGCTGCACCCTGTGCTGCTTCTTCCCCTGGCACCATGCCTTGCCTGGGGACACAGGCCAGCAGCCCCACCACTGTGTCCCAGCACTCTGGGCCACCTGCCAGCATACCTGGACACAAAATGCCTCTGTGCTCCATCCCCACGGGGTGGGGGCAGTGTGTTGGGAGGTCTGTGCCAACACGCTGTGTGTATGTCCCACAGGACACCTGACCTTTGCTCTGGGACAGTGTGCTGCCATGGCAGACCCCCCTGGTTGCTGCTCTGCCTGTGCCACCTGCCTGCTCTGCCCCTACAGCTGCCAGTGGATCACTGCCAGGAAGGAGAAGAGGAAGGGTTTGAGAACCACCAAGGTGATACTTGAGTCCTGCTGAGCTGGGGCTTGCCAGCTCCTTTGTGGGAGCCTCAGAGTGGTGGCTGGGGTGGGGAAGGGCTCTGGCTGGGATTCTCAGCCCAGACACTGAGCTGCTGAGCTCTTGCTGCTGCCCCTGCTTCCCAGGGCTGAGCCCCAGGAAAGCTGGGGAGCTGCCTGGCACCCTCACTGTCCAGGAACTGCCCTAGGCAGGAGCAGTGGGAGGGCGAGCTGTGCTCCTGCTGGGTGATAAGAAGGATGGAGCAGCAGCAGTGTGCATCTGCAGTGGGGCTTGCACGTGCCTGGAGCAGAGCAGAGCCCTGGGGCTGAGCTGGCAGCAGGTCCCGGGGCACCTGGCCAGGCACGTGGGAGACACAGTTCCTGGGCTGGGTGTGGCCCCACCAGGAGGGTGTCCCCAGCAATTTGTAACCTGGGACTGGTGAGGCCCTGGGATTCTCTGAGGTCTCCGACTCCCATGGGAGTGGCTCTGCTGCTGCTTGTCCTGTCTTGCCTGGAATGTACAAGTAAGTCTGTGTTGCTAGGTGTCCCTCTGGCACCTGTGGCATCCCTCACCTCCCCCACACACGTGGCACTAGTGCCTGTGGGCAATGTAGCTGGACCCAGTCTGAAGACTCACCACTATAAGGGCAGTTCTGAGGCCCTACACCCCTCTGCCCAGCCCACGAATCATCCAGCTAGAAAGGAGTGGGAGCTGGCTCCCTGCCCCTTCTTCTTCCAAAGTCCCTGTGTGTTCCCATGGAGTGCTGCATGGGTAAGGAGGCAGTCTTGCCACAGGGGCTGTCCTCCCCAGCCTGGCATAGGCAGATTTTCAGTTTGTTGTAGGACATGCTGATCCATTTTTTTTTTTTTTTTTTTGTAGCATGGGTCCAGCCAAAAGAGGCAGCCAGAGTAGCTCTGGTCCCTCTCCATGGGGCAGCTCAGTGTCTGGACCCCTGGGCCAGTTTCTGCTGTGACCCCCTGTGCTCCCCACTGCTGCTGGCTGGGTGACACCCAGGGGTCTCAGAAACCTGGCTGGGGGCTAGGTGCCCTGAGTCCATGTGTATAACTCTCGTCTCTGGCTTTCAGTATGACTGCAGCTGGTTCTTTTTCCTCTTCTGCGTCTTCCTCTTCACACTGGTGTGGCTCTACTTTGCTGTCATCATCCTCAATGATTTCCACAACTTCAACGAGTGAGTAGGATCCCACATCCAGCCTTGTTCCCCACATCACCCCTGCCCCTTTGACCCTCCCCTTTGCTGGCAGATTCATCTTCAGGCAGAGGAAGCTGTGGCTAGACTGGTCCCTGGTGCTGCTCATAGCTACGGCTGTGCTGATCAGCTACTCGTCTGTGCTGCTGGTGAGCCCCCCTGATCCACTGGGCTGGAGGGGATGGATCTGTGCTCAGAGCTGGGAGGAGCCCACAACATCTGGAGCGGGGTCAGCCTGAGCACAGCCAGAGCCCCTGCCTGTGCCAGGGGCCCAAGGTTCTGTGGCTGAGTCCCTGCCCTGTGCGGGATGAGGTGTGGGCACAGCCCAGCTCTGACAGCTCCTTGCCCTTGCAGGTCCTTGCTTTGTGCCTGCAGCTTTGTGGCCAGCCCTTGAAGCTACACTGGGTGCACAAGGTGAGAGACGGGGTGCAGGGACACGGTGCCTGCCCTGGCTGCCCTTGCACCTTCAGAAGCTAGGACCAGCCTACTGGGGCTGTGTATGGCTGCTGTGAGCCCACTAAGTGGCTGTGTGTCCCTGCTGAGCTGGGCTGCAGCTGTCAGTTCAGCCACATGTCTGTGGGATGGGAATATTCCCAGGGCTCAAAGCATGGCGCACAGAGCTCAGCTGCAAAGCCAGATGGGGAAAGTGGGGTGTCAGGGCTTGCAGGGGTTCATAAGGGATGAGGAGGACTCTGCCTGGCCTGCAAGATGCTGTGTGCTCCTCTTAACTGCCCTGTGTGTGCCCCACAGATCCTGCTGATCCTAACTGCCCTGGTGGTGGCAGCAGCCTTCACAGGGCTGGGAATAAAGTGGGCAGAAGAGTGGAAAAGTGCACGTATCTCCCTGCAGGTGAGTCACTCCAGTAGCAGGGACTTCCCAGCTGTGCCCAGTGCCCAGCCTGTGGGGTTGAGCTGAAGGGAGATGACTGAAGGCCCCAGCATGGCTCTGTGCACTGGGGGTCAATTCCCTGCCCTTGACTTCTGCTGCCTGGCCAGGCAAGGTGCTCCTTCTGCCACTGCAGTCCTGCCTGGCGCAGACTGATTGATGAATGGTGGCTGGAGTAGAGCAGGGGGTCTGTTCTGGCCCCCAGGAGCCTGTCCCTCCCTCCCTGGCACTGTGGATCTTCCAGCAGTACTGGCTGCAGGGGCAGATCGCTGGCATTGGAGCATGTGTATTTTGGGGACAGGGACTCGTGCTGGCTGACACCTTGGTTTTTTGTGCCTCCCCAGGCAACAGGTCCCTTCCTGCACATTGGAGCTGTGGGGGGAATGACGCTCCTTGCCTGGCCCCTGGCCAGCTTCATCTACCGCACCCGCAGTACAGGTAATCCCCCTCCAAGGTGTCCCCTGGTCAGCTTGGCTGGTACCCTGCTTCCTGCCACCCAGCTGAGCAGCACTGTTGGCAGAGGGGTGCTCAGGGAGCATCAGTGCAGTGGGAGCAGGTCCCCAGTGTGATAGTAATGCCTGCTTTTGGATGCTCCTCATGACGAGCCCTTGTTGCAGCTTCAGCCCTCCCTGCTTTGCAGCTGAAAGAGGGCTGCAGGTGGCAGAGTGCTGCAGAAGTGCCGAGCTGGGCAAGGACACGTAGTGGGCCAAGAATAAATCCGCAGTGTTCCTGAGGCTGGGGATGCAATGTTTGACCTAGGGCAAAGACAGGTTAATGCCAGGTGAAGCATCCTTGGCTTATTCCTAGTGACCTGCAAAATGCTTCCTCTGTACCTCATCCCTCTCTCTGTGCCTGCAGGTCTGAAGGTGTTTCTGCTGCTTGTGTACTGTGCAGCAATGATTGCACTGTACCTGGCTCCCTTGGGAATCACCTCCCCTTGCATCATGGAGGAGGAACAGCTGCCCCCCAAGCCAGCCCTAGTTGGCCATCGAGGAGCACCCATGGTGAGTGACCAGCACCCTGGCAGTGGTCAGGGTGGATGGGGGCAGGCTGCTGGGGCAGGAAAAGCCAGGCTGTGCCTGGCTGTGGGACACAGATCCTTGTGGCCACAGGCCTGGACAAGCTCTGGCCAGCCCAGAACAGTGGTATCCCCACAGCAGCCAGGTCAGCTCAGGTTTGGAGGATGGGTGAGCACAGGGTGAGGAGGGGGTGGCAGTAGCTGCAGGACAGAGCTGATTCCTGACCACTCTGGATCAGGAGCATACAGCTCTCAGCAGACAGCCTGGCTGTGAAGTCTGGGCTGGGGAGCAGGGACAAGGCAGTCTCTGGCTGTCTATCCCCAGTCCTTTTCCATCCCCCACCATGCCCAGGTCACCCCAGTCTCATTGTGGTTACCCTAGAGCCCAGCCAAGCTGCTGGGTGCAGGCAGGATTTGTTCCTGCCCCATCCTGCCCCATCCCGCCCATGCTCTCTGCACTAACACCGTTCCTTTTTCCAGCTGGCCCCCGAGAACACCCTCATGTCACTGCACAAGGCAGTGGACTGTGATGTGCAAGTCTTTGAGACAGACGTCATGGTGAGGTAAAGGGGCTCGGAGGGAGGAAGGAGTCTGTGTATCCTGGGATGTCACCTCCCACAGGGGGCATTCTGGAAGACACTTGGAGGACTGATAGAGCCTGCATTTGGAGGCAGCCCTGTTCAAAGGGTTCTGCCACTCCCACCTTCCCAGTATGGGACTGGCTCCAGCTTGGTGTCCCAATGATTTGGGAGAGGTGCTGGATTTCTGTCCTCCCCATACAGATTGCCTTCTGGGCAGGGAGGCTCCATCAGGGGAGGGGTACTGCTTGGAAAACAGACCCTGGCTGCATGCATCTCATGTAATCCTGTTATTGGGACAGCTGTTTCAGAGAGCAAGGAACTGCTTGGTTGCTGGCTTGGTGTCTAGGTGCACATATTTTGTGTAAAGGGCCACAAGTAGAATAAGGGTGGGGGTTACTCTAGCAGGTGTCTGGGAGGGGATAGAAATGCCTGGGTGGGGATAGGAAATGAACAGCTTACAACATATGGCTTTCCTCTGTGCTCCTTTGTCAGTGCTGATGGGGTCCCATTCCTCATGCATGACGAGGAACTCACCAGGACTACCAACGTGCAGGCTGTGTTCCCTCAGAGGGCTGCCCTGAACAGCACTGCCTTCAACTGGACAGACCTCCAGCAGCTGAATGCTGGCAGCTGGTTTCTGGAGGTCAGGAATGTCCTTAGGGTGGCTGGTGAGAAGTGGGTGCATTTTGGGGTGAAGCATTAGCCCTGCCCTGGGGCTCCAGAACCTCTGGAGCACTGGTCCTAGCAGACACCTGGACAAGGTGCAGAAGCCTGCACAAATCCCTTGGGTGCGGTTATGCCCCAAGCTGGGGTTTGTTCTGACTCCTCAGCTGAGTCATAGAGGAGGCTCTTTGAGAGGGGATGTCTCCTGTTTGCTCTGAGCTGCACAGCCTGCCTGGGCCTGAAGGCAGCTGTGGCCAGGCTCTTCCCAAAAGGTGATTAACTACTGCTGAGCAGCTCTGAATGCCCACGGGTGTTGGGGCTGCTTGAATTCTCTTGATAGTGGGGAGAAGGGTAGAGGTGCCCATGGATGCGCATAGGGAGGTTCCCTGTGCCTGTCTGCACTGGAGAGCACATGGAGAGGCCAGTGTAGGAAACTGAGAGTCTGAGACAGGCAGCAGTTTGGGCTGTGGAAGCTTACAGGTGGTCTGCCTGTGATGACTGCCCCTCTCTCACCCTTGCAGCGGAGGCCATTTCGCACTGTGCAGAGCCTTTCTCCTGGTGATCGCAAGGAGGCAGCTAAACAGAGGATCCCATCCCTGGGACAGGCTCTAGAGGCAGCCAAGCAGAGCAACATCTCCATCATGTTTGACCTTCGGCCTGAGAACCACAGTGACTACCAGAACTTTGTCAATGTCACACTGGAAGTGATTTTACAGTCAGGCATCCCGCTGCAGCAGGTGAGCTGGTCACCACCCCAGCCCTGCCAGGCCCTGCTGTCACACCCCTGCCATGGTGGGAGGTGCCCTGCTGGCCACAATGACCATCCCTGGCCCCCTATACACCACGTCCCCATACGTGATCTCTGCTGGGCAGCCCTGCCCAGGTGTGGGGTTCTCTAGCTGGGAGAAGTTGCCAATAATTAGGATTTAATGCCAACTATCCCTCCAAATACTTCATACCCCCCCAAATACTTTGGTTTCCCAGCACTGGCCACCCTGGTGTGTAAACAATGACTCAGTCTAGGGAGGAGGCCAACACTGCCAGCATGAGCAGGAATACAATGCTGAGGCTTCTACCTCCCCACACTCCACCACACCTCACCCTGCAGCTCTTGGACTCCTGCTGCACCCTCCTCTGTTCCCTTTATGCTTCATCCAGGCCCTGCAGCACAGGATATGTGCTGCCCTCAGGGGACAAATCAGCACTCAAATCACCTTCCTTGGCCCTCTGGGAATGCAGAGCAGGAGGGGACATAGAAAAGACTTTCCTGTAGTGCTGATCCAAGGTGCATTCTTGCTGCAGAGTTGGGGATAAATGGATTCACTTCTTTAGCCATTCAAGGACCCAGAAAGGACTTAATTGTTGCAGTTTCCTAGGCTGGAACTGCTTTCTCCCTTCAGTGGGACCTGTATTTATTTCTTGGCTGGGGCAAGTTCTCAGGAGACTGTCCTGGCTGAGATCCTCATGGAGGAGCTGAAAGTGGAGATGGGAGGCAGGAAGCAGCTGTTTAAGACAGCCATGTGGGTCTGGACATGCAAGGGAATATTGGAAGAGAGCAAACTCTGTGGAGCACCTCTCCTCTGCACGTGTTCTCTGGCTCTTGCCTAGATCCTCTGGCTTCCAGATGGGTTCAGGGAAGATGTGAAACAGCAGGCCCCAGGTGTCCAGCACATCTATGGCCGGAAGAGACTCGAGAATGAGATGGAGCCAGTACTGCACGTCAATCTGCCCTACCAGGACATGAGCTCTGAGGAGATCAGGTGAGAACGCTTTCTCCAAGTACCTGGGAGCTGTGGGGTTCTGGGGACTGTCCCAGCAGAGGTGAGGGTGCTGAGCACTGGTGTGCTTCTGGGAAGAGCTGGGCGTGTGCCTTGTGAACAAGTGTTCCTGTCAGGGCTGGTGCAGAGGATGGAGCTGGCTGCAGTCCTCTGCCCTGCCAGCAAATCTGCCCTTGGCCTGGAAATCCAGCTCCATGTGGCTACAAATGCTGGATCATATCTCAGGTGTACAGCCCCCTCTGGCTGTGCAGAGTGTGGTGACACCCTTCTGTCTGCTACTCTGACCACGGCTGTCCCCACGCAGGCAGTACCGCCAGGACAACATCTCTGTCAACTTGTATGTGGTGAACCAGCCCTGGCTCTTCTCTGTGCTGTGGTGCTCAGGGGTGAGCTCTGTCACCACCAATGCCTGCCAGGTGCTGAAGGAGATGAAACGCCCCATCTGGCTGCTTGTAAGTGACCCCTCCATCCTTCCTGCCCCACAGCCCTGTGTCCCAGGCACTTGTGGGTTCCTTTCTTCAGCAGCCCTGTGCAGCTGCCTGGAAGCTGACATGTACCTGCAACCCTGCAGAAGGGACTGGTGACACAGCAGGCAGGGCTGTGCCACAGCACACCATTCCTAGCTGGTGTTCAATGGCTTGTCTCATTGCCTTGCAGCCCAGCAGCACATACTTCATGATCTGGATCGTTGTAGACTGCTTTTCCTTCCTCATTGTCATCTGGGCCTTTGTCTTGATGAAGTAGGTTTGATCCTTTCCCCCTCCCAAGGCAGGTATGTTGGGGGGTGTTTTAGTGTGCCTTGAGTGGCTGGTGCAGACCCAAACCTGCTGCCACCCCTCTCTGGACTCAGAACCTGTCTAGCTAAGAAAGGCAGAAGTGTGTGGAGGCATCTTTTATCTCCAAGCTGCAGCTAAAAGTCTGCTCTGACCCTGCCTCAAGCTGCTGGATGCCTTAGTTCACACTTCCTAACCCACTCTGCGCCCCAGAGCTTGGTGGGCTGAGGCTGGGGGATCTTGGTCCTGCTCCTTTTTACCAGTGCTGCAAGCACTGAGAGCAGTTCCCTGTGGGGCTGCGGGGCCCCACAGCCTCCAGCTGGCAGCTCAGGGGAGGGAATGGTGAGACCAGACTTGCATGCTAACATCGATTCTGTTCCATCTCCTAGGAAATGTTCCCACAGAAGACAGCCAGCGGGTGAGTGTGCACAGAATGGGAGCTTCCCTCCCTTGGAGCCAGGCTCTGCCTGTGGGACTCTCCCTCACAGGCAGCTTTCCCCAGAAAATGTGATGAGTGGTTTGGGATGGCTGGGGGAGGGAAGGGAATCCCAGCCCAGGGAGTTCCTCCTGTCCTGCCCTTGCCAGGCAGCCCTGTGGGACAGCACTAGGGAATCCCACATTCCCTGAATATCCTCAAACCTGCTTTTCAGGCTACTCCGCCTGTCTCTGCAGGATGGTGGCTGCCCACAATGACTGGTTTTTCTCTGTCTCCTCAGAGTCTGAGACGGATGTGCTGCTCACAAAGATCAACAGCTTGCTGCAAGAGTGACGCCTTCTTCAGCTGCGGGGAGGGGCAGCCAGAGCCCTGCACAGCTCAGGCGGGGAGCACTCCTCAGGCCAGCTTCGAGGCTCCTTTCCTCCGAGCCGCCCTTCTACCGTGGCCTTCCTGGCTCCTTTCATGGTGCACAGCTGCCCTCAGCTGAAAAGACTTGGAACTGGGTTCTCATTTCCCACTGGCAGCGAGGAACTAAAGCTTTGCAGGGATGGCCTAGGGGCAGAATATTGATCCAGCAGTGCTGGAGCTGAGACCTCTCCGTTGGGGTTTGGACAGCAGTGGGGATTTGGGTCGCTGTTTGGTGCAGGGGTAGGGCTGTTTCTGCCTGTTGTCAGCAGCTCTGCAGCCAGGGATGGGGCACCTGGTTTAAAGGCTGCTCTCCTGGGGGCTGCCCTGTCCCATGGCTTGGAAGGAGGATGTGGAGTGGCTTTTCACAAGACAAAGTCTGCTGCTGGCTTCATGTTGACGGGGACAGGGTCAGTCACTCCATGCAGCCGTTGATGCCTGTTGCTGGGGGAAGAAAAGGAGCAGGGCTGGGGGTGGTGGGTGTCAGGGGCTGGCAGGACCGCGCTCACGCTCCTGCTGCTGCTCCAGGGCAGCAGAGGGAGCGGTGGGACTCGGCATCGGTCACGTTGCAGCAGGGCCTTGAAGGGGGAGAGGGCTACCGTGTCCGTTTGACTTGTTGCTGTCTATTTATGTCAATAAAGCAGAGGAGCGGTAGACAGAGCCCGCAGGGGTGCGGCGGGCACGTCCGCGTGCTCTCTTCCGCACCTTTCCCTGCCGGCGGCGCTGCCGGCGCGGAGAAGGAGCCGGCGGAGCCCGGACGGCACCGGCCCGGGGCGGGCTCGCTCGGCGGCGCCTCCGTGCCTCCTACTGCCGGCGCGGGGAGCCGGGCCCTCCGCAGCGGGCCGGGCCGGGAGGCCGGCCGGGCGGGGCAGGCCGAGCCTGCCGGCGGCTCCAAGCGGTCGCGCCGCGGGGCACGGCGGCGGTGGCGGGGCGCTCCCGGAGGCGGTGCCGGCGCCGGGGGCGGCTCCCGGCCGGCTCGGGCGGGGCGGGCCGGGGTGGGGCGGGCGGCGGCTCGGCCGCTCGTGGGCTGGCGCGGAGCGGAGCGGCCGTCGGCCACGGCGGAGCGATGATCCGCCGGGAAGGTAAGGAGCGCGCTGCCCGGCCGTGCCCGCCGCGCCGGGGCACCGCGCCCCGCGCTCAACAAGTGTCTGCCCCGCCGGGACCGCGCCCGGTACTCCGCGCTCCTGCCCGGTGCTCCCGCCCTCGCTCCCCACCGCCGGCGGCCGTGCGACCCCGGGGTTAAGACCCGAAGACTGAGAGCCCTCGCTCCAGGCCCTCCTCGGGCCGTGGGCACGTTGTGCTGCCGAGGCTCAGAGTGGGTGGCCGTGGGATGCTCTGCTCGCAGCTCCCCTGCGTGCTGCGGGGAGGAGAGCGGGCATGGGGGTTTGGGCTCTGCGAGGAGGGATTTAGTGAGGCTTGCATGCACCTTGGGCACGTGGAGATGGGCCTTGCACTCCATGTGCTATTTCCTGGGAGCTGTAGGAAGGGTCCTGTGGTCTCCCTGCCGCTCTGCGTGCACAACATTTGCCCAGATCGGGGGCAGCAGTGACCTGCTCCAGCTGCTGTCACAGGTACGAGTGGCCAGCAGCGCAGGGGTCAGCGCGGTGCATGCTGCCTTTGCTGCACAGCCTGGGCTGCAGTGGGAAGTTTACACCAGGTTTGCAGTCTTTGTGTCCAGTGGAGCCCTAGCTCTCCATCTGCTTCTTTAGTTCTACTGATAAGGTCAGGAATGACCAAGCAATGACATCTCAGCCCTGCTCATGGTATGCTGGGCAGTGTCTGAAGCCGCTGTTTTATCTTGCAGAAAAGCAAGCTCTTAGTAATAGTGCAGAGCTAGGATCACCATAAAGCTCCAGGAAGTCCCTGCTTTATCTGGAGCAAGTGTGAAGCTCAGCTCCAAGTCAGAGCTGTTCACGCTTCCCCAGACTCCTTTCCCTGTTCTGCTCCCACGGTGAGTCAGTATGGGCTGGTGACACAGGCAGGAGGACCCCCTTTCCCTTTCGGCCAAGCAGAAGCTGGGAGGCTGGGGAGCTGGGACACCAGGTGGCACATACCCGAGCAGACACAGGCGCCCTTGTTTGATGACCTGAATTCTCGAGAGCCCTGTGATGAGCAGGGTCATCCTTTCTGCATGAGTTCCTGGCTTAAAAGATGAGTCTCCAGCAGTGGCGGGACAGCTTCCCTGCCTTCTCACACAGACACTCTTTGTCTGCAGTCTGCCTGGGTGACAAAGGGAAATAACCACTGATGGGGCAGGGATGGTGTCAAGGTCCACAGGAGCTCACCACCTGCCTGAGGCATGGGTCACATCTGGGGTTGGGGCTGCACTGGTAGCTCTGGCTGGCTGCCCAGAGAAGTGTGGAGGTGTTCAGGCAGAGAAATCACAGCTCCACTATTTTAGGTCCAGGGATTTCTCTCGCTATGTCGAGCCCAGTCATTAACCAAAATGTTGCTTCATGGCAGCCTCCAGCTCCCCTCTTCACCAGCATCTCCTCTGGCCCCAAGGCATCGTGTTCATTTCCCACTTGTCTCCTGTTGACCCACGGCTGCTTGCTGTTTTGAGCAATTCTAATGCTTCACCCTGTAGAAACACCCAAGTTTTGCCACTCCTGTAGCTGAGCTGTTTGCACTACGTGAATGGGCCTACGCTCAGCTTTGCTGCAGCCATCTGGCCCTATGTGGGAGGCTGCAGTTCCTGCAGTAGTATTCATAGCCCTGTGCAATCAGAATGTGTCCAGCTCCTGAACAGCTTCTGTGCCTGGGAGGTGGCAGAGGTGTTCAGGCCACCCAGTGCCACAGGGTTCTGAGTTGAGTCAATCTGATTTTAGCCTCTGATTTTCAGGGTTGGTGGCAGAACTCCCTCTCCTCCAGTCCCTGACCAGGTCTCCGCCATGGGCCCTCAGTACCTTTCAGCAGAGTTAGCTTTCCAGGTGTGTGTAAGGAGGCTGCTTTTGTGGCTGTCTGACTTAAAAATCCAGACTGGAAGGCAGCTTGAGGCATTATCCCAGGCTGCACTCGAGCCTTCCCTTAACATCCTGCAATGTTAATGCCTTGTTACTCCTGTGTCGTCTCTGCAGACACTGAACGGGCAGTGGAAATTCTGACCAGATACCAAAGCACCCTGCGGTCCCCGGAGGAGCAGGAGTTAAAAGCTTCCATTGGAAAAGTCTCGCACATCTTCCAAAGTGAACTCTTCCAGGCTCTGCTGGGTAAGCCCCTGCCTTGCAGTCCTTTGCAGTCCTTGCAGCCTTATGTTGAGTGGGGTCTCCCGGGAGCCTGATCCCACGCCAGAGCCTGGCACTGACCAGTGCATTCTGTGGAAGCACATAGCATGTAATGCCAGGGAGCTGGGCTGTCTTTCCCCTCCAGGGCTTAGGCAGGAGATACCAGGGCTGCAATCACTGGGTGTGTGTAGTGAACAGCATTCCTCAGTCTGATTGAGGACAAGGGGTAAAACCTTAATCAGGCCATGCCTGATCTATCCAGCACCTGCTAAGGGATCCTGCCCTGCTGTGAGTACTCTCTGTGCAGTGCAGGTGTGGTGTGTCCAGGAAGGAAAACTAATTTTTTCTGTCTTTAAGAAAGAATCAACATGTACCCAAGCTTGTTTGGGCTATTCTGGTCTTTCTTGTTCTTAGACCCACCAGCACTTGTAAGAAACACACTGTTCCAGCAGCTTCATTTCACACAAGACTTAACAGCAAGGCTTATCTTGAGGCTGGACACAAGAAAATGGCATTTTTGAACACTATATAAAGTTCTCCATGTGGACTGAGACAAATGCAGCTGAAGTCTTTTTGGACTATGCAGCTTCTCTGTGCAAGACACAAAACTGTCCTACTATTCTCCTTACATTCTGTTCACTGTGGGCCTCAGGAAATGCACGCAGCCCTGGTGGTTTCTGTTCCTGGACCTCCTGGGAGAAAAGCTCAGTTTCCCTGGTGGGAAGGAAGGGAAAGCACCCCAGAGGCTCTGCACTCTTAGAGGAAGACCCAGACCGTAGGGTGCAGAGCTCCACCACTGTGGCTCACTCTCAGTGCATTTTCACCCAAGGCTGTCTCAGCCTTGGTGCTCCCCCTTGCTGTTCTCTTGGCAGTTCTCACCTTTTCTTCACACCTCTGCAGCCAGAGTTCCACTTCTGGGCCTGCAGACGTGAGTTGCCACCAGCTCCTCTGTGCTTCAGGTTTTCCATTGAAAATGAAGTTGAGTGCTGTGTCCTGAGCAATTTTATTCTATCATTTTTTCCTCTCTTGCTGTTGGAACATCACCTGGAAATTTTCAGTCCCAGAATGGCCTTTTAAAGGTCTTGTGCTGGAATGTCTGTGTCAGCAGCAGCAGAGACATGTGCCAAAGGTGCACTCCTTAAGGCAGGTGGACCCCCACACTGAAGGAGCCAGTGTACATCTTCTTTCTTATCTCTTAATTTATACAACCCGCTCTCTAAATGATCCCGAGCAGGGCTGTGACCTTGACCAACCTGACATTAGCCCAACACCCCTGGCTGCTTTTGTGTGCTGGCCAGTCCTCCCTGGGGCTGTGTGAGGGCAGCAAAGCAGCTTTCCCAAGGCCCAGGGCTGTTGCTGTTAGTGCAGAAGTGCTGTGGAGAGAGAGTGGCTGCAGGGAACACGTCTGCACGCACGCCGAGCTGGCTGCAGCTGCACGCTGGCAGGCGGATGCTGCAGAGTCCCCAGCTCCCTGCTCTCAGCCATTTGTCTCAGTGTCCTATCACAGAGTCCCCAGCTCCCTGCTCTCAGCCGTTTGTCTCAGTGTCCTATCACAGAGTCCCCAGCTCCCTGCTCTCAGCCGTTTGTCTCGGTGTCCTATCAGCCCTGGCACGAGGGAGTGTTGGGAGTGTCGCTTGTTTACTGGTGACCTTTTCAGCTGGTTTAACAGGATATTAATTCCCGTGCCAGAGCGAGCCTTTCTCTCAATGTGTTTACCTAAACTAGGAATTTGCATTAATTACTTCCGCCCCCCCCCCCCTTCTCCTTGGAGTGTAGGTTTGTGAATTCCTCTGTCCCAGCATGGACATTGTGTGCTCACTGTGGCCATACACAGCTGGCACACACTGGGTTGCCTCGTGTCCACGGTCCATACCCACTGGAGCACAGTAACAACACTGCAAGGGTGACAGAACATTTCTATTTTCATTTTTATTTTCACCCCTCCTTTTCCCAGGGGGCCAGTATGTCTCTGTCTGAAGTCTGCTCCGAGTCACAGGGCTGGCTCAGTGTGGGAGAAGGATTTGCAGGAGAGCACAGACACTGCTCAGTGCAAGAGCTGTCTCACTGCCCCACACCATGCCAGATGCTTCTGGCTCTGGAGAGGCCTTAGCCTGCAGAAGTCCCTACTCTTGCAACCTTTCAGCAACACAGCACTGCTTTTTTTCAGCCCCTGGGGAAGGTGAATGTGTGAGCATGGTGCATCCCTGTCCTCAGGCCACCTGCTCCTGCAGGTAATGCTTTCCGAGAGTACACGTGGGCTGATTGAAGTTTGAACAGCAAAATGTATCGGGCCGTAGTAGAGCTACCAGCAGTGCCAAACACCATGGAGTTTGCCAAGTCAGTCCACATGAAAAATGCTAGGAATATGACTTCCATTTTTTTTTTTTTTTTTTTTTTAAGAATAAGCTGTTTTGGGGTCTCCAGAAGCCCCAGTCTGTATTGTGTCCAGGATGCGTTGGTGTTGTGCTGAATATATCAGTCCCTGCGATTGTGGCCAGTGTTGCTCTGCACATGCACCATGTTCTGCCAGACTCCTCTGAGCCCAGCCCCTCTTGTGACCACCCCTGTCCCTGGAGCTGCCTGTGCTGGGGGCACGCTGCCTGTGCCAGGACAGCTCCTGTCCCAGTGGTTCTGCGGCTGGCTCAGCTCGGCACAGCGGTGCGGGAGCCGCTCTGCGCTGGAATGTGCCAAACCCTGCTCCGCACAAAAGAAATTCCTTGGCTGTGCAGAGGGAAAACAGGCTGTGCTGGCTCCCTTCTCCTGGCCCCTCTCTCCCTGTGTCTGAGGCTGTGGAGCCAAGTGCGTGACTTGCAAGGAAGCAGCCCAGCAAAGGGGTGCTCCAGGAGCCTGGGTTGGGGTGAGGGTGGCCTTGCTTTCCCTTTGCTCGGTGGAGCCCCTCAGGGAGATGCTTGGTCTCTTGTGCTGCTGGGGAGGATGGGGCTTGCACACAAAAGCAGCTCCCTGACCTTTCCTTCCCAGAGCCGGGGCTGAAAGGGGCTGTTGTGCCCTTTGCAGCAGGAGAAGCTGGTGGACAGGCAGGGTTTGTGTATGTCCAGCTATCCCAGCTGCCAGCAGCCCAAGGGGCTGAGCTCCTCCCAAAAATCCTCTGGGACTCAGCTTCTCTCCTGTGCCTGAGCAGTGGCCAGTGCAGACCTCTGTAGATCATGTCAGCTGCTTGGGCCCCCAGTCTTCCCCTGCAGCTCCTTTTAGCCTTTAAAAGATTCCTCGTGAGCATCCTGATGTGGTGAAGGCAGAAGGAGGGGCAGGTAGTGCTTCCCTTGGTGCAAAACCCCAGCAAAACCAGCTTGCTAACAGCACAGC
Organism: Muscicapa striata striata; assembly: GCA_030060385.1. Taxonomy (NCBI): domain Eukaryota; kingdom Metazoa; phylum Chordata; class Aves; order Passeriformes; family Muscicapidae; genus Muscicapa; species Muscicapa striata. The sequence continues at coordinate 116,182 of JAREIS010000328.1, read as the reverse complement.
TGGGGATGGTGGTAATGGCTTCACCAGGTGGCTGCAGGAGCCAGCGTGGAAAACTAGAAGAATCTGGAGACTTCCCAACCCTGAGGACTCATCCTCTTGCAGATTTACCCATAGCAAGGATGGAAACTTGCAGCCTGCTTGAAAAAGATCTGCTATGGCAGCCATGGGTGTGAATGGCAGTGGGGCCATGGCTGGGGGCCTGGTGTGAGGCTGGGGTTTGTGCTTGGGGTAAATCTGTGGTGCTGCAGCTGGTGACAGTGCATGCATTGGGGAAGAAATGTCATTTTCTGGAAGTGCATGTGCTGTCTGGCACAAGGGCAATGCGTTAACGCAAAGATGCTGGTGCTATAGAAATAGTTAATGACATTTATTTGACATGTTAACACCAGGAAAAAATTTTAAACAATTTTAATCTCTGTAAATCTCGAGTTACTTTTCCTTATTAGATCCAGAATGGATTTACATGTGATCACACAGAAACTGGGCTGTAAGACAGAACTTGCAGCTTATCTTTTGCTACCACCAGGTCCTCTTATGGAGGCTTTTCAGGTAGTGCTGCTCTTAAAGTACACAGGTGAGGCAGACTTGTGTGAAATTTGTGATGCTCACAAGAAATTAGGGAAACCAGCATATATTTAAATTATCTTAATGCCACGTGCTTGTGTCCTAAAATGTACTTCTGTCCTTTGCTGCCTGAACCCTGTCCACCAATCCTGAAACTCCTCTAATCCCTTGTGCCAGCAACAATTCTCTCTTTTGGCAAGCACCTAAACTGGGCTGAGGGTTTTGGAGGTGGAGAGTGGCTGCTTTGGGGGACAAGTTTCCTGCCCTTCAGGTTCCTTGCCAGCTTGGCTGCCCAAGGCTGTGTTCCTGCAGCAGATGGATGACAAACGGGGATGCCAGCAGCAGCACACCCCCACAATGGGGCTGTTCAAATCATGTTTTCATTCTTGCAAAGTTTTGTGTGTTCCCAACATAATCCATGCAGACAGAAACTGCTGCTATCCTGTTACGCAATTATTATTTTTATAACCAGAGGGAGAGATGTTTTAGCACGAAAACAAAGTCCAGTTTCTCTGGCTGTGAAGTGAGTGCTTGCTGTGACCTTGTGTCTGATTTGGGAGGGTGTCAGGGGCTGCCAGCAGCACAGGGGCTGTAGAAGGGGTGCCCCAGGTGCAGTGGGTACATCTGGGGGCTCCCACTCGTCCTGTCGTTGCCAGTTGCCACATGTCTCCCAGGGCACAGGACAGAGCCTGGCAGCACAAAACAGCAGCTCCAAAAGTGGCACTGATGCCAAGCAGTGGCACGGTGCTCCCTGCACTCGGGCAGCCACAGAGCCTGGCTGGGCTGCCCTTGGGCACCCAGCTGGTCTGCCAGCAGCTGAGATTTATAACAGCTTTGCCCCTACAGCTGGGAGGTCAGCAGACCAGGCAGCCCCTGGGAGCTGGAAGATGGAGGTTGAAGCTGCTCTTAACCATCTGCATCAGGGATGTGCTGTGCAGTGCATGGACACGTGGTTAAGTGCTGAGGGAGAGGATGGGGAATTGTGCCTGGGCATGCAGCCCTGCTCTCTGAAAGTATCCCCGGTGTCATGGGCAGAGCGGGAGCTTCAGACAAAGTTTATTATAAAATCCTCCTGTTGAGTCACAAGGTGAAGAAAGGACACCCTTCCTTTCTAAACTCATTCTCCGAGAGGAGCCTGGGTGCAGCTGGATACAATTTAGCCCCAGACTTTGTCAATGGTGTATGTCTAAAGGATTATACAGGTGTAATTGAACCTTTATACAACTTCGTCCCACAGGATTAAGGATGATAAACCTAATGTATTTATATAAATATATTAAAGGATTTGTTTAAATTTATTTCAATAATGATAAGGATTAGAGAATAAAAAAGAGCTTAATCAGAATTATTTACTAAGCAGTGTGGATAGCAATAACTACTAGTGTAGTGCACTGTTTTTGAAACAATATTAAAGCAATTATATTAAAGCTAGCTAAACAATTATTAAGTAGAGATTGATATTACTCACCCATACCAATGACCAAAGGCAGATCTCTTTGATTCAGCCTTGAGGGGTGTCCCCACTCAAGAGAAGGGTCTTCATGCACCTTAGGGAGGTGTGATAGAAGTCCTCACTGTGCAAAAGTGTGACTGGCCTTTTATAGTATAAAGTGATTGACTGTCAGTCATATGCATTTTTTAGATTACGTGTTATCAGACTTAATCAGCAAAATATGCTTTGTGCTGAAAAAGGCGTGAGCAGGTCTTTAGTTTCTTCTTCTCACCACTCCTGACTCTCACCTCCATATCAGGGAGTCCATATGATTCTTGCTGCTCCCAGTTCAGTGAGGGAGCATGTCTTGCATGTCCTTGTGGTGGAGTCTGAGAGTTTAGTCAAGCTGGTCTCAGTGTTCTTCAGCACTAAGAACAGCAGACCCTCCTCACCTGATCTTATCACTGCTCAGCAGACCCTCCTCTCTCAGGCCTTCACTGATGAACTTGTTAGACAAATTTCCAGCTGCTGTATCTCTGCTTAAGCAGAGCATCCTGCTACACCTGGGGAACAGCCTCAGGCACAGTGGTCAGTGTGTCCCTGCTTACAGTGCCAATGCTCACCAGATTTCCTGTTGAAATCTCTGTGACATGGGCATTTAACACCTCCTGGTGCCATGGTGTGACATAGTTTCAGGTGAGAAATAACAGACTGGAGGGCAAGTGGAAGTGCTCCATCCATGAGCTCCCAGGGAGTGCCATGAGAATGGCCACATCCCCCTCAAGCTGAGACTCACAGCTTGCCCCTCGAGTCACTCACAGAGGAGCAGCTCTTCAGCTTCCTCCACAGCAGACGCAGGTACAGAAAATGAACTCAGGTTCCTGCTGTGTCCTTTCCTGCTTCAAGTGCTCATTTATGCTGCCTTGACTTCTTGGCCCTGCCCGCTCTGCCAGGCTTCCTGTTTCCCAGGTGCTTGAAGGGATTTATTACTCTTTTTATGGCTTTTGGAAGGCGTTTACCAAACTTTTTTGGCCGACCTTTTGGAACTTTACCTTTAACCTGTCAGCATTTACCATCCATTCTGGTTTTCTCATTTAGATGCAGCTTCAGCAGTTTAGATGAATGTCTTCTCATTTTCAATAGCCTCTCTTCCTCTGCAGTCAAGCCTTGCTTTCCTCCCTTTTGCCTTTACAGTATCCTCCAGCCAGACACTTCATGTCTATTTTGATGTCCCAGTGGGTCTCTCTAAGTAAGCTCAAAGCTTCCCACAAGTTTTTGTTACCCCTTTCAGTTTCTTCATAAAAACAAGTTCTCACTTCTGATGTAGTTTCCTTTTTGAAATTAAACACTTCTGCAGTGGATATGCTGACCACTCTGGAGGTGCTGGCTCTGGAGATAAACTTGGGGCTGCCAGGAGCCAGCAGCTGCCTGAGTGTGCAGCAGTGGGGACTTCCTTAGGGAGGAGCAGAGACCACTGCAGCCCTTCTGCTCCCTGGAATCCTCTGTGTGTGACCTGGGGAGGGTAAAATCCTCCTGGCTGGGCTAGGAGAGGGTCTCAGCTCCCAGAGCTCCTCTGGAACTATACCTGGGCAGCAGCTCTCAGGTCTCACTCTCACCCCATAACTGTCTCTGGAGTAGTGAGGGCTGGGATGTCCCATTTTCATACCTCTCTCTAGACCAACTATGGTTTACAGCAGCAAACTGAGGTCTTTGGAGTCCAGAATGAGGGTATCTGTTGTGGTTGTGTGCAGGTTACATCGTGCTAGGTGAGAAGAGGGGGATACCAGGGAGGGAGCTAGGGTTAGCAGAGCTGTAGTCATCAGCTTTAGAGCTTGTACATTGAGTGCCCTGTGGCTTCTCTGCCTGTCCCCCTGGGAAGGGAGCCCCTTCACAGGCCAGGGGTGCTGGGGGTCAGGGATGGGGAGGGAATAGCACATCAGCATCAGGGCAGGCATGCCTGGGGCTGGCACAGCCTGGAGGAGAGCAGGATGGGTTTTGGATTGATGCTGGTGAGCAGAGTTTGCTCTTAGTCCCTGTGGACTGTGTGGTCATTGCTCCATGGACATTCCCATGCCTTCCAGAGCCATGGGTGAGCCAGGCACCCCACTACACCTCTTGCCTTGGAGAGGGGATGTGGTGAGCAATACAGCAAGCACGGGGAGGCAGCAGAGCCCTCTCCCAGGGTGCCAGCCCCTCACAGAGGGCTCAGACCCTGGGGGCAGAGTGGAAGTGGAAGGTGCTGCACCCCACAGAGGCTGCCTCCCGATCCTGAGGATGTTTCTCCTGCTGTTTTGCAGATATCCATGAATTCTATGATTTCACGCTGCGCTCTGCACCCGTGCAGTCTCCGAGCCTGGATGCACGTCATGGCACAGCCAGGCAGCAGCTTGGGGCCAGTGATTCCAGCTCCACAGTCACTCCCAGAGAGCCCCAAAACATCCCTGAGGTAAGAGCCACCCTCTGCTGCAGGGCCAGACCCTGTATACTCCTGTGCTGAGAGGGATTCAAGGGGCACAGCAGGCTGCTGGCCACCACAGCCTGCCCAGCTCACAGCCAGGCTCTTCCCACACATTCTCTGTGATAGCTTGTCTCATTAATGAGGTGACCTCTCTGGTTCACAAGTGTTAATTGAATTACTCGTAATGCGAACAGCTCCAGCTCCAGCTCTGGCTCCTGCTCTGCAGTTGCAGCTGGATTAGTTGCTCCTGTCTGACGCTGTCTCCCATGGAGGCATTTCAGCTCTCTGATCCAGCCACTTCTGATAAGTGAAGTAGGTTGAGTCTTTCAAGTTTCCCTTTTCAGGATTTTTCCCAGCTCTCAGATAACTCGTGTCTCTCTTATTTGCATTCTCTTAAATTTTCAACAGCCTTCTAAAAGATACAGCACCAGGTGGAGAGGCAGGAATTGAGCAGTAGGGTCTCAGTTATCTCAAAAGCACCAAGGTAAATAAAATTGCCTCGTGTCTTTGCAGGCCTTCCTTCCATCCCCCACTTAATGCCACCATCCCCCACTCACTGCCCTGCCATGGGATGCTGTCAGATCCCCCTAATCTAAGGCTACACTTGTGCAGAAATGAAAAAAAAACCAGATATTCCTCCTTTCAGTGAAATGACCCTATCAGATAAACACCATTTTTTGCCTCACAGGTTGAACTGGCTTCCCATCATATACCTGGGGGAACTCCAAATTTAAGTGTCGCACAGAAAAGATGGAGCTGAATGATATCATCTAAGGAATAACACTTTGAAGGAGTTTGGGGGTCAAGAACAAGGAGGACAAAACAGCCCACAGGAGATATTTGTGTTCTCCTGACTCAGGAACCGCTTTAGTCCCATTTTTTCTGACCCTCTTCACATTGCCAGTCCCTCTAAAGTCAAACCTGAAACTTATAGTACGTGTTTAAGAACAAATTTTTGGTGCTGTTATGCCATAGGCAGGTGGGATCCTGCTTTAGTTTTTTTGGGTGTCCTGTAGCCTTGATCCAGCCAACAGTGAACTCTGCTGGCAATAGCCACCAGTTTCTGTGGCCAGGCCAGTCTATGAATCTCCAAGGAGATGTGACATTGGATAAGGACATTGAAAAATCGATGTGTAAACAAGCAGGGAAGCAATTGTGGGCCTTGCACAGCTGGTGTGAGTGGTCCCCTGCTCCCTCCACTGTGCCCTGTCTGTAAGGGGGATGAAAAAAGCATCTAGTTGCAGAGCTTGCACTCAACACAGCCCAAGCCACTGACACCATCAAATCCCTCCTCCTTTCTCCAAAAAAATGTGTTAAAGTTGAAACATGAAATGCACCCCAGCAATGGCACAGTCCCAGAGTCTCAGGCCAGCAAACCTCCACCATTGCTTGCAGTGTCCCTGCTGGCCCTGGGGCCAGTGCCAGGCAGGCTGATGTGAGAAGAGGGATGCCTGTCGAAGGCACTATTCCCGTTACATGGGGAAAAGCTCATTATAGCCCTTGCAGAAGCAGTGGAGAGCCTGGAAGCAGCTGGCCTGCCCTACCCACATGTCCCCCCACTTGTCTCGTTTCAGGACTGCTCCTGGGACCGTGAGCAGAGGCTCGCCACGGCAGCTGGGGACAGTGCTCCGGGGACACCGCCACGGCTGGTGAGGGTGACAGCGCGGCGGACGGAGGCACCGGCCAGCGTCTGCAGCCTGGTGCTCAGCTCCCACAGCACCCTGCCCCAGGTGAGCCTCCGTGCGCCCCACGCCACCTCCCGCCCCGCCAGCCCTGCCAGCGCCTGGCACTGAGGGGACAGCGCCAGCGCCGGTGCTCTCAGCACTGCGGGGATGGCATCTCCCTCCCCTGGGGCTGGCACTGCATCCTCCTCTTCTGCTGATGCTCACACCAGAAAGTCGAGAGCTCACCTGTGCCAGGGGCTGGATGGCACTGCAATCATCCCCTTGCGTTAGCACTTGCCGTGGCCCCGTGTCAGCCCTCAGGGCTGGGATGTGGCGCAGGAATAAAGAGGCTGCGTGGAGCTGGAAATCCTCCCAGGCCCGTCCCTCTCGCCCCCAGCGCTGGCACGCTCCCACGTTGCAGATTTCCGTATTTTTTTCTCTGAGCTCTTAAATGGCAGGTCCGTTCCTCAGCTTCCCGGGAGCTTTTCTCTGCTGTCTTATTTACTTGGAAACACCATTTATTTGGATGTGCATCGTAAAGCTCAGCCTCCACCTGGTACAAGAAAATCGTTTGGGCTACGCATTTGAGGGGAGTTTCAGGGATGAGTGAAGGGCAAAATGCACTTTTGGGAAGGATGAAGTGGCCAGGAAGAATGGAGCTCACCACAGATTTAAAATTATATGAAAATGTTGTTTTTCTTGGCAAAGTTTGAAATAATGCTTGTTTGCTAAGTCTAAGTCTTCTTCCAAAGTATTTTAAATACAAAAATTGCACTGCCTCTTTTCTGTCCTTTTTTAAATGTTTCCCTTCTTTTTCTGGACTGCAATAAAATGGGTAACACCCCATTTTTTTTCTCTTACTGTTTAATTTCTCCTCTTCTCTTGCTTCTCTCTACAGTTTCAATCATTCACCATATCTTTAGCAGTTTTTGAAGGGCGAGACAGTGGTTTTCTGAATATGACAAGAAGATGAGCTTGGCTGCTGATTTCCATTTGCCAGTGGGTGGGAACCACCACCACAGGGGAGTCACAGGGCAAAACCCATGTGGGGGTGAGAGTCTGAGCAATTGGGAACAGATTCTGTTGTGATTTTATGGGATTTTCTTCCTAACTGTCCCAGGCTGTGCAGTACAGCAGCTCTTGCATCTAGCCCCAAATGTCTGGCTGAGTTGCAGTGTCTCCTTTAGCAGCAGACATCTAGTTTTAAGGCTTTATGCAATGGAGACTCTACTCTGTCCCTGACCTGATGATTATTTATCCTTCACATTGAAAATCTGTATTTTACTGTTAGCCTGTATTTCTCATGGTTTAGCTCCCAGCACCAGGAAATTTTGCTGCCTTTGTTTGCTAGGATGAAGGACCTTGGCAATCAGAAATGTTCCCAAGATGTAGGTATTTATAGATGCATCTAAGTTCCCTCTTAACTTTCCCTTAGATAAACTAAACAGATTGGCTTCTTCACTCGCTCACTGTTGAGGCAGGTTGTTCCAGACCTGAAATAATTCCTGTCATTCTTTTCAGCCTCCTTCTTTCCTAGCCTATGTCAGCATGGGGCCAGTCCTTGGTGCCAGGTGCTGGAGTTTTAGGAGTCACCAATTTGCAGGAACTGCAGCTGCCAGCCCCAAGCAGAGGTCACTGCCCTGAGAGGGAGGAACAGTGGGGACCTGGGTGGACAGACTGGGGTTCTGGAAGGGCTGTGCCCTGGCAGGGCTCTCATCTGCAACCTCCTTCGTCCCAGAGGACGGTCATTTCACAGCATGTCTGCAGGCAGAGCAGGGAACTGGAGGTGAAAAGCTGTGAGAATGGTAGTGTTCAGTGCCAGGTATTGCCATGCCTGTAGTCCTGCCTGAAACTTGGCTTTCTGCAGAAATCCAGCAGCTTTCCTGAAAACTGGAGCCAAGCAGTGCTGGAGAGCTGCAGGCTGAGCAGAGCTCCTCTGCATCAGCCCCTGTGCTGGGATGCAAAATCCTTTGTCACAGTGGTGAGCCTTTCCCCAGGAGTCACCTTCACTGCTGAATACAGGCCTTGCCTTGACAGAGGGAAGCATTTCCAGCAGTCTCCCATGAGACAGGATCAGGTGCCTGGGGCAGGCTGTGCTGCTGGACCACAGCACAGACCCTGCTTCCCATCCTTCACTCCTGCATGAAGGCAGTGAGGACACCTCAGCTCCTGCCAGCATCACATCCCGTGTCCGTTCTCAACAGCCACAGCATGCAGGACAGCACCAGGGCTGGACAATACCCAGCTCCTGCCCTGCTCCGTGGGGACTTCTTGCTTTCCAGCCTTCAGTGTGTGCCTTTTTTGCCACAGGCATTTCCAAAGCAGGTTTCAGAAAAAATACCTGAGATGGCAAATTGCATTTGGAATTGGAAGAACCAGGGAAGCTTTTATAATAGGTGATAGTTAATGCTAGGGCAGGGGAACACCAGCTGCCACCCTGGTGCCGTCAGCCCAGGAACAAGAGCTCTAATGGACACCCTGACAGTGATAACAGGCAACATGATGAACTGGCTTTTCCCACCTGAAGTAAGTGCAATTCTCTTATGGCATCCATCAATGTAAATAAGTTTCCTGTTGCCCTGGCTCCGTCCTCTCCCCTGCCCGCAGCTCTCCACGGCATTGTTAACAGAGCAAAAGCTACCCTGACCTGCTTCAGCCAGGAAGATGCATGTCAAATAGATGGCCTCTCCACACAAACGCTTCCAAGAACAGGAAATTTCTGCCTGCTGGCAAGGTTATGGGTGTGCTCTGAGGAGCCCTGCAGCGTGCAAATGGCTGCTACAAAGGAAGAGGTGCTGGTAAATACAGCAACAACATGTGCTTCCTGTTGAGGTTTAGTGGGCTGAAACCATCCCTCCGTGGGAAAATGGATGTTCAGCCCTCAACAGGGCAAGAGCAAAGGGACTTTGCCAGATAAAACGCCCTGTTTAGGCTAACAGAGGCACAAGCCTGCCTGAGTCCTGGGGCTTGTGGGATTTTATTTGCTGATTCCTTCATTTCAACCTTTTCCCGAGCCCTCAGCAGGGCTGCTCGGGGCTGTGTGCGTGTGCTGCGGGAAGACTCACGAGGATGCTCCTGTGGCCGGTGTCACTCGCCTGTGCTCCCGGGCTGCCAAGGAGGCTGCTGCTCTCAGTAAACGCCGTTTTCATCCTCTGTGCAGGGAGCAGCCAGCTGTAAAGATAAATGAAAGAGGAACAATGCCGCTGATGAGCAGAGCTTTGCGCCTGCGAGGAAGCGCTGTTCTTCCCCTGCCACCCTCTCCTGCTTCCCAGCGCGACTCTGCAGCCGCTGCGAATTCATCCCTGTCACCGCGCCAGTGCGGGGCCGCCCTCCGCCTCCTCCTGCCGTGCATCCCTCCCGTCTGCCACGGCTGTGCTGCCCGACGCCAGCGCCACAGCTCTGCCCTTGCTCAGCCTGACAGCTGACACGGAGCAGCAGCAGGTCCTGATACGATGGAGAGCGCAGGCAAGGCTGCTTCAGAGGACAGGCATTCCATGCGTGCTCTGAAATCACCGCTGAATAAGAAACCTCGCTGGCAGGGGTCACTGCTGCTCCGGCAGGCTCCGGGTGTGTGCGATGCCTCAGAGCGTGCCCACAGCGTGAGAGGTGCAGTCTGTGCTTCAGCCCTGAGGCCAGAAATGTCCCAGGCCCCCTCCCTGTGTCCAGGGAGAACACAGCTCCGGCAGAAACCCCCAGGCAGGGTGTTAGGAGCCCTCTCTGCTGCACTCCTGCGGAAGAAGATGCACCCCTCTGCCCCGTAATCCACGGCTCAAGTGCCGAACAGGTCCATGGAGCTCCCTGGGCCATTTGACAGAGAAAGACAAGATTTGCCGCCAGCGTGGCGACCGGCTGTCTGATCCTCCCGTCCTGCTCTCGAGTGTTTTTTCCTCTTTCCCAGTGTGCTTTGGCCAGACCGAAGGGCGTTCCCGTGCTGTGCCCCTTTGCCTGCCAGGAGCAGCGGGTCAGCGTGGGGTGGGCGTGCGGCAGATGCTGCAGCTGCAGAGATGCCGACTGAACCCCCTGCTCCCTGGCTTGGCTGCAGCCTCACCGCTCTCCATTTTCTCGGGGAGATACAGGAGAGGGAAGCACCGAGGAGCTGTTTGCTGTTGCGTGGAGCCTCAGGGAAATGAAGCAGATCGCAGATGCAGGTGAATGTCTGACAATGAATGCAGCTCCAGCAAGAAGCCCCTGTCAGGTTGCTTGGTTGCACGTGCCCTGCTGTCCCCACCACACCATGCCCTCTCTGTGGGCTGACTGGGCAGGCAGCTGAAGCCACTGCTGCAGGCCAGACTGTACCAGACTGCTGCTTTATCTCCACCTGAGCACATCAGCATCAGCCCTGCAACCCCAAAATCCCAGGAAGTGGCTGATGCTCAAGCAATGGGACCACAGAAGCAACCAGCTCCTGAAGCAGCTACCCTCTCCCCATTGCATCCCCATGCAAAAGGCAGAGTATTTTAGGAGAAGCAGAGAAAGAAAGCATCAACCCTCAGGCCAGAGGCTGCTGCCCAGTGTTTCTTGAGCCACTTTGTGCCTAAAGGTCACTTCAGGGCATTCAGATGCTGTCCAGCAATTTTGTGTTTTGACATTGTAGACACAGGCTCAAAAGCCAAAATGCTGAACTCAAGAGGGTGTCTGCCTGTAGTAGCACACAGAGATTGAACCACACATCAGCCCTGTACAGCAGGGACACCCACCTGGGCTGCTGGCTGCCTGTGTCCCAGGGATGCCGCTAAAAGGGGGTGTCAGCAAGGGCTGTGTCACTAAGAGCTGTCACTTCAGTGGACATTTTGGGGTTGAATGGCCTCCACTTTACTAGAGGCTCTTACTATTCCTGCTGAAGAGATGAGCATGCTTAGACTTCAGCTCTCCCAGTTCAATATCCAGCTTCAGCAAAGAATGAAGAAGTCAGTAGAGCCACCAGGCTGTCAAACCAAAATCTCGTGCATGATCACCTATTGCTACTCTGCTTGGGTCTTATTGTCTAAAACCAGCAGCAAAAGGAAGAGCCTTGCAGATACAAGGTGTTTCTGGCTGTGCAGCATAGAAAAATCTTGATGGATGCAGTGTCCCCATTCACCCAAGTTGTTTCAAAGGTATTTTGATGGTGTGAGTGCATGCAGCTCTCCCCATGCAATGGCAGAAAGGGAACAGTGAGGGGGAGGCTCTGGGGAGTGTCTAACAGAGAGCCATGCTCCAGAGCCATCCAGACAGGCTTGGACTCCACCCATCCTCCCTCCAGATCAGAGTGCTTCAGCTTTGCCTCCATGTAGTGTCTGTGTCTGCATTTGCCCAAGGGAACACAGCTGCTGGAGCAACTTGCACACTGAGATTCACACTGATGGGTTTTATGTGTAGCTCTGAAATCAAGACCCAAGACACAAGCATCTCCAGCAGGATGGGGGCTGATCAGCAGCCAGGCCCATCAGTGCCTCAGCCAGGAGCTCAGTGAGCTGCTGCTGCCTCTGCCGAGTCTCTGCTCTGCTCATCAAGTTTCCCAAATGTGCTGATGCAGGGTCCACACAGCAGCACCCAGGTTCCTCCTTTCCTACTTTGCCTTGTCAGGTGGTTGACCATATTCCTTCTGGAGCCCGTCTCCTGTAGCACAGACCCACCAGGTGCTCAGGAATGTGGAGCCAGAGCATGGGATATGCCACCTTCTCCTCCACCCATCCACATCCCAGTCCCCCTCACAGCCACCCCAGCATCTCAGGAGGATGAGGACAAATCCCTCAGGTGCATTTCTGCAAAACAAACAAGCTCGCCTCACCATTTTTAAAGAAACAAACCAAGCTTGAAGGCAGAGCCAGGCAGGCCAGCTGCTTTCTATCTGGAGTGCTGGGGCTGGGGGAATGTCACTGCATCTTAATGGCATCAGGCTGGACAGAGATCAGGATTCTGGTGGCAGAGGCAGTACTGGCACTGTTATAAATAGAGCAGCCATGATAACTGCTCATGAAGGTTTATGGTCTTCAGGATTTGGAGGATCAGTATCAAGCTATGCTGAGAGATGTATTATCCTCTGCATTGGTAGGAGCTAGGGGAAGTAGAGGGGGAGGACAGTAAATGAGCGTGGGTTTGGAAATCATCCCTCTTGTGAATCCAAGCATGAGCCCTTGGAAAGGTGCTCTCTGCTGTGTGCTGGCTCCTCTTGCCTTGCTCTGCTTGCTCTGGGAGGGTTAAACTGTTTGTGGCTGCAGCAGTGGCAGCATTTCAAGCCAGTCTCTTCCCTGTTGCAGGAAGCAAGGATTTGCCCCAGGGCAGCACCTGCCAGAGCTTTGCTGCCTGCAGGTATAAAGCACCTTGTAGGAGTCTCGCTGCTATTGCACCTAAAAATTATTCCAAGCATTGAGGCTAAGGCAAAGGCTTCCTGCAGTCTGTGACCTGGATAGCTGTAGGGGCTGGCACTGCTCAGGTACACCAATGCCTGTGCCCAAAGCACTGGCATGGAGACCATTCTGCCTGGCCAACATTGCTTCCCCAGCCTCACAACCAGCTTCCCACCTGTACGTGTCCAGGAAACACAGCAATGTCCTGCCAGGCTGTCCCCCTTTTTAAGGGGTATTTTTAGACCAGATCATTCCACAGCCTGGGCTACAGCAGACTGAGGGAGGAGCTGTGGCAGAGCAAGGAGGGGGCACTGCACTGCAGTGCAGGGGGAGGCCAGGCTGGACTGGAGCTGAGGTTATTGCAATCCCATTGTTCATTCCCTCCTTGCCTCCCCTTGGCACGTGCTGCACAGCTATTTCCCCTCTGTGCAGTGGTAGATTTTGCACAGCTGAGGCTCATAGGGTGTTTCTGCAGGAAGATTTCGTAAGCTTTAGTGCTCTGCCGCTGTGGGAACGCTCAGCGTTCCTGATCTGGCCTAGGACAAGAGTAGGGTGATGAAACAGCTCTCCCAGCTGCCTGCTCTCCCTCACACCATGGCTTGGCAGCTCATGGCCTTTGAGGGAAACTCAGCCCAGCTGTGTGCTCTGGCCAGTGTGGATGTCCAGTCCCTGTGACCTGACCAGGCCATGTCCAAGGCCTGAAGTCAGGGTGGGGGAATCTGGCACATCACCCCTCAGCACCACCCACCCTCCAGGGCTTGTGTTGCTAGCATGTCATCCTTGAGGAAGGCATGGGTGTGCCTGTGCCTCAGGAGCGGCGCCTCAGAAGCGGCTGGGACCCTCTTTGAAGGTCACCTCGGGGCTTCCGAAGCGGCCGTGTGGGGACGGCCGGTGCCGGCAGTGCGCCTTTAAGAGGGCCCGGTGCGCCGCCTGCGGGCCTGCGGCACGATCGCTGATTGGCCGGCCGGGCGGCGCGCGCGGCGGGGGCGGGGACAGCCATTCACAAATTTCCGAGCAGCGCTTCCTCCCTTAAAGGGGCAGGGCCGGGCCAGCCAGGCGCACAGCTCCCATTCACCGCGGGTGCCCGTGGCTCCGAGGGACAACAGGATTGGTTTTTCTCCCCGCGGCTGGGCAGGTTTCCCGGCCGGGAAGTGTGTTTTGGGGCAGCACTGCCCGGATGAGGCACCAGCATCCCTGTGAGTCACTGGCTGTGGGCGGTGGGAGTTGCAGAATGGGCTTCGCTCCATCTGGAAAGGACAGACGAGAGCAGGGCTGGCCAGGGGAAAGGGAGAATGCGTGTTCCCCACAGAGTTCCCCTTCTTGTTCCCCGAGCAGGGTGGGAAAAATGGAGGAACGGCCATCTCCGGGCCCTGGATGTGGGGAAAGGTCCCTCTGGGCAGGTCTGTGCTGCCCGGGCAGCCCTAGGGCTGGGCAGGGTGGTGCTGAGCCTTTGCCTCCCTTTCAGAGCCACGTGTTGACTCACTCTGAGGAGAGCACCTGTTCCTGCAGGGATGGCTCCTGGGGAGGAGCCCCTGAGAGTCAGCCTGTGGGGCTTTGTGGCCCCAAGGTCATTTCAGCTTAGGCAGAGCCAGCCAGGAGATCCCTACAGCCCAGGCAGGGTGTGTTTGGCTCCCACCAAGGCTGAAGGGTGTGAGCATACCTAGGGGCAGCTTGGGCTAGTGAAGGATGCAGAGAAACAGGATTTCTGGTGGTGTCACATAAGCCAGACATCAAGGTACAGGACCAAAAAAACAGCTGATTCTCTGAAAGATAGTGAGATTTCAAAATGCCTTGCTGTGACCCTGGTGTGGAGTGGTGAAGTTGTGCCCTGGTCACACTGTCAGACTTTCTCTCTGTTCTGTCATTTTCTAAAGGAAATGAGGCACACACAGGGAGTGGGCACCCACAGACCATGGGACACGTCAGTGCTGTAACTGCCATGCCCTTGCAGCAGCAAGGCTCCCCCTACTGCGGAGGGAAATGCATTAAGGCAGCCTACAGCCAGCCCATGCTTCCAGTGCTCCAACACAAGGCAGGAGCATCCCTGCCAGGTGATGGGGAGAGCAGCTGTGGGCATTGTGAGGCTGTCAGGAATTCCATAAAGCTTGCTGCATTTGATTGTTACTAAATAACACCTCCAGGCTCTCCTTCACAGGGAGAGAGCCTGAGCTCTGCTGCAGGAACCTGCTTCAGGTCTCCATCAGTCCCCTCCCTTTCCACAGCACAGCCATGGAAGGCATTTAGTTGTCCATGATGTGAGTTGCAGAAACCCGACAGTGGTGTCTGTTAAAGACTCTCGTGCCATTGCTGCCACAAGCGAGGATGCAGCAACTGGGCAATGTATCAGGGATCATTAATAGAATAAAACTGGTTTTGCCCTGGAGGAGAATAATTTGTTGGGCATCCGCCCTGAGAGTGCTGAGAGCTATTGGTCCCTTGGTATGCCTGGTTATTATTATCCCAGCTGCACATTTTCCAGCATGAATTGCTGCTGGTGGCAGGAAGGAACAGCCATGGAGTGAAATGTTTCTTACCCTGCCCCTTCCCACTCATCTGTGACTGCACAAACCCTCCAGTGCTCACAGGAGCCTCCAGCCCTATGTACCTACAGCAGCTGTGCAGCCAGCTCTGCAGAGCACCTCTTCAAGTTCCAGTTGAGAAGCCCCAGACCCAGCCAATGGCAAATTCCTGCTGAGTGGGGTCTGTGTTAAGGAACTGACTGACAGGCTGAGCCAAGTTCAGTTCGTCCCTCTCTGCTGCTCATCTCCTCCTAGCCTGCCCTCCCAGATATATTTTCCCTGCTGCCTCCCTGGGCTGCATGTATTTGGTGTCTTTTTGCAGGTCATTGTGATGGAAAAAAGTACCTCTCCCATGCAAAACTGCTTCCCTTCCTCCTGAGCGTTATAAAGATTCCCTGTCTGCACCCAGGCTCAGAGCAAACGTGTGGCTTTGGTTCCCCTGGCAGGGTCCAGCTCCTCTTGGGTCATAGCCAAGCACTCACGTGGCTGCTGTTTCTGCCAGGAACTGGCTGCCTTCAGCCTGCCCCATCTTCTCATTCCCTGCTCCTAGAAGGGCTGTAGTTACAACAAACCCACAGTGCCTGGTGCCTCACACTTGCCTTCCTCTTCCCGCAGGACTTCATGCGAGAGGAAGGAAGCGGCAGCAGGGGCTGAAATGCTGGTGACACCAGATAAAACCTAGCTCTGTGCCATCTTCGTGCCTTGTAAATAGCATCATCTCCGGGGATTTCTTGACACTTTGCTGAAATTAGCACCTGTAAAAAGAGCAGCTGCCTAAGCTGAATTTCAATTAGACGAATACCAGTAGGAAGAGGGTAGAGAATGAGGGAGCTCTTAAATCACTTCCCTCCATGAAGACACCTGCCTGGAAATCAGCTCCCATCTCCTTTAGCTCTGCTCGAAGATTCCATTACTGCAGCAAGATGCCCACAGCTGCCTCAAAGTGCTGGGCACTGTGCCTGCCCTGCCATACACAGGCCAGGGCACCCTAGTGCAGGTGCCCACATCACTTGGTCTCCCAGCAAAGTCACCCCCAGCTGCCAAAATGCCACTACTCACTAAAACAAGCTGGAGAAGTACAGAATGTGGATGCCACTGGCCAACTAGCCCTGGCTTCCTCTTAGGCTTGATTAGGTATCCCTAGTCCTGTGTAGCATTAGGGAACGTTGCAAGCAGGCAGCAGCAGCCATGGATTACATTTTTTCCTTTTAATTTGGGCTAGCAGGTGGCACATGCAGTTCATTACAAACACACAGGAATTAAACAACTCTAATGGCAGTTAAAATGGGAAATGTGGGGTTTGGGGAGGGGAGATGAAAGCAGGTAAGGAAGGACTTTAAAGAGCTGCACCAGCTGAGGCTCAAGACCCCTCTGTTTGCAACTGGCAATGAGACACTAGCAGATAAGAGAGCTGGGGGAAATGGCAGGGGATGGAGGCTGTAATACTGGCACTCTAGAGCTGGCAGTGAGGGTGTTTCCCCTGTGGGGCTGCTCATTGCATGAATGGCTGTGAAGGCTGCCAGAGACTGAGCATAGAGAGGACCAAACACCTTCCTTATGGAGGATGCACCATAAAAAGAAAAAAAAATGGGAGGGGGGGAAAAAAAATCAAATTAAATGCTTCTCTTTGTCGCTCACTCAGCTCCTTATTAAAGCATTTTGCCCTAACAGCTCTTGTCCTTTGCTTCTGCACTTCCTCCCTGACTGAATTCCCATGTCCTTGTCTGCCCCCATCCCAGAACAGTGTGACAGAAGATGTGTCTGGAGCAAAGCAGGTGTGAGCAGTTAGGGTGACAGCTCTGCTTGTGCAGTTCCCTGGTGCTTTCCTCCCACCCAAGTCAGCCTCTTGCAGACATGGGGCTTCTGACTGACCTTGGCCCAAAGATGGCTTTGGAGAAGACCCCTGGCAGTGGAGAGGCCTCACTGGGTGACCACTGCATGATCCCTGCAACCTAACCATGCCATCCCAGGGGAAGGAGGTTTGCAGCTGGGGTGGAGCAGTAATTAGTTACGCCCAGGTACTGAGCACATCTCATTGATGAAGTTATCTCAGAGGTGCTGATGGGGGGGTAGCCAACAAGGAATTCATTTCCTTTTGCTCTCATGGGGGAGACTCTGGACACCTGCCATTTTTTACAAGGCTTTTTGTTCTGCTGTGGTGCAGCAATCCTCTATCTCAGCTTCAGTCTGGCCCCAGACCCTCCTGTCATTCCCATGTGATGGCACAAAGAGCAGTAGAAGATGTGGAGATGATCCTAATTTCTTAAAACCTGAAGTGTAAAGTCCTCTCTTAAAGCCAACACTGCAGGCTTTCCTGCCATGCACACAAACAGAGCTTTTCATTGATTAATTCTGAACAAGCTTGCTTTGCATGCAGACATCCCATCCTGCCCTGCCCTAGTGAGCTTCTGGGGTCTACAATGTCCTGTGGAACTGAGCTGTGCCAGGAAACACTTCATGTGCAGCCATTGGCTTCATCTTGGTGCATTTCTTTGGGTCAGTGCCACAGTGCCCCTGGGACTAATAATTGTCCAGAGAGAGCCCAGGTGAGCAGCAGGGTGACCCTCACCTGTGGAGCTTTCCTGAGGGCTCAGCAGCACTGCTGTGCTCGGTCACCATGGTGAGCCCAGGTGCTCTAGACTTGCTTGTCCAGGAACATTATGACTGTCCTAAGCCTGCAGCTGGGAAATCTCAGTGTCTGAGCCACTCCACCATTCTGTGGCATTAAGCCACCTTGTGATTGAGGTACCTGAGCAGCCTAGAGACAGCAAAGTGAAGGCAGTGCTGGAGAGGATAGGTGCTGCACTGTGCAGTGGGGAACATGGTACCTGGGGGCAATGCCAATCCTGATTATGGGGTGCCTTCTGCCCCCTCCCCTTCACCCAGAAGCAACCATTTCACTTGCCTGCTTGGGAGCAAACCCTGCACGAGCACCTCTGTGTGCAGAGGTGAAGCGCAGAAGTAATTTTGTACTGCAGTTTAAAGAGCTAAAGGAACAAGTGGGCAGGGAAATTTATCTGTCCAGCCATCATGCACTTCCTCCTTCCACAGCCCTGCTCATGCCCAGGGCCGCATTACACCAGCTGCAGGAGGCCAGGAGGAGCTTTGCAAACCTTGGAACCTGAATTGAGGTGTTGCACCACCATATCTTGTGGCTCAGCTTGTGGCCCCCTCTTGTTTCTATCTCTTAGCCATATCCTGTGGGGACCCTGTGCACATTTCCTTGTTCTTCTACATATTTATGTACCATTTCTTTAAATATTTTTTTGCCCACCCTAGTGTTTTTTACAACCTTTAAGCATTAGAAGGCCATATTCTGGGGGTTTTTAATGTTTTTCTCTCTCTCCCCATCAATTTGTCTGGATGACTCTTCTGAAGTTCTTCCAGTCCTACACTTCTATGCAAGAGGTGAAGGACTGCCTGAGCTGCACTGAGAGCAGCACCCTTGCCCTGCTGCACCAGCAGGCACTTTTGCTCTGCTTTTACCATCCCCTGATGGCAGTAGGTGGAAGGCCAGCAAAGGCCCTTGAGGTTTCTACACCCCCAGTGCACCTGTGGCTCATGGGGCAGTGGCAGCATCCCCAGGGTGCTGTTCTTGATGGAGCACGTGGTAACATTTCCAAAAAAGCAAGGTGAGAACTGATACAGACATGCAACAGAGGTGCTGCTGCCAGCCTAGCGACCAGTTCAGAACTGGAAACATTATTCATACTTCAGTGCAGACCACAGCTGAAGCAAAGTGACCCCCTCTTGGTGTCAGTCACAAAGCTGTCAGGGCGGCCACGGCTGCGCGGGGCTGGAGGAACGGCGCTGCACAAGGGCTGCCCGGTGATGAGGGCAGCCGCAAGGCGATGAGCGAGGCAGCGCGGCGCAGGATTCTGCTCCTTGTGGATGCCGCCCGCGCGGGGGGCAGCGGGGGCGGCGCGCCCGGGTCTGCCCGGAGCGGCGGGGCTGGAGGAGCGGGGATGGAGGAACGGGGAAGGATGAGCGGGGATGGATGAGCGGGGATGGATGAGCGGGGATGGATGAGCGGGGATGGATGAGCGGGGATGGAGAAGCGGGAATGGATGAACGGGGATGGATGAGCGGGGATGGATGAGCGGGGATGGAGAAGCGGGGATGGATGAGCGGGGATGGATGAGCGGGGATGGATGAGCGGTGCCCCCGCCGCCAGGGCGGGGCGCGGAGGTTCCGCCGGCGCGGATTGGCCGCTGCGGGGAGGGCGGCGGATGCTCGGCGCCGCCGCAGGTGCCGCGGTCCCGCACCGAGCCGAGCCGGACCGGGCTGAGCCGCCCCATGCAGCGGAGCGGCTCGGAGCCGCTGCCCCGCGCCCCGCGCCGGGAGCGGCCCCGGGACTGAGTGGCGTTGCGGTCGATGCCGCGGCTCGCCCCGCGGAGATCACCGCGCTGTAACACCATCCCCCTCCCTTCCTCTTCCTCCTCCTCCTCCTCCTCCTCCCGCGGGGCCGGGGGCGCCGAGCGGGCGAAGAGGCGTCAGGCGCGCCTTGCGCGGGGCGGGGGCCGCTGCCGCCCCCTGAGCATCCTCCCTCCCTCCTCCCTACCTCCCTCCGCCCCTCCGCCCGCCTCCCTCCCTCCCTCCCTGCCGGCTCTATGGTGTGAGGGCAGCGATGCACAAGCACCACCACTGCTGCAAGTGCCCCGAGTGCTACGAGGTAACGCGGATGGCGGCCCTGCGGCGCATGGACCCCCCCTCCTACGGCGAGTGGCAGCACGAGCAGTACGGCTACGGCGGCTACGGCTCGCAGACCCTGCCCGCACCCGGGGCCGCGCCCGCCGCCCGCGGCAAGGCCAAGCTGGGGCCCCCGCCCGCGATCCCGCCGCGCTGAAGCCGCCGCCGCCGGCGCCGGGGAAGAGCGCGGCCAAGGTGAACGGGAGCGGCCCGGGCTGGTGGCCCGAGTGCACGTGTTCGAGCCGCGACTGGTACGAGCAGGTACGGGCCAGCCCCGGGCAGCGGCTCCCCGGTGCGGGACGCGACGGGGCGGGCGGCTGTCGGGGTGACGCCGGGTTCGCGGCGGGTTTCTGGCACGCTGCAGCATCACCCCGGGGGCGCCGCGAGGATGCTGCCGCTGCCGGCGCTGGATGCCGGCATCGTTGCGGGTGGCCGTCGGCATCGCTCGGGTTGGCCGTCGGCGTGGGTCGAGTTGGCGTCGCCGTTGTTCGGGCTGGATGCTGCGGTCCTGCCCAGCGTAGGAGCCCAGCGTTGGAACAGCCTTCCCAGGGCCGAACGGGGCCAAATGGATCTTGCTTGGCGCAAGGTGGTCGTCGGGCGTGATGTGTTGTGGACACCCCACCCGAGGTGCTCGCTGCTTGCGATGCCGTTGCCTGAAGCGCTGGCAGCATCGAGGGCATCCCATCATCGTGTGTTTCGCAGGCATGGTGCGTGCCCGCTGGGCAGCCTCGTGGGTTCACGGTGTTGCTTGCCAGCGCTCCCAAACTGTCACCCACTCTCCATTGAGTTGTGGTTTCCTCGCTCTGCTGCTACGTCCCTGCTCTCCGAGATTATTACGTAACCCTGCTCTGGTCGCTGGCGTGCTCTGTGCATTCTGCCCCATTTCACTGCCTCCATTTCTTCCCACACACATTCATTTTATTAGTGTTCTCCAGGACCCGTTCTCGGGCTGTGTCTCTCTCCTCCAAATGGAGAGACCAGTCTTGTTTTGAACCCACAAGACAGCTTAGAAAATGGTTGGATCTTTTTGCAAAGCAATAAAATGGAGGATAGACCCTGCCTGAAAAACAATTTACCCTGCTTGAGAGAAAGTAATTTCAGTTTGCTTCTTCTGCTTCTTTCATTCATTATCTTCAAACCTCACATGATTTCTTATTGATCCTTCTAATTATTATTTCAAGATGCTGTAGCAGGCAGACACACGGGAATCAATGGGAATTCTCTCCTCTGCTCTCGGCAAACACAACCCTCTTCTTCCCTTCCTCTATTTTTTCTTCATTACTGTCTCAGTCTGTAGCTCTGGTTGAAATAATTAGATTCATAGCTGATAGCTCAGATGATATTTACAGAAGGCACCAAAAACCCCAGCCACCTTCCTATGAGCCTGGTCCTGCTTTCTCTTTCTTTCACTGCCACTCTTTGCATCAAAATCAGCCTCAGCTCTCTCTCGCCTGCTGATTCCTGGCAAGCATTCTTCCATCTTTCCTCCACTATCTCTTTCCTTCCCTCCATTCAAAGCAGCGAGCTCGGGGAGCAGAAAATCGAAGCATGTTTGCTCCCTGCTTTCTACTCCTGCTTGCATGAAAGGTCCGGCCCAGTATTCCTGGTAAGATGATTGCAAGCAGTGTGAGAAGGAAGTGATGCCAGCTGCATTGCTGCCGTGGCAGGCTGGGCAGGGGAGCCTTTCATGTTTTTGCAATGGTGGAAGAGAAATCATTGTCTCTTTGTGGTGCTGCCATGGAGCTTGGGCTGCTCGGAAAGTCCACGTTGGGAATCTCTGCTCTGCTTTTGCCTTTCTGAACATGAAAAAGAAAAAAAAAAGGGGGAAATCAAAAGCTCCTCACGGCACTGCAAGCAGCAGAGGATGCCAGTGTTTGAGGCTATGTGAGCATAGGGGGGTCTGCATGTAGAATATGACGTGTGTGGTATGTGCACTGCCTGTATCAGAGCAGGCAGCAGCTCCCTGGTGTGGAGCAAATGTGAGTAAAGCTTCGCAGCAAATGCCTCAGCAACGCTCTGCTCCTGATCCAAGGGCGCAAAGTGCCTGAGCCCCGAGGAATCCATGTTCTTCCCAGTCCAGTGGTGGGCAGGGGGAACAAAAGGTGGTAACATGGAATCATCTAGTCATGGCTTGTGCCCAGGCAAGCAGGTCCAGTTGGCTCTGGGAGGCTGGGAGATGTTGGGCTCCGGGTGGATTTGGCTGGAGGTTGCAGATGCGAAGCAATCCCCTTCACAGGCTGCCTCCTTGTCCAGGAGAGCCTTGGCTGGAGGCAGGGCTGCCATTTTTCAGGGCTGCCCCTTTAAATGAGCTCCCTGTCCCTGAAAGCATTTCCAGCAGCTGAGGTGGGAAGGGGTACAGAGGCCAGGAGGTTTTCCCAGGTAAGCAGGGATCTGTTAACCTCCTGGGAGATTCACCACCTCTCGTTTCAGTGATTTTTCTCCCCTTGCTTCTTCATGCAAGCAGAGAAGCGTGTGCTAGTGCTCTGACAGCAGAAACGTGCTCACAGTTGCATATGGTGGTGTATGTTCTCTGACATCATGGCATACTCACATACCCTGTGTGCAGCTCCACGGCATGTGAGACGTGCCCACACGTGCTGCCCAACACACAGCACAGTCCCAACGTCAACCTGCACCTCCTCCCACTTCCAACCCCCGTCTGTTCTCTCCTCCTGCCTCTCCCCTTCTCTAGGACACATTTTAGCTTGCTCAGGCAATGCCAGTAACTGAGAAGCCCTAATCCTCACCAGAGGGAGGGAGGAAATCTCAGAGGTCTAGGTGTCTCATATCTTTTTTTGCTTTACTTTTCTTCTCCCCTCTGAGATCTCTTCCATTTATTTTCCCTTATCTATCCATGTTCCCTGCTCATTAGCTCCCAGTCCCTGCACTTGATTTCATTGCTGTCCTCCATTGTTTCCATCTCTATCCCTCCTGCTGGCCCAGTGCCCTCCTTGTCCCCTTTTGCTCGCTGATGGGGGACTCAGTTCTTCCCCTGCCAGACTGGGGTGACAGGAGGACTCCTGGCTTGGGGAGGAACAGCAGTGTGATCCAGGGAAGCATCCCTGATGTGCAGCACTAGAGGAGCAGACTGCTCAAACCCCTCCTCTCCCCTGCACAGTGACGCCCACGGCCTCTCAGGAGAGGGGTGCTCAGCTGCCTGGCCATGCCCAAGCCCCTTCTCCAGCACTGCTGCAAGAGCTGAGAGCCCAGAAACAGCACCTTTCCTTTCCCACAGGGAATGTCCAGCCCTGAGTCTTAGTTCACCCTAAAGACCCTGGTGCCAGGCACAGTGACCAGAGCAAGACCCCCCCATGAGGGTCCCAAAGGTGTCACCAGCATTTTCTTGTGCATTTCGGGTGTCTGGGGCATGGGCTGGGGAAGGGGCATAGGGCAGTGCAGTTCCTTGGCATGTGGTGAGGAAGTGTCCTCTGCCCCCAAGGCTGCCCCAGGTTTGCTGGCCCTGCTTGGCCAGGAGTGCAAAGTCCTGCTGCTCCCCTTTCTGTGGTCCCTTTCTCCCTCTTGGGGTGGTCACGAGGATGCAGAGGGGAGTTGGAGCAGCATTGCAATGAGACCTTGACCACCTGCAAATGCCCAGAGCATGCCAGGCTTTCTGGCCTCCACTCCTGGCAGAAGTGTTTCGTGGCCAGGCAGGTGGGACAGATCTTCCCTGCCTGCCCTCAGCAGTGAGTATTTCACTGATTTTCAGGGGTGGTTTTCGATGTGCAAATGTTGCTTGTTGAGTTCCTCCCATGCCCTGGGCAATTAACTGCTGTGGGTAGGCACAGGACAGCACATCTTGGCCGAAGCACCAGCCTTTGCCAGGCCTCCTGATGATGTTGGACTTGGGGCTCCTGTCCCTTGGGCCATGGGTGGCAGGGGCAGGAAAGAGCTTTGGAGAAACCATGGGGGTTCAGACCAGGTTTCTGAGTGATGAGCAGGTATGGCTGGAAGGAAGGAGGCAGAGCACCAAGGGGCAGGCAGGAAGCCAAATACAGGTTGCTTTGTGGGGAGTGGCTGAAGCCCCAGATGTTCTCTGGGGAGGTGCGAGGGAGGGTGAGAGGAACAGGGTGCTGGGGACATGGAGGCAGTGGAGGTGGTGAGGTTGGCAGGGTGATGTTGCTATGGCTACTCCCATGCTATTCATAGAAGAAATTAGCTAAATCTTTGCACTGAAACGTGGAGGAGGAGAGAGGAGGAAGGCGTTCTCCGTGTTTGGAGGGAAGGAGAGAAGCCAAAACAGGAAGGGGGTGAAGTTTACCTTCTTTTCTCTGTGCCTGCACTCTGGAGGGGCATTTCAGGGAAGCACCGCTGCCTGAGCTGCCCAGCACTGGCAGGATGTGGAAGGATGCAGGCAAAGAGGAGCTGTCCCATGGGAAAGACCCCCCCTGCAGAGCTTCCTCACAGAGCCCCACATGGCAGGATGAGTTCTGTATCGTGCCAGGAGCACAGGAGACATCCTTTTAATTAAAGACAGCCAATCTGTGAAAGGTATTTTTGGCAACCTAAATGTAGATGCAACTGTAGTGAAACTTGTCCTTTGCGTCTGGCTCCATTACTGAACACAGTGCTTGTCTGTTCCTGGCCCCATCCTTCTGCTCAGCCCCTGCTCTGTGGTCACTGGTGGTCCCCTGTCCTCCCTCCACCTCCAGCATCTCTTCCAGCATGTCCCCCTGCCAGCCGGAGTCCCAGCGAGTCTTCCCTCTCCCTCGCTCCTCATCACACTCCACTCCCTCGTGAGAATTTGATTCCCCTGCCACAGACCTGTTTGTCACCTCCTCACTCACGATGTGTAAATCTGCGTGTCTGTTCCTAATATATCCCCCTCCATCTGATCTCACCTCTCAGCTTGTTTCTTGGGCATCTCCATCTGGTGATCCTGCCGTCATCACCCAGTTGAGTTGCTATAACCAGGTACTGAGCTGCTCTCCTTCCCCCAAGCCCAGCCTCACACCCAGCCTCGCACCCACCCTCGCCTCCTTGCCCCATGGGAAGAAGCTGATTTTTCTGATGGTTTTGATGTTCCTTTCCTGCCCCTCAAATGAAATAAAGACCTTGATAATGCTTTTTAAACTCATCCCCCTTCCTTGTGCCTCTCTTGGGAAAACCTTAACACACAGATGCTGTGTGAGCTGGTTCTCCTCACCCACCCTAGAGTGTCCCGTGTCCTGCTGTCACCCATCCCCTGGACTGAAGAGGGTCAGATGTTCTTAGTGCTCCTTCACAAAACGTGTTGAATTCATTTAGGAGGTGACAACTGAGGACATTTGTCTCCTTAGTTAATTTATTCATCTGTAAGACTTTCCTCCTTTCTTTGGGCAGGTGAATCCCTTGGACAGGGGCAGTACACTTGTGCTTGTTGGCTTTTCTGACTCATCCCTTTAATACTAAGGGATAATGCTGGAATCAGAGAAGTGAGTTGAAGGACTGAGCTTAGCTCCTCTTCAGCTGGATTACCGACTGCTGCCTGCCAGCCAGCCCAGATGTGCAGACTGCAGCCCTAGAACTGTGCTTGGCTGCTGGGTTTGGGGCTTGAGCTGCTGGAGGGACCCCTGGAGCAGCACAGGGAGAGGTGCTGGAACTGGTGCCTGCAATGGCTGTGCTAGAGGTGTGGCTGCTGTTCTAAAGGCAATGTCTGAAGCCACATAGGTGGGAGAGACCCAGTCAATGTAACGTGGAAGAAGAGCAAAGTACCTGCCAGAAAAGGGAAGATGTGGCCCTGCCACACAGCTGGAGGAGGAGGAGGTGGAGAGCACACTGGTGAGGCATGCAGGGCTGAGCATGGGCATGTTTCAGCAGGGGTGTGTGCAATGTGGAGGAAGTTGCTCCTCGTGAAGAACCTGGGGGCAGCAGGAAGCCCATCAGCCTCCACTGTGAAGCACGTGCTGTCATTCCTGTTGGAGGGATATGCCCCCATGACTGCACTTTCCACCAGCTCTTCCACTGTGACTGGAACCTGCCTGAGCCCAGTGCTGAGCAATGCCAGGAGTTCAGCAGGTATCTGCTGGTCATCCTCAGGGTGTACAGTCCCATGGGGGGTTGCATGAGAGGGAAACCCGGGGGACAGCTGCCCCAGAGCCCCAGTCTGGGTACCCTTGGTGCAGAGGAGGGTGGGAGGAGGAAGGAAGCAGAAGCTGTCACTGTTCCTGGAGAGTTGCCTTGTTCGGGTAAGCCCCTCGGCACGTCGTGTGCTATTATGGGAGGAGAGAAGCTTCCGTTCCTTCCAGAGCTGTGAATGCTCATTTAGAGAGGGGAAGTCATTAAGACTAATCAGGACGTAATCAGGGCCGTGGTGATGTGCCGGCGCCCGCTGTGCACAGCCCGGTGCAGGATGCTCTCCAAGGGGACCGTGGTCTCTGGGTGCCAGGACACAGCAGGTCCTGCACTGCTCTGGGCTGGGGCACGAGGAGCTCAGCTCAGGAGATCCTCGTGGGGGATGAAGGGGCTCTGCCTGGCACCCCAAACCCCACGTGCTGGCAGGAGGGACAGCGAGCCTGGGGCTCAGCCTGGCAGCTCAGCCTGGCAGCTGTGATTCAGGGATGGGTGTAACCCTTGCTGTGAGGTTGTTCCAGCACTGTGGGTGCAGTGGGCTGTGTTAATGCTCACAGCTGGTTTTAACACATGCAAAGATGGGATGATGTCGGGAGTCCTCAAGGGCCCTCGTTGCAAATCCAGCAATATTCTGTGAGCGTGTGTCAGGGACTTAGAGATGAAAACTTTTAATACAGCTTTTAACAAGTTCAGAATACCTGAATTTGGAATGAACTTCACAATTTAGCTTGCAGAGCTCGCTTGATGGGGCTTGCGGAAGAACTGCTCTGAGGGTGTAATTATTTTTGGGAACATGTAGTACTTCAGAGCACCCCAGACCAGGCCCTAGATACCTTCTTGTCACCTTTGTACTAACTAGAATTTCTCTTGAATCTCTATTGATGTATCTTGGTTTGCTTTTTTCCCCAGAGAAACAGGTTTCTTAACACTTGTTAACTGGGTGTGCACTGGAAGTTAGTGAAAAGAAGAAATTAGGATATTTGAATCCCAGGAACCAAAGAAATCTTTATTTTAACACTGTTCCTTATTCCCTTTTTTTTCCCCTATACATATGTATTTGTCTGAGAGGAAGATAAAAGCATGTGACTCTTTCAGATAATAACAACTCTTCCTGTGTAAAAAAGAATCAAGTCAATTTGGTACCGCCAGGTCAAAGAGAAGCTACTGAAGCCCAGCAGCTCTGCAAATTGGGTCACTTATTTTAGTGGGCTGAGCCTGGAACAGGATGTCTAACTTTCAAATTTGAACACCCTGGCCTTAATGGTTTCTAAATGGAAACTTAGATTTGACAGAACTTCTGTTTGGGAAGCTTTCTTCCTTCGCTACTGAGTAAAGGCTTTTCCAGTCCTCTTTTAAAAAAAAAAAAAAAAAAAAAAAAAAAAGCACCAAAACAAAGATTCAACCTTCAGTAGCTGCTTGTGTTCACATTCTACTTTGGGTACTTCAGTGGCTTTGCCAAAGATCCTTGTGACCAGGGACCTTTCAAGTCCCGTGTTCCCTGTTTCCGGATGGCCGCGGTGCTTTGAGCCAGTGCCGAGGTGCAGCTGTGGGGCAGGGGCTCTGCTCATGCCACCAAAGCAGCCCAGCTCAGACAGGTCCCAGAGGCAGCCTGCAGGGAAGGGCTGTTCTTGCTTGCAGGCCACCAGGCTGGCTGGGAGCCGAGCACAGGGACACAGGCAGCAGCTGGCACCTGGCTGGATGGACTGACGGGCACCTGCAAACTCCATAGTCAACCCCAGCATCACTGATGCCACATTTTGAGCTGTGCAGGAGGGCAGGGGCCAGGCTCAGCCTGTCACTCCCCTTCATGCAAGCACACTAGTGGGTCACGTCCTTCCCCTGCCCAAACCATGTCAGCCAACAGGTTGCTCTTGCAGGAGGTGAGAAAAAGTGCGGAGAGAGTTACTTTACCCAGCCCAGTTAAAATGAAGGGTGATTCATCTCTGGCCAAGAACTTCTTCAGCCCCTAAAAGTTTCCATTCTCTGTTTCCATTCTCTCCCTTTCCCTCTCCCAGCCTGTGGGAACCCAGAAGGATCAACTCTCCTTCAGAGGTCTCCAGCTCTGTTGGTGCTCCCAAGCAATTTCAGCTCTGGCCACAATGTACAGCCCAGGAAAGCAAAGAGAGATGACCACAGGGATCTGTGAGGATGGGACCAGCCCTGGCAGCAGTGTGGTACCTCACTTGCGTTCCCTTGAGAATGGAAGGGTTAGGTCAAAGCATGGATTTCGTCTTGAGATATCAAAAAAGCCCTACATCTCATGGGTTCAGTCTGGGAAGGGATATGCCATGCATTGCCTCCTAACACAAGGGCTGTGAGGTACTTTCCCTTGGCACAGCCAGGTGAAAACCAAGAGGGTCTATGAGGGGCCAGGAGCAACCTGGAGGGAAGATGCCAGCACCTCTCTGCTCTACACACCTGCTCTCCTGCTCTCTCAGGCAGAGCAGAGACTCCTTCTCTCAGAGAGTGGATTTCTGTCAGGCCTCGACCTCAGAAGTACCCACAGGTTGCTGTGGAGGAGCTGTGTCCTCTCAGGTGCAGTGGCAGCTACATGTTGTGCTCTGGCTTGTGCAGGAAGTGGCCCAACCTTGGTAAAAACCAGCATCTGGGCACAGGGCAGGCGAGCCTGGCACAAAGCAGATGAGCGTGTCAGTGCTCATCAGGGTGAGTGGCAGTGAGCATGGGCTCCCCGTGTGTGCTGTGCAGGCAGGACCTGAGCTTGTTCCTGTGAAATTAATTCATCAGCTTGGTGCAAACCAGCTCCCCACAGCAGCAGGAGCCTGTTGGTGTCTGGGCATCCTGCAGCTGACCCCGCTGCCGCAGCAGCATCGCTGCACCCTCGGCATCCCTGAGCCAGTACCTGCTCGTTCATAGCCAGAATTCAACACGGTGGGGTCCTGTGACAGAGCAGCTGCTTTCATAGCTGTAAATGCACAGCTTTCTCCATGGTTTAACACCCTTTAAAAAAAAATCAAAGCAGATGGAGCTGGACTACAAGCAGCTCAGTGTCAGCCCTGATTAGATAATTCTGTTGGGCATTTCCCCGCTTGTGACCTCTGCCCCTGAGAGCTTTTAAAGAGATGTAAAGACTGAATTTCACTTATCTCCAGAGCCATTTCCTTCTGAGTGCTACTATTATACCTCAGATGATATGAAACAAAGGACATTAAAAGACAAATTGAATTTTCACTCTGATCCAGTCTGGGGAAATAAAGGAGTTAAATTAGTACTTTGCTTCTCATGCATTAGCCCAGTGTCTCAAGTAGCCACTCTGTCCTGCACATTCCTTCTTGCATGGCACATAGGACACACACCACCCTCCTGCAGAGAGCAGCTCTGTGTGTTATCTGGTATTTGCCATCTCTGGAGGCTGCTGTTATTCTTGTTGCTGGTTAAGATGGAAATGTGTTTATATGTGACCACAATCCAGTTGCCTTTGTCCTGGGACATCTGAAGCACGTGTATTTTGCCTCCAGGAGGTATCTCCTGACCTCTGTGGGCTGACCCCATGCTGGTTCTGTGGAGGATGTGAAGCTATAGCAAAGCTTTGGGATATCAATTCTAGAGACATTATCTTGAACTTTCAGTTCAGAGTCTCCCTGCTCAGCTCCTGTGTGCCAGTTCTGAGAGCAGTCCTGCTGACATTTGGGGCTTAGGTAATCCCAGGTGTCTGTGTTAGTGTCACTGGGCTGCCATGGAAGTGGAGCCCAAATAGCAGCAGTCCCTCTCAGATCACTACCCAGAGGGGATATCTAAGGGTGTTTCAGAAAGGTCTCATCCTGTGCCTGAGATTTTTTCCTAGCACTGCTGGCCTGCCTGGCTGCTCCCTGCACGTGCTGCAGTGGTATTGTTCCAGCCTGTAGAGCCCTTCTGGCTTGAACCACAGAGGCAGCTGCCCCAAACAGGCATGATGCTCTCCCAAGGTCTCCACAGGAGCTAGTCCCTCTCTGGGTGCTGCCTGGGGCACGTTGCTGCTCCCTCCATCAGCACCTGGGCTGTGGCTGCCTCTGGGAGTGTCTTGCAGAGCTCAGTGGATGCAAGGCTCTGCTTCTCTCAGCTCCTGTGAGACCAGAGAGCTCCTGAATCCTGACCTTCAAACTTCATCTGCCTTCACCATGGTTCCCTTTGACTCCTGTTGCTGCTCAGGTTTTCTCAACAGCTGTCCTCTGCCTCTCTGGGCTTTGTGCCCAGATCAATCTCTCTGCATCTGTGCAGTGCCCTCCTCACTCCCCAAGGTCCTCCCTGAGTCCCTGCAGCCTCCATCCCCTGAGACCAAGTGCCTCTCTGCCTGATGGAGGGAGTTCAGGGCACCTCCAGCTCCACTGGACTTTGGTGATACTGCTGCCATGGAATGAGCACTGTAGGACTTGGACCTCTTCTCTTTCCATTTGTAAACACCCTCAAGCACAAACAGGCTCACTAAACAATATTGTGATGAAGGGGTTTAGATGGAAGAGATCTGACAGCCCCCATTGAATGTGATCTGAATGCAAAGCCCTGTTCCCTTTCCTCCCTGCATGCAGCAAACTCCTGCTCCTTAGGGCATAAATTACTTACCATTCCCTATAGAATTAAGGGCATGGTTAATTCACCAGCACATTCCTGCTGTCCAGCAAAAAATTATGACACTCTCTTTCCTCCCCTGGCTAGCACAGCTGCTTGGTACCTCTGCCTGACTGGTGAAAGGAGGCAAAAGCTTTTTATTTTCAGGTCCTCTGCTTATTTCTGAGTCTTAGGTCTTGTCTGTCTCTTCAGTAGGGCAGGTAAAGTGCAAATATTGAAATGTTTGCAAGTGGAAGTCAGAACTAATGCCCAAACACCTTTCTTGCAGTAGATGGAATAGCTGGCTACAGGAAGCAAGTGGGGATTTCCTGGTCTGAGTTCCTCCTGACCATGTGTGACTTTGTTTTAGAGCAGCAACTCACATTCAGTATCTCCTGGGTCCCATCTGGAGCCTGACTGGGAAATTGTGCTCCTAGCAATATTTTGAGATGTAAAAAATCACTAGTGTGGAATGGCTATGAAGGATGCTCAGTGCACAGGGAGCAGGCTAAACAAAATATGTCCTTAGGGCTCCCCACTGTGTGAGTGAGGCAATGTGATGTGTGATTTTTGGGCTATTATTAATTCTACAAAGAGTGCAGTGGGGCTCAGTGGAGGACTCAGGCTGGACCTGCAAAAGCCTCTATAACATTATTATATAGAGCACTTCTCCCTGGGAGGAATCCAAAGCATCATTTGTGGAGTTGAATTCTTTTTATAAATCATGGGGCACGTGATGGGCTACATTCACTTAGGCTGCCTCTTCTGCATCCTTCCTGGAAACTCATCTAATAAGAGCTGGCCTCTGGATGTTCAAACCTTGATGTGTTACCAGTTGTTAATTGCTGACAGTAGAAGTGCTTCTTTTTTGCCTTGAAATGTGGAATCCCTTCCTAGAATTGCACTGGGGACTAATAAAAGCCACTGCCAGGTTTAATATATTCTATCTCTCAAATTATCTGGATTAAATACAAGGACTGTGTACTGCCAGAGAGGGGATATTCCCTGTTTAACATTGCTTCTGGGCCTTGGAGATCCCAAGACACTGGACCTGAAAATTGTGATTCTCTTTTGTGTGGGGGAGGGTTTAGCAGGAGTGCTTGGAAGTGGTCATATTTGCCTGAGTTAGAGAATTAATTGCCATAAAAACTATGGTTTTGTAACCAATAGTTACAGCTGCAGGAAAGATCAGAAAGCATCTGAATAAATCAAATTAACTACCTCCTGCTCCATCCATATGAGAGCAGAACCTTCCAGGGCAGGACT
Organism: Muscicapa striata striata; assembly: GCA_030060385.1. Taxonomy (NCBI): domain Eukaryota; kingdom Metazoa; phylum Chordata; class Aves; order Passeriformes; family Muscicapidae; genus Muscicapa; species Muscicapa striata. The sequence continues at coordinate 84,671 of JAREIS010000328.1, read as the reverse complement.
TAAACCACAGTCTGGTTGGCCCTTCCACTAATTGAAGAGAGTGAATAGTCTAGAAACAGGGTCAACTGAAACAGAACATGGTGGGAACTGCCGTGCTGGGTTATGGGGGGAGGCTGGTCTCAGTCAGGGACGAGTAAACCCAGACAAGGGCAAAAAGGAGGCGACTGGCTCCTGTGAAAATATCACGGACTCAGAGGCTGTTGTGCCGTGTGCCGTGGGCCGTGTGGTCCCCTGCTGTTAATGGACAGGCAGTGGTCCCCAGTAATTGCTTCACTAGCCCACACCTTGACTCGCTGGTTGCTGACTCTGGCGTTCATGATGCCCTAAGGCAGACGCTTCCTTTCACCTCCCCCCGGTAGTTCTCATCTCTTCGCGTGTCTCACTCTGGCTGCTGCTCTCCTCACGAGCCTTGGGATGATGAAGCGAGTTCCAACTCACCGCTGACATTCCAGGCTTTGCACAACTCCGTTGTGTGCCGGCGAGGAATGTCAGCCCTGAAATTTTGCCTCTGGCTTTTGGCCGCCCCTCCCTCACGCCCCCTCCGCGGAGCCCCGCGCTTCAGCATCGGCGGCGCTGGACAGCTCCGGGGGCGGGACCCGCGGGGGCGAGCGGCTGCGGCCGTGCTGCAGCGCCCCCGCACCCCGACCCACCTCCCATCCCGTCCCTTCATCGCCCCCGCACCCCAGACCCACGGCCCGGCCACTCCTCCTCCGGCCTCCCGTCCCATCCCGTCCCTGCGGCCGCCCCCGTCACTGATTGCCGACCGTCCCACCCAGGTTCCTACGACCGCTCCGACTGCCCCTTCCCTTCCCTTCCCTTCCCTTCCCTTCCCTTCCCTTCCCTTCCCTTCCCTTCCCTTCCCTTCCCTTCCCTTCCCTTCCCTTCCCTTCCCTTCCCTTCCCTTCCCTTCCCTGTCCCTTCCCATCCCGTCGCTTCCCTTCCCATCCTCGTCCCTTCCTGTCCCGTCCCATCTCTTCCCATCCCGTCCCGTCCCGGCCCGGCCCCTCTCTTCCCATCCCGTCCCGTCTCTTCTCGTCTCGTCCCGTCTCTTCCCGTCCCGTCCCGTCCCGTCCCGTCCCGTCCCGTCCCGTCCCGTCCCGTCCCATCCCGTCTCTCCTCCGGCCGTCCCCATCCCTCCGGCCGCTCTGGCAGTCCTGTCCTGTCCCTCCTTGGCCGCCCCCAATCTCCAGCCGTCTCGTCCCATCCCATCTCGTCCCGACCCTCCCCTGGCCTCACCCGCCCCTCCGGCGCTGCATCCTCGCCCATCCTCTTCTCCTGGGAGACCCGCCCTCCTTCCTCCGTCCCTGCCTGCCCGGGCCGCCCCCGGCCCGTGTGTCTGCCCTGCGATGTGCAGCGAGCCGAGGGACAGAGGGCAGCCCAGGAGCAGGGACCCGGGACAGGTTCACGGGGAGCCCTTCAGGACAGGAGGATGTGCTGCTGTGGAGGATGAGCCGGGGCTGCCGAGCAGAGGGTTTACCCCAGGAGTAATGAGGATAAAGGGCCAAATGCTGTCACCTCTCCCAGGACATGGTGGCCCTGTGCTTAGAAAGAACAGCAGCTGTTGGAAAGTGCTTGAAGGCCTGTATGGTGGCAGTAAATTCCTCCCTCAGAAAGGTTTCTTTCCCTACTCCTCGTATGTCCTAACCCATCACTAGTGTGAATTTCACGTAAATTTTGGTGCTGGTGGGAGTCTGACGAAAGCCTGAGAGAATTTCCAATCTTCCTTATCTCCTTCCCAGCAGCCAAGGCCATGGGGTGTTTGGGACACACCAGGTCTGAGGACAGGACTCATGCCCAGAGTCATGCTGTAGCCCTGCTCCTGTCCCAGGGCTGTTGGACAGGAGCAACAAACACAGCCCTGGAGGAGGGACAAACAGAGCCCTTCCTGAATCTCTCTGCTGCCTGGCCTGGAGGGTCTGTGGTGGCATGGCCAGGCAGAGGCAGTGCACCATGAAGGGCTGGGTTCATCGCTCAGCTTGGTGACATCCCACTTTTGTCTCCTCACAGGCCAACCCCGCTCCCATTATCGTGAATACAGACTCGCTGGAACAAGGGCTCTCTGTAAGTCTCCCGGTTTCGTTTTGCTTCCTTTGATCAAGTGCTGCATTTTCCCTGCTCAGCAGTGCAGGAAAGACTTTTCCAGCTCAAGGAGGCCCTGGTAAGGCAGCAGAAGATCCTGATACCCACGCCATGCCCCCACAGCTCATCCCACCCCTAAACCTTTCCAGGGCTGGGGGACACTGCACAGAGCCAAGGTCAGCAGCAGGCGATGCCAGAGTCTCCAGCCCAGGGAGGCACAAGGCAAAAGGCCTCAGCAGAGGAGCTGGGGATCCAGGCTGGAAGTGTTCAGGGTTAATCATACTGCCATTTCCTCTGCCTCCCATTCAGGGGGGTTGAGAGGCTCTGCTGGGGCATCCTTTACCATCCTGCACTGTCTCAGCCTCCTTAGGCAGCCCTGGCCCCTCAGGAGGGGGACAGGGTTCTCTGGGTGCTTGCTGGCATCTCACTCACCAGTCCTCAAGGCAGCAGGGCCCATCAGATGCTGCTCCTCTCCCACTGAAGGCTCCCAGCAGCTGAGCAGTACTTGTGTGTTTGCAGCCACAGTGCTTTTGGTACTCCTGGCGTAGTATAAGATAATCCTCCTCAGTTTGTTGCAGACAGGGTTTGCATCGTGCTGCATCTGTCCCCAGAACATTTGTAACTCATTCCTGCTGGGGGAATGACAGGAGGAGGGTGGCCAGCATGAGTTTCTGGTCAGCAGTACTGGCTCCATGCTTGTGGGGTGCTTCCCTTTTTTGCCCAAAGGAGCCCAGTTAGCAGCTTTGCCAGGGCTGGGTGTTTTGCATCGGGTTTGCTTCTGATGCATCAAACTTCAGCTGCCTTCCACAGCAATGAAGCAGCATCAGGACTCAGAGCTGAGGTGGATTCATCTTTGAAGGCAGGGTAGTGGGCCACAGGTGACTTCTGGGGGTTGCATTTCCCCTGTAGAAAACTGCAGATCTCAGCCCACAGCCTGTGGTGGGGTCAGTGCACATCAGAGCTATACTGGGCTGGTTGAGAGGAGCTACAGAAAAGAAGGAAAGCCTGGCTGAGACCTTTCCAACCCTGGCTGTATGATTTAATTAAGCCTGAATTAAAGCCACCTGACACTGGGGAGGAAAGCAATGGTGTATTTCTCAGCGTGGTGGTCCTGGGTCCAGAAGCCTTATATGAGTGTGGCAGAGGAGAGCTGCTGTCCCCAAAGGTTACCTTCCCCAAACACATGGCATGGCAGGGGGGTTGTGGATTGGAGGTTCTCTCACTGTGCTGGGCATCCTGCAGGCAGTGCCATGTTGCAGCTTCCTGTCTGCACTCTCCTGGCTGTTCTACAGGGAACTGAGAAAAGGGCAATGTCTCCTGGAGGGAAGGGACCACCATCATGCTGGGCCAGACCAAGGGAGAAGCGTGCTGTGAGCTGGGCAGGGAGGTATTCCAGGATGGAAAGTCTGCTCTCACATCCATTTTGTACTCTCCCTCAGCACAAAATGTCACATCTTTGGAGGAGCATTGCCCGCTCATCATTGCAGGCACCAGCACTGCATCCTTTGCCACACTCCGTCCACGCCCATCCCTCCTCCCTGACTGTGTGCCCAAGGGCAATGAGGGGTGAGCCCAGGGGCCAAGGACAGGCTCTGTCACCCTGGACAGGTTCCTCATGCAGGGCAGCAAACACTCCTTCCACTGCAGTGCACTCTGCTTTCCTGCCCTCCCAGCTGCCTCCCTCTACTCCAGCTCATTAACTTCAAGTCCCTCCCTCTCCCTCCACCTCCATATCTCTGCCCACCCCTTCTCCCTGCACTTTGGCTGGGTTTCAGGGGTGCTCTGCACTCCAGACATATGCCAGCATCATGCTGGGGGTGACAGTCACTGATCCCATCCATCCAAACTCAGCAGAACATGCTGGGAGCAACTGTCCTGCAGGGGTCAGAAGGTTGTAGCTGTGATCTGCTCTCTGTGTGTGTGTCACCACTGGGGTGCCTGGAGCAGCCCATGCCCAGAGCAGGGAAGACACCTCAGTTTGATTCCTCTCAGCATCCAGCCTGGAAACTCTCTAGCTTCTACTTCACGTTTCACCAGGAAGCAGGCCTTGCTCCATCTTTTCCTTCTCTGGGGTGCTGGATTCCTCAGGCTTCAGAGAAAACAATTCCCCAAAACCTTGGCAGTTTCCCAGGTCACCAAAGGAGCCACACCTGGAGCTTGCTGCAAACACCAAAATGCCAAATCTGGGAGCATGGGATTTTTTTACAAACCCAAAATCTGAAGCTTGTTGGTACAGCATGTATGTGGAAGGGTTAAAGTCACATCTTCCAGTCTTTAATTACTTAACTATTCAGTGCTTTCCTTAATAATAAACAGATGGATGTAGTCTAGTTCCTTCCTGTTCTAGCTCCATTGATTGCATTGGACTGGCTGCTGGGCTGGATTTGGCCCGACTGTTTATCAAGAAGTCTGTTCTGCATTTCAATGTCCCCATCCACCCACTTCCATCCCCAGGAGCTTGTAGCACCAGCAGCACTTTAAGGTGGGAGCTGCAGAACTGGGATGGCTGGGGCTCAGTGTGTGGCTTGAGCAGAGCCCAGCACCCCCAGGGTGTAAAAACCCAAATAACCCATGATGAAATGCCTATATTATTAAAATCATCCCTTGAACAGCAAGGAGACTGCTGGAGGGCATCAGTCATGCCAGCTCCAGGTCCTTGCTCTCAGTTTCATGTCTTGGTGTATTCTGCCCAGCATGTCCATACTGGGAGATGAAGAATTAGAAACAGAGTTTCCATGGCAGATGAGGTCTCTGCATTTCAGAGCTGCCTGTCTGAAGCTAAAACAACTTCTTGCTGCCAGGCAGTTCTGAAAATGAGCAGGGAAAGTCACTCCAAAGCCCTTGAGGAGTCGAAAGTTTCAGAGTCTAGGTCCTCAGAGCCTGATTTGATGCCTCATTGCCCAGCAGTGAGGTGCAATCACCTCTTCAGTCGCTTAAAAGCCAGGTGTGAGGAAGAGAAGTGCTTTCCAGGCCTGATCTCAGCCACTGAGTCCCTCACACTTTGCCAGCTGCTGGCTGGGGCACATCCCAGTGCCAGGTCCTGCAGGCAGTGTGGCTGTAGTGCCCTCCCAGCTGTTGCTGGGCAGTCAGGCTGCAAACCCCTTCACTCTGCCCAAGCTCAGCAGGTTGGTCCCCACGGCTCTGTGGGAGAAGGCTGACCAGAAATAGGGCATTTGTTCATGCTGTGCACAAAGCCAGCCCTGTGGGCACTGCACACCAGGGGTTGAGGCTGGGGGAAGCAGGAAGCAAGTCAGTCTCAGGGCTGTGGCAGGACACATGGACACGTGAAGGTGAAGGGAGGGAACTCTTGACCTATTTTCCCTGGGCCCCCAGCCATGTGCAGGCAGGGAGAGCTCTCCTGTGCCAGCACTGGCGGTGCCCATGCCAGCAGGGCCCATTGCACCCTGGCATGGGGCTGCTCCCTTTTCCCGGTGCTGGGGCACGTGTGGGGCATTGCCAGGTGCCCTCCACACCCAGGGCTGGCTGGCACAACCAAGGGCTGGATCTCCAGTCTTCAGACCGTCTCCATTACCTTGATAAATGGCTGTTCCACCAGCAGGTCCCAGTGCTTATCCTCATCACATCCTGAGCACAGGATATGGGCAGCATCCTGCTCCAAAAGGGACTGTGAGCAGTGTTATCCTTCCTGCAGGTTATTTCCTCTTGCAGCCTGGTTGGCTATCTGGGTTGCATTTGAGGCACTTGATCTTTGTCTTCTAAATCTGGCCCTTTTTTTTTTTTTTAATTTATAAAACAAGCAAACCCACAAAAAACAGCCAACTCACCTCCCACCACAAAAAACCCACCTCAAATCCTTACTATAGCAAATTCCAAGAGGTGTTCCACGTGGGCTGTTGCGGTGTTGGACAGCAGATCCTGCAGACAGCTTGCAGTAGCTCTGGAAGGTGTGTGCTCTTCTGTTTATCAAATGAGTGTTAACTCTGCAGCCTTCTGTTGATGAGCTAAATTCTGTCATCAGTAACTATTTCCCTCCTGCTCTAAAGACGAGAGGCACCTCTTCCTGAGCCCACAGGTGGGCTTGTTGAATGGGAAGGGCCTGGAAAAAGTACCCATACTCTTTCCATGAGAAACCAGGTAATGCTTAGAATCAGGATATGCTGGGAACAGCTAATTAGCCCCTGACACTCCTGTCAGCTCTGCAGGTGTTACACGAGGAGAGGAGAGCAGGGTGTGGTGTGCTCTCCCACCCTGGAGGTGATGGAGCCAGGCATCTTCCACCAGAGCTGGCCCCAAGCAGGATGTGGGGAGGAGCACAGGGCACTGGCGAAGGACAGGAGAACAGCCTGTGGCAGAGCCAGGTCCTGGCAGCTCTGGTGGGTATCATGGGGAGGTTTTTGCCATCAGTGAGTGACTGGTATTTGATTTTCCAACACTGGAACGTTCGTTTTGTTGGCTTGTTCCCTTGGTTACGTGGTATATATTAAGTTCTTCATTTGGCTTCCTTATACAATTAACTGGCGTTCCATTGCGTTAATTTCGAAAACACAATCAGAGCTAAAACTTCATGGTCAGGCCTGGCTGACCCCAGCCTGCCTGGCCAGTGCAGGCTCTGCACCAAGCATCAAGCAAGCAGCAGCACCGCCGGTCTTCTGTGAGCAGTGCAGAACACTGCTCAGCACTGGCAGCCCGGGGGTTTGGGGAGCGGGGCTGTCCCGGCTCCCCCGGGGTGTCGGGGGGCTCTGTGTGCGGGGTGCTCCCCTGGCAGCGGGGCCGGCGAGCGCTGGCTCTCACCACGGCTCACAGATTGTCAGAGCTTTCTGCAGATCCCATCCTGCAGGGATGTGTACGCTGTTCCTCTGCGGCCGTGGGTGTGCATATGGCTGGCTGTGTGGCAACTGTGTTGAATGCCAAAGCAGAGAGGACAATGTGTGTAGTAGCAAAGGGTGCCAGGAATCTGAGTTGCTGGAAAGCCGGGGAGAGGCGACGCTGCGCCCCACGCAGCGGGATACCAACTGCAGAGAGGGGATGGGCCGGAGGCTCTGCTGAGCTGGGCTTTGCTGAGCTGGACTGTGCTGAGCTGGACTGTGCTGAGCGGGACCTGCTGAGCTGGACTGTGCTGGGCTGAGCTGTGCTGAGCTGGACTGTGCTGAGTGGGGCTCTGCTGAGTGGGGCTCTGCTGAGTGGGGCTCTGCTGAGCCGAGCCGTGCTGAGCTGGGCTGTGCTGAGCAGGGCCGTGCTGAGCTGAGCAGGGCGGAGCTGAGCTGAACTGTGCCGTGCTGAGCAGGGCGGAGCTGAGCTGAACTGTGCCGTGCTGAGCTGTGCCGTGCTGAGCAGGGCCGTGTTGAGCCGGGCTGTGCTGAACTGGGCTCTGCTGAGCTGAGCTGGGCTCTGCTGAGCGGGGCCGTGCTGAGCCAGGCTGTGCTGAGCGGGGCCAGGGAGCCGGCTGCATTTAGGATTAAGTCAGTACAGGAAGACGAGAGGAGGGAAAGGCAGCCCATGCCAGAGGGGGAAGCTGTGACAAGGGAAGCAATGCCCCTCTGCCTGCAGGAGCACAGCACAGGCACTGTGGCAGAAGGTGGCACTGCCCTTGTGTCCCTGAGGCTGTCAGGGACCCTGCAGTGGCTTAACCCCACCACACCGGTGCTTTTCTGCTCCAAGATCCTCCTGTAAGAGCCAGACAAAGCCTCTCCCAGTGTGCTGGGAGGATCTGAGCATCCTACTATTGGAGTATCTGGGTGTCCCAACCCTGAACTCTCCCCTGAAATCTTCCTGTGGCTGAGAGGCAACAGGCACAGAGCACATCCAAGAAGGGACAAAATGCTCAGCCTGTGTTCCCTGGAGCCTCATTCCCATCTCTTTGCCCATCCTTGAAGCATGGTACAGGGTGTGGGATTGCTTTGGCCTCCCAGGGCAGGGGATGAGGGTGTGTATTTCACAGGTGGCACAGCCCTATCCCAGATCCTGTCCTGCAGAACTGCTCCTCTGCCTGGGCCCTTGATGGCTGCCACTTAAAAAAACTCCTGTTTCCTCCTTCTACCTGTCAATAGAGCCTCACCCTTGCCTCGCTGGGTTTTCTTCTGTGGTGTCAGATGGTGGCTTTAGCATAAGTGATGGTTGCTGTCCCCTCCATGGGATGACCCAGCACTGTGGGGGAGGAGGATAGCAGGGCTGTGCCTTTCAGGGGCAGATAGCAAGGAGCTGGGAAAGCAGGATACAGCCAGTGTGCTCATGCCCCACATAAGCTGTTTGTTAGAACAGTGTCCAAACAAAGGCATGTCAGCTCCAGTTTGGCATACAGAGCATATACAGAAAGTGGCTCCATATGATCTCTGAGCCACCAGTAATGGTGGATGTAAAATCCAGATGAAGAACCCTGCACATTGTCCAGAGGCCACAGGCAAGGCAGGACTGCACAGTCAGAGATGTTTGCCTGCTGAGTCCAGGGTTCCACTGCCTCTGCCTTGTCATACAGAACTGCCCATGTCCCATCCCTTGCTTCCCAGAATGACTCAAATTATGAGGTTGAGTTCAGTCCCCTCCAAGATAAATTTGGGTCAACAGTGTGCCCTGGTAGCCAAAAAGGCCAGCCTTGGCCTGGGATGCAGTGGGGACAGCATCACCTGACAGGCAAGGGAGGGATTGTCCAGCTCTGCTCCCACTGGGGCAGCCTCACCTCAAGTCCTAGGGCCACAATAAAATGATAAAAAGCTGTTAGAGAGCATGCAAAGGAGGTTACAGAGGTAGTGAGGGATCTAGAGGAGACCATATGAGCAAAGGTGAGGTGACTTGGCTTATTCAGCCTGGAGGAGACTGAGGACAGACCTCACCACAGTCTGCAGCTTCCTCAAGAGGGGAATCAGAGGAGCAGGCACTGATCTCTTCTCTGTGGTGCTCAGTGACAGGACCTGAGGGAAGGGCATAAAGCTGTGCCAGGGGAGGTTTAGTTGGACATTAGGACAAGGTTTTTCACACAGAGACTGGTGGGTCCCTGAACAGGTCCCCAGGGATTGGGCATGGCCCCAAGGCTGCCAGAACTCAAGGAGCATTTGGACAAGACATGGTGAGATTATTGGGGGATTTTGCAGGGTCAGGCATTGGATTGCATGGCTCTTTGGGTTCCCTTCCTCCTCAGTTTTCTTTGAAACTGTTGCTGTTAAGTGTTGGATGTTTCAGCAGCCAATTGCATTGTAAATCTTGCTAAATTTTAGACCTTGGCAGCTGTTTCTGTCCTGATCCCGATAATCTGGAGTGAAACTGCTGCATTTTTCCCGTGCATTGTTGATTATGAGGAAAATGGAAATTCTTTTTTCTTTTTTTTTTTGAGGCTACATTTACCATTTTACAGCCTACAATTGCATCCCTTCTTGTTTCTATTCATTATGTTTCCAAGAGCTCTGCTTTGATACTTTGGGTATGGGAGACTTTTAAGCGTGGGGATCAGTGTGGTGTACAGCACTGAGACAGGCTACACCATTTTTGTACATAAGAGCATCACAATGTTTTCACCTCTTACTGTGCCCCACTCTCTCACACCAACTAATTTCCTTTGCACCCAACTAATTTTGTAGAATAAATTATTCTGAATTTCCTGTTAATACAATCATGCTACGAAAAGATTTAAAAAATATAAGCTGCTAAAGGTGTTTATTATGTTATTATGTATAGACATTTTTTCCCTTTAAATGGACCGACCCCCTCTCTTCCTTTCCTCAAGCAGTGAATTCCTGAGGTTAATTATATGCTGCGTAACAAAGGTGTTATTTCTTTTTGTGCCTTCGGTTGTGTTCCTTTTCATGGCTGGAGAAATGAGCTGGGAGAATAAAGGCTTTGCACAGAAGTGCATTAAAGTCAGTGGGCTTTGGCTCATGCCCAGAGAGAAAAGCAGCACATGGTTTAATTCCAGGGCAGGCCCAAGCAGTTGCATGTAAGGTTTTTTCAGCGGTGATGGTGCAGCTTTTAGGCTGGATTCTTCATGTTCAGCTATCTGAGAGGAAAAACAAATTCCCCCAGGACCAGCAGAGAGTCATAACACGCTGTCTCCCTCTCTCCAGATGAATGGCAGTGATGGGATGTTCAAATATGAAGAGATCGTCTTGGAAAGGGTAAGTACCCCTCACTCACCCACCAGCAGCCTCCTCCCACTCGCCCACCCCCTGGCACAGCTGGCCCCCCACGCATCCCTGCACAGCTGATGGGGAGAGAGAGAGAGGTTGGTCTCTGCTTCCCCTTCTCTCTGGAGCTTTCACAGGTGTTGCACCTGCTTTACCAGCCTGGCTCCCACCAGGGTGGGCTTGCTGCTCCCCTCTCCCCCTGCACACCCCTCCAGAAGGGAGGGAGGAGGGCTTCTCCCTTGCCTCCCTCTTTCACACCCTCTCCCCCACAAACCCATCAGTGCAGAACATGGGGGGAGGCTCTTTGTCATTGCCTTTGTCAGAAAACACAGGTGTGGGGAGCTCTGTGCAGACACAGCTGGGTGCACCCCACAACTGGGCACAGGGACCACCCTGCCGCCAGGCTCCCCATCACTCTAGGGCACACAGCCTTGGGATGCTAAGCTGCAAGAACAGGTTATTTAGTAAACAAACCAAAATAGAGGAAGTTTCTGCTCAAGCCTTTTCCTTGCTGGCAATACAGAGGTGATGGCATGTGCCACACCAGCCGTGGCTACAATTACCTCCCCCCATGTGTGGGGTTTATCCAGAGGCAAACCAGCAGCACAAAGGGCACGAAGGGCTTTCTTGCTACCCAGGAAGCAGCAGGGGAGTAGGGATGGAAAGGGAGTGGGAAAAGTTGGCCTGGGGTTTACTCTGAGAGACAGGCAGAGCCCTGCTGGCTGGGAAAGGCTGTGGTGGGAGGCTGCCTGTGGCTCTCCACAGCACACCTTGCCTCCCCCTCGCTGCCGTGCCAGGCTCAGCCTCGCCGCGTGGCCGGCATTGCAGGGGAAGACGCATCGCTCATTATTCTGTTCCTCTCTGCCTTTAGTCATCTCCCTCCTTCCCTTGGCTCTGCATCACGGAGGTGGGTGGACGGAAGGTTATCTGGGGCTGCCGCCTCACCCACCGCTTCCCCGGCTGCCTGACGAAACCAGCCCAGAGGTTCCTTCCTTTTTGAGCTAGGTGCTTCTTGCTCCGGGCTCAAGTCACTGCCAAACGCTTGCTTCAGGGATTCAGAGCATCCTCTATCCTCAGCCCATAGTGGGAACAGGGGGAGAGCTAGCAGGACCACACAGAGGGGCAACACTCATTGATGTCCCCATTTCAAAGCTCCAAGCAGCAATTCATTCTCCAACAGCAAGAAACCATGAAGGAATCTCACTGCTTAGCAGCCTGGGCTAGCATGGACCTTACCCAGGTCCTTGCCCTTCACCTGGTCCCTGGTGGGATCCAACAATCCTGTCTTAAAGCAGGAGAAACACTCTGGTGCTTGCAGGTGAGACTGCCCCCTTGCTGGGGTGTTTGGCTTCCAGAATTGACCTCAGTGTACCCCAAAACGGCTGGTCAGTCACTGTTATTAATCCTTGTCTTTGTTGTAAAGACAAGCATAAATGCAGCAACATTCTGGGGACAATAATAGCAGAAACACAATCTGCAAAGGGACATGGCTTTGTGTTTAGCCACCACACATATCCACAGCAGGAGCTGCCCTGGCATCGACCCTGATGTCAGCTAAGAAATCCCTTGAACTCCTTTTTGAGGTTTATCAAAGTAAAAATTAACACCTTCCAGATCATTTCCAGGTTTAGTTGCTAACCAAGGACCTTCCACAGACAGGCACAAGGAACGGCTGGAGATCATTTTGCAATCTCACTTGCCTTGCTGCTGCTGGCTTGGTCTCTGTGACAGTAAGGAGCTTTTCTGAGCTAGACACAGGGTAATCAGAACCCAGCATAGAAGAAAGAGAGCAGCCTCAGACCCTTTACTGTTGAATGCCTTCGTGTCACATGCCAGCCAAATCCCAGCTGGCCAGAGAGCCCCGGGAGCGCTGCGCAGTGACAGGCATTGGTGGTTCCTGGTGCTGTGTCATGAGTGTCATAAAGCCAGCTCTGCATCGCTGCAGGAGCTGATGCTGGGGCAAAATTGCTGGGGAGAAGTGCAAGCCCTAGCTGGCTGTAGATGCTAAATTATCCTGGGGAGATGGAGTTCCAGCATGGCCCTCTTAGCCACAGGTCCCATGGAAGAGCAGAGCACCCCCGCATCTCCCACTGAGCACGGGGGCCATGGGCAGCCAGGAGAGCTTGGCCTGAGCCCACTCATGTATGAGAGAGGCAGGCACAATAGTATGTGACTACGTGTCAGCTCTTCCACATGAGGAAACAAGGCGAGAAACCATCTGATTTTCAAGGCAGAGCAAAAAAGGCAGGAATTGTCCTCTTGCATCAAGCATGGATCAGGAAGGAATGCCTGTGAGTGTGTCACTAATGAGGATCCTGCAAGTGGGAGAGGCGGCACAGGGCCAGAGCCACTCAATCCTGAGATGCTGGGGAAATGGCCTGGAGATGAGCTGTGGTCCCTGCATTCCCCCCAGGCGTAATTTGGCAGGAGAAGCTCGAGTGATGCTCCAAGCACGTCTGTGAGGAAAAGGAGACAGAACTGGGGAGCCCACTCCATCCTGATAGCCACCTCCACCCAAACCTGTAAATTCTGGCATCCGCGTTGCTGGTGCCCAGCTTGTCTCTGTGCCAGGGCTACACCCCAGGGTGCAGAGGGGCAGGAGTGGGATGCTGGTGACTGGCACAATCCCCGCTGGTCTGTTCAGGCTGCAGCATCGGTGTGTCCTCCTGGGGAGCAGCCAGCAAGGGGAGGTTTTCTCCGCCAAGGACCACCTCCTCTTCCCCCAGCTCCCCGCCTGCCTTAGTCTCTCCGTGGAGACGCGGTGGTGAGGGAGGTCCTCGGCGGCTCCCACTCTCCCACTCCATCTGTTCAGTGCTCCACGCTGCTGCGCCGAGCACTCATCTGAGGAACGCCAGCCTCTCCTCTGGCCAGCATCCCTCTGCCCCCTGAGCCAGGCACCCCGGGGTGTGAGAGATGCTGTAAGGGCTTCTGCGCCCCAGGCAGTCCCATGGCTGGGTGGAACCATTCAAGGAGGGCTTGCAGCAGGCGGTTGCCCATGGGGAAAAGACACGGCATTTGATTTCTCACAGGGTAACTCTGGCCTCGGCTTCAGCATAGCGGGAGGCATTGACAACCCCCACGTTCCAGATGACCCGGGTATCTTCATCACCAAGATCATCCCCGGGGGAGCAGCAGCCATGGATGGCCGTCTAGGGTGAGTAGAGTGCGGGGCTGGGGGAGCAGCCAGGGTGTCACCCAGAATCTCTGCATGGACCCTCTGGGTCTAACCCCTTTTCCCAACATGGTCCCTGGCCTCCATTTGTCTCTTCCCCACAGCAAGATCCCCTCAGGCTGGGGATGTCCACCCCGCCCTGTAGCCACCCACCCTGCCCTCCCTGTCTCAGGTTCCTGCTCCCATCCATCCTGCTACAGGGATCCAGCCTTCCTTCTTATCTCCCATCTCCATCAGGGTTGCACTAGAGGGACCAGCTCCGCTCTCCCCTGCTTTGGGGGGGACCCCTTTCTCACCCCAGCAGAGCGGGATCTGGCTCACTTGTGTGGCTGGAGGAGGGTGGCAGAGGTGACCAGAGGAGGGTGGCATGGGCTGGTATTCCCCAGGCATGCTCAGGGTCATCCTGTGCCCACAGGGTGAACGACTGCGTGCTGCGGGTGAACGACGTGGACGTGTCTGAGGTCGTGCACAGCAAAGCTGTGGAGGCCCTGAAGGAAGCAGGGCCTGTGGTGCGGCTCATGGTGCGCCGCCGGCAGCCCCCGCCAGAGACCATCATGGAGGTTAACCTGATGAAGGGCCCCAAAGGTGAACCCCTCACTCTGCTCGCTTGGCCAGGGTGCCTCTCTGCCCCACAGGACAGTGTGTGCTGACCCCTTGGTGTGAGATGTCGTGAGATGCGGGGCAGCCTCACGGGGAATGTGGGATGCAAGGTGGCACTGCCACAATGTGGGATGCAGGGTGGCCTAGCAGCATGGAATGCTGTGGGACACAGGGTATGGGGCAGATCCACAGTGCAGTGCACGGTGGCCAGGCTGGCCCCAGGCAGCAATGGGGTGGCCCCATTGCCTGCTGAGTTTGGGCAGGGCGCAAAGCCCAGTGAGGTACAGGGGCTGTGGTGCCAGCCCAGGACTCTGTCTATCTGTCTGTCCCTTACCTGCATTCTCACTCTCCTTCAGGCCTGGGGTTCAGCATTGCAGGGGGCATTGGGAACCAGCACATCCCTGGGGACAACAGCATCTACATCACCAAGATCATTGAGGGAGGTGCTGCCCAAAAGGACGGGCGCCTGCAGATCGGGGACCGGCTGCTTGCGGTAAGCCCCATGGCCACAGCCAGCTGGGAGGTTCCACTGTGATGCAGTGCTGATCCTGAGCCCCAGCACCCATCCTGTCACCAGCTTCACCTCTCTTCCCTGGGAGTCCTGCTGGGATATTGCTGTGGGAGGGCAGGCACAGTAATGGCTGCAGACAGGAGGGCCAAACCCAAGGATGGGACCATGCCTCTGGAGCTACTCTGGCACCTCCCCTATGGAAAACAACTCCTGCAGGGCTGCATTGGTCCCTGCCCTCCTGCTCAGCCGTGTCACCCAGCCCTTTCCCTCTGGCAGGTGAATAACACAAACCTGCAGGATGTGCGGCACGAGGAGGCAGTGGCTGCCCTGAAGAACACCTCTGACATGGTGTACTTGAAAGTGGCCAAGCCTGGCAACATCCACCTCAACGACATGTACGCGCCCCCCGACTACGCCAGCAGTACGTACGCCGCTGGCCACTGGCCACTGCCTGGGCACGTGGGTCTGGGGCACCTGAGCGTCTTGGGGTGGGGAGCAGGGCTGGGCTGGTCTCCATGTCCTTATTGTAAATGGATTTCTGCTCCTGATGACCTTCTCCTCCCCTGCAGCCTTCTCAGCCTTGGCTGACAACCACATAAGCCATAACTCCAGTCTGGGCTACCTGGGCAGCGTTGAGAGCAAGCCTGCCTATCCCATCCCTCCCCAGGTGACTCCATCCCGGTACTCGCCCATCCCTCGGCACATGATCGGAGACGATGACTTCACCAGGTGAGTACCAGGCATGAGCATCCCCGTCATGCTCCTTCTCATTGCCTCACTTCTTATCTGTGGTGGCTTGACATCATCCCCACTGCCAGTGCAGAGCCTCAAAGGCTGTTTGTAGGTGCGTGGTGCAACACTTGAGGTCCCCATAATGAGCTCTGTGCTCGCTCCCCTGAGACCAGCCCTGCTGTGTCAGTCTCTGGCTCGCTGCATTCACTCCCTCTCCATTCCCTCTCATTCTTTCACAAGCCTCACACAACTGCATTTCAGCTTTGTTCCTATTTTACAATACCTGGAATACAAGGTGTTCCCTCCTCTCATGGTGCCATGCTGCAGTGCCACAGGCTCCCAGGATGTCCCCAGGTGGAGCTGTGCTGGGGGTGAAGGGCCAGGAGGAGCACAGCCTTGCAAACAAGTGGGGCCCTTCCCACAGTCCCTGAGACTAGCATCCCAAACAACCTGCACTCAGGTGCAATTTCAATGACTGCCAGCCCCTGGCCTGACAGCCTCCTGTCCAGCCTGGCACAGCCCCCTTTGCCCCAGCAGAATCCTTTATGCTGCCTGAACAGGTTTGTTTCCTGAAGCCAGGAAATAAAAGAGGTGCACAAAGAAAAAATTGCTCTGAGCCTAAGTGCGGCATAAAACTTTCCAAAGCCTCAAGCTGAGAGCAGGAGAGTAAGACCTGGAAAGTCCTGCTCTGCTAGCTGATTCTTGGAGCTTATCCTCTTCTTGTCACAGCCCTGGGGCCAGTTCCCTGAATGTGCTATCCCCAGGGCCGGGACTGTGGGGCTTAGGATGATTTCCAGGGACAAACCCTCCACTTAGGCTTAGGGCCGGCTCTGCTCTTTGGAACAAGGTTGCAGGCTGGTTTTGGAAGTGTGTCTACAGTAGAAGATGCAGTAGCTTTGTCCAGGATTCTCCCATTCTGCAGGTCAGTGGTGGATGCTGGAGTGGGAGACCCTGACTTGCCATCTGCTGTCAGGTCTGCCATCCTCCTGGTGGAGAGTGTCTGCACTCACTTTCTCACGGGGCTTTCTCACTTCTTGGTGCTCAGGCACAGCTGGGTGTCCCTGTACGCCATGACCTGTGCAGCACTGCCTTCCACCTGCACCCCCCTCTCCCATTGGTCTCAGCACCACTGATGCCAGTTCTAGAGCCTGTTTCTGGCACTGCAGCCTCACCAGGTGTAGCAACTTCTATGCTGTCAGGGCACTGGGGGTTGATGCCACAGGCAGGAGCAGTGCTGTCTGCCATTACAGTGCACCACAGAAGGGACTGAGTCCCAATATTTGGAAAACACACTGGAGACCCTGGTCCCAGCAAGGGTGTCCCTTCTTGCACATGCCAATATTCCCATTTGTGGACTAGAGAGCAGAAAGAGCAACCCAACTTAGGCTGGCCACAGCCAATGGCAATGGCACAGTGAGGGCTCAGTCGTGGTTTGGCAGTGGCAGTGGCACAGTGATGGCCCAGCAGTGGCTCAGTTGTGATTTTGCAGTGGCAGTGGCACAGTGATGGCTTGGCAGTGGCTCAGTGGTGGTTTGGCAGTGGCAGTGGCACAGTGATGGCTTGGCAGTGGCTCAGTGGTGGTTTGGCAGTGGCAATGGCACAGTGATGATGGCTCAGTGGTGGTTTGGCAGTGGCAGTGGCTCAGTGGTGGTGGTTTGGCAGTGGCAGTGGCACAGTGATGGCCCAGCAGTGGCTCAGTGGTGGTTTGGCAGTGGCAGTGGCACAGTGATGGCTTGGCAGTGGCTCAGTGGTAGTTTGGCAGTGGCAGTGGCACAGTGATGGCTTGGCAGTGGCTCAGTGGTGGCTTGGCAGTGGCAATGGCACAGCAATGGCCCAGCAGTGGCCCTGGTGCAGCACGTGCTGGTGGCCACTAGAGGATGGTGCTGCCTTGTGGAGGGCCCCACTGCAGACACGCTGGCACCACTGGGCCCATGTTTGCAGACACAACCCCTTGCTACCCAACAGATCCACAGCCTGCAGTGGGCTCAGCACTTCCCTCATGCTTCCCAGGACGGTGCTGAAAGCCTCGTGTGCATCCCTGACCCCCCAGGACAGCGTCATCGCTGCAGGTCTGTTGGCACCAAGATTGAGCACTGGGACCAGTGTGGTCCAAATGCAACTTTCTGCTGTGGGGAAAGGCAGCAGCTGGAAAAGAAGCCATCTCCCACTAGGCTCTTGCCAGCCATTCCTTAGGGAAAGCAGAGGTCCAGTATCCAGACTCTCCCCCTCCCATGGCACAGGTGCTGCTTAGATGTGGATGTGGCTCCAGTAACCCTCATGTCCTGCAGCACCTAGGACTGGGAACCAAGGAATCTGTTCTCCAGTGAGCTCCATCACTGCAACCCAGACCCAGCACAGCCCCTGAGGATCCCCTCAGCTGCTCTGTGCCAAGGTCCCAGTGCTAACACTGCAACATTAAGCATGGGATCTGCCTGGAGGAGCTGTGTTTTGCCTCCTGTGAGGAGGCATGACTGAGATCTGTGATGTACCTGTCTGGGGCTTCATTTCCTCTCCTTATTCTTGTGGGGTCTCTTTACCTTACACCAAAGTGTCTGGTCCTCACAGGTGTTGAGGATGCTTCCCCCTACACTGAGTTGAGGTTGTGCTTCCTCCACACTGCTTGGGCAGCAGCAAAACCCAAGGGGCAGAGCAAGTTCATCTCCTGGTTGGAGGCAGGGTTTGCAGACCCAGAAACCTGACCTATTTCTTTCCCTGAGAGGACTCTAGCCCTAGGCACAGCTTTGCTGCAGAGGGACTGATGGCTGAAGCCCTCCCTGCTGCCTCACAACCACCCCTAAGCCAAGCACTGGTAACATCTTGAGGACTTGGGGTTGGGCATCTTTTGACTGAGCATTTCCACCGTTTTCCTGATCTCCTGGTTCTGGTGTGTTCCAGCCCCCCCACCCCAGTGCCCCAGGTCTCTTAGCACAAGTCTGCCAGGATTTTAGGGTGCCCTCACTCAATGCCATAGCTGGGCTCCAGTATGTCTTCTAACACAACTCAGAGATTTCCCTCTGATACCTGGCAGGTGAGTGGTTGACCAGGGTGCTAAGCTCAATGTCAGGCCATTGGTGCTTGTGGTACCCGAGGAAGTGCCCAGGATCCAGCCACAGCAGATGCACTGATGGTCTCCAGTATAATGTTGCCTGACAATCACCACCAGCCTGTGCTAATTGGCATCATTTATTCCTTATTTCAATCCAGAGCTTGAGCTGGGAGCTGCCATTGTTCCCATTACATTGTTTTTTTTTCTCCCAGGCAAAAATGGATTCAAGAGTTTTGCAATGCCAGGCTGTCTTCCTGCTTTTGCCTGCCTATTGTTGAGCTGTGATATAATTAAGGAGTCATAAAAGTTTAGGACTTCTGTTGAGCTGTGTAGGGTCTGTGGCATTGGAGGGGTGCATGGGGGTTGTAGGCACACTTGCCATGCTGTGGAGGGGCTTGATTCCACTCTTCTGGCTCATGGCATCTGCTACCACCAGGCAGTTCAGTGTTTCAGTGTGTCATTTCACGGTGGATGCTCTGTGTCTGTCCATGCTGTGTCTCATGTCACACCCACTGCACCTCTTCTGATTTATCAGTCTCCACAGTGCTGAGGGCTGAGTCACACCAGGCTGCACTCGGGTGACTCCAGCCCCACCAGTGTGCCACGAACCCTGGGCACAGAAAAGCCTGTCACCAGCTTTGCTGCTCCTCACCCTGATGTCTCCCTGTCCCTCGTGTGTTCTTCCAGGGAGCCCCGGAAAATCATCCTGCACAAAGGCTCCACCGGCCTGGGCTTCAACATTGTTGGAGGGGAAGATGGCGAGGGGATCTTTGTGTCCTTCATCCTGGCTGGAGGCCCTGCTGACCTCAGCGGGGAGCTGCGGAGGGGAGACCGCATCCTTTCGGTGAGTCGGTGGTGCCGGTGTGTTGACACGGCGGTGGGGGCAGCCCTGATGCCTGGGCTACCGGGGGCAGTTACTGGCTGCTGCCGGGGATGCCGGTATTGGAAGTGCCAGTACCGGGCACAGTGCTAGGGATGCAGCGGCAGAGTGATGAGGCTCGGGAATGTGGGTACCGTGGGTCCCGGTAGAGGCGGGGCAGCGCCCCTCGATTCGTGCCCGCATGGGTCGGGTTCAGCGGAGCCGCTCTGTCCCGCAGGTGAACGGCGTGAACCTTCGCAACGCCACCCACGAGCAGGCGGCGGCGGCGCTGAAGCGGGCGGGGCAGACGGTGACCATCATCGCACAGTACCGGCCCGAAGGTACCGCCACGGGCCACCACGACCGGGACCGGGACTGAGACCGGGGCCGCGACGGGGACCGAGGCGGGCGGGGGCATGCGGATGAGGGGTGTGGTTATGCAGATGAGGGACGTGGTTATGCAGATGAATGTGTGGTTGTGCAGATGAGGTGGTGTGGCTATGCAGGTGGAGGGTGTGGTTATCAAGATGAGGAGTGTTATTATGCAGATGATGTGTGTTGTTATGTACATGAGGGATGTGGTTGTGCAGATGAGGGGTGTGGCTCTGTAGATGAGGGGCGTGGCTATGTAGATAAAGGCGTGGTTGTGCAGATGATGTGTGTTGGTACGTAGATGTGGGGTGTTATGCCGGTGAGGGGCGTGGCTATGTAGATGAGGGGCGTGGCCATGTATATGAGGGCGGGGCGGGGCTGGCGCGCGGGCCGGAGGCCGGGGCGAGGGGCTGCGGGCGAGGCGCTGCCGGGGGCGGGGCCCGGGGCGGGGCGGGCGCGGATTGGCCGGCGCGGGGGGCGGGGCCGCGCCGTCCCGCCGGCCGTGCCTGCGCCGCTTTGTGTGCGGGCCCGGCGGGTGCGGGGCCGCGGCCGCCCCGCCTGCAGGTGAGCGCCCTCCACCGCACGGGCAGCCCGGCCGGGACCCCGCCGGCAGCGGGGCTCGACGGGACGGGGCCGTCTTCGGGGAGGGGAATGAACTTTGCTTGCCGGAGGGCGTCGCCGCGAGGCCCGGCTCCGTGGGGTCCCACGGGCTTTGCTGGAGGGACCCCGTGGTCGGGAGAGCTCAGGGGTCCTGGAGGGCGACCACGGTGCGGGCGGGGCTGGAACCGGCGTGTCGCTGTTGAGTTGGGGCTCGTCCCCACCTCTGAGCATCCCACCTGCGGCGCCACCCCGAGCCTTTCGTTATGGCTGGGTTCCGATTCCCGCGGCAGCGGCGGGGGCTGGTGGTCGCGGGGTGAGCAGCCGGGGTAGCGGAAGGGAGCGGGCAGCTGCCCGCACAGGGCTGCCCTGGGCGGTAGCGCTGGAGCGTGGCCCGTGGGCTCGGAGGGCGAGCGCTGTTCGGGTGCCCCGCCAGCCAGCGAGGGGCCGGGGCTGGTCCCGGGGCCGGTCCCGGGGCTGCGGCCGTGCCCGGAAAGGCGCCGTGCACGTGCTGGGATGCAGCCATTCCCGTCGGAAAACGTGTCTCTGCTGGGCCCCACTGGCGTTCCCCACCAGCTGTTCTAGTCCTCTCCAAGGAGGCCGATGTCCATCCTAGGCATGCCCTTCGTCTTGTGCCTCCTGTGGCGTAGCTGGGCAATGTCCTGCTGGTCCCTGTCTCCGCTGTTCCTCCACCCCAATGCAGAGGCCATTGTGGTGTGGAGTCATTGGTGCTTCTCTGAGTTGTGCTGTGGGTGTGGGGTTTGTTTGTTTTGGCTTTTTTTTTTTTTCCTTCTCTTTCTTTCCAGGAAGCGATTAATGTTCTCGTATTTCTGGCTCGCTTTGCCATTTGAGATTTGGCAAAGATACCAACCAAGAGTGGTTCTTAAATGTCAAACTGGACAAGATGTTTTAAAACCCCCTTAAACCGAGGCGGAAATGTCGCTGTGTTGTCGCTGGTGACTTTCCATGTCTGTGGTGGTTCCTGGCACGTGTGAGCAGCAGCACCCAGCGCAGGGGCTGCAGCCGTCCCGGGAGGCAGCACTGAGGCTGTGGAGTACAGGCTGTTGTATCTTGGAAGTTGCCCTCAGTGCTCCAGAGGCTTGAAGGGCTGGGAGTCATGGAGAAGGATCTCCCTGGTGTCAGTGAGGCTGGGCCCCCTCAATGGGCTGCATGCTCTCAAATGTTTGCCTTTTCCATGTTTGTCATGTGGAAAGAGCAGGAGAGTTGGATTGTAGGATGGCCAAAGGAGGAGATGCTGGTGGAAAGGGGATTTGAGAAGTTCTTCCCCGCTAGCAGAGGTGGAGGATGGCACCTGGCACCTCTCATACCTGAGCGTGGGCAGGGCTTGCCTTGGGGTGCTGGATGAGCACAGTGTGCTCTGTGTCTGACCCTGCTGGGGCTCCAGGGGGAAGAGAGGCTGCTTGTGCAGGTCTCAGGGGATAAGGGGCCCTCCCTGTTTTGTCTTGCCAGACAGCAGGAGGGAAAAGAAGCAAAGACCAAACCAAGAAAGGTTAGAAAGAGGAGCTGCTATCCTGCCTTTCTTCTGAGCACTAGCACCTTTGACCTCTGCTGCCTGCTGTCGAGGGGGGGAGTGGTGGTTCGTGGATGTTTTTGTGAGGTCCATTCTCTCTGAGCACTTCTCCCCCTGACCTTTGCCTGCTGCTGTCACCAGTGCTTGGATTTGGCAATTCCCCCTCCTCACACCCCATGCAACAAAGCTTAGGCATTTCTCACCTGAAAATAACAAAAAGTCACATTATGGCCTTTCTCTGAGTCAGTCTGTTTAAAGGGAAGTTCCAGGGCCATGCAATGAGTTCAAAAGCTTCTGAGCTTTCCCTGTGGCTGTGCTTCCTTCTGCTTTCCTTGGCCTGTGGAGGGAGGTGTCTGTGCAGAGGAAGGTGTCTGGGGTCAGGGTGCTAAAATGCTGGGCTGGAGCTGTAGGTTGTCTTTGCAAGTGGCTGGGCTGAAACCTGTGGCTGAGCATTTCTGGGCTCTGGGCAGAAGTGTTTGTATAAAGGGCTTTATGTGTACTCAGGAGCTGCTTTCCGATGTAGCTCTCCTCTCTGCCAACGCCTTCTCCTTTGTGCTGTCTCCTGGTGCCCAGATGCAGACCCACAGCTTTGTTGGCTCTGCTGGGCGTGTTTGCAGGTGTGTCACACACATGGGCTGGCTCTGGGATCCTTGGGGCAGGCAGGGGATCCCTGCCTGTTGGTAGTGGTCTATAGCATGTGCACACTCAGGGATTCCACTCCCAGCATGGAGCTCACCCCAGAGGACAGAATCAGGCCCAGCTCTAGGAACACCCACACCCTGGAAAGGGAAAAGCAGTGGGAGGGTTCAGTGGTGTTTTTATCGAGCTGCTGAGTGAGAAGAGCAAACATCCTGGCACACGGCGCAGCGCCGCGATGGCACTCACGGCAAGAGCTGCCGGCTCGTTTGTTACATACTTTTCAGTCTTGATAAGCATGTCCTGAACGTGTTGAACACTGTGGGGATCAGCCCTGGCTCACCTTCCCTCTGCACCCTGGCCAAGCTTTCTGGGAGGGTTTGAGCTGCACAGATCTTATGAGAGTCAAGGTGCAGAGCTGAGGTGGCCATAAGTTAGGGAGCAAAGGCAGGAGCACTCCTTTCTGGGGTCATCTGCTGGTGATTGTCTCAGACTGTTCAAATGTGCAGTTAAAAGGGTGCCCATGGCACCTGGGAGTACCCTGTGCTCAGTCCTGGGGTACCTTTGCCTCCCCTGCTCTGGGAGGGAGGCAGTGGGTTTGCTTTGGGGCTGGCTGCTCCTCCACTCTGCCCTCCCACAGCTGGAGCAAATGTGGGTTGGTGGCTCCTTGAAAGACCCTTCCAAGGGCAGGGCTGTGTTTGCTCTCTGGGGGTTAGAGCCAGAGCAGCCCCTGTGTCCTTCGGTTTGCTGCATCCAGCCTGGTTTGTGCTTCTTGTCGTGTCAGTGGGCTTTTCCCACCCCTCCAAGCAGGATGACCACTCCAGCAAAACTAGGAAAGTCCCTTTCCATGCTGAAATGGAGGCATTTGAGAACTTTGCCCTTGGGCTGCATGCAGGGGGATGCAAATGCCATTTCTGGCAGGGCTGTGGCACTCACAAGTTGCCCTTCCAACATCCCCACTCTGATGCTAGAGATGGGGAAATCTCCTTTTACCCTGTGTTTCCTGTCCAATCCCAGGCAGTGCATCCTCCACACTTCTTGTGGAGAGGTGTTGTGGGAGGAATGTGAGTCTGTGCAGCAGGAGCAGTGGTCCCCTCAGTGTGGGGTGTGCAGGAATCTGTGTCCCCAGCAGGGTTTGTGGTGACCTGGCTGGGGACAAGGGTTGCAGTGGTGCTTTCAGGGGGAAACCACCCTTCTGTACCAAAGAGGGTTTAAGAAGAAGCTGTACCCACTTCTGACAATGCTTCTCTGGGGTTCAAGAGTTTATGGGTATTCCAGGGCAGAATGAGCCGTGTGGGGTGGGATGAAGCTCACTTCTCTCTGCTGAAAGCTTTGTAAAATCCTGGTGCTGCTTTGGTGGCAGAATTCAGTTTTCCTGTGAAATGAGTGTTGTCCATGCCTTGCTGCTTCTGTGTTTCCCTCTGCCAGCAGGAAGGCAGGTGAGGCAGTGGGTGCCCCTTGGCATGGGGCAGCTGGGGGTTCTCATGGTCTCCACATTAAACAGCTGGCCCTGCCCGGTGTTGCAGCAATTCTGGATGTTGCATGGTAGGAGAAGGGGCTTCACATGGAGTTTCTGTTTGGCTCTTGGCAGTTCTTGTGTATATTGCCTTTTTTTTTTTTTTTTGACCCAGTCCTTAAGTAGAAATGTATGCTTGGCAGCTGGGTGTAGCAGGGGGATAGCCAGGCTCTAGGGCTGGAGAATCAGGAAATGCCGAGCTGCAGCTGCATCATCCCATAACCCCAGCCCAGCTTTTGTCTGCACTGACAGTCCATGGGAGAGGGGCTGGCTCCTGAATAAAGCCCACAGAGCGTTTCTGAGTAGTGTTGCTGCTGTCCCAATGTGATGTGGCTCCACGGGCCCAGCACAGCAGAGCTGCTGTGCCCCTCTCCCCAGAATTAAAACCCAAGCCATGTCTAAATCACTGGTTTGTGGACTTTGTAGACAAGTCTTACAGGAGAGATGAGCCTGGTCCTCTCACCTGTAACTGCAGGATGTGCCCAAGGGACAAAATCAAGGGTGTGAGGTGAGATCTGGCAGCTGTGGCAGTGCCAGCAGCTTTTCTGGAGCCACAGCTGCACTTTCCTCACTCAGCCCTGGGTAGGGAGGCCTGGTGCCTCCACCCTCTGTGTGTCAGCCCGACCTTTACACCGGCTGAAGGTCGGGCTGGCGCGGCGCAGGTGCCGGGGTGGCGGCTGCTCCTGCCCAGCTGCCTGGAGGGAGCTGCTGGTGTCTTCTGGAGGGTTCCCCAGCTCTTCCTGCACGTCTCTGCTGCTGGGATGTAGAAGCTAAAGGTGAATTCCCCCTCTCTGCTCCTCTTCCAAGGGCAGGGACTTTGTGGTTTGCCTCCCTTACCCCATTCCTGCTGAGGAGAAGGTCTTTGCTGCCAGCAGAGTGGTGGCTGGGGGCTCCCCCAGTGGCTGTGGCCGTGTCTCAGTGCTCCAGCTGGTGGGCAGTGGTCTCCTGGAAGGGCTCTCGCTCTCTCTGTGTGGTTTGAACTGCTCTGTAGGTCAGCAGCTGGCCAAGTCGTGCCCAGCCATTCCCTCACGGAGCTGCAGCTCAGCAGTGTAGAGGTCACAGCAGCCCTTGCCTCAGCTGCAGTGTGGGAAGCTGTGGTGGGGTTGGGAGCAGCTGGAGCTGTGCCTGCTCCGGGTGCCCTGCCTGGGCTCCTGCAGAGCTCTGTAACCTCTTTAGCTTTGCCCTCCCTCGTGTGCAGGGACAGGCTGGTGGGCAAGATGCCTGGTGGGCAGGCCTGGCTGGGCGTGGGGTGAGCTGTGCCTGCACTGAGCAGCCCTGTCCCCACAGAGTACAGCCGCTTCGAGTCCAAGATCCACGACCTGCGGGAGCAGATGATGAACAGCAGCATGAGCTCGGGCTCGGGCTCGCTCCGCACCAGCGAGAAGAGATCGCTCTATGTCCGGTAAGGCCCTGCAGGGCACACACAGCACACGGGGCCGGGGCTGCTCACGGCTCAGCCTGGGCTGGCAGGGCCGGGGGGCTGAGTGCTGTGCATGCATCACCCAGCCTGGGGGTGCAGCAGGGACGGCGGGGCTTTTGGCTGCCTTGTCAAGGCTGGGTGCTGAATGCCTCTCCCAAGGGCTGCTCCAGTTTGAAAGCAGTGCTCTCTACAGAGCCTGGGTGGCCTCTGGGCAGCCCAACACACTGAGGACAACTGGAAAACAGGGAAATGGTGAGCATCCAGCCCTGCTTCTGCCCCAGGCAGCTTGTGGCAGCTTTCAGGGCGCTCTCCTGGAACCAGCTAACAGGCTTCTCCTTGTCTCCTTCTGCCATTCCTGTGGCAGGATCTGGCTGGATGGGAGATGAGCTCTTAGGAGGATTATTGCTCTGAGCCCTCAAAGCACTTTTGGTCTGGAGCCAGGTGCAGGACAGACAGGCAGGGGTTAAACAGCCATGCAGCTCAAACTGCTACAAGTCCTGTGTGGACAGGACAACCTCTGCCACCTCCTGCCTGCCCCAGAGGGATGAGAGCTCATGAGTAATTTTAACTTGGTAATTAAAATAATCCTGTAAATCCTCACCCTGCACAGCCTGTTGCAGGTGAGGCTGGCAGGATGCTGCTTCTCCTTCCCTTTGAGAAGGATGGCAAGGGCTGAGGCTGCATGAGCCTCAGCCTGCATCTCCCACTCCATGGCTGCTCCATGCAGAGGGACTTCAGGCATGGTGGGTATGTTGCAAGCCTGGCCTACCAGGAGAGCTGCAGCTCTGGGTTCCTGGAGTTCACACCTTCCCACAAGTCTCTGCAGGCATCTTTCTTGATTTAGCATCTCAGGGCTCCCTGGGGGTGTGTGACAAGCTGGGTGCAGTGTTGAATAAACATCTCGTTAGTCCTGCCCTCACTCCCTTGCTGTCCTGTGGACACCCTCATCTGTGGAGGAAGGTATAGGCTGGGTCCAGCTTGAGTTGAGCCTGTTCTCTGCCTGGAAAGGTGCTCATGCATCAAAGTATTCCTGTGAACCAGAGAGCTCCCTGTTGCCTCCACACTACTCATAGCATTTCTTAATTCATGGTGCATCCCCCCATGGGGCTTTGGAGGCCTCCACAGCACTGTGTCTCCTCACACATACCCAGGTGGAGCTGGGCTGTGCCTTGCTGAGAGGGTGATCCCAGGGGAGAGCTTTTCCCCAGTGTGGCCCTTCACAGCACTGCTCGACACACGCCCTGCAAACGTGCTTGGGAGAACTGCCGGGTGCCCAGGCTGCCCCAGCCCTTCTGGGCGGGGCAGTTTCAAGCACAGTTTACCCGAAACCAGCTGAGCTGCTGCACTGTGGACAGGACATCAATTACAGGACTTGCTACCCAACTGCTTGAGTCAGCCCTGCATGTCTGCATTGCATCCTGCGTGCTGTTGAGGGGCTGGAGCCGATTTGGGGTGCTGGAGTTTTGTGCTGCAAAGGCAGGGGCAAGGCAGGTTCACGTCCTGCCTGTCACCTCCCTGCACTGCTGCAGGGCAAAGTCTGCCAGCACTGGGGCTGTGCAGGGTGGGGATGGAGGTCAGGCAGGCATTGTGCCTGGGCACCAGGAGGAAGCCATGGGAGTCCTTGGCACTGCTCCCCTGCCCTCCAGCCAAACCATCTGCTCTCCTGGCTGTGAGCTGGCCTGGGGACAGAGCAGAGCTGCCGTCTGGCCCCTGTGCACCCGAGGAGCTGAGCCATGGTGGCTCCTGTATGCAGGCACAGCCAGGGGCTCATGGCTCCTGTGTGCAGGCACAGCCAGGGGCTCATGGCTCCTGTGTGCAGGCACAGCCAGGGGCTCATGGCTCCTGTGTGCAGGCACAGGCAGGGGCTCATGGCTCCTGTGTGCAGGCACAGCCAGGGGCTCATGGCTCCTGTGTGCAGGCACAGCCAAGGGCTCATGGCTCCTGTGTGCAGGCACAGGCAGGGGCTCATGGCTCCTGTGTGCAGGCACAGCCAGGGGCTCATGGCTCCTGCAGGCAGGCACAGCCAGGGGCTCATGGCTCCTGTGTGCAGGCACAGCCAGGGGCTCATGGCTCCTGTGTGCAGGCACAGCCAGGGGCTGTCTCCTGGAGCATTGCACCTCAGGGCAGCCAGTGCTGGCTCTGCAGGTGTCCTGCCCATGCAGAGATCTTGCTGTGCCTGTCCTAGGATGCCAGTGGCTGCTGCAGGAGGAGCAAGGGCCTGTGCTGCTCAGTAGGGCTGGGTGCATGCAGTGGGCAGGGCTCCTCACAGCCTGCCTGGCTTTGGGAACCGGCCTGACCAGTTCCCCAGGGCCCTGGCCAGCAGCACTGACCTCACAGCAGCCTGTCAGCCACATGCAGCCTTATCTTTTGGCCTGGAGCTGCCTGCAAGGCTTGATTACCCCTGGCCACAGCACCCGTTTGTGGTTGGTGCTCTGCTGCTGGCTCCAGCCACGCTGCCCTGCAGAGGGAACAAGCACAAGAGCTGCTCCAGCCCTGAGCAAGCTGGGCAAGGAGAACAGATCTGGTGGCTGAGTGTGTTTGGGTGCATAGGGCAGATTGGGTCTTGTCCCAAAGAGCCTTTCCCATGGGGCAGCCCTTCTTCTTCCCATTCAAGACCCAGCCCCAAGTGCTCTGAAAGGTTTCATAGCTCAGCCCTCCCCTGACAGAAGTACCCTCCAAGATCCTCTGCTCTACAGGGACTTGCCACATGATTCCTCAACCCTCCCACTTACAGTGTGCTTTTTGACCCTCTTTGGAGTCCCCACAGTGGAAGGGGGTAATGAGCAGAACAGAGGATGCCTCTCCTGCTTGAAGGAGGTTTATTAGGGTCAGGATTAAACCATCAGCAAGCCAGTGCTTGCATTGCCTGGGCTCATGTTGGGCTGGGGGTCAGTGGGGCCAGTGTCCCAGGAGCAAATACAGAGGTTGTGCTGCTACTACTTTTAGTGACTCTTCCCTTTCTTTGTCTTTTTGCAAGTTAATGCATCAAAGCAGACACAGTTTGTGTGATCTGACATTAGTAGAGATGCAGGTGAAACCACCAAGAGCAGCTTATGGGTACAGGCTGCAGCACTGTGTGTGATGTACGTGTGCAAGAAAAGTATTAGTGCTCCTCAGTAAAAAAGAAAGTCTTTTCTGTAGCTGGTTAGTTTAATTCTGAAGATATTTTTAAACTAAAGAAGCTGTTCTCAGGGGAGGTGTCTAGGGGTATGAAAATGATCAGTTATAGAAGCATATATATATATTCTGAGATGCATTCCTCATTCACAGGCTCTGTACGTAAATAAAGGCTGTGCTCAATGCCTTGGTGGTCTGGTGGTCTCTGCCTGTGCAACCACCCACCAGCAGTGGGGTCTGATTCTGATGTTCCCCATCCCATTCCTTGGCCCCACAGCCACGGAGGGATGTGGGCAGCAGCCCTCCTGCAGGCTGTGGGCCTGGCCTGCTCACTAATCACAGACACTTTCAGTGCATCTGAGTCTCATGTGCATCCTGCAGCTGAGGTCAGCAGTGAGACCTCTCAGTCCAGCACTGTTCCTGCTTTGCACTCTTCAGGGCTTGTGCTGAGCCTGCCAGCTGAGGGATGTTCTGGTGGCTGGTAGCACCGCTCACCTTGGCAGGGTTTGGGTTTAAACTTTTTAAAGTGTGAAGGTTTCAGTGCCCCAGCAGGTCGGCAGTGCTGCTGCCCTGGCTGCCTGGCTGTGCTCAGAGAAGGCATCACTCCTCTCTGCTCCTCCCCAGAGCCCTGTTTGACTATGACCGGACCCGGGACAGCTGCTTGCCCAGCCAGGGACTCAGTTTCTCCTACGGGGATATCCTGCACGTCATCAATGCCTCTGATGATGAGTGGTGGCAAGCCAGGCTCGTCACACCCCACGGCGAGAGCGAGCAGATTGGGGTCATCCCCAGCAAGAAGAGGTGAGTGTCACACAGGAGCTGTCACACATTTGGTGACCCCAGGATTTCCCCAAACTCTGCAAGCCCTGCAGCCCTGCAGGCTCTGCTCAGGCTGGGATCTCCTTGTGGTCCCAGTCCACCTGCCCAGTGCAGGTCTCCCTAGGCAGGTGTTCTCCAAAGCTGGGTGAGACCCCAGGTGAGGAGGGCAGTGGTCAGCCCCCTCTGTGGTCCCTGTGGGGATGGGGAGTTGGTGTGAGCCAGTCTGGGTCTCCTTGTGGGAGCAGAGTCACAACATCAAGAGCTGTGTCCTCTGTCAGTCCTAGCTCTGTAGCCAGGTCCTGCTGTGAGGTGGGAAGTCACAGAGAGCAGAGGAGCTGGCTGCTCCTGCCTTTAGGTCTGCAAAGCCAGCCTTGAGTCTGTCCTCTATCTCTGTTGGGAATGCTGGCTTGGCTTCTCTCCTGCTCCTGCAGGAGAGAGACCCTGGGCAGGCAGCTCCACATCTGACCCTCCCTGGGAAGGAGCTTCCATCTACCAATGGGGCTCCATTCCATTTCAAATTCCATTTGCTGCCTGAGGAGCCATGTGGGCAGCGTGGAGGGCACATGGATGAGACTAGCGACTTTCTCTCCTGATCAGGGTGGAAAAGAAAGAGAGAGCACGGTTGAAAACAGTGAAGTTCCACGCCAGGACTGGCATGATTGAGTCCAACAGGGTAAGTGCTGATCTGGGGCTCAGAGGGGCACCTGGAACTGGTAACTAGTGAGGGCAGGATGAGTCCCAGCAGCAAAAGATCCTCTTGGGGCAGCTCAAACAATCCCAAAGCAAAGAGCTATATGACTGGACCTGCCCCAGGCCCACATCTGCTTGGCACAAGCCTTCCATGAATATGCAGTGATTGAGCAGAGGAGCACAGGATGGTGTGAAAGTACTGGGGAAGGACCCATGTTTGGAGTGATGGGGTGGCAGAGCTCATGGCTTGGAGCTGCCTGCAAGCAGCTGGTGAAGGTAGATGCCCTCTCACCTCACAAGCAGTGCCTAACACACCAGCAAGCAAGGAAGAACGGGCTGGCTACCCCTGCAGAGCTGCTGATTGCTCCCATCAGCTTCCCAGCATCCCTACCACATGTTTTTCTCCATGCTTAATTTTTTTCCTGCATTACAGTTCTCATGTAATCTCCATGATTTCATTTGAGGGTGACTGCCCTGACACAGCTCCTCATTGTCTCTCCATTTTAATTTTCCCCACATGCGTTAAACACCATTGTTTTTTCTGTCCTCCCTTCCACCTCCATGTTCTTCAGTCGATCAAAACGAAACGTAAAAAGAGTTTTCGCCTCTCTCGAAAGTTTCCATTTTACAAGAGCAAAGAGAACCTGGCCCAGGAGAGCAGCGGACAGGAACGTAAGTAGCAGCAGGCCAGAGAGGGCAAGCCTGCACCCCTCAGGTTCCCTGCCCTGAGGGAAGAGGTTCAGCTCATTTCCATAGCCAGGGGTCCTGGCAGCTGCCTGTATTCAGGTCTGTGCTCCACAGTCATGCCAGCAGCTAGGGCAAAACTGGAGCTTGAAATGAAAGCAACAGCTGCAGTCTGGCACACTCTTCCTTTCTCTCATGTTCAACGTCTTCATCTTTTCATCCAACTTTAAACCCACCCAACTCCCTGCTCTGTCTCCCCCTGCTCTCCCCCCTTTGCTGCAGGCTCTGCTCCCTCCCTCTGCCTGCTTCCCTCCAAGTGAGGGGCTGGCTGCCTCCTGCAGAGCTTCTCCTGTCCTGCTCAGGGCCTGGGGAGGTCCCAGCTTCATCTTCCCTAGAATGCTTACAGCTCCACATTCCCACTGGAGAGCCCTTCCAGCAGATAAGCCCTGTGGGCACAGGGAAGCCATGCCCTGCTGCCCACCCATGGCTGAGGCACATCTTTGGTAGTTGGCTGCAGATGTTGGGGGTCCACAGCTCTCGCCACCCCGGGGCTCCCAGTAGAGGCAGGGTTTTTATCTTGTGACCCCAAATCCTGATGTGGGCAGCACTGGAGCTGCTCACCAAAGCCAGCCCCTCCTGTGAGTGGTGAACTGCATCCACTCCTTGGGCAAGCATCCAGCCTGGCAGTGCCCACACCTCTGGAAAGGGGCTGTGGACAAGGCAGAGCTGTGTCTGTGTCCCAGTGCCAGCACAGCAAACACATCCCCTCCCCTCTGGGGCTGTCTTGGGGGTCATACAGAGGCAGGAGGTTGCTGCTGGGCTGCTCCAAGGGCTGCCTGCATCCCTCTGCTGCCCATGACAAGCTGGTGCCAGCTTTTGGTGATTTTAGCAGATGACAGCACAAGCCTCTGGCCTGTGATGAAGGTTGTCTGTGTGTCTGCCTGTCTCCAGTAGTTCCTGGACGTGGCTGGGCTCCAGTGAGATCTGTGCTGAAGCTGGGAGCTCACTTTTGGCTGCCCTGCAGTGAGATGACACAGCATGGGGATGGGGCAAGCCACTCTCTTTACCAGCCTGCATCACAGACACAGCCAGCTCCCTCCCTGTGCTCTGCCACTGTCCATCCCAGCTTGCAGTGGGGGGGTCTCTGCCTCACATTTCCACAGCCTGTGCAAGCACTGTGGTGTGGGGCAGCTGACACACACAGGTGGGGAAAAATGTGTCCTCCTGCCACGTGTTACAGGACTGTGTGGTGTGCCTGGCCCCAGAGTGGCCAGGCTGTGCTGGGGAAGCACAGAGCCACTGCGCCCTGCCAGTACACTCCACAAGGAGAAACACTTCAACCCCTGTGCCAGCAGCCCAGGGCTGCAACTGCATGGTGCCAGCTGATGCTGCTGTGGCTGCCCTGCCCTCCCCAGACCCAGGGTGGCCCCTGGGGGCTCTTTGGCAGAGAGGGTGAGCTTGGGGGGTGGAGGTGGTCCAGCCGCACGAGGCAAGATGTTGGCAGCAGGCTGATGGTGTCAGCTCTGAAAATATTTAACCTCACTTGCAGTTGCAGCTCTGGGCCGTTCTGCACTCCTGTCACTAATGCTGGTCTGGCTCTGTCTCCCCCATCCCTCTGACTCCCCTTTCCTGCGCTGTCTTCTCTCCCCCTCTCCCCCTTCTCGCTGTCTGTGAAATCAGGACTTCCCTGGGTTAAGTGACGATTATTATGGAGCAAAGAACCTGAGTAAGTTGAATTCTGATGCACATTGTTCCCTTTCTGTGGCT
Source organism: Muscicapa striata striata (assembly GCA_030060385.1). Lineage (NCBI taxonomy): Eukaryota > Metazoa > Chordata > Aves > Passeriformes > Muscicapidae > Muscicapa > Muscicapa striata. The sequence goes on along the minus strand of JAREIS010000328.1, from coordinate 52,451 downwards.
GGTGGTGCCTGGGGAGTGGCTGGGGCAGCTGTGCTTCCCTGGGTGTGGGGCAGGAGGAGCCCTGGGTGCTGCTCCCCTGCCGGGACCCCGCGTGTGCAGGGCGGCCTGCGGGGCTTGAGGTGCCACTGCTGCACGTGGGACGGGCTGGGGGAGACTGCCTGGGGGTGTTGGCTGTGCCCTAAGTGCCTGCTGCACCTCCTCATCCTCTTCTTCCTGCTCCTGTCTGGGTTGGTTGTTGCTTTAGCACTCGGAGCCACTGCCAGTGTGGGTGGGGAGTGGCCATGATGGGCCTGCTGGAATGGGGTGGGTGGCAACATTTTGAGGTGTTCCCACCTTTCTCTGGGTTACCACATATGCAGAACTGCAGAATAGTGACAGGAGCCCCATGGTCTTCTCAGCTGGGGCTGAGTTCCCTGCCAGTTCTGCACTCAGGCTCTGCCAGTGCAGAGCCTGACTGGGGCAGGCAGCGGCCAGCAAGCCTCTGTGGGGTGGTCGCAGCACTAGGATCAGCCTGAGCAAGCAAAGCCCCAAACTCTGTCCCATTCTGTCACTGTCTTGTGTCTGTGCATCCCAGCCTCATCCCCAGGTAGGCTCCCCCCTCCCTGTGCCAGCACAGCCCTGCCCTCCCCTGCCCGCTGTGTGCATGCTGCACCTGCTCCCCTGCCAGCATAATCCTCCCTGTGCACTCCACCTTCCCTCACCTGGGAAGCCCAGTGCCTGCACATCTGGCAGGCAGGCCCTCCTGGCCTCCCTGTCTTCTCCTGGAAGCATCCCCCTGCATGTCCCCGGGCTCCCAGAAAAAGCTGAAAGGTGCCGCCCTTGCCCATGTGGCACAGACTCGTCCCACTGGGTGCTGGGCTGCAGGTTTTCTGGGAGGCCAGCGCTGTCCTGCCCTCGATCAGCAGTGCTGGGTGACAGCCCTCGTGCCTCTGCCCATGCTCCTTCTGAAGGGGATCTCTCTGGTTGCTTTGCAGAGGGCGTGACATCAAACACCAGTGACAGCGAGAGCAGTTCCAGTAAGTGTGTGTCACCTGCTCTCCTGCCCCGTGTACGTGTGTGTCCCTGTATGAATGTGCATGTTTGGGCACTTCCATCGTGTCTTGTCCCAGTGGTGGTTCTGTTCGGAGGCTGGTCCTTCCTGCTGGTGACACGGAGGTGCTGCGCCAGCTCCCTCCTCGGAGCCAGGGAGAGCAGGGGCTGGGGCCTAGGGGTGAACCTGCCTGCTTCACTGCTCTCTCCTGGCTGCAGGGCTCTGCTCCAAGGCAGGGTGTTGGTTCCCAGTCCATGATGATCCCCCATCCTCAGTACCTGCTACAGGAAGCAATGGCCAGAGGCCAGGCCTGTAGCATAGGTGGCTCCTGGAGCCCCAGCCTGTATGAGAACATGGGATCCAGCTGCAATAGATGCTCTCTTGTCCACAGAAAGTCCTCTACATACCTGCAGGGAGGACACTGAATCCCAATGGGCTGGGAGCCTGCAGCAGTGGGGGAGGGAAAGAGGCAGCTTGACCCAGAGCTGGGACATGAATAATTAAAGTGGCTCAAGGGCTCGTAACTGCATGCCCGTCATGCTTCACATCCGTGGGTGGAGTGACAGGGACAGCCTGGAGCGTCCCCCGAGCTGTGGGAGGCTGAAGGGGCAGGATCCAGCTCCTCACAGCTGCAGAGGGGTTGGAGAGCTGCTGCAAGTGCTCACCTGCATCCCCCTGGCTCTGTTGCAGAAGGACAAGAGGACACCATCCTGTCATACGAGCCAGTGACGCGGCAAGAAAGTAAGTCCTGAGCTGAACTGCCCTGTGCCCACTCCAGCATGGCCACCTGTGTCCCCAGCACAGCCAGGGTGTCCGTGTCCCCTCCTGCCATACCAGCACAGCTCTGGGTGGATGCAAGTGGAGTCTGGTGTGTTGTTGCAGCAGGGCAGCCAGGTGTGCACAGCTTTCACTGGCCTCCACTGCCCAGTTCCAATCAACAGTTCCAATCGTGGTCTGCAAGACCAAGGGAGAGATCCAGAGCTAAAACTGAGCTGGGCTTTAGTCCTCAGCTGAGGACAAGATTATCCCTTCTGCCTCAGAGCAGGTCCCTGCTGCAGAGCAATACTCCCCCAGCCTGCAGCCTTTAACCCTGCTTGATGCTCAAACCCTGCAGACCCTTTTGCAGGCTGAATAGTTCCAGCCTTGGTGGTCTGTCTTGCCAGAAGCTGGATCTGGCTCTTAGGCTCCCATCACTCCCCCAGCTCTGTGGCATCCTTGCCCAGCTGTCCTGGTTGCCTGGCTCCTGCCCCAAGCAAGGGAGCAGCTTTGCTGATCCACTCCCCTGGAGACCTGCAGAACCTTCCCTGGGGCTATGCAGATGGTTTGGGTCAGATGGGAAGGACGTGTTGACCGTGACCAGGAGATAAACTTGCATGGAGGAGACACCTTTGGGTACCCCTGTGAGCAAGAGCACCCACTGCCAGCAGGGAGAGGGCAGATCAATGCCAAGAGTGGCACTAGGGTCAGCTGCCCACAGCACAGGTGGGGCCTCAGGTTGTGGCTCTGTTTGCAGTTCACTATGCGAGGCCAGTGATCATCCTGGGGCCGACAAAGGACCGAATTAACGATGACCTCATCTCTGAATTCCCACACAAGTTTGGCTCCTGCGTGCCCCGTAAGTCCCAGCCCGTGCTCAGTGCCCTTGCTGGAGGGAGGGGGGAGTGGTGGCCCTGCTTCTTGCAGGGTCTTGCCCATGGCGTGGGGAGGGGCTGGGAGCACAGGCGGGTTTTGTCCCCCCATTTGTCGTGTGTCACTCCGGGCTCACTCTCGGTGCCCGCTCTCCTGCAGACACCACCAGGCCTCGGCGCGAGAACGAGGTGGACGGGCAGGACTACCACTTTGTCGTGTCCCGGGAACAGATGGAGAAGGACATCCAGGACAACAAGTTCATAGAGGCTGGGCAGTTCAATGACAATCTCTATGGGACCAGCATCCAGTCAGTGCGAGCGGTGGCAGAGAGGGTGAGTGCCAGGTGCCATTCCTGGGATGGCACCCAGCCCAAACCTACATGAGTTCAGCAGTTCCCCTCCTTCCCCCATGGTGTTAATGAAGGGCTGTAACCACATTAAGCGAGCGTGGCACAGTCCCCTCCTCCCTCCAGAGTCCTGCCAAGCCATGTGGCTGCTTTTCTCAGCTGTGTTACCTCTCAGCATGGTACCTCTGTCATCCAAACTCCACCCAAAAGCCTGGCACTGGTGGCCCAGCCTTGTGCTCAGGAGCTCACAGGATGGAGATACCTGGGTGCCCTCAAAGCAGCAGCGTTCCTCTGGAGGAGTCCTGGAGTTACCCAGGGCTTGTAAATAGTTTTGCATGTCCAGACAAAGGTTCAGTCCCTTTCCATTGTTGCTGTCCTGCCCTGTGCAGGCAGGAATGTGAGGCCATTGGGAGCTGACTTGTGTCTTAGGAGTGGGGTTTCATTTCTGTGGCTCCTCCCTTTTCAAGCACATCTGTATGAGCAAGCTGTTCCCACACAGAGTAGACTGTGTGGGTAGGTGTGATCCTGATTGTCTCCTTTCCAGGGGAAGCACTGCATCCTGGATGTGTCTGGCAATGCTATCAAGAGGTTGCGACAAGCACAACTTTATCCCATTGCCATTTTCATCAAACCAAAATCCATTGAAGCCCTCATGTAAGTGCAGCACTGTGTTCTGTGCCCCTCCAGCTGCTTGTCCTGCTGCTCCTGGCCCTGGGTAGTGCAGGCTGGAAAGGATGTGAGAGCTGAACTTGCAACTCTTCTGAGCAGCAGCAGCAGAGAATATTATTATCTGTGACGAGACTCAACAGCTTGAGACTGACCCTGAGATCAGAAGAAATTCTGCTGACACCAAGGGGCCTGGGAGTCAGAAGGGTCAAATTGCTTCTCAAGTCAGAAGGGTCAAATTGCTTATTTCTATGTTTTATGAAGATTGGAAAACCTAGGCAAGCAGAGAGACTTCTGCAGCAGTCTCACAAATTTAAGGGATTGTCTGAATTTGAATTCCCTTCTATGCTGTGGTGAAGGGGGGGTAGGGGGTAGTGGGAAGAACTGGGTGGAAGTTGAGATGAAATGCCAAGGCAGCCTGGAGTCTATGGGGAAGGCCCCTGCCTTTGGGAGCTGGGTCCTGCACAGCTTCCATTGCTGTGAGCAGAGGGTTCCCAGGCACCCTGGCTCTGTGGGCTATTTTTGCTTCTATTCATTGCTAAGAAAAGGAGCTAAAAAGTTTCTGGTTTTTGTGTATGGCAGGGAGATGAACCGGAGACAGACATATGAACAGGCCAACAAGGTCTTTGACAAAGCCATGAAACTTGAGCAAGAGTTTGGAGAATATTTTACAGGTGAGTGTCCTGAGTAGGCTTGTATCTGATTTACTTCATTTTTCCATCCTGCAGCTGTGACCTCTCTACCAGCACTGTCCTGCTACAGGGTCATGGGAAAACATCCAGCTTCATCAAAGCAAAAAAGAAATGGCACTTTGCCAGGAGGGCTCTGCAAGGGGACTGCTCCAAGATCAGTGGATAGGAGTCATAGAGGAGGAGACAAGTTGTCAGGCAGGATTTTCTGAGTTTGTGAAAGCTTATCGCCAACTTCAACAATAATAAAAAAATCTAAAAATCCCCGAGCAGGGGAAGCACAGGATTTCAGGGTGCTACAAGTCTACAGGAAGTAAACTCCCTACATGGGAGAAAAGGGGAGCATTTTCAAAGAGAGAAAAGAGAAGTTTCTAAAGAGGAAAGATAAAAAATTAGTGACCTAAATGGTGGAGACAGTCCTGAGTTATTACAAAACATCTACTGAAAAAGACTGGAAGTTTGGCTTGCTTCCTAAGTAGTCTTTGCTCAAGAGCCAGTCAGGGGTTGCTGACACTTTGTGCCTGCTGAGAGGAGCTGCTCATGACACAGGCATCCTTGTGTATTAAGGAACTAATGTTTGTAACATGATTAATTCTGGAGAACCACAGGCAGGTGAAGAGGCAGAGAAACTGGTCTTCCATCTTTTCTCAGTGCAATAGCTGTTTCTTCTTAAGCTAAGGAATGATGATGTGTATTATAGAACTCTGTATTACCCACCTAATAGCTACTGGGAAAAACCTCAAGCAGGATGTTTTCCAAAAATTGATTTCAGCTGGGCAAATATTTGGGTACAAACACTGCAAGCTTTCCCCAGACCTCCTGTCCTGGGCAGCAGCTCCAGAGCTGCTGGGTGTTTCTCCAGGAAAACATGCCACAGTTTTGCAGGCCCTCAACATGCCACTGTGCACTTGGAGGGCGAGTTTGATGTTGACCTGTGAAAAAGGAATGCTGTTGGCTGAAATGTGTTGAAAGAACTGGGTATGGGCAGAGAGGTGATCACTGTCACAGGTTCTGTGCCAGCAGTTTAGAATGAGGGAGCAGAGATGCTGGAGGATGGTCCTGGCTGGGTTACAGAGGCAGGCTGGATTACCAGAAAGCCTTGGCCCTTCAGGTGCATCTTGCTGTGATGCAAGCAGCACAGTGAAGTGCCTTGTGCTGTGGCTGTGCTAAGCAGCAGGGCTGGGCAGGGATGGCAGCAGGGCTGGGCAGGGATGGCAGCAGGGCTGGGCAGGGGTGGCAGCAGGGCTGGGCAGGTGTGGCAGCAGGGCTGGGCAGGTGTGGCAGCAGGGCTGGGCAGGGGTGGCAGCAGGGCTGGGCAGGGATGGCAGCAGGGCTGGGCAGGGGTGGCAGCAGGGCTGGGCAGGGGTGGCAGCAGGGCTGGGCAGGGATGGCAGCAGGGCTGGGCAGGGATGGCAGCAGGGCTGGGCAGGGGTGGCAGCAGGACTGGGCAGGGCTGGCAGCAGGACTGGGCAGGGGTGGCAGCAGGGCTGGGCAGGGGTGGCAGCAGGGCTGGGCAGGGATGGCAGCAGGGCTGGGCAGGGGTGGCAGCAGGGCTGGGCAGGGATGGCAGCAGGGCTGGGCAGGGGTGGCAGCAGGGCTGGGCAGGGGTGGCAGCGGCCCTTTCCCAGCTTGAGAGCTCTGCGCTCCCACCCCGCAGCAGAGGAAGCTGCAAACAGGAGGAGCCCTCAGCAGCTGGCCAGAAGGAAAACCAGAGGGAAGGGACACAGCTGCTCCTCGGGGCAGGTGCTTGGTGCACCCCACTGAGCTGTCCCAGCCCTGCCTTGCCTCACTCTGCTCAGTGCAGCCGTGGGTGGCGGTGCCAGCCCCAGCGCAGTGCCTGACACAGTTTGCAAAGCTGATTAGCAGCCTGGTGTGGAGAGCCCAGCCAGCCCTGCACACAGCCAGGGGCTCTGCCAGCCGGGATCAGAGCTGGCTAATCCCTGCCGAGGTGCTGCTTTAACCCTCTGTGTCACTGGGCCATGGCAGCTCCTCTGGCACTGCCTGGTTCAGTCCCTGCTGGCTGAACCCTCGGCCCTTTGGGGCAGCAGGAGGGCTCTCCCATAACTCATGGCAGTGCTGCTTGGTGCTCAGGGTCTTGCTTGTTCTCTTCCAGCCATCGTACAAGGAGACTCTCTTGAAGAAATTTACAGCAAAATCAAACAGATCATTGAGGACCAATCCGGGCACTACATCTGGGTCCCATCCCCAGAGAAGCTCTGAAGATGTCTCCCACCTGCTTCCCTGTGAGCAGAAGATCTCTGAAGTCCCACCCAACCAAGCCCTCTGCCCCGAGGGGGAGGGATATGAAAACTATTCCTGCTCCCTTTTTTAGATCGTCGCAAAATTGAGTTTTCTAGTCCTGTTTCTTTTGTTGGGATGAACTCATATCATTCATCGCGTGACTGTTCCCACCATTCCTGCATGGACCTTCCCACTGCTCCATTAGAGACAGTTGAGAACCCATTCAAGGTCGTTTTTTTATTATTATTATTATTATTATTATTATTATTATTATTATTATTATTATTAACTAAACAAAGAATCAAGATGGGAGGAGGCGGCTAAGGACTAATGTAAGAAAACAAGTGAAACAATGGACTCTGAACACATGAGCTGGTATCAGAGCTCCAGGGGCATTTTTCCAAGTGTGACCGTCTAGCAGCTCTGAACAGTGCGACAGAAGGGCAGCAGAAAGCATTTTATTTATCTGTATATGTAATTTATATATAATATAGAGGAGAGATATTATATATATATTATATATATATATATGTATGTGGACTAGGAAATCTGGGGGACCTCTGAAAAGCTATTGTGTTATTGCAAGGTTCTTTCAGTTCCTCTGTCCCAACCACTCAGCATAGGGAGTCCACTTGGGCAGGAAGAGCTCAAAACGGTACCAGGGGCTTTGGAAACTTCTCCCATCCAGGCCAGTTCCCTGCAGCCACCCTGGGTCTGAGACAGGACAGAGACTGGTACTGCCTGTGCAGGAGGGACCAGAGCAAGGAGCAGCAGCTGGCCTGAGAGAGGCTGAGAGACAGAGACTGAGCAGGAGGCTGCGGAGCAAGAGAATGGATGATACTACATATTAAATTGCACATTGTTTTACACACCACCTTATGTGTTTGCATGAGAGGTTTCCTTTTGGTTCTATTTTTTTAAGCTGATTTTAAACCAAAACCATATTGTGTTGTTGTGTTGGCTTTTTTAATTATTATTATTATTATTATTCCATTTTTCTCTTGTTAATGATGAACTGAATGGGTATAAAATCCTGTTTTTTAACTTATTTTTTAAGCTGGCTCTATTGTAAATAGAATCTAGATCTGTGGTGTTTAGTTAAGAAATACTTTACTGGCCACATGGAACAAATGTACTCACTGTCCTGTGTTGCTGTGAAAAACCTGGGATGTTGGACTGGCCCTGTACCTGTGGGTGCAGGTGGAATGACCAATTCTGGCTTGTGGCAGCACACTGGCATTCCCTTCTGCATTAGCCACTGGCAGGAAAATCCCCCAGCTGTGCCTTGGGTGGACACTCACATTTTCCAGATCAGTAACAGAATTGTAAAACTTCCTCTCTTCCCTGCTCCATGCCGAGTTCCCAGCCCTGCTGTGTGCAGTGCCAGGGGTGGCTCTCCCAGGGGAGGGGCTGTCCTGCCAGCAAAGGTGACTGTGTGGCCACCTTGCCTGGCTCTGTCTCTGGCATCTCCGTGGCTGAAGCTGGGTTCTGCTGCCTCCCCCAAGCCACCCCACAGCCCTGAAGTGGTGCCCCAGCTGGCAGGCAGAGGGGTAGGGGCTGCAGAGCTGCCCCATCCCCTGGGCACTGGCATTTTTCAAGAGAGGCGACTGTTGGCACCAAGACACTTGGCCCTAAGCTGAGACATGTTTGTCTTTGGGGACACTTTGGCTTCTGTGCTTGAGTGGGGCTCCAGTGTGGGAGCAGACCCTTGTGTGGAGCTGGGGACACTCGTGGCCTTTGAGGAATGTGTGCTGGGTACTCAGAGTTCAGGTCTGAGGGCTCCCCCCTTACAGAGAGCTGTTCTCACAAAGTGCACACCCCACAGCACGGGAGGTCACTGTCCAAGCACCACCAGGTAAGTCTCCCCCTCCCCCCATTTGGCAGGGACAGGCTGTGGTCCCCTCTCCCCGAGGTGAGGGTTCTCAGTGTGTCAGTCAGTGCCTGGCACACAGGTCACAGCTGTGAGCCAGAGCTGCTTTAGGACTGTCCCTGGAAGCAAAGGCTTCCTTTGCCCATCTTGCATCCCAAGGAGCCCTGCAGGGACTGAGCAGCTTCTGGGGCCACAGCTGCAGGAGAGATGCAGCCATGAGCACGGTGGAGGGCAGGAGGACTCTGCTGTCGGTGGGACCGACCCTAAAGGAGCACACAGAACTTTGGCAATGGATTCCAAAGGCATCCACCCCCTGCCCCACTGGTCCTGCTCCAGCTGCTATAAATGTCGGTCCCTGAAGAAGTGGAGTAAGTGAAACAAAAGTCCTTAAGGTGCTAGTCACACATTCCTATCTTTTTTTGTCTCTTTTTTTTTTCTTTTTTCTGTTTTTTCCTAATAGCCTGTCTCCCTCTGTCAAGTCAGGTGGAGAAAAAGATGATGTACTCCATGGCATAGCTGACAGTATCAAATCGAACATGAAAACAGTAGTTGGTTAACAGTGTTTCTTCCAAGGAGACATATATTTTTAATAAACAGAGAGTTGCAAAGAACTCTTGTCTTTGAGACCGTCTTGTAGAGTCCTTCATTGTGTACCAGATCTGGGTTTTTTTGGTGCTGATGTTAGCAACTCTTGATATGGTGTCTCTATGGCAAACTGAAGTGTTGACAGTATTTTAGGGAAAAAAATGCCTTTTTTAGTATAAAAGGTGGTCCCTGAGAACTTGTCTAGTGGAAAAAGATATTAAAAAAAAAAAAAAAAAAAATAAAAGAAAGTAAGTGGGTTTATTTAGAGCTGTAACTCAGCCACTGAAAAGTGCTTTTGGTTGGGTTGTTTTAACCCAGGTTAAGTCTGGCCTGATGACACAACACCATAAATATATTTTGGATCATGGCTTGAATTGTGGGGAGGTTGCTTTACAAATAATAGGGTTTATGTGCTGCTACATAATTGTTCTTGTATTGGATATAAAGACAACAAAGTAAATACATAGTCCAGCTAATATAGAGCTTCTTTCTACAGTTTCAACATGCTGTTTAAATATCAGAGAGAGGTTGTAAAGACAACTAGTATAATTTTTAGTATCTTCAAATGCAAAGAAGAGGAGTGTTCCCTGGAAGACAAATGTGGTTAAAGGAGTGTCACAGTACTTTTGTGCCTGAAACTGCTTTGTCATTTAGCTGAGCTGAAAGAAGGGTGAAAGGGTTCGGTTTTTAAATACTAAATTTCTCTTTTACTTTCAAACTGCACAGAAGAAAGCAAATTGAGGTTCCAGGGGAACAAGGATGCTGTACCAACTGATTATGGGCATACAGTTTGCTGACTGTTCAGTTTGTGAAGCTCACTGGACAAATTAAAAACCATTTAGAGACTCCTTTAACTGATCAGATCAACAGCCTGTGGTGATGGTTGTCCACAAAACACCGGAAGATTAAGCAGTTGCTGAGCAGATCCGATGCTAGAATTACCACTCTCAAAAATCAAACTTGCATAATGACAGATTTGGAGCCATGGATGAAGCAGCACAGAAGCATTGTCTGCTGCTGGCTGCCCCAGGCTACTCTGCCCAGCCCAGGGTTAGTTCCAGTGTGGGGCTGCAAACACCTCCTGTGGCAAACCATGATAAGTCCTGAGCTCATGTGTCACCTCCATCTGCTGTGACAGGGAAACTTTCAGGTTCCAGGGGAGAAAAGAACATGGGGTTATGCTCTCAAATGAACCCTGCCACTCCTGTAAGGCAGAACAACCTCTGGCATAGAAACCAGCATGTGAAAAGAGGGTGGCTTGGAGCAGGAACTTGCGCTGTTAAAGCTGTAACCACCACTTTCCTGGCTAAGGACAAGTTGCTCTTCCGACCAGGACCAGGTTTGCAAAGTCCTGGCCCAGAAAATAGCAGAACATTGTCATGATAATAGTCCTGATGTCTAGCTGTGAAATGTAGGAGCTGGTTCTTTCCTCTCACAAGATGCCCTGCTACAGCTGCCTGCAACAGCCATGAAACTAATCTGCCCTAAGACACTTCTAGAAAATTAGGCTGTAAGCTGCTTGTGCTCTAGAGAAACATGTCTTCTGTCTGCAGCTCTGAGTAATTAGCGATCTAAGCTAAGCAGAAGAGCACAGGTTGTGCTGTGAGGCTACTGGAAGAAGGGCTTTAAAGGAATGTAATTATAATTTTCTAATTTTTTTTTTTTCCCATTGATGGAGATGTCTTAGCAACCTGTTGTTGCTAATGATGCTTGGCAGCACAATCTTCAAGAATTTCTGTTCTCTGCTTTCCTCACGCTATCACAGCAGGATTCATGGCACTGAAGCATCTGCTGTGAAGCAGGTAAAGTTATCATCATGTCAAAGGTGTCCCCTTCCTTCAAGAATCCTTGGGTACACCTTGTTTATTTATATCCCTTGCCTCCAAAATGAGGGTCATTTGTTTACCTTTAGGAAAACATTACACATTGTTAGTCAATCAGTGCAGCATCTCTGAATGGTACAAGCACGTGGGAGCATTTATGGAACTTGCAATACCTGGTTGGGGCCACACTTGACTCAGCACAGGGGCGACTGTGGAATTTCCTCCCCCAGTTCCAGTGCACTACTTGACAAAAGCTTCTGCCCAATCCTCTAATGAGCTTCAGCCCTCTTCCAATTACCATGATTTATGATTACTGTGACCACTTCTAAGTGTTAGTGGCCAAGCCAGCCCCTCTTCCTTTCCTGCCTCTCCCAAATACTCAATGCAGCCACAACAGTGGGAGCAAAGCTTTCCCCACACTGTCAGTGGGAGGTGCACCCTCAGTGGAGAGCTGCTGGAAAAGCCCTGCTCCTGCTGCAGGTGCCTCTGGGTGAGAGGTGGCAGAAGGGGCTCCGGGGCTCAGCAGCTCAGCTAGGATCTTCTGTGCCCTGCCCCATTCCCAGATTCTTCTCAGCAAGGATGTTTTTCCCAGGGCAGGCTCCCTGCAGCCACAATCCCATCAATCCCAGGTGGTTGGTTTAGAATCGCCCTCTCCCTGGACCCATTCCCCATCTCACACTGCAATTCCCTTGTGCCTCTGCACTGATGTTTCTCCCCAAATGGTTAAGAAGTTACCAGATTAGGGGGAAAAATGACATAAAACACTGGCTGGGGAAAAGGGGGGAAGTTTGTGACCTCCTGCCCTGGACAATCCATTTGTGCTCTCTGAAGCAGGGAGGACTCTGCAGTACAGAACCAGTGTCCAGCACACCCTGGAGCTTCCACAGTGATGTCTAAATGGGAATCTGCTGCTGCAATGCCACCCTCTGGCGCCATCTGTGCACATCCAGGGATGAGCACAGCCTCTCTGAGCTGAAAGAAAACAGGGATCAATGAAAAGATAAGAATGGAGGAGGAATGAACAGCTCTTTTTTTATTATTTTTTTTAGGTCAGCTGTTGCTGGTTTAAAAATATTTATAAGCCACAGTCACCCTCGATGGGCTACTGAACTGTAAAGGATCATTTAGCCTGGTAAAACAACCTGGACCATCTGCATCTGCACCAGCAAACACCTGCAAAGGTGTGATTGCACACAAATTACTACTGGGAACGGCCACTGAAAATGCAGCTAATTACAGTCTGATTCAACTAGAAGAGGAATTCTTGCCCTACTTAAACCCTTTGGTAAATACTAAGCCTGGAATAAAATGTACTGTGTAAAAATGTGCAGGAAGAGAGGAGTACTATCAGCAGAGTCTGAAACTTTTCTGATTCAGGCTCTTTAGTGCATTCTGTAGCACAAAAGAAATCAAACTGGGTCTCTCCAAGGAAAAAATTCAAAACTCTGGCTGTAGGCAAACCCACATTTAGTGCTTGCTGCCTTCTATGGCTCTAGAAGCTGGCTGTTCTCACCAGGTACAGTGTGACACCTTTGCATGTTTATGTGTGTGTGCAAGTCACAACTGAGCAGTAATTAAAGCCAGCCCAGCAGGCTCCAAGGAGATACTGCAGGCAGGATGGATCCCTTTGGGTTTGTGGCATCATTTAGAGTCTCCCACTGCTGTGATGCAGCATGGATCTCCAAAACTGTGACTCCAGAAGAATTTTCTGTGGCATTTGAGACCTGGATTTAAAGGTATTTCTCAGTTAAACAGGCAGCACACTGTGCATTAGAGATCTGAAAGCAGTGTCTCGGAGACCCAAATTAGGTCTGGTGAACTGATTTAAGTTCACTATTAAGCAGAGAATTTACACTAAACAGATCCATCCTCCTGTTAAAGAGCTCCCCTGTGTGACCCTTCAGATGTCCCTCCTGGGGTCACACTGGCACCACCCCAGACTGTCCCTGCTAGGACCACAGTCCCTTCACAGTGGCAGCTCCAGTGACCCAGTGGTCCTCGTTTGGCTCCCTGCACACCCCACACTCACTCACACAGGATTCCTCACTGGCTCAATCCCAGGTTTCCCACAGCCAAGTCCCAGAGGTGCTCAGACTTGCTGAGCACCTGCCTGGCCAGGGTTCAGTGAGCTGGAAGAGAGGAGTGCAGCCTTCACAGCACTGCCAGTGACAGCTGCAGCTTCTTCCCTGAGCTCAGCATGCTGGTTTTTCTATTCCAAGAGACTGTGAAACCAGCAAACAGCTCTGAATTCTTGTCTCCACTGAAATGGACTGGAAACTAAACAATCTGATAAATATTTATGCAGCAAGGCAGCTATGACAACCAGAGGAGATGGAATACTTTTTAAAGACTTTTATAATGCTCATTGCTATTTGCTACAAAACCCAGATATTTAAACCAACCTGTTACACAACAGCAAAGGCATCTCATGTAAAAAGTTAAATATTTATTTCTAATTGTTAAATGGCTCCAGAAAATGAAAATTATTCCCTAGAGGAAAACAATTACATTTATTGAATAAACACTTCCTAAAAAGTCCATAACTTCTTTGCCAACAAGGAGATCCTGGTTTCTTTTCCACTGTTGCCATGGCCCTGTGCCTTCACAGAACCAACAGCCTCACATTCAGCAGAACACTTCCAAGAGAGACTGCTTTCCTTTTTTTGTAGTTGTGGCTGTCATTATTCTTCATTTGGAATAAATCCTTTTGCTCTGTCCAGTTTGTCCAGAACCTCACTATAAAGGCCAACCATCTGCAGAACATGAGCACCACAGTTGTCAACAAGGATGGATAAAAATGTATCATTCAACTAAGTGACAAGAACAGAACCAAGGGAATAGGTGGGAACTACCACCAGCTTCTAAATCTAAAATTTCAAACTGATGTAAAGATTTTTAGCACAGGTTTAAATACAATGATTTTGAAACAAAAAGATCAATGCAACCTAACAAAAGTGGTTTTATTTACAGTCATAAAGCATAGCTTATGTCAGTACAGAAACCTTTTCACCAAATCACAGATATTGGGAGTTGATGTTGAGGGTGGGAAAGACTTCTTATTGTCAGCTCTTATTGTCTTAACTGATGAATTTAAAATGGTGTAAGAGTTACAGCCAATCCCTTGATTGCTCAGCTTGTACACAAGAGAATGAATGGTGGCACCAGCCAGCTGCAATCTAGACAGGAGCAGCAGCCAAAAGCTGTAGAAAGCTTACTTGTGACAGAGTAAGAAAAAGTGTCATTGTAAAATGTCACCTACAAAGGTGCAAGCCTGGAAATTTCTCCCTCATAGGAAGTGACTAAGCTACACCTGAGAAGATGAGCTTTAGTGATTTTCTTCATACTGTCTTACACCCTGTTTATAAGACATTAGATTATACTAGAAACCAAGCTTGAAAGTATTAATGTAACAGCTGATTTAAGTAAACTGGTACAACAACTTGACTTCAGTTAACGCAGGCAAAGGTACAAGGTTCTCCCATGGTCACAAACAGTCAGAAGCTTATTTCCAGTCACCCATTTACATTATACTTCCAGTAAAAGAATGCTACGTTATTCTCCCTATTGTCTATCAAAACTTTTCTGGCCTCACTTTGGAAAAATCTTTTAGCACCAGGTTCCCCCAAAATATTTAGGTACCGTGATTCTCCTGAAACTCTAAAGATCATCAGCAGTGGTTTCTTCACCCAGATCCACATTTCAAATTCAGGCCAAGACATCCAATCCCATATCCCCAAATCCCCCTGTGTACACTTACATGGCCTTCATAGCTCTTCTTCAGAGATCCTAAGTGATTGAGGAAACGCATTCCCAATCCACACCACTGCTCAGCTTCCTTGTATTTACCAACAGTATACTGAAATATTCCTGTATTCCAGGCTCTTGTCATCAACCAAAGGATCTCCGTCTCTGGGTAAGCATCCTGAGGTAGCAAACAAGCAGCAGCACCTCATCAGAAAATAGAATCTTCACTTCAAAACTGACAAGTCAAGAGTTTAATTTTAGAGTAAGAAAACAGGTTTTTTCCTACTAAGCAAAGGGAAAAATATCCCTCACAAAATCCAAGGAAATTTTTATGCTGTTCCAAATATCCAAAATACTTTTTTTTTTGAGGTAATTTCAGTGTATCTTTTACTGAAGAAATCTTAGCAACTCCATATATAACACTATGTAATGTTCATTTTCCTAATGATTCTCAGTCTAATGTGAATTTTTTTCAAACGTGCTTAGGATCATCTCCCAATCTCTTGGTTTCCTGTTTTTCACAGTTTTCACTTACTGTGCTGCTGATTACACTCAGAGCATCTTCAAAGTAGTCCCACACCTCCTGCAGCACACAGGTATCCAAGTCTGTCAATCCAGTCGGCAAAGAAATGTTAATCAAACTGTGTAAGCATTTGCTGAGGATTGAAAGATAGCAAAAGAGGAAACATTAAATACCATGTGCACAAACAGTTTTTAGGAGCACACTGATTTATTTCTCTACGATTGTCAGATATGTCTACCTTGGTGCTTACTACACTCATATTCTTGTAGCAAAAACATTCATGTTCATACTATCAGATCTTATTCATACAAACTATGAAAAAACAGAGTCAAGAGCAATTAGTGTTTATTTATTTTCATTGCTGGTCTCTACACTAACACAGAAGGAAAATCACAGTACTTCCTAGGACACTACACATGACAGAAAGAAAAAAGTACCTTTTCCAACCCCACCAACAAGAGCTATGTAGGCAACATCCTCAGAAAATCAGTAACAAATACAGGGTTCTGGAAACAGCTCTGTCTTTCTCAGTGTGAAGTGAGAAAGGCAATATCAACAGTTGCCTTTGCCAAGTGCTTACTGTAAGGAACTTGGAAAGGATAAGTAACACATAAATATGCTAAATAAATCACATATGTACTATGTGGCATCACCACCTTACAACTCATAGCTTTCTTCTCAACTCTTAGTTTTTCTTCTTTGTGTTTGAAATACCCAGTTCGCTACTGCAGAGTAACACTTGAAATGAACACCTTCCTCACAAGAATTTTCCTTCCTCAATAGATTAATTTATTGGAAACAGGACTGTGCCAGGAAAAATGCCATGTAAACAAACTGCAGTAAGAACATCTGTTAGGCAGTCATCCTTCAGAGGTACACTAGTTAGGCCAGCAAGAACCTGGGATACAAATTGGACATTATATTGGATAATCAAATATATTGGATTTATCTATTGGATATAGAACAAAATCCACTTTTTTTCAAATTGCAGGCTTTATTCCCCTTCAGTATTTCCAGACACAGGCTCATGGCAAAGCTATGTGATAACACTAACCTAAATTTTTCAGCATCAATGACAGCCTGCTTTCTGTGAAGGTTTAGTGCACTCTTGAGAGCTTTCTTACACAGTACAGGATACCGAGCTGGAGATTCCATTGCTAATGCTTCAAAATAAAAGAAAATAGAGAAGAATAAAAGATAAATTACTGAAGTCAGACTTCAATCTCATAGGTCACTAAAATAAACTACAGCATGTTGCCAGATCCCTTGTGAAAAACAATTGAAAAGAGATCTGCTGGATGGGCTGATCACAAGCTGGTGCTTCTCTCCCTCTTTTTACGAAGCACATCATCAATGAGGACAATGAGGGAGAAGCACAGAAAGTTTCATAACTCACTGCTGTTTACCTCCATTACAGTAATACAAAAAAGTTCTGGTGGGAGGCACTGTCTAAAGAGTTTTGTTTGTCTCTTTGAACACAAAAATCCAGATATAGGAGCAGGATTTCAGAATGGTGTCTCCAGGCACTGGAGTGTACTCCCCCAGGGCAAGGAGAACAGAAGGTGTTTATGCAATCCTACAGGACACCTTCCAAAGACTTGCCATGGTAGTTCTAAATGCTCCTCATTTTCTTGGATCCTGCTCCAGATTCTCAAGCATGATTTCATGGCTAGGACTTTGTGATGAAAGTATGGCACAGTGTAGAGAAGTGCTATTTACAAATTGACTATAAAAACTTTAAGTTGAAACTTAATGTTATTTTAGTGGCTTAAATATACTTAAAGTATCTATCCAAAGTCCACAGCCCAAAACTTCTGTACTGGGGCATGAATCAGTGAGTGTCATTCTCTGGTCTTTGCCAGATTGGAGGATGTAAAAGTCTGAAAAACCCTTTCCAGGCTCTAAAGCTATATGAGTGTCTCAGGGTGTAGAGACAGAAAGATATCACAACTTTCTGGTTCATCATCCATGTTATCTGTCATTTCAAAGCACAGCTTTCCTAATGTTGCTGACATTCTAAGCTTCAGGACAAAATATATATGGTGAGACCCATTTTTTGTATGTTGTACAAAACATGAAAATCCTGGTCACCTCAAAAGAACAGGAAAGAGAAATAAAGCTTTTCTCTTTTTTTGTGACTAGAAGATCTGAAAAAGTCATTACCTGCAATGATTTCAAGTGTCTTGATCTCTATTTGTGGTTGCTCCCAAACTGACTCCATAAGATTTTGAAGTGTTGGATCATTCAGTTTGGATCTTGCTTCAAATTCATAAAGCAGCAACAACGTGTCTGTTGGGTCTTTAGCAAAATCACCTATAAAAGAGACAGGATTGCCTGGATTGAATGATGAATTTTCTCAGAGTTACAGACTGCACTATAAGGTAATTTTTGCTTCCAACAGGCACCCATCAAGGTACTCAGACTTACCAGTAGCCGTTCAAGTAGTATCTAATGGAAATTTTCTACCAATATCCTAACATAAAAAGGTGAACCTTGCACCTGCTAGGCTAACAGCCACTTAATACCTCAGCTTTTATCACAGTGTTGTCTATCTACTCCAACAACCTCCACCTGAAACAGCAATTCCACATGCTCTGTATTTTTCATTAATATTGTGACTAAGAGTTGCATGTGCTGAAAAAACACACTTTGTAGCTTACCTGTTAATTTCAGCACCTTCCATATCTCCTTGCATGTCTGAAGATGTTGAAGGGCCTGACTAAATAGCTCCGTCTATTTTACAAAATTAAACAAGTTATTTTTGTCATAGTTTTAAAAGCAAAAGGAATAATTATGTCAGAACTAACTACAAAATAAATTAAGAATCAGCCTAGTTTGTAAATCATCTACACAAGTTACTGGGTTCTTGGAGTTTTTTTCACTTTTTCAAAGACCTCCACATCTCAGACAAAGCTACTTCACACTGAACGTTTCACTGGCCCAGAAAGAACCATCCATGTTCCTAAGGGACATAACTGTTTTAGCTCCCAAGCACAAAATAGTGCTTTTGAGACTGACAAACCATTAAATGCCACAACACAAATTGCCCTCCACAGAATTTTCTACAATCACTCTATACCAGACTTCCTTCACAACCTCTGTGTTTTTCTTAATCTTCTTACCACAGTAAGCACAATGCCTTCTTCCACCCTCCCCCATAAACAGATGTATGCATAAAAACAAAACAAACAAACAAAAGTGAGTTTTATCACAACCACAGTGATACTTTTAGCAACAGCAGTAACTGTTCTAACTAACCCACATTTAGCAGCAGACTCCTTGCAACATACATCTAGTAGATTGAAATTCCTCTCAGAAGATACAGCCATGACCATTTATTGATACAAACCATTCAAACACACTGAGCTAATTTACAGAAATCCAACATTTACAACTGTCTGGAAAGGTGCATCAATTCTAAGTGACTATGAAATATTCCCTTGCCTGCACTCTCAATCCCGTTCTGAGTGAAAAAATTAGGACTTCAAAATCAAAACAAAAAAAAAATGCTACACTGGTATATTCAGAAATACTTAACAGGCTTTGCCCTACCTGTTCTGAAGGTGTAACTTGTCTCCCCATTTCCAGATCAATTGCAGCTGCCATTAACAGACATGTCTTCTGAGCAATTAAAACAGCTTTGTCAGAGGGACAAAACTGGGACAACTGACACCAAAAATAGGAAAAGGTAATGAGAATTTTACCCATATAAAGCAATTTACTTGTGAACAGATGATTGCTGACCCTCCTCTATGACTTGCAGGAATCAGTCATGAGTAGTATACATTCATATTGTAATTTTACTTGTACAATTACACAAGAGGATTATTTAAATATAAAATGTAAAGCAGAGTTGGAGTCCTCTCTCTACAAGCACATACAAAACTGACAGTATTGGTAGAAGTCCTGCATAAAGATTAGGACTCAAGTACTTAACATGTTTGTATTAATGATACAGTTTACAAATATCAGAATCCATTTATTTTAGAAGCTTCCCATTGAAGTCCTGAGTTTATAACATTCTTCAGAAAGAGAATGTTAAGTATGACAATAATGCATACATTTTATATTACAACTCAATCTCCTTGTGACAAAAATGCTCCATCTTCAGAGCATAAAAGTGTCTCCATAGAGATACCCAAACCATGGATGTGACTTCTAGAAGAACTAGACAGATTAAAATATTCCTCAATTAGAAACTCTATTAGAAAAAGTAAATACCTTGAAAGACATTACAAAAAAATCCCTCATCTTTTCAGGGCTGTCCTTGAACTGCACAGCTAAGTTCCAAGCTAACAAAGACATAAAAATAGAGACCAGAATAAAAAAATCTGCACTGCTACATGCGTGCCCATCTAATCTCTAGCAATAAGCAGTTCACATCCTACAATTTCTATTTCTGAACCAATATGTCATCAACAGCAAGAAATACTGTTACTAGTGATTTGTTAGAATAGCTAATTCATGCTTTTGAATTTTGCCTTGATAATTTCACCATAACTAAGAACCCATTCTAGCACACATCCTGCTAACAAAAGCATGAACTAGGAGAAGCATTTTTCTATATTAGTTAACACAGCTAGCACATGAGTGGAAGTGTTGAACAGTATTCCCAAGACAAATAAAAAAGAAGCAGGAAAAAAACCCACATCTTGAACCATTCCTCACTTTACCCCAGCAAGGTCAAGCACATGGCAATTAAGCACACAATTCTGAGTAATAAATGGATGAGCACCTAAAGGCAATCAAATTATTTATGTATAAGAGCTTGACCCAATTAAATGTTTATATTCTACAGCATCTTTCACATTAATTTATTCAATAGGACATGTTTTTGTAATCTCTGAATTGTTTATCCTGCGAGTGAGAATGCTGCCTTTTAGAGGTCATGATTCCATTCATGCTCATGTCACTGTACTCAACCTCTGCTGCTGTTCCCCTCCCTTGCTACTCTTTATTGTGGCAGGGTTACATTGTGAAGATGTGTGCAAAAGCAGAGGTCTTCTGATACTGATTGCATCTGTAAGCTCTGACAGAAGCAAAAATCTGAAAAACTGGTTCAACTTGATACCCTAAGCTTATATTTTTATTTGTAGACAGCAAATACACTAATCCTTTACCAAAACAGTGTAACAAAGACCACAAAATAAGGATCCAGAGACAACACTATGCATGAAGCTTAGGGCAGCCCCATGGGAGCTGCATTTCTGACTAGAAACCATTTTATCTGTGATAATACTTGCTGTTTGGATTTTACAGTCTGTAGTTCACGGCAAACTTTAAAACTGCTGTTTTAAAGGACCAGTAAAGACAGAGGAGATTCAGTTTAGATTTTGAGAGAGCAGCCTACCAACTTTTCTAAACCAGTGAGCTTCAAGGATCCTCATATCCCCTGTAAATTTTTCTTCTGTGAAAGACTCAGCAAGTTTCTTGTGAGCTGCAGAAAACATATAATTCAATACAGAAGTGCCACTTTTGGAACAGAATAAAGACATTTCCAAGTCTAATCCCTACACTACAAAACAGAGGTTTCCAAAATGCCCATGTAATTCCTGATGAAGATTTATTCTCACAACTTAAATCTAATATTCTTCAGAAAGCCCTATATAAAACAGCAAAAGGTTCCTCAAACAGCATTTTAGAGAAGATGCCAAGTACTGCTCTTCTAAGTTTATTGACACTGAAGTCTAATACAGAGGAATTTTACCTAATTCCACAAGGACAGGGTTTCAATTTAATTACAAGTTGGAGGCCTTTCTTCTAGGAACCTTTTATTTATTGAATTCTGCCCTTAAATCTCTTCTACTCGCAGCAGTACTGCAAGTTTTTGATAGCAAAAACCTGAGATACAACTTCACAACACTATTGAATCTCCAGCTTTAGTTTTTATTGATTTCACTGGGAAGTTGAGAGTCTGGACTGAAATAAAGAGTCTAAATATTTCATTGGTATGGATCTAATTATATCATAAAATGTTCACATATGGAAGAAGTCCAGAAAATGCAAATAAAACAAAAGCATACCCAGGTTCAAGTAAGTAAGTATTGAGTTGATATCTTCATCTCTAGAATGGAGAAAAAAAATCTAGTTCTAGAAAATTGGTTAATTTTTTTTTCAACAGAACACATTATTTATGTTGGAATATATTTTCCCAGTTATGGATAGATCCACTCAGAACTTTGGAAAAATACTGCACTAGTGTCAAAGTTGCTTAGCTCACAACCTCCATTAAAAATACCTGACAGGCATATGCATTAATAAAAGAAGAACACAAAAAGCAAATATTTAAAGAAAAGTTTATACAAGTTGAAAATACGTTCCTATGTGATGTCATTAGGTCAAGCTAGAAGTCATCTGGGTGGACTTTTACTAGCATAAAAAATAATCCCTTGATTATTCTGCATGAAAAAAAAAAGCCCAGAAAGAAAACATTACACAATTTGAACAACATATCCACCATAAGAAATCAGTTTTTCAAACAGACCCACCTTTTTTCTGCATTTTCTGCCATTACTTTTGATAACATCAGACGGACCAAACATCTATATATGACAAAAACAATCAATGAAGAAATAAGATTTTTTTTTTCAATGGTGTAGTTTGCCCTAATTTTCCTGAAAGGATCCCACTTTTCTTCCTTATGCTTCTCCTTGTAAATATATTGAAGTCTTACTTTAAGGCTGTAAATAATTGTCGGCAGTCTTGTAAATGTTCAGACAAATACTCCAGAGCTTTGATCGCCACAATTTGTTGGTCATTCTGAAAAGAATTAAAACATGTTTTGTATATTCTGCACTGCCTCAGTTACCACAAAAAACCCCAAACCAAAACAAGAACAAAAACCCAAATAAAAACAAACCCCAAAGCAACTACATATTCCAAGTCTGTGCAGTACAGTAGCAGGAAAATGAACAATGGACTATGCACAAAATTGCCTGAGAGTGCAAAGAAAGCTCTAAGGAGAGATCATATGACTCCCTGCACAAAGAGCCTGTGGCAAGAGCAGCACTAGTACAGGTTGGTAAGGCTTTCATGCCTCACAGGGCTGGGAACAAAGCCCTGATAGCCTGAAATGCAATCAGCCAGTTCAGACAGTGCTCAGGTCACCAACCAAGAGGCAAACAGGAGGGACAAAGGACTTTCATCATGGATTTATGTGTATTTTATACACAGCCTCTCCCTCCCACATCAAAGATCAAATCCCAGAGGCAGAAGAAGACATAACATTTTGCTAAAGAGAATTTTACAGAAATACACAATGTAATATCCAGATGCCAACATTTATAACTCAGAAGTCTTTATTTTTCTGTCAAAATTTTAAAAGATACCACTTCTTTCTATATGGAAATAATTTCTACTTTGCATTACACAACACATTTGAGTGGCATCTTTGTTGTGGAAGCATGAAATACTAAGAAATCCATTAAATACAGAGAAATATTAAGACTAGGCCAGGTTAAAGAGGTTGTCCTACTTATATCAATAAAGCAAAGTAAAGACAACATTATCTGCTCTACCTCTAAAGCAATTTGGGCAGCTAAACTCAAGAGGTTGCTGCCTGTATTTTTATCCACTCTCAGCTTGTCTTCATGTTCTGATGGCTTTTCTGCTAGCTTCCCCATTTCAATAACTGCTTCCATAGCTGAAAGAGACAGAGGGAAAAAACCAACATTTTTATAGAAGCAATTGGAAGTTGGAAAGTTCTACTGTTTTAATGATTTATGAAAGGCTATAATTATTTTTTTTTAATGAAAAGCCAAGACAAGAAAACCTGACCATACCAGCACTTCTCCACAAATATGCATTTCTTCCTAGGGAGGTGCCAAAAGGCTTTCCAAGCTACTAATCTAAGGAAACAAATGATACTCATCCCACATCCTTAATTTTGTTCTGCTAAGTAACTGTTTGTTACCAAAGACATAAGACTTTCTCTAATACATTGTCTGGGCATCATTCCAAGCTCCCACATCTTGGCTTATGCTAAGGGTGCCACTGCTTTTATGTTCACATTGTGCTGTGTTTCCCACTCTATATTATGTGAACAAATTATGCTGTCAATAAAAGTTGTATAGAGAATAATTAAATGGCAGAGAACTCATTGGAAAATAAGCTCTGCACATTACTCTGTATTCTAAGTAACTATAGACTGTATTTCTCAATTTTCATTACTTGAGCTAAGATCCTCATTAAAATATGAAACAGCAGAACTCATTAGAAAGAAGGAAGAGGCTACAGAGATACAACATTCTGTAAGTTGTCTCAATAATTCATGTATTTTTTGGTAACTTCAGGCTCCATCCGTCCAGAGAAGTTAAGAGCAGCAATAATGGTTCCCTTATGGTTCATATTATATATGCATACTAAAAAGTATATAATTATTCTTACTCTGGGGTGCTACTGCCCATGGGAGGATTATCCTCCCTAGCCAGAGGCTCCTTCCAAACAAAATCAAACATAGCAATGGACTCTGCCTCTTATAAATTGTGTGGGGGAAAAGTTAAATCCACAGCCTGACATTTTCAATTACTTTAGTGACCCTTCTTCTAGCTACCCTCTATTGTGTCTTTCTCAGGATGAACAGTCCAAACAGTCTGGACTGTTTGGACAACAGTCCAAAGCTGCTTAGTATTTTTCAATATATTTTGCACTTCTCCTTGTAGTGGACCCTTTAACTTTCAAGTTGTACCTTTATCAGTATCATTCTCCATCACTGCAATCTTATAGACACTGAATTTAGTAAAGATGCTGTTTGGATCACACCTCTCTGCTTGTTTAACTGCCTCCTTAGCCTATTCACAGAAGAGATTAAAGGAAATCAATACAACATCAGCTTGAAATTAGTATATAATCAGCAATAGGAAAGAAATAAAAAGATACACAAAATGTTAATGGTTACATTGTTGATTTTTATAGAATAACTCAAGATGTTTGACAGGGCAACATCTGCCATTGAAACAAAAGTGATGAGACCAGAAGACAGCACCAAATGCTGACCAGAAAAGGAAGAGCCAATTCCTCAAAAATAAAAGCAATGCAAATAAAGACATAAGTATGTCTACATATGTATTAAATATACCTTGTCAACTTGTTTCAGATGAAAATAGCAAGAAGCCATGTTCCTCTGAAGTTTGGCCAAGTTTTCATCTATCTGCCCAGGTGTATAGAAGCTGACAGAATAATTGTACCAGTGAAGGGCTTCAGAATAGTTTTTCTCCTAGAAAATACAAAAATAAAATACAACGCAAACAAACATGGTCATATTTGGGTGACTAAACTGACTATGTCTTCCCAATTTTTTTAAAAAGATCATAGCAAATGAAAGATTTAGAAAGTCAAGGATATTCTAGTGCAACTTCCAGGTTGTTCCAGGTGCAGAATCCAGCACTTTCCTTCATTAGATTTCATACAGCTGGTGAGTGCCCAGCCCTCTAATTTGTCTAGACACTGTGAGAGACAGTAAGCAAAGCTTTACTGAAATCCAAAGAGATGACATCAACTGGCTTCAGCTGACCAAAAAGGTGGATGACCTTGTCCTAAAAAGTTTGCTTGTCCTAAAGTTTGACAAGCATGACTTCCCTCTCATGGTCTAGTGGTGGCTGTGACCAATGACTGCATTGTCCTTCAGATGTTTTTCAATAACTCCCAGAACAATCTCCATAATTTTATAGGCACTGAAGTGAGACTGACAGGCCTGTAGTTTCCAGGGCTGTCCTTCTTGCCCTTCTTGAAAATTAGGATAACTTTTGCCAGCTTGCAGCCAACTGGGACCTCTCTAGATTCCCCAGACCATTCAAAAATCATTGAGAAGCCTCACAATTCTTTGACTACTCTTGGACAAATCCCTTCAGGCCCCACACCCATATAGGAACCAGCTGGAGCAGGAATTCTTGCATTAACTATTCCCATGTACAAACCTTAAGATGAGGCTACCTGAAACTTGATTTTGTAATTGAAAATAGCACCCAGATGGATGAAAATAAAACCAGTGCCAGCTGGAACAAGGCTTAGTAACAGTTTGCACTCTAACCAAAAATAGACATAACAAAGAGGTCAGAAAAAGATTATAATTTTCACTACTATTTGGTCCCAAACCTCATAATGTTTGGCAGCTCTGTCCCACAAGATGATGTGTAACTGATTCAAGGCTTCAGGCAACAGCTGTTTCCCAGTATAATGACCTGAAAAGATACTGCAAATCATCACTTTACAAGAACTTTGTGAAGCACACTGAGAAGCATCTAAGAGCTATTCTACAGCTTGCAACAAAACACAAGGACACAGTAATAGTTTCAGCTAGAAGCCAGTGTTTCATATCCTGTTTATGAAAAAAAAAAAAAAAAAAAAGCCAAAACTAACCAATCAACCAAGCAAAACCCAAAAAAAAACCCAGTGGGTAAGAGAAAAATACTTTCATGCTTGAACAATGTAAATGTAGCTGTTGCTCCAAGCTAGATGCAACATAAATTAGGATTTGTTTTACAGTAGATCTGACATCCAAAAAGTACTACAGTGCTACAGGTGCCATAGACCTGAAAAATAAACTGTTATCCAGCTGTTCAAACAAGGATATGCAACCTGTCGTATACTGACAAACAAAAATAAATTGGGTGGATGGACATTACACAGAACTCCTGGTTAATGTTTCTAACTCCACATGTATCAGTCTCACACAGCCTACACTAAGGAGGAGGAATTGCTCCAGCAAATGAATTAAACTTGAACTTGATCTTGACTATCATTCAATATGGAACTTGAGAGCTGTCAAGTAAAAGAAACATAATGGAGAACAGAGAGAAAGAAAAATGAGAATAAGCAAAAAAAGTGAAAATTAGAATGCAAAACCTTAGCCAACTACATCCAGTTTTCAGTAAACAGCGGTAAAAGATGGATACAGACCTATAATAACTTCTTCAATCTTTTGCTTAGCGAGCAGCTCCCTCTTATTCTGCAACAGGAACTCGATGTGGAGCAGGGTAATTTTTCCAAGGTCAGGTGAAGATTCAAATCGTTCAGGAACAGATTTCAGAAAATCAAAACCAACTGATTCCCTATTCACAGAGATGCATTTCTAAGAGGCTGCACCAGAAGAGCTGTTAATTTTCCATTCTAGAGATTAACATATTCACACCATACAGCATGTTTGTCATTCAATCACACTGACAGAATGAATCAAGGTATGAATTTGTTACAGTTCATCTATTCAATGGCAGCTTCCTCTTAGCACATGCCTCTTCCACTGTATTCATAAGAGTTAGTTCTTCACATTTGCATCAAGATACAAGCATATACATATATAATCATGATGGAGCACATAACAGGGTAAAATTTCATGCCTCAATTTATTTTGCAGTAACTTGCTATCCTTCTGCTGTTTTTCCCAAGAATGATTCTAGGGCTTTAAAGTCATTCTGATGGTTGGTTAGAAGACAGATGTCAGTCTGATGATTCCAGACACATATAAAACCTACATAAAGAATCTTAATCATTCCAAAGTAGGTCTACAGCACTGCAAATTGCCACTACACTTATTTGACACCCTGTTCTGTTGCTGCCATAATCAGTATCTCCTTGCTGTAGAAGACAAGCTCCCTCTCAAAACCTTTTACCTTACCTCCATGAGCTTTTATTTGAAATAAATATAATAGATGTTCTTTGCTTATAAAGAAACACCCAAAACCTCCAAATATTGTGTTTACCCTACTTGGAGATGCTTTCATACCTTCCATGCTCCAGCAGCAGTTTGGCAGTATTCAAACAGAAGTCTAAAGACATCTCAAAGTGCGTGAATTCTGCAAGAGCTAGACAGAACACAAAGCACTTGAGATTATATAATCAACTTAGACACTTAATTGCTCAATTTACCACTTACCTCTTACAGCTCCTTTGAAATATAGAAACAAAACTGAAAAAAACCCACCCCAGCAACCCTGTAACAGATCTACAACAAATGGAAGAATAATGTCTATTCTGACTTTCCTTTCACTGCAGTACTACAGAAAGGTGACATAGTGATAGCTCTGGAATTCTA
This sequence comes from Muscicapa striata striata, assembly GCA_030060385.1. Lineage (NCBI taxonomy): Eukaryota > Metazoa > Chordata > Aves > Passeriformes > Muscicapidae > Muscicapa > Muscicapa striata. The sequence continues at coordinate 25,277 of JAREIS010000328.1, read as the reverse complement.
GTCCTCTGTCTCCTTAAACAGGAACAGCACAAGCTTTAGTAGATTTTCTTTGTTCTTTTTTTTTTTTTTTTTTTTTTCCCTCAGTCTGCCTTCTATCAAAATGTCTCATCTTTATCCAGCAGGAACAACCCAGCACTGAGGTTAGTGCTCAGGCTGAGTGTGGTATCATACTGCAATGGGAACTACTTCAGCATAATGCCCTTAGCATCAGCTGTTGGTTTGACTGGAGCTGATAAGCAGGTATCACTTTTACACCACTCAGATAAAGTTTTAAAATTGTTACTCTGTGCCAAATGGTTAACCACAAAATAGATACATTTGTAGCTTGGGTGAGATCAGAGAAGGAATACACAAGGACATGACTGTAGCAGTTGTCAAAAGAAGCATTTGAAGGCAGCTGCAGCAAGTACACAACACAAGATTTTTGTGAAACACCTAAAATTTATCAAGAATCTTCACTCAAAAGACAGGGAAGTTGCAATACATGGACACAACACTGTTCTGCCAGCCATACAAGAAAAGAGACATCCACTCATTAATAAACTTGCTTGAAAAACTGACTGGAGGCTAGGTGTTACTAAATAACAGCCAAGTGTGTTTTGATAGGCAACTCTATGATTTCACAATTCAAACCAAAGAACACAAGTGAGCTACTGTATGTTTATTTGAAACTGTAGGTTTTAAATAACTGGCTGCTTGAAATCTGGCTGAATTTCCCCAGGGGCAATTTGGAGTTACCATTTCTGCTAGTCTGACAGCATTCAAACCCCTCAGCTCTCTGAAAGAAATTCCTCATCACATCCTACATTTCTCTGACTATTCATTACACTTTTGATGCTTTCCCAACATAAGAAGTACAAAGCCTCTCTTCCTTATGATTTCATTATTTATGAAAGTAAATTTCTCTGGCACATTAATTATCCTTTCTATATTAAAGCCTCTCTAAACACTTTCTTATCCTCTCATTTCATAGCAGAATCAGTTCTGTTCAAATGATAAATGTGAGGAATCAGGAGAAAAGAGTTTATTTGACTTAAATAAATGCTTGTAATACAGGTTTATAACAACACACTGATCAGCACATCATGTCTCTTGGTCAAAATCTGCAAAATCCCACCTAGAGAACAACCTTTCTTCTGTGCTGACTTTGTAAGTTGATGTACCTTCACTCTTCTGCATAACCTTATGCATATGTCTAAATAAACTGTATATAAGCTGAATATAGCTTTAAATTGCTATGTTTTCACTCTCCTCATTCTAACAGCCTTCAGAGTCTTCCCCCTTCCCTATTCGCAGCAAGGCTATTGAAATTAGCATCTGGATACCTCCTCTGTGAACACTGAGTACTACGTCTCACACTTCAAAAGGGCATTTAGCTAATGCAGATTCTGCCAAAAACAAAGGATTCTTTTTCCATGTATGACACATGCAGTCTCCTTGGATATGGGTTAATATGATCTCACTATGAAACCTAGGGAGAGCTGTGATACCTGAGTTGATATCTTCATCTGATGCTCCACTTTTAAGAAGAATTTTAACTTTCAAAAAAAACCCTGCTGGGTGCAAATTCTCCTGCACAATGAAAGACAATACATTACTTGGACAGCTCTTTGTAGAACACAGATCCTGTGAGAGTACAGCACATTGGTAATACAGACAAGTATTAAGGAATCACTGTAATCTTCCGTTCCATTTTAATGACTGAAGCAAGTGGTAGGCAACTTACGCAGTAATTTCTTGCTAAATGCAATGTGCATCTTTATTATTTTTTCTTACACTGTCAAAAGACCACAAGGATAACGAAAGCAAAAGATGCAAAATTCTCATTTTGCCCATTTTTGATACTTTAAAATAGAAGCTGAACATTGCTGAATGATAGAAACATCTGCTTATCTATGTGTGAATTGGCTGGATTAATCTAGAATTAACGTGAACAGATTCAAAGTAGTTTATAAAAATAAGAATTCAAGAGGCAACAACAGTGGGAGCAACTGGAAATAATGAGGACTGTATACTAAAACTCTCACTAAAACAGTACATATCTCAAGTTCTAGAATCAACATTTTCTTCTGGTTTTCCATACCCTCACACAGTATCAAAAATTACATTATCAAAAATTATGATAAAAACACTTTCTGCCTCAAAAAGCTTTGCAAAAAAAAGTAAACAATAGAAGAGGACAAAAGACTTAGATACTGTAATAGCACACTATTTGCATGACTAAAATACACTGCCTTTTATCCTGATCTCATGAGCATATGCATTATGATCTCTCTGTAAATTCAGGCAGCATGCAGAAACTGAATTTCAGCTTCCATTTAAAGCAAAATTTCATACTTAAAACTTGTTTGGTACAAAATGGAAACTGAAAATTTTTAAATGATCAACCAAAGACAAACAGGAATTTTTCAGATTTCATTTACTCCACACTGATCTGAATAGATAGAAGCACAAAATTAATTCAAGTCTCTATGGGAAACAGAATTTGTAAAGGATGAAGAGACCTCACTGTAATGGCTGAGATATATGAACTTCCTCCAGGGTGGCTGGTATGTTTATACACCTCATTTTTCAGGTCTGCTTGCGTGCCTCTGCCTGAGTGTTGTTTTGGGGATCCCCCAGATAATGAGGTAACAGAAATAATTTTACTCTTTGTGCTTTAGCTGTGGGTTTGTGGTTGTCCCAGCTGCCTGCCTGTATCAACTCACACGTCTGAGAAATTCTAGACACACCATCATCAAAGGACCTTATTATTAACACATAGGAGGGAGAAGAACATCTCTTCTTCTATTTTCATGCAAGAAAATATTTCTCTACAAAATTAAAAAAAAATAAAAAGGTGGGAAAATCAAAACACCCATAGGACCATGGAAACATAAAGCAAACACACCTCAATCTGTTGTCAAGGATAACACACCAGTGATTAATGTGGTCCATATTATCATATCAATAAATGCTTGAGTTTCATCTATTGCAATCTTTAAATAGAGCAAAAATTACTACCTGATTTGCCAAGCTGATGGCTTTCAATGCCTTGTCCAGGTAGAGACTGCAATCCCACTCAAAATAGGTTGTGGCTAACAATCGCAGCACTTTAGCCTGGAAACAAACAAACAAACAAAAAAACGAAAATAAAAACATAAATATGAACACAAAAGAACTAAATTCTAAGGTCATGAGAAATAAAAGCTCTTTGAGTCAAAAGAATTCCTGCCTGCTATCAGACATATAAAGTAATTTCTCATTTCTGAAACATATCCAGTCTTGAAGCAATGCAGTACACAAAGGACACAAAACAACTAGAATTCGGAGAAAAACAGAAGGGTTGCAAGGCAAATCAGATAACTGGGGAAAAAAAATTAAAGAAAGCATTGAAATAACAGGAGGTACACACTTCACAGAGGAAAATAAACAAACAAAACAGCAGGACAAAGACCTACATGATGATGGACTTCAAATATATAAACTATTTAAATAAAGAGGAAGAGATTAAAATCTTCATATCCACAGTCAGAAGTAAAAGAATTCATTAACTTCTGAATGAGACAGAGAAACATCTATCTCAAATGACACAGCTCAACTGATGATGTATTGAAAGAGAAGAGGAATGGAAGAGATGGCCTTTTAGGCCCTTACTTTCTACATTCTGATTTCTGTGAAACAATAGAATCAAATGTGATTTAAGGGCGCTCATCAGTGGCTGATGCTCATAACAACTGAACTTGAAACTCTGCCAAACTTCATAGCAGACTACTAAAAAGGATACCAAGACATCACTGGGTAGGTTTGCACAAAAAAGGCAGATAATTCACTGGAATCAGTTAAAATCCTCCTATTTGTAAATAGAAATGTCTCCATTTCTTACCTGCATTTCTTTGCCAACAGAATATTTAATGTCCATCTTCCCAATATCATAACTCTGGCTATCAATGATAAACGAAAGTTAAAATTAAACAGGATAACAGAGACTAATTCAGTCAGTCTTCTGATATGTGCAAAATTCCTATCCTTTCCCACCATCTAAGCAGTTAAAAACCACACAAATCACACACTAATCTTAGTAGTAACTTTTATTAGAGAATAGAAAATTTTGTGTTCTTCTACCCTTACATTAAAAATTGTACTCAATCACTTCCTTCAACCAGCTGCAGCACATTCTGTAACATCTTCTATTCAAACATTTCTGTAGGTTTTATCAATTTTAACCACGGAGATTTTGGAGAAGCAAGTGTTTCCATTCTCACTTGATATATAATATGGAAATACACAAAATCTACACATGACAGGTCTCCAGTCCATAGCACATCAATAGCAAAGACAGAACCTGTAACTCATGATTCCCCATTCTTCTTCTAAAAGTTAAATGGCAGAACAAAGAACTACCCAGGAGAAAACACAGTGATAATTCCACAAAACCAGATTTGATTACAAATGCTGTGAATGAAGAACTGTTAGAAAGAAAAACAGTAACTGGGCTCCTGTTTTCTAATCCAATCTAATCTCAGACCAGGGAAATCTTAACCACTAGATGGAGCCACACTCTTTCTCCAGATGATTATTTGCACTTCGCAAAGCTTTATTTCCTCCTCAAATTTTGTCATCAGGAGTCGGTATTTAATTTTCCACAATAATAAAATATAAAATAGTCTCCAAAGCACCAGCAATAACTAATTCTGAGCATTCCTACAAATTCTCTTCTTCTAACTATTTAAAAGAACAAGAAGACATAAACACAAATTTTCTGCACTGAGGCTGTGACCATGGCATGAGGATACTCTTCCTGATAGCCTATATTTCCTCACCCTTAGTAATACCACAATAGTTATTTGGATTCTACCCAGACCATCTCTACCCATTCCTTTTTCACCTTGATGTTTGTGCCTTTTATCAGTCAAGGACTCTTCAGAAAACAAATCTGTTTGGAGGAAGTACTAGGGAGAGAATTGGCAAGAACCATTGGAAGATGAATTTCATTCTAATGGCATGAAAACCCACGTGGGAAAACAGACACAGATTTTAGGCAATACTGTACAACCATAACAAAGTATCTGCTCAGATAATTTGGTTCAGCTAAAATCTTTTATTCTCACATTTTTAATGAGGCCCCTACTTTTCCTTGCTCCCCCCTCTCCTTCACACAGGTTTTTACATCTCAAAAGCGGGGGTTTGTTTATTTGATTTTTGCGCATTACCTTAGCCAGAAGGAGCTCTGTTCATACCTCTTCCATTCATAGGTTTCCACTCCAAAATTGTAACAGAGGATTGATAGGTAACAAGTCTGCAATAAAAGACTTCTGTTTCTATAATGTTCTTGTAAAACATCATTAGATCTATGGCACTCCAGTCTCAGGTTCTTTAAAATGCAATTTACTTTCAAGATCCATCACTGTTATCACTTCTGGCCTTTTGCAAGGGGATACTGAAGATGACTAAAATGGAATCATTAATTGTGTGCGAAAGTTAAGTATCATTAACCAGTCCAGGACACACAAAACAGCAGGATTTTTGAAACACATAAGGGACACAGAGTTCCACAATAAACCACATTGAAAGCACTAGAATTATGTAAATTAAACAATAAAAAGCAATATTTGAGAGGAAAAACTGTAATATTTTAACTTTTTTTTTTTTTTTTTTAATAACAAAAAAGTTTTACATAATTAAGTGAAGAAGACTCTACGTGTTTCATGGTAGGCTTCTTTCCAGCGTTTGTTTTTGGGGTTAAAAAAGGATTACAAGCTTTAGAAGAAAACTGCTTTTGAATGCTTAGTTATTCAGGGCTTTATCATTCAGCCCTGACAACATCTGTTCATAACAACTTGCCTTTCCTTTGAAATGATTTGCAGCTGTCATATGTCATCCAAAGAAGAGACAAAAAAGTCATTTTATATGCTAGCAGGCTGCCAATATTTACATCCATTTTGCCTCTGCAGTGTCTTTTTTTCCCAAATATAAATGATGCCTTTTGCAAGAGACTGTAGATTCCTAATTCTCATACAAATATGAGAAGGGTAGCACAACACCTTGCTTCATTTTTTTTTTTTTTTTTTTCAATCCAGAGGCAAAAGCACAGACTAGGTATATGCACAAACCCAAAAGAGATCACTCTCAGATGTGAAACCTTATTTTTCACTGGTTCATTTGTGAATGTGTTCTTTACAGGAGAGAAAGTTTCCTGTACTGAGCTTGGTTCATAGACTATCGATGACCAGAATCCTCTCCAGCTGTTCTCTGGTATCACAATAATCACAACATAATAATCTCCCTGTGATACTCTCCAGGGACTCTCTGGTACAATGGCAGCCTGGAAAAGTTTAGGATTGAGAGCTACCCAGCAGTCCAAAAGTTTTGGATTCATTCAGCAATCAGTAGCTCTTTCCATTTTCCTCATTTTTTAAATACCACTCTTTAAATCAGAAGTAAATTGTATTACTCTCTCATGATCAGAAACCTTTACCTTGTCTGCATCAGTGCTCCTGCTTTGTGAATAATAGACTTTTATCTTTGCAAACAAAAAACTAATCTGCATATGATAGTTTGTTTTCTCTGTGAGACAAGAACTACAGTTTGGTGCAATGGGAAGCCTCCATTCATAGCTCCACAACTTCATGAAGATGAAGATTAGTACTGATGGTAGTGATAGACTTGCAGACCAAAAACTTTGTAACTCAGCTCTTCCCTTGTCCCATCTGTGCCCAGACAAATGTTCACATGGGTACAAGATGCAATACGCAAGATCAAGATGTAAAATGCAGCTGGTTCTGTAGAGAGTAGGTGGTATATTCAATATAGAAATCTTTTTGCCTTGCTTGCTGATTTGCCTTCTCATTGTTTAGGAAGAGTTTATCATTCTATTTCAATTCTAATCAAAGAGAAGCAATAAAAAAAATGCATTTTGAAAAAAAAAAACTCTGCTGTTTCCATGCAAAAATTTCAGCTACAAAATCTCTAAGAGGCAACCAACCACAGAAGAGATCTTCAGTTCAGAGCACTTTTCAAAATTTTAGATGGCATATGTCATCCCTTTACATATAGAGAGGAAAATAGGTTCTCAAAGTTTGGAATGATAAGGAAGGGAATATTTCACTTACTTCTTTTGGCAATTTCATCAACATATCTTTGCAGCGCTGCACGCACATCACCGCTTTCTGAAAATCCCCTTGAGCAACTGCCTGAGAAAGCAGCAGAGCATGCCAACCAACTGTTAGTGTGCAACTGGTCTTTAAAATTCACTAAAAACCTCATTCTTTAAAATAGGACTCAGGTTTTTCACATGGGATTAGGTATCTGTCCCTACAGTGATATAATAATTCTGCCTATTTCACCATATTACCAGAAAATCAAGAGATCCAGAAAATCACTGCAGTCCTTAGGTAGTGTGCAGAGAAATGGAACAAGATCATTCAGATGTTAAGACGATATAACAGCTCAGCAAAATTTATACCACCTCTCCTTTTATCTCCATGATCAAGTTAAAAATATGGGCCATTGCTTTGTCCTGTTTAGGGTAGCTCCTCAGAATTCTGGAGAGAGCACTTCCCTTCTAGATACTGAGATCAGTGGTGTGATCAACAAATCCAGGAAACTATATTCTTTGTATTTGTTCCTGTGTTTGCTATATTCCGTAGGATTGATAGAGTTCTCAGACACTTCAGTCAAGAAAAACAATTCCTCTCCAAATTTAGAATTTGTAAATTACATACTTTAAACTACAGTTGTTTTGCCTTATTCTCCAGTCAAGCACAGGACACTGTTGGAACTGACCCATTTATGATTCATACAGGCAGCTGTTTATTTTATAAACAGCCACAATAGCCAAATCATAAAGCAACAAATCTGAACTAGAAGATACCAACACCACTGCAAGAATGACTGCGATAAATGAGGGAAATTAAAAATCATTAAATGATTGCAACACTGAATGCAAACATGAGATCTACTATCTTACATCTAAGTAAAGGAAATCTATCCCTCAGCAAGTCCTCAGTGCCAAGCATTCAGGTATCTAATAACTGGGTCAGAGTTTCCCTCTATGCCTCTTGTGACTTATAAGTAGAACGGAGAACACATACTGATTCAGCTTGGTAAGAGAGTACTTTGAAAAGGCTCTTCTCTACATCAGCTCTGTGCACTTGAATATCTGCTTCACCCTCGCTCCCACTCCGTAACTTTGCATACAACTTTTCTATACTCTGGAAAACAAAGCGCAGGCATCACCCATGGAACTTACAAATAGGTGTGTATGTAGGAAATCAAAACTGAGAAAGAACTTACATTCACGGCATTCTCTAGAAATCCATCTGCAAGACCAGCTTTTCCAATATCTATCCATCCTTTCCCAGTTTTCATAGACATCTGAAGAAGTAAATGGTAAGTCATTTGTGAAAATGCAGTCACTTTCAAGAAAGGCAACGTAAGATCTCATCTCATTGTCATACATATCTAACACAGGACAAGGGTATTTCAGCTCTGCAATTTCTGAAAAGCAACTCTTACTTCTGAATGAAGCCCTGAACACTCAGATGCAGCATAAGACTCGTGGTGGCCTACTAGACAACATTATGAGATACTGAAATAAATTAATGTCCGGCTCATATTTTACCCTATGAGGAGACGTGATGCCAACCACACTGTCCAGACATTCCTAACTCCAATGGCTCAGCAAGGTATCCCTGTAAGATATAGGTCTCACTTCAGCATGTACTTTGTTTTCTTAAAAGGGAAAAAATGGGATCATCAATCTTATCTTTCCTTAAGTGATGAGAAGACAGAGTCAGCAACACTCCTGCCAAAACACCAGCTATCCTTCCAGAACTAGACGTATACTTCACTCCCTTTCCAAAGCAAATGTAATAAGATTTGAAGACTTCCCTGGGGGATCAACTGTAATTCATTACTCACCCACGATTAGCCTTACCAGAATCTGTCTTCGAATAGTCCCCTCCGGAGGATCGCTGCCTTCACAAAGGCAAATCAGTCTGCAAGCAACAAACCGCACTGCAGGAAAGAAAGGGCACACATTCAAAAGTTTCCTTTTCTCTACTTCTCCAAGCCCTGCCATATCTGAAAGACTATTTGGCATTTTAAATCACAAGACAGAAAAATCTGAAAGCTTCAGGAGTCAAAGCAATCTGAATTTTATCGAAGATGTTTAAAATTGCTTTTCAGGCATTAAGAAAAAAAAATATTCTCATTAAAATATCTATTAAACAATTTAGAGAAAGTTTAAGTTAAATACATGGTATTCACAGACTTAATTACATTGCAGGTGCTTACAGTAACATGTCTTGAAAGCCTCAAAATAGCCTTCAGCAAAACAAGGAAATGAAGTTTAATAATCTTTACAGTTTCAAAGTAAAAAGCAAAAATATTTTCAGGCCCTCCTTAGACATCAGGGATGGAAAAGACACTACTTAATGTATTTAAAATAGCCTCTCCCTGGCCTTCAGCTGTGATCTGAGAACATCACACTCTACTTTGTGTCAACTTACCCTTTTCTCTTTACCTGGTATAATTTATATGATGCAGATTATACATCATTTTGACTATAATCCCTCAAGACAAGAATGCAGGCCTGACACTGCAATACCACAGAACGACAGAAAGAAGATGCTGAAAGAAAATACCAAAAGCTCACTTTTGCTTTCCCCCAGGGCTGCTCCTGGCCCAAGAGAACCCACCAGCTGTACACCTGGCTAAAGCAGGTCAGTGAAAAGAGGACTTAGAATGTTTCTGTATGTAAATATGGATGAGATAATTACATTAAAAAAACAATCTCACTTGATATAAATTAAGTGACCAACAGTCTAAAATTTACATCTATGTTGTTCCTATATATTTTTAGATTTGAACCATAGTATCAGAAGGCAAATTACAGCTTCCTTCGGTCACATCACCTTTTACTGGTGCCCCTGGCATGGAAAGGGGAGTGATAAGAATGCCTACACTGATTCTGTTTCTCAAGAAGAAAAGTATTACATCAGGATGCTTCTTCTTGAACTGTTTATACAAGCCCAGTTGTACATTTTTCTCTTTCTAGCCTGTGTCTGCAAAGACTCAAACAAATCTACAGCATTACTTATGTGCCTGTCAGCAGAGAGGCAGAGTTTAATTTCCATGCTACAGCACACAGAACATGTTTAGGAAGGTACAGAACATACGTACGTTTGGCTCTTTGCTCATCATTGATAACAGCACCCATGTGTTTGGTCACAGTCCAGTTCCACAAGCTGATTGCACTCTCTTCAACCTGAAGAGGAGAATTCCACTCAATTACATTTTGTCCTGGATGTGGGTATCACTGCAATTTACTACAGGAAAAAGAAGCATCTTTCATGTGTTTCACAGGAATGGCCTCTCCACATTTACACAGCTCCCTTTTACCCCGGAGTCAAAGGTGTGAATTTTCCACAAAACTGTCACAGAATCCCACAGGGACATGTTGGACAGTGACCTGAAAACAGGCATGAATGGACCACGTAGCATTTCTTCACCCAAAATCTGAAGGTGTTGGAAAAGAACTCCAAGAATCTTATCACATTTGAGAACCATCTGCAGTAAGGCTTCACCATTTTTGCACATCAAAAAGAACACTAGCTTAATTACTTTAAATACCTACACTGGGAAACTTCTGATATTAGCAAAGAAAGAACAAAGGCTACTGACTATATACTCTTGTTAAAAAGATACAGCACTACATAAAGGCAATAGGCTGCTTTAGCAACCTACCCTGAGGGGCTGCATTTTCCATCACTTTATCCTACTTTTCATGACAGATCTTGCCTACAAATACACTCTCACCTATCTAGAAGAGAGTTCATAGTCCCTCTTATTGAAGTGGCAGATTAAAAATTAATGATTTCTCCTTTCTTCAAAAATAATTTAGCCCAACTGATTCAGGAAGAACTGAAGGATACCACTTCTATGCTCTTGTATTTCTTTATATGCTGTACTAATGATGTTTTCTGTTACAACACTTGCTAACCTATCTTGTTCCTTGCTGCAAATTTAGGACTTCCAAAATCAGTGTTCCTTAGCTGATAATTGCTACCTATTAAATGTCTCTTGACAATATAAATTTTGAGGAAGAATTTGGACATTATCTCAGCTGGCCTTCTTTCTTTATTTCAGATTTCTCTTTGAAAAAAGGACTTTTAAAGTAGATGTTACTACTTTCTAAGTACTCCTTTAGGAGGAATAAACAGAAGGAAAAACCAACATTATAAAGAACCACCTGATAAACTTTTACAAGAACTGAAAATGAGTACATCCAATATAATATTGTGCACTGGAATATTGTTTACCAGGCAGTTAAAAGTACATGCTTATCTTTTTCTTCCTGGGGTTATCTGTTGTCACTATGGAAATTCACAGACAGGCGAGAAGTACCTCTCCTCCGATCCAGTATCAAACTCTTAATGCATCAGTGCTCTCTGACTGCATTTTTGCAATCATTTACTTGAAATTACAACTAGATACTACTAGTAATTTGAAATAACAAATACCTTAACATCCTCAGTAACCAGTGACTTTTCCCATTATTACCATAGAATGGCTTGGGCTGGAAGTGACCTTGAAGACAGCCAGTTCTAACCCCCTGCCACGGGGAGGGACACCTTTCACTAGCCCAGGTGGCTCCAAGCCCTGTCCAGCCTGGCCTTGGACACTTCCATGGATGGGGCAGCCACAGCTTCCCTGGACAACCTGTGCCAAGGCCTCCCCACCCTTACAGTATCTTACTAGTATCTAATCTTAATCAACCTTCTTTCAACGCAAAGCCATTTCCCCTATTCCTGTCACTTCAAGCCCTTGTCCGAAGTCTTTCTCCAGCTCTCTTGGAACCCGTTTAAGCACTGAAGGTGCTGTAAGGTCTCCCCAGAGCCTTCTTTTCTGGCTGGACTCATTTTGTCTTGGAGAGGTTCTCCAGCCCTTCAATCACCTTCACGGCTTCCAGCACATCCACATCCTTCTGGTCTTGGTGACCCCAGACCTGGACGCAGTATCCAGGTGGAGCTTAATGAGTGCAGAGTCAATGATACACACACTTTTACATTCAGGATTATTTCGCATTGACCTTTAAAAGTAACATTTCCCACTTTATTTTGGACTTTCACGCTATTGGGGCCAACGACGAAGAAATTAATTATTTTCTTTACATTTCAGTAGTGCTACAGGTTTAGCTTCACCGCAGTGGATGGGAAGCAGCAGCAGCTGGTTGTTTACGGAGCTGCAGCACCAACCTGGGCCAGAGCTGTGGGGTGTGAAGTATCCCCAGTTTCTCCAGGCGGACTGGCAGCGGGGGGCTCTCCCTCCGCCACCTTCCCATCCTCTTCAGAGATGCCCTCCGCCGCCTGGAACAGCTCCTCGGTGAGGGCGGCAATGCGAGACGGCGTCTCTTCCCTCAGCAGCTCCCGCACCAGCGCTGTAAGACAGGAGGACAGCGGGGCGTGACACACAGCCCAACACCAGCTGCCAGTGGCGGCGCTGATCGGGAAGGGAGAGCCCGCGGCCTGCAGCACCTTCCACGGCCACCACCCGCGGCCCCGCCATGGCCCCTCAGGGGGGAGCTCCGTGAGGGGCACGGAACGGCGAGAGCAGCGCCCCCGCACTGCGCGTGCGCGTCGCGCACCCTGCGCGCGCCCCGACCCGGCGCTCCCGCCAGGCTCCCGCGCCGCCGATTGGCAGCCGTGCGGTTCCGCCCCGCCTCTCGCCCCGAGTGACAGCCGGCGCGGCCAATCGCGCAGCGCAGCGGCGTCTCTCGCGCGCTGCTCGTCGCGTCCGGTGCGCGGCGCTTCTGGAAGGATCCCGGCAGCGGGGCCCGGCAGCGGGGCCCGGGCGGGCGCGAGCGAGCCATGTCGGGGCTGCTGCACACCACGCTCAGCGGGCTCAACAGCGACTCGTACTGTGAGATCAGCCAGTACCGGGACCAGCACTTCCGGGTGCGGCGCGTGGCGGGGCCCGACCGGGGCGGGGAGGGCTGAGGCCGGGACAAGGCCGTGCGAGGAGCCGGGCCGCGGGAGGGCGCGGGGCGGTGGGAGTGGGACGGCGAGCGCGCTGAGCCCGCGGCGTGCGCCTCTGTGACCGCAGGGTAGCAGACAGCTGCAGGAGAAATCCCTGAAAATTTCCTCCACGCTGTATGTCGGCAACCTGTCCTTCTACACCACCGAGGAGCAGATCCAGGAGCTCTTCTCCAAGTGCGGAGATGTCAAGAGGATTGTCATGGGTCTGGACAAGATCAAGAAAACCCCCTGTGGCTTCTGCTTTGTAGAGTATCCTTTCTGATTCCCTTCTGTCATCACGTGTATGGTTGGCACCTGTAGTTCCTCTGCACAGCAAGTGTATCTATACTGCTGCTGGAAAGGTGATAGCCAAGTGCTTCCTACCAGGCACGTCCCGTCCATTCTTGCACCTTCCTCTCTGCACCCTGAGACTGATTGTATAGTGGTTCCATACTTGACAAGTGCCACCAGAGCTGTACTTTCTGGAGGTGGCGATGAGCCCCTTTAATTCATTGATTTCCTTAATGATTGTAGGGCCGAAGTGAGAACTGTTACAGTCATCAGCCTGATGCCTTCCATGTCCAGAGCACGTTTACTTTCTCATCTCAACTGCATACCTGAAGGAAGTAGCAGGATAAGCCATGGGGGCATTTTCAAGCAGAGGGTACACGCCTATACAGGTTGTGCCAGGAGCTGTCTGTGCAAAGCTCTCCTGTGAAGCTTGCTCCTTTTGTTGTATTTCAGTCAAGTTTTATATAGTACAAAAAGGCATATGACTGATTTCTTGCCCTTAGCAAGGCTTTAATGTCTTTGTTCCATTGTCTTGTCTGTGCAGGTATTAACATTAAAGTACAGAATTCTTTCTGAGCATTAGCTGGTCTTAGCTTGGATTTACATGATTGCAGTTTTTGATCCCGTAGAGAAGAGTAGAAAAGGCTGGAAGGCAGTGGAGGGAGTTCTGCTTCTCAAATACAATACTTCCCTGTTTTTTTCCCCTGTACCCAACAATACAGCACACTTAGTTGTCCTTACAGAGTGCCTCAGGTACTACACGAGAGCAGATGCCGAGCACGCCATGCGGTTTATCAACGGCACGCGGCTGGACGACCGCATCATCCGCACGGACTGGGATGCTGGGTTTAAGGAGGGGCGACAGTACGGGAGAGGAAAGACTGGAGGACAGGTAAAGGCAATGCCTGTTCATCCCTGAATTTGATCCTGCAAGACTCTGCACTTATTTGCTGGTTTTGTCTCATGGAGAACAATGTGCAGATTGTTAAGACCTGATATTGAAGTTTACTCACTCCCAGGTTGTTTAGGTAATTGATACCTAGTGTTAAAGACTGGAAATAGAACTTAAGGCCGTTTCTGTCTAGGACTCCAAACTTCCTGCAGTGTAAGCAAAATGTTCCCTAATCCAAGGTAGTACCCTTGAAATGATCAGAATTTGAGTAGAGGGAAAGAGAGTGGCTGCCAGGCCAATCTCATAACACAGCAGTTTCCCCAAGGGCAAAGATGAGATTTAGATGAGATAAAGTGTTCTGAAGGCTAAGCTCGGCAATTCAGAAAAGTGTACTGAAAAGCTGAATGAAAATATTTTGGGGTCTTCTTTGCTTCTAACCTGAAAAAATCTCAACCATCAGATATATCCTTTTTTGTCATTTTCACCAGCATTACCACCTTTTTGGTGGATTAGTTGAAGAGATCTCAGACGAGTTGAAGTGCTTCTAATCTGCACTTCAGTTCCCCACCAACTGAACAAGGAGGGGAAGATGATTCTGAAGTCTAGTATGAGACAGGCAGTGCTGGCTATTAATATGTGTGTTGTTGCTGTGCCCCAGGTGCGAGATGAATACCGGACAGACTACGATGTGGGAAGAGGTGGCTTTGGCAAGATCATTCAGATGCAGAAGGCAAATCACCAGCCTGCAATCTATTAATTGCCTCGTGCTTCCTAGCTCACAGAGGGCTCTGTCCTTCCAGAGCTAGCCCTGTTCTCTCATTTGGGATCAGGGTATGGAGTGAGATCCAAGTTGCAGCAAAAGGTGACTCTCCTTAGACTGTGGATATACATGTGTTCATTCTCCCTTCTTTCTGAGCTAGAGAGGATGTTCTGTGCTGATACAGGGCAACAAGGGGAAAAAATGGACAACTCTGTAGGATTCTGGGCAAGAAGAAATGCAGCATGTGACACACACCTTTATGCTATGACATACTCTTCATGTTGCACTTAAGCAGGTGGCTTTTCCTCCAAGCTGCAACTGCAGCTGTGGTTGCTGTCAAATGGAACTTTTTTTAAAAGCTCACCACCACTGGAGCCCTCCAGGTGCCTGGGTACCTAATGAGGATGCACAAGAGATCCAGGCTTCTAATTTACAACCTCACTTGCTTAATAAAAAGTATCACTTTGAATGAGAGAAGTGGACAAGGTCTGATCATCCATTTGGAGGTGCTTGTCTGCACATCTAGCCCTTAGGTTGGTCAGGGCCTGCAGAGCACTTCTCTTTATGATGCCCCCCAGTGCTGCCTGGCTTTTCAGATCCTCACTGTTGGGTGTGATTTTGTTAAAAGTTTCTGTTAATTTTTTAAATAAACAGTTGTATTGGGTCTGACTGAGATGAAGGTAATTTTACCCCTACCAGCCCTCCTAGAGCTGTGTTTTGTATTGGTAGCTAGGAAGGTGTTGATAACACACCAGTGTTTTGGCTATTGTTGAACAATGTTCTCACAGCGTCAAGGCTGTCTCTAACATTCCCACCTCACCAGCAAGCTGGGGTGGGGGCAAGATCTTGGGATATGCCAGACCATATGGCATCTGCTCAGCATAATAGCTAAGAGGAGATGGGGGGCATTCCTTATTAAAACATCTGTCTTCTGGAGCAGCTGCTCTGTGTACTGAAGCTGTGCTTCCCAGGAAGTGGCCAGATATCTCCTGCTGGTCAAAAGTAGAGAATAAATATTTAGTTTTCCTTTGCTCCCACATGCAGCCTTGCTTTTGCTTTATTAAACTGCCTTTATCTTGGCCCACAAATTCCGTTCCCATCTCCCTTTCTCCCTGCCCCCTCCCACTGAGGAGGGGAGTGAGAGAGCAGCTTGGTGGGTGCCTGGTGTCTAGGCAGGGTCAGCCCACCACATTTTGGTGCCCAGCGTGGGGCCTGAGGTAATGGCAGTTCTGTGCTCAGTGTTCTTTAGCCATAGTAGTTATTAAGTAGGCAGCTCCTGTTGACTGCATTTCTTATCTCTTTACTTTTCTGGGCTTTGGGAGCATGTTAGTACAAACCATGGCTCTGTGCTTTGCCCTGGCACTGATGGCCTTGCTCTGCTGGAGGAGCTGCCTTGAGAGGATGCCATTTCCCCCTCCCACCTGGTGTGGGTGGCTTTATTGTTCCTGCTCACCCTTATGTGAGATGTTTAATACTAATTAACACGGTTGGCATATCATGGGTTCTGTGTAATCTGGTGTCTTCCTGGTGTAAGAGAAGACAATTTTTGGGTGAGTCAATACTGAAATATGCCCTGAGGCAGCTGGTCCGTGGGTGGCAGTGTGTGGAAGGATTTGGGCAAGTGCCTGGGCTGGTTATCACATCCCATAGCCTGGGACTACACCTGAACAGGCAAGTAACCCTGGCAAACTGACGTGCCAGCTGACAGAAGGTGCCTACCCCAGGGAAACCAGCAGCTTCTGGCACTGTTCTGGGGCTTGGCATGTGCCTGCAAAGCCACAGTTCAGGGCTGTCAGAGGGCTGTGGTTAACTCAGGGACCCAGGCCACCTCTGAGGGTAACTTGATTGAGTTCAAGTTACAAGGGGACAAACTCTATCTGAGGTGATAGTAGAAATAGAGGCTCAAAAAAGAACAACTACAGTTGCCCCAGTAGTAGGAAAAACGCAGTGGACACGGAAGTCAGTAGGTCTATATCATCAGTTAGGGGAGGAGGGAGGAGAATGGTTCCATCAAGAAGCTGGTCCTTGAGAAAAGAAAATGCAGGAAGGAGTAAGGGAATTCAGACAAGAAGCAGAAACCACCCAGTCTGATCTCATCAGAACTTTGAGACGTGTGGAAAGATTACAGCCACTGGTATGTGGAATAGAACTGGCTGCTCCTATGCTGGCGTAATGGGGCCCAAAGTCATCAGGAAGATAGGGAAGCCCAACAGCTATTCTTGGGAACAAAATAAAGGGTGTCACCATGTGCCTATGGACGTAATCAAGATACCAACTATGTCTCCATCAGCTAACAAGGAGACACTAGCTTTCCTAGGCTTTGGGGAAAGTGCATGTTCCAGGTTAATGTTAGCTTGTGAACCCTCTCCATCGAGTAACCTGGACAAAGCACAGAATCAGAGTGGGTTGGGTTGGAAGGGACCTACCTTAAAGACCAGCTAGTTCCAAGCACCTTGCCATGGGTAGGGACACCCCTGAGGAGGAAAGTGACACAAGCGGCTTGGTGGGCACCTGGTATCCAGCCGAGGTCAACCCATTCCAACAGTGAGTCCTGCACCAGTTGCAGTTTGTGTGTCAGAACCACTTTATTACACAAACTGGGTGGGGGGACACATCTCCCGTTGGTGTCTTAAAGCTTCTGTCATTTAGAAACATGGAGCTGGACACTAGGAGAGTGTGTGTGTCTCACTATGGTTCTCTGCACTTCTGTCTTGCTGGCTTTTCCTCTCCTGCTGTGCAGTAGCTCATGGCTGAAAAAAGTTGCTTATGCTCCAAATCAGACCAGTCCTTATGTTTCATATCAGCAGTTTTAGGAGAATTTTCCCTGTCCTGTCACCTGTCTGACAATTGGAGTAGCCTGTAACACATAACAAATGCTCAGTGGCCACTTCAGAGATTAGGGAACCAAGAGCTCCCTTCCCTCTGTTTCCTCCTATTTTAAGAAGAGCATGGCCAGCACTCTCTGGCCAATTCTTAGGTCCAAACAAGAGATGAGAAGAGATGGAAACTCTTTGATCTGTCACCAAGAACCTCTCAGCTAGGGCAAGAAATTCCATTGAACAAGTTAAATTCTGTCTGTAAATTTGATTTGTATTATGTAAACAATAGCAGCTGCTCCCTGCCCAGTAATGTGTCATGATTTTTCGTGCATTATCTTGCCCAGGATGATAAAAACTGTTGCACATCTATATGCAGACCAGGTGGTTAAATTAGTTAACACTCATATTACCCCAAGTCTTGATAACTGAGCTAGGAGGGGTTAAATTTAATTTGTCAAAATGTCTCCTACCTGTTTGTTTGCAAGTCAGGTTGCTGTGCCTGCACAACTGTCACAGGTCTTGAAGGAACTGCATGTTTATTCTTCAGTGAGTTTAAACAATGACACCATTGACTAGCCTGTGATGCAGGCTGCCCCTGAGATGCAGTGAAATGGAACAGAACACTGACTTAAAACTGGAAAAAAAAAAAGCAGTCATCTGTCCAGCTTGCAAAGCACCATCAATGTGAGATCCTGTGTGGAGAATATGAATTAAAGATGGAATAATTGCTTGGATAAACACAGCAGGAAAATGGGAAAGATTAAGGAGGATGGGGGGTGTAACACCCTTAAAACTCTGTGATTAGCAAAGAAATCTCTTGCATATGAGGTCAGGAAAGCAGCACACCTGTGCAGCCTTTGGCGATCCTGATGGTGGCAGAGAAGGGGTAGTTCATCAGGAAGTGGCCACAGTGATGGAAAATTACCCATCTGCACCAGAAATGTGCCACTTGCACTGCCCGTGCTGCCTCTGGCACCTCCTCTCCACTCCACTCAGGCTTGCTTCCAGCATAGTGAGGTGTGGGTGCCATGGGGATACAACTGTCTCATAAGGGAGATACTCTTCTGAGGCACCAGGGTGACACCCTGCTGGGTGCAGGCATCATCACAGCATGTGTGTCACCTCCAGGACAGGCTGTGAGAAGCCACTGTTTGGCTAGTTACAGCGTGGACTGGGGGGCAAGAGCAGGAAGCAGGGCACCAGCTGCAGCACTGGGAAGAAAGGAGAGGAAGAGCAACAACTTGACAGTAAGTCATTATGCCAGACCTGCAAAGGCAAAGCAAGGCCAACATTAAGCCTGTGGGATTAGAACTGGCCACCTGCCACAGCTCAGGGCAAAGAGGATTACTGGATGCACACAGGCTCCTCACAGGTACTGGGTCATTTGTGCTTAAGCTCACCACAGAGAACAGAAGGGCTGAGGCCTGCCTGGAGCCAGGTGAGTAAGGAGTGATAAAAATCTCATCCATCACTGGCTTTTATTTCCTGGAGCCCTTCTGGACTGTGAAGGCTTGCAGCACAACCCAGTGCTGCTGCAGAAATATCAGAAGCTGATATCAGTTTGCTCTGTTACACCAGTGACCCCATCTGCCTGCAGTCAATTCCCTGGATTTCAGGACTCAGGCACTGCTGATGGATTTGTCCCACTCAGCAGCCACTGCAGCTCTGCTCTACCAGCAGGGAAGGTGCTCTGAAAGTGCTCAGATTTATAGGGAAGAAGATGGCACATTAACTCCTCACATTGAAGCATTTGGCGTCACAAAGCAGAGCAGACTTGCCAGCCTATTTTAATTCCCAAGTGGTTCAAAATTTAATCTGCTGCTGTATCTCTGCCTGCCAGGGCCTGTTCTGGCCAGGGAGCAGTGCAGGGGCAGGCTCTGCAGCTGCAGCTCTCCCTCCAGAGGCTCAGCAGCACAGCCCCCCATCTCCATCCTGCCCCATCTTGCATGGCCATGGTCATGGCCTCTTAGCAGCCCCCCTGGAGGTGGCAGGCATCTGGTGTG
This sequence comes from Muscicapa striata striata, assembly GCA_030060385.1. NCBI lineage: Eukaryota > Metazoa > Chordata > Aves > Passeriformes > Muscicapidae > Muscicapa > Muscicapa striata. The sequence continues at coordinate 5,514 of JAREIS010000328.1, read as the reverse complement.
CAGATAGCTGCTCCAAAGGGTCCACCAGGAAAGCCCCATGTCCCCCAAAACCAGGCGGATATGAAGTTATCAATGCCATAGGATGTGCTAGAGCCAGATGGGGAGGGAGGCTGAGTCCCCCACTCTCTGCATGCCCAATACCCCAACCCACCAGCACTGCATCCCTGGCATGACCCCATGGCAACAGCCAGGTCCCCACTGCAATGCCACCCCAACCACCTGCCTGCTCAGCATGGCTTGGGCCAGACACAGGGGGACTCAACAGCCCTCCAGCTCCCCTTTCAATCCAGAGGGGAATGGCAACAAGGAAATCACAAATCAAAGGTGGGGAGAAAATGCTCCAGCTGTCAGGGCAAACTGCATGCAGCTGTGTTGGGGCTGGTTGCTTCCTTCCCCATAGGGGTGGATTATCACAGGCCTCTCAACAGCAAAGCCAGGCTCTGCTTTTTGCTGATTTTCTCAAACCACAAAATGGCCCCTTCCAGTCTGGTACAGGAGAGGAAACCCAACCTAGCACCTGATAGGCTTCGCCAGGAACAACACACTTCCCTCCCAGCATCTCTGCAGGATGGAGCCTGGGCTGCTGTTGGAGCAGGCTGCTGGGGCACTGGGTACAGCAGTGGGAACAGATGGTTTGTATAGACAACACACACTGAGGCTCTGGCTGGGCGTTGTTCACCCTCCCAGATGTTCACCCACCAACTGATACGCTGAAATGTGCAGTAACACCTGTGCAGCCTGGGAAGGGTAGAGGTGCTGCCCAGCAGAGGATGTGGTGCCAGCCCTGCTAGCCTGCATGGAGAGGGAGGCAGGGACCTCCCAGAATGGGTGGGCAGAGCTGGGGCAGCCTCCACAGGCTGGTAGCCAAGGACAGGATGCCTGGGGGCAAACAGTGCTGCTTTACCCATAGCTGAGTGGCACTGACCCCCACCCACCACACCACCACAGACTGGTGGCTGCCAGACAGCTGCTTTCCCTGCTGAGCTACCATGGTGGGAGCTGTGCAGAGCTTCCAGAATCCTGCTGCATGCCCCAAACTCTGCCAGTCCCAATGGATGCCTGGGATGGGATGGCAGGGATTTCCCACGGGCACACAGATCCGCAAATGGGCACAGATGTGCACACGTGTATGGGGGACACAGACACAAAGGCACAGGGGGCTGTAGCAGTGCCAAGCCAGGGGTGACAGCTGTATCACAGGCCCATTGCCCTCTAGCTGTGGTTAACAGCACCCAAAACTGGGTCCACAAGGACATGGCAGGCTCAGGGCTCAGCAGGGACCCCTGTGCTGCCCCTGGCCAGAAGATACCCATGAGGTGGGGTGGTGAAACCAGCATGGCACACTGAGGCACCAGCCTGACTAGGAAAGCTGTGAGCACCCAAAGAGTCACCTGTGCCTGAGGCTGTGGCAGGACATTGGGGCAGTGAGTGCCTGTCCTGGGGCCAGAGCAGGAGCCACAGCCCCTTTTACTGCAGGGACAGCCCTGGGGCAGGGCTCATAGCTCCAGCCCAGGGGTCAAGCAGAGCTGAAGGTGTGGGTACCTTGCTGCTGACCATGCAGTGACCCTGTGCCACTGCCAATAAACAGCGAGAGATGCCAAAACCAGGCACAGTCCATCTGCCTTAAATTAGGGTTTTTTTGGGAGACTTAGGTCTGATTTAGACCAGACCAAAATCTGGAAAATCATCTCTCATGGATGCAGCCCAGCTTCTGGTCAGGCTTCCTCTGCAGGCCCTTGCTGGCATCTCCAGGAGGTTTCATTTCCAAGGCCTTTACTGTATCCACTGCTCAGGAACTTGGTGACACAATTGCTCCCTGCACAGGACCTGAAAGGCAGGACCATGACAGGCTGCTGTCCTGCCTCCCCAGGTACCAGCAGCACTGGCTGGAGCTGATTTTAAGCACTGCTTCACAGCTCCTGGCTCACAGTCCCAGGGGAGGATGGTGAGGACTGGTGGCTCCAACTGGCAGGTTTTGGGCAGGGATGTCACCCAGCACAACTGGCTGGGACCAAGCACTGATCTGCACTGGCACCCAGCCCAGAGGTATGTAGGGTCCTGCTGAGGGGTTAATGGCCACAGGCCATTAACAGGAGATGCAGCAAGACCAACAGAAAAAAGCACTTAAAAACATCTAATTTAATAGATCTTTAAAAAAATTGCTTCAAAATTATAGAAAAGCAGATGAGGTTGGACAAAAGTACACCTACACTGAGGACATCTCACAGACACTTGAGCAATATATTTATACCAAACAGCATGGTTAGGGCAGTACCAGTTTGCTGGCAGTGCCACGAGCACCAGAACAAGTTGCACTAAGCCTCCCTGCCGAGCTCCAGCCATGGCTGCCACGTACAAGCCTGGCACTTGGAAAGCAGGGAGGAGGTGGTGAACACAGCCACATGACAGATGGGATGACTACAACTGCACCATCACGAGCACGGGGAAAGCAACTTTCATGGCCAGAGGGCTGTGCTGGTGTCACTGCCCCTCTGTGGGACTGCAGGAGGGCAGAGACCACCCCTGCCATCAGCACTCCCATCCAGCCACAGGACCTCCCTGTGAGGGGAAGAGGCAGCACATGGCCCAGCTCTGCAGTTCTGACTCTGTGTTTTGCCAGTGGGTAGGGTCAGAGACACAGACACCAGAGTGTAAGGAATAGTGTAACACCCACCCTATAATTTCTATACTGTTGTAAGTCCTCAGTTTTCTCTAATTGTACCCCCAGATACCTGTCTACAGAGTTCCCAGTATTTTCCCACATAATACACTCTGTGACTGTAGTCACTCAAGTGTTACAATATCCAAATAGAGCTTGAGAACATTTCATGCTTTGGTACCACATGGATTGTCTACTGTCTGTGGAGGTAGTTGGTAAGCTAATTGTTTCAGAATCATCCAAACCTTAACGTACACTGCAATTATCAGAACAAAAAGCATAAGGATTAGCATCAATAAAATGACAACAGGGTGAAGCACTCAGTTGAGAATTCTGGTAGCTGTAGGACCCATCCAAAAAGAGTCTCCCACTATCCATGTTCTCCATCTTTCTTCACCCACTCCATCACATGATGAATTTCTGCCAGGTCATGATGGACAGCAATCAAAGTCTTTTGTCCATTCTCTTGGGCTTGTTTCAGCAAGCTTCAAGTCTGTGTGTTGTAACAGTTCCTTTATCAGTTCATACCAGTGGGAGTAGGCTGCAAGTCTTGAATCAGGGTATAGCTAGATTCCAAAAATTGACAGGATATAACAGAAGGTAAAAAACTAAAATATCTCTTTTAAAAAAATCTGGATATAAATATAAAAAAATCTGGGTATAAATAACTAAAATCCTGTAATTGAAACAAAGTTACTGGCACAAATATCGGAGTGACTACTTCTATCTTCAGTAAAATTATCTACAAATACAAAATCACAAGAGGTTCTCATGCATCTGGTATACATTCTCACAAAGTATACCTCTGACTTTCAGATCCTGGCCACTAATTTCTGTAGGGTATTTAGTATTACATCCAAAGCAGCCAAAACTAACAAATTAGTACTGTGAATGTTATTCTAAAATGCATCCTGCACAAAAGAATCCAAGCTCAAAACTAAAAACTTAAAAGAGTCCCCTGACTCTAGGGTTATCCCTGGTGCTCCCTGGTCATGCAAGCACACCACCTAAGAGAAAAGAGGTTTCCTGGTCTTTGCTTAAACTGTTCAGATATTTCATTTACTTTATATTGAGTATAATCCTCTATAAGTATCCCTCCAGACCTGCTGACCATTAGCATCTAATTCCACTTTCCATCTCCATGCTGGTCTCACATCTACAAATTCACTGGGGAAGCAACCTCATCAAAATCCACAGAATCCAAAATATCTCCATTCCATTTATCAGGATCCCACTGCACACCTGCCTCTGCAACTACTGCATGCATTTTCTTGTGATTCACTTGCCCCCTCCTTTTCTTATACTGAGCTACTCTAACTGCAGCCTTCTCAGCAAGTCTGGGAAATCCAACTTACCAGCAAGCATAGCATTACAATTTGATTCTGCAACTCACCTCTGTTGCTCCATTTCAACAACTGTTCCTTTTGTTGGTGTTTTGTTTGATATACTGTTAACGAAGTCCATCCTTGCCTTCCCAAACCCACAAGTTCCTTTCCTTTTTCAGTATGTGCTTTCTCACATAAGGTCCTCCAACCTTAATCCACTTGATGACCAGTGAACACAGGTCTTCCCATCTGGGAATTTCAGACAGGATTGATTCCTTTCATTTAGATTTTAAAAGCAACAGTTTGTTCTGACCCTGCTGACTATGCTAGTTTTGTTTTGCTGGTGGGTAGGGTCAGAGACAGACACCAACTTAAGGAACAGTGGCATTTGTTATGATAGAAAACTGCAAAGAATCACAAAAGGATAAGCTAAGCAATGCACCTAACCATGAACAAAGAATTAAAAGGGATAAGCTAAGCAAGGCTAATCATTGCTATGAAAGAATGCCTGCAGTGATTAAGAAAGACACACCACCAGTTACCCCAATGCAGGTACATCACCCAAGTCCAAGAGACATCAGCTGTGGGGGTAGCTGTCACAGCCAAGGACTGGAGAACCACACCAGTAACTAGGAACTCCTGCAGTGCCTCCACTTTCACAGGCCACGAGGCTCCCCCACTTTGCACTGGCAGTGGTCCAGCTTTTACAAGACTAAACAAACAAATTGACTTAATTTTTAATTTCATTTTCCTGCCAGCATTCTCCCAAAGCCTGGCCAGGGTCCAAGGAGGACCCAAGGGAGTTGTCTTTGATCCTACACCCCCTAATTGGGCCCAATGTGGCCTTATCCTGTTTCTAGATATAGGAAGATGAACATGTCTTGCCAATAAATGAACACATATAACAATACTTCGTGAATGAGCGGAAACATACAGCATTTGGTTGGAACATTCATTCTAGGTCAGCTTTGGCTCAGAGCCTCAGTACTTCACTCTGGGACTCACTCTCTGCAGGAGAGGGGATGGATGTACTCTCTGGATCATGATCTTGTCCCAAAGTGGCAAAGAGGTCCATGGAGCACTGGTCCCCAGGCCCTCAGACTGCAGCAGCCCCAGGACTGAGGTCCTGTCCAGGATGGTGCAGAGGCTTTTCTACTGTGGCACCAGCTCTTTCTGCATTTTTCGCTTCCACGCTGTTCCAAATTCCATAGGTGAAGTAAATAATAAAACCTGCAGGACAGTTTCCATAATGAAATGTGAAATAGTGGGCTGTCAGCACTAACAGACTCCCAGGAGAGACCTGTGGGCACTGCACTCCCCACCACAGGACACCTACCCACAACCATGCAGATGGCAAAGCGCGCCCAGGTGCCTGAATCCAGCTTGACCATCAGCAGGATGTTAACGAAGGTGCTAAAGATTGGCAGGAGTGGGAGGAAAGGTACCTGCAAGGGACAAGAAGTGCTGTGTCAGCTGTGCCTTGAGGGACCAGGCTGGGCTCAAGGATGCTACTGGCCAATGGAAGGACCC